>OY757012.1:39080557-39680557 GCA_963580285.1 Lucinisca nassula
ACTAGATGAAGCTTCATACCAAATATCAAAGACCTGGGCCTTCTGGTTTCAGACAAGAAGATTTTTAAAGGTATTCCCTATATAAGCCTAAGAAAAAACAAAGGGTCCCGGGTTGGGGGCATTTTTGGCCCCAAGGCTATAATTTGAACAATCTTGAAAGAGGTCCACTAGATGAAGCTACACACCAAATACCAAAGATCTGGGCCTTGCGGTTTCAGAGAAGAAGATTTTTAAAGATTTTCCCTGTATGTAAAACCAAAGGCCCCCCGGGGCGGGGGCATTTTTGGACCCAAGGCTATAATTTGAACAATCTTAGTAAAGGTCCACCAGGTAAAGCTTCACACCAAATATTAAAGACCTGGGCCTTGTGGTTTCAGAGAAGAAGATTTTTTTAATGATTTTCCCTATATAAGCCTATGTAAAACCATAGGCCCCCGGGGCGGAAACATTTTGGCCCCCAGGGCTATAATTTGAACAATCTTGGTAGAGGTCCAGTAGATGAAGCTTCACACCAAATATCAAAGATCTGGGCCTTGGGGTTTCAGAGTAGAAGATTTTTAAAGATTTTCCCTGTATAAGCCTATGTAAAACCAAAGGCCCCCGGGGCAGGGGCATTTTTGGCCCCAAGGCTATAATTTGAACAGTCTTAGTAGAGGTCCACCAGGTAAAGCTTCACACAAAATATTAAAGACTTGGGCCTTGTGGTTTCAGAGAAGAAGATTTTTTAATGATTTTCCCTATATAAGCCTATGTAAAACCATAGGCCCCCGGGGCGGGGGCATTTTGGCCCCCAGGGCTATAATTTGAACAATATTGGTAGAGGTCCACTAGATGAAGCTTCACACCAAATATCAAAGATCTGGGCCTTGTGGTTTCAGAGAAGAAGATTTTTTAATGATTTTCCCTATATAAGCCTATGTAAAACCATAGGCCCCCGGGGCGGGGGCATTTTTGCCCCCAGGGCTTTAATTTGAACAATCTTGAAAGAGGTCCACTAGATGAAGCTTCAGATCAAATATCAAAGATCTGGGCCTTGCGGTTTCAGAGAAGAAGATTTTTAAAGATTTTTCCTGTATAAGCCTATGTAAAGCCAAAGGCCCCCGGGGCGGGGGCATTTGGCCCCCAGGGCTATAATTTGAACAATCTTGGTAGAGGTCCACTAGATGAAGCTTCATACCAAATATCTAAGACCTGGGCCTTGCGGTTTCAGAGAAGAAGATTTTTAAAGTTTTTGTTTAAAAAATCTATTTTTAGCTCCTGTGACCTAGATGTGCAATGGACCGGAACCAGTTGAACAACTTTGAAAGGGGACCACCTAAGGATCATTCCTGTGAAGTTTGGTCAAAATCTGATTAGTGGTTTAGGAGGAGATGTCATTTGAAGAAAAAGTTTACGCACACACGCACGCACGCACTGACGACGGACGACCGACGAAAAGTGATCACAAAAGCTCACCTTGTCACTACGTGACAGGTGAGCTAAAAAGTCAAGCCAATTTCCAAACAAAGTTTGAAGAAAACACAACCTGACAGCCCTAAATTTTGAAATGGAGTCCTGCTATATAAGGAGGAAGATTCCATTTGGTACAAAAAGGGTTAATTAAACTGCTCAGTGATCAATCATTTGAAGGACTTCTGTTATGAATCTTATGGTAACCAGATCTTATGGTAACCAGGTATGTATATCATACTGCATATATATTCCTCAAACTGTCTAAAGATTATCTACCCCACCTCAAGGAAAGGCAAACATGGGGATTTAAACAGGGGCATTATACGTGACAAAGTAAACAATTAAGCCGAAGGTTACAAAAATATTTCAAACAAGGAACCATGAAAAAGTGGCTCTGGATTATTTTTACATACCGTATTCGCCCTAATTACCACACATGCTCCTATAAGCGCACACCAAAGCTATTTTTGAAATGGAAATGCATACCATATTCGCCCTAATTACCGCACAGTGCGCTTAGTTTTTTCGAAATCGTGTCCAAAAATCACAGTGAAAAGTCTACCTAATAAGCGCACACTCGATGCGAAAACAATAGCTTCAGAGATGATGCATACTGATATTTAATGGGATGGAAAAGGATACTAAAGCTTTGCCTTCACTGTTGAAGAAATAACGGTATGTTTTTATAGAGTTACTGTGAGAGCTTCCATTGGGAGGTTACTGTAAAGTGTGCGCTTATGAATTTCCTTTTCAAAATAGCTTTGGTGTGCGCTAATAGGAGCATGTGCGGTACTTAGGGCGAATACGGTAAGTGCACACTTTTCAATAACCTACCCATGAAGCCCTCACAGTAAATATGAAAAACTTACGGATATTTCTTCAACAGTCAGAAGGCAATGCTTAAGTAGCCTTTTCCGTTCCAATAAATATCAGTATGCATCATCTCAGAAGATAATGTTTTTTTATCAAGTGTGCGCTAATTAGGTAGATTTTTCACCGCGATTTTTTTTACACGATTTTGAAAAAACTAAGGGCACGGTGCGGTAATTAGGGCGAATACGGTATATACTCCAAACCTAATCAATAACTAGAGCTGTCAGAGGATCTGACTATAGCCCCGCTTCAGCGCTGTCAGAGAAGAAAGTTATTTAAGCTGCAGAGAAAACAGTTATGAACAAGAAATAACTGTTGAAAATTTTACATTATCTGGAAAAACTCTAAGAGTTGTGAGCCCTTGTCCCTCATTTCAATGAGCATGATACATTACCAGAATGTCCATGTTTATACTAAATTTCATCTTCCATTTTTCAATGTTCAAAGGGTAATAACTCCTAAAGTAGGCAAATCAGAGTCAGGGTTCCTGCGCTCTGCACATTGTCTCATGGTGCTTTACACTTGTGTGAAGTGTCATGAAAATATCTCAAATGGTTTGTGAGTTATGGAGCCGACACAGTCAAAATTGCCTTTTTAAATGTTCAAAGGGCAATAACTCCTAAAGTAGGCAAACCAGAGTTATGGTTCCTGCACTCTGCACATCATCTCAAGGTGCTTTTCATTTATTTGAAGTTTCATGAAAATATCAGAAACGGTTATGGAGCGGACATAGTTAAAATTGCCATTTTTTAATATTCAAAAGCCTATAACTGAAAAAGTAGACAATCCAGAGTTTGGGTTCCTGCGCTCTGCACACGTAATATGGTGCTTTACATTTGTGTGAAGTTTCATAAAATTATCTCAAACGGTTTTTGAGTTATCGAGCAAAGACGGCTAAAATTGATATTTTTCAATATTCAAAGGGAAATAACTCAAAAATTAGGCAATCCAGAGTTATGGTTCATGCACTCTGCACACCATCTCATGGTGTTTAATGTTTGTGTGAAGTTTCATGAAAATATGTGAATGGGTTTTAAAGTTATGGAGCGGACACGAAAATTGTTAACAGACACAGACAGACACACAGAAAATACGAAAACCAGAGTTATGGTTCTTGCGCTCTGCACATTGTCTCATAGTGCTTAACATTTGTGTGAAGTTTCATGAAATTATCTCAAACGGTTTTCGAGTTATGAAGCGGACACTGTTAAAATTGCCATTTTTCAATGTTCAAAGGGCAATAACTCCAAAAATAAGCAATGCAGAGTTATGGTTCCTGCGCTCTGCACATCGTCTCATAGTGCTTAACATTTGTGTGAAGTTTCCTAAAAATATCTCAAACGGTTTTCGAGTTATGAAGCGGACACAATTAAAATTGCCATTTTTCAATGTTCAAAGGGCAATAACTCCAAAAGTAGGCAATCCACAGTTATAATTCCTTCGCTCTGCACATTGTCTTATGGTGTTTAACATTTGTGTGAAGTTTCATGAAAATATGTTAAGCAGATACAAAGTTATGGAGCCAACACAAATTAACGGAATCACGGAATTACGGAATTACGGAAAATGTTCAAAGGGCAATAACTCCAAAAGTAGGCAATCCACAGTTATAATTCCTTCGCTCTGCACATTGTCTTATGGTGTTTAACATTTGTGTGAAAATTCATGAAAATATGTTAAGCAGATACAAAGTTATGGAGCCAACACAAATTAATGGAATCACAGAATTACGGAATGACAGAAGGACATGGCAAATCCAATATAGCCCCACTTTTTCAAAGCGGGGCTATAAACAAGAACAATACTCACAGTGCATTTTTTCACATCTCCAAGATGGCTACTTTTCTTATAAAAATCAGAGATATTTTTCTTATTTATACCGCAAACATAGGCTGTGGTGCTCGTTAGAACAGCCTCATTGAGGCGTTTCTAACAAGTACACACATCCAATGTCTTGGAGCAGAAATAAGAAAAATAATATATACCACATAAACCACAGTTTTCCCTATTCAAAGTGGATTTTAATGGGGTGTTGATTTCACAGACTTGTTCACATGATGGTTTACATTATTTTTAAAGTATTGCCTCCCCTGAAGGCGAATCCATTTCACTAAAAATTGAAGAAAGTAATCTTTTTTGTAAAGGCCGGGCATTGCCTTTTCTATCCTATAATTCAGTAATGAATTCATCTGCCTTTCATTGTAATGAAAATCTCTTAGATAATTTGCTAAGCCGGAAACTAACATATAAAGAAAGAAAACAAAACAAAACACACTATTTTCAAGTCAGAGATGGGGAAAAAGCTTACTAAGATAGGTATTCATACGTCAGATTTAACCCCTTTTGTACCAAATGGAATCTTCCACCTTGTATATAGCACAAGTCCATTTCAAAATTTAGGGGTGTCAGGTTGTGTTTTCTTCAAAATTTATTTGCCAAATGACTGAACTTTAGCAAACAGTGGAGGCCCTGATCAGACACTGCATTCTGCGGCGTCTGATCTGGGCCTACACTGTTTGCAAAGGTACCTGTTTTGGAGTGACCAGTACAAAATGGGTTAACAGAAAATCTTTGACGATCTATTTTTTTTTTTTTTTTCAGACAAAAAAAGGCTAGTAAAATGCTTTGATTTTCTAAGCCTGCCCTGACAAAGTGGTACAAGTCAGACCGTCCATGCATATAACCCCTATTGGTTTCATTGGGCAGCAGGACCTGGGCCATCATTTCATACAAATATCAGGTAAAAATCCCACAAAATTGGAGGTAATGTCTCCAAAATGACCTAGTTAGTGTTGAGGGGGTATTAAACCTCAAATCAAACAAATAATATCAAAAGAGGGGTAGATAATCCTTTTGCAACAAGTTTCACTAATATCAACTGTTACTGTAATTTTTTTTATTTATTCTTAACCCTTGTTCTGCTGAGCCCGGATATGCCTTTTCTTTGAAACAATGTAGATCCAGATCAGATGGCTTCTGAAGAAGCCATCTGATCAGGATCTACATTGTTTGTCATTCAGATTAAGAATTTGTTGTAATAATTTGCTACAGGTAATCTGATTGGTTGATAATCGGTAGTGGGTGTGGCATATATGAATATTCAGCAGGACAAGGGTTAATCTAAAATGTCTTTTTCACATGAAGACCTTAATTTTTAATCCTTCAAGTGCTTCAGAAAATTCTGGAGCAGATGACAAGCTATTGTTTCCTTAATTTTCAAGGAAAATGGGTTTGGCATTTCATGTAATGTCAAGCCTTATTTTCCCTGAAAATTAAGAAAGAATACATGTACTTTGAAAATGCCATCTGCTTTATATGATAAGCATGTCAAAGGTTATTATTTTTAGTCGGTGAATTCACAGACTGTAGTCATCGCTCGATGACCCTCTCATCCACCATCTATTGAGTGGTTTTTTAGAAGCATAGTAGCTATCGCTTTTGGATATGCCTCAGGACTACTGCAAATCCTCTGCACAAAATGTACTTCCTGCCTAATTAACTCTTATCATGCTATTCACAACAACCCACTTCTTTGGAAACAGTGTAGATCCAGATCAGATGGATCTACACTGTTTGACATTCAATTTATGAATTTCTCGTTTTGTTTCTTTCCTGTAGTTTTTGTCTGACAGAATCTGATGTCTGTTTAGCATTATCTACACTTCCAACATTATCTCTTTGTGCCCCCAGGTGCAAACAGCCTAGATCCTGATGAGATTCTGACCAGAAGGCTCATTATGAGCCATCTCATCAGGATCTACACTGTTTTGCGATTACAGAATCAGCTTTGGAACAGTAGACAGACTGCAAGACACAGGGATGATACTTTTATCAAGAATATCACACAAAAGATTTTTTTAACCCTTCTCTTGCTGAATATTCATTTAAGCCACACCCATTTCTGTCTATCAACCAATCAAATTACTTGATGTAATTTATTGCTACAAATTCATAAACTAAATGCCAAACAGTGTAGATCCTGATCAGATGGCTTCTTCAGAAGCCATCTGATCTGGATCTACACTGTTTGCAAAGATAGGGGTTGTCGTGAACAGCAAGATAAGGTTTAATACCCATATTAAAGAAAAAAGAACCATAAAAACAGTCTATCTCAAGGAACATGGCAGATATCTGATAAGTGTCAATCATCAGTTATGATGCTACTGACATCTGATGAAAAACAACAACAAAAGACCACCCCACCCCATCCCCATCACAAAAAAAATATTATTTATATCCAGTCTTGGTCTCACTTTGCTGTTTATGTAAGTGACACTTACATAAAACTTACTATACACGCTGTGCTTCCACTTACATAAAACTTACTATACACGCTGTGTGTATAGTGTATGGTGTATTTAAAAGGGGTGTGCAGGGGTGGGGTATACAATGACAAATTTTGATTACAATGACTCATCTCTAATTTTTTGATTGATTGGCTGATCAATTGTTTGGGGTTTAACAACCCGTCAACCCTTGTGGGTCTCCCAGAGAAAGGGGAGAAAAAGAGACAAGATAATACAGGAGATGAAAATGAAAGAGGAAAATGAATGGAAATGAAGAAAAAGAAGAAATGATAACACTCCTCTCACTACACGGACAGCAGGCCTTGTCCAACTGTAAGCCAATATCAGTTGGACGCCCCAGTGGCACAAGATACACAGCACCTTTGCCTCACCCAACCACCCTTTCTAATTTTTTTTAAACATAATACCGTATTCGACCTATTTCCCGCACATGCTCCTATAAGCGCACACCCATGCTTTTTCTGAAAAAAAATCCACAAGTGCCCACTTTACAGTAACCTCCCAACAAATTCATATTGAGATTTGCTGCATCTTTGACCCGGACAATCATATGTATATGTGGTGAACCCCTATGCTGAAATTCAACTCTATAAAATAATCATATTGGAAGCTTTTTTTTTTTCGTATTTTTTTCATATGGAGTGTGCGCTTATTAGGTAGATATTTCACCACAATATTTTCATACAATTTTGAAAAAACTAAGCGCACGGTGCGGTAAATAGGTCGAATACGGTATTATGACAAAATGACAAGAAATAAGGCAATTTTAATGGAAAACTAAATATTGCAATTAAGTTGTTAACCAATTTAGTACCACCAAAAACCCCAAAAGGGGTACCCTGGCAAACAGTGCAGGCCCAGATCAGACGCCGCAGAACGCGGCGTCTGATCAGGGCCTACACTGTTTGCAAAAAGATAAGCCAGTTGAATAAATTTTCAAGAAAACATAACCTGACACCCCTAAATTTTGAAACAAACTCCTGCTATTTATTAGCTGGAAGATTCCATTTGGTACAAAAAGAGTTAGCTAAAATAACAATCAGATTTACTAAACAGCCAAAGTCCCAGTTCAGGAGGTACTCACGGAGACAATCAACCAACCAGTGCTGTCAGTGCTTTTATTGTTTTTGATTTTATTTGTACTAAACACATTAGCTTTACATTGTGGATGTCATGTGACTATCACTGATGTGTACAAAATCCAGGTAACGGTCATTTAAAGCTGTGCTATTCTTGTCATTGAGACGTCAGAGTGCTGTGTAAAAGGAAGTTTGTTGTCATCAAGAAAACACGGCTATATAATTTTGGCCCCCTTGAATCCCACTTTTATACAGTGATACTGGGGTTTGCCGGGGTAAACCTAAGTTTTCTTATTTGTGCTCTGAAATATAGATTGTGGGTACTCGTTAGAACCGCCTCGGTTCTAACGAGAACTCACAATCTAGATTTTGAGCAGAAATAAGAAAAAATTCACAATTTTTCAACTTAAAATTTCCCTTTTTTCAGCGATAAAGTTTACAATGTAATTTTACATAGGCATGTTTTCTTAATGTGAAACTGACTGGCTCATGTGCTGGGACATTGGCAAACAGTGTAGACCGAGATCAGAAGCCACATAAAATGCAATCTGATCAGGGTCTACACTGCTAACAGTCCAGTACAGGAATTTATGGCCTAAGACCCCATTCAGGACCATTTTTGCCAGACTTTACCCTTGTCCTGCTGAATACTTTAATATGCCACACCCACTACCGATGATCAACCAATCAGATTACTTGATGAAAATTATTGCAACAAATGCACAATCTGAATGAAAACAATGTAGAACCAGATCAGATGGCTTCTGAAGAAGCCATCTGATCTGGATCTACATTGTTTGAAAGATGATACTTTATAGCACAAGCTCAGCAAACCTCCTTGAGCCAAGGTTACTAAAAATAGCTCAACGGCATTTTCAGTGTTAGAGAGCTACCTTTGGTGACTCATTTTGCTGGTCAGTGTAGTTTGTGCTAAAAAGTAATGAGGCATATCTGGGCTCAGCAGGACAAGGGTTAAGTACCCTAACATTCTCAGAATTTCTGGAGATATCATTAAATTTTGAGCACTGAGTGCTTGAGGCCAGGTGAGGTCATCTGCAGCATGTGGTTCATCTATCATTCATGTTTTCTGTATTACCAAATTTCCTCCAGAAAACAAATCACTGTCAGCACTAGATTGTAGACTGGAAAAATGGTACTGAACAGGCAGGGACTTAGACTGTTTTGTTTAACCCTTTAAGCAAACAGCGCAGACCCTGATCAGATGTCTGATCTGGGTCTACACTGTTTGCTGGACCCAACACATGATTCCAGTCCAAATTCTGTAGAAAAAGACTTAAGTAACACTTCGATCTCACAGCTATTTCTATAGTACTGGTAAACCGCTTACAGGATCTAAGCCTTCCAGGAACCGCGGTGCAAGGCGGACTGTCCATGCTAATAAACCCTATTGGTTTCATTGGACGACAGGGCTTGAGATGTCATTTCATCTAAATGTCGGGTAAAAGTCCCACAAAATTGGAAGCAATGTCTCCAAAATGACCTTTACTGTGTTGACGGGGATGTTAAACCTCAAATCAAACAAACAAACAAACAGCTATTTCTATAAAAAAATACCACAATCAGTGAGAGTCTCGTGGATATTAACAATTAAAAGCTACTGTGCTTAGTAACTTAGTAATAATTTTGAAAATGCTGTCTGCTAGACATGATCAGTACTTGAAGGAAAAACATTGACCACCAGGGGCTTACTGTTCAAAACTTATCGATGTAGTTAGTTAATAATAACATATTGTTAAAACTTTGATTTTTTAAATGTGAAAAACATTTTTGTTTGTTGGTTTGATTTGAGGTTTAACGTCCCTGTCAATACTGTAAAGGTCATTTTGGAGATATTGCTTCCAATTTTGTGGGACTTTTACCCGACATTGAGATGAAATGACATCTCAAACCCTGTTGCCCAATGAAACCAATAGGGTTTATTAGCATGGACGGTCCGCCTCGCACCGCGGTTCCTGGACAGGCTTAGATCCTCTAAGCGGTTTACCAGTATCATGCAGCCCATATATTTCTTCAAGCCCCTATGGGATGGGACCAAATGTGTGGAAAACATACTAGTATTTTTGGTGTGAGCATTTTTGGGGGGGGGGGGGGGGGTGAGGGGGGGGGGGCTTGGTTTTACGGCCCTTTCAAGATTATTTCACTTATATCGAGCTGACCATTAATCAGAGGTGGGTGGGAAACCAGAGTACCGGTGTCTCACATGTGACACCTCTACACAAAAAATCGTATCAGATTAAGATGAAAAGGCTTAAAACCCATTACATGTATCTGACTATTATCAAAGTAGAGTTTTATGAAAATGTCTAATCTATTGACATTCTGAGGATAGAAAACCTTTTTGTGACCGAAGTTATTTCAGATTATATCAATAGTGGAATTGTGTCAAGTAGAAAAACCTTTGCTTTATACAATGCTTGAAACCTAAAAGATAAGCTAAAAAAAAAAAAATCATACCTGCTAATTAGGTATAGCAAAATTCTGCTATTAAGATCACCTAATTTAGACTTGCCCAAGTCTGTTAATTATTTGTCCATTGTAAAACTCATTGTTTACTAAAAAAAAAAAAACAATAATATGAAAATTGTGAAACCTACATTCAGAGATGAAGACTAAAGAGACTTTTACAAAAAAGGTCTTTGAAAGACCACCTTTGGGACTGTTCAAAAGTGTGGTCTTAAAGAACATCTTTGAACAGTCCCAAAGGCAGTCTAATGCAGGAATTTTACTGTACGTGTATATATCGAGGATAATGTCAGGATAATTTTTCTTATTTATTCATTTAACTTTTATCCTCCTGAATAAATTAATTTAGCCACCCCATTTCCTACTATCCACCAATCAAATTACTTGATATAATGCATTTGTTCAATTCATAAACTGCATGAAAAATAGTGTAGATCCTGATCAGACAGCTTCTTCAGAATCTGAGCTGATCTGGACATACACTGTTTGCAATGGAAGGGGTTGTCGTGTTCAGTAATATAAGGGTTAACCCTGAAAACGCCGAGAAAAACTACATCTGAAAATGTTGTCTGCTTATGTCGTCTGCTGAACCTCCTTGCAAACTTTTTTAAAAATATTTTTGCATACAGGCAAACAGTATGGACCCAGATCAGACTTCTCCTAGAGAAGCAGTCTGATTTGGGTCCACACTGTCTGCCAAAAATTACTTTTAAGGTAACCGGCAGATGGCAAAGCAGATGACAATTGTCGTGATTGGCATTTTATGGGTCAAACATAATATGTTGTAGGTATGTGAGACTCTCCAAAGTGCCTACAACATAATTTTATATTTCTTTCTTTTTTCTTTGTTTTCAGATTTTTTTTTCCAGGAAAAAAGGTTCTGATATTTCATACAAATTGTCTCCATGGGAGACAATTTGCATGAAATGTCAAAACCTGTTTTCTGTGAAAAGTAAGAAAAATATCATCAATGTGTTTTTTGCTAAATAAGCCAGGGCCGCACATCTGACAACCCTGTATAACTTGGGTTTTTCTTCATTTCTAACCAGTCCAAAGCCTTACACACGGCCCTAAGAGAGAGCAACATGAACTAGTATGCTCTCGGGTCAGACAGAGAAATCTCAATTCACAGTCGAAATTGGCATTGATTCCTCTGCAGTTTTATGCCTATTTTCGATCTGGCGTTCAAAATTCTAAATTACAGTGCTTCTACTTTACTTAGGGGAAGGCACTGGCAGTTCAGCATGACTCACATTTCACTGAATCTGCCGCGTTTTGCAGCCCAGAAGCACTCAAACTTTACTTCCTGTTGTGGGGCAATGCCAACGCGCCTGACCGTAGCGGACGTAAAATGCTTAAACTTTACAATACAATACAATACAATGCTAAATAAGCCCAGAAGGTGGCAAATGATTCATCTGAATTTCTTGAAAGAAAAGCAGCTGTATAGTTAGGAACAACTGATTAAATTTTATAAAGTTACTCATGAAATAATCAATTTTGATAATTTCTAACTCCTTCGATCCACATGAGCAAATCTGCTTTGGAAAAGAATTGCAAAACTTTAGCATCTGTGCCAGTTAAAGAGATTTTTTTTCTAACTTGCTATAATTAGCATAAGATGGAAATCGCAGTAGCTTTTTGAAGAAATTAACTAGCATTTAGCAAAAAATGATCCCTGCTGTACATGCCCACTGGTCCAGGACAACCTTTTATGGATGTGGTAATTGAATCAATAAAAATTCATTACCTTAACATATGTTTCTCTAGAGACATTGATTGTGTGTTGATTGTTGTTGCCACTACATTTACAGTAAAATTCCTATATTAAGACCTCCTTTGGGACTGTTCAAAAGTGGTCTTTAAGACCACTTTGAACAGTCCCAAATGTGGTCTTCCACTGAAGTGCACTGGATGTGGAAAATATACCTGAAACCTCTTTATTTTAGGTGGTCTTAATAGCAGAATTTTACTGTCATTCTGAAAACACCCCTTTACAAATACATTGTAATCTTTCATTATCGCCGAAAAAATGAAACATTTAAGATGAAAAATTTTGATATTTTTCTTATTTCTGCTCAAAATATAGATTGTGGGTACCCCTTAGAACCACCTCATCGAGGCGGTTCTAACGGGTACCCACAATCTAGATATTAGTGCAGAAATAAAAATAATTGGGTTTACCCCTGTAAACCCCAGTTTTACTATATAAAAGTGGGGTTTAAGGTGGTCAAAATTATATAGGTGTGTTTTCGTAATGCTATATGAGCTGAGTAGAAAGAAGTTCTCCCAGCAGGGTCCTAGATTATAAACATTTTACATGTTTAACTCACTTGAGCATGAAATTTGTCCAGCTCCTAAATTTTAAAATGCCAACTTGTTGGCATTTTAAAATCTATGAGCAGGTCAAATAGCATTCTGTGGATAAATTGCCTCTGTCATTTGTATTTTAGTATTTATGACCAAATATATACATATACATTTATTTCATGCTCAGCTGAGATGAGCAGATGAGCGTGAAAAATGATTTATAGCCTAATGGCCAGGGCTATTGCATCCTATCGGTTTCACACAGCAAGAAGAGCTGGCTTCGGTAGCTCAGTCGGTTGGTTGGTTGTATTGGAGTTTAACAGCCCAGTCAACACTATTTTAGGTCATTTTTTAAGCTGGTCAGTTTACCTATCCACACTTTTCCTGGGCAGGCTTATACGTTAGCGGTTAACCAGTACAGTGCACATTCCTTTGCCAGAAAGGCAGAAACTGACAACTGTCCTTCTTGAATCAGCGGAAGGGAGAATGACCGTAGAAAAGCTTTCATGATCAATCTCCACGAAAGAATGTTGCCCACCTTGGCAGTGCTCAGTCGGATGCGTGTCTGACTGGTGATCAGGAGGACGCGGGTTCGATACCTGCCAGGGTTGGCAACTTTCTTTCGAACACTGTCCTCATGGAACAACACACCGTTAGTCGGCCCCCACCCATCGGGGCTTGAAGAAATATATGGGCTGCATGATGCTTCCACGCAGAGCTGAAACCAACCCACACATGAGTACTGGTAAACAGCTCAGAGGATCTAAGCCTGCCCAAACAAGGTGATGCGTGTCGGCCCGTCCATGCTTATAAACCCTATTGGTTTCATTGGGTGGCAGGGCTTGAGATGTCATTTCATCTCAATGTTGGGTAAAAGTCCCACAAAATTGGAAGCAGCGTCTCCAAAATGACCTGTTTTTACAGTGTTGACGGGGACGTTACAGGCGATTTTCTACTATTCCTCAGGGGCCGAAAAAGGGCCCCATTCCCAACTGAAAATAACCTTTATTTTTCCCAATTTAATAAAAAAAATCCCAAATTGATGAGAGAAAAAAATCAACACAAAGAAACATCTTCTGAGACACTGCATTGCTAACTGAAACTTCAAACAGTCATTTCTGAAACATCAGACCAGTAAACAGTCACAGAAGAAAGATATGGTTGCTTGAATGAAGCAGTAATTCTTGTTCCCAAGTTCACTACTTTTGTCTTTAATTTCCCAAATTTAGTAATTTTCTTGCTATTTTTCCCCAATTTAAGTCAGGGGCCTTTTCCCAAAATACCTGGATAAAGTCCTGCGTTAAACCTCAAATCAAACAAACAAACAAAACACACTGTTAGTGAGCTTTCCGTGGCGCTTAAGTATAATATTTTCCCGTAACTGGGCCAGAAGTGAAGCATAGTATGTGTCATTGATTGCTTGTCCATTTTGGAGATAATCTATTAGCAGAATACCATCTGCATCCCAGAAATCCGAGGCCATAACCTTCCCAGCTCATGGAACAGTCTTTGCCTTCTTTGGTGGGTCGAGCCAGAGTACTTCCATTGTTTTGATTGTTGTTTGACCTCTGGCATAAAATGATGGACCCATGTTTCATCCATAGTGACAAATCTCTGAAGAAAGTTGACAGGATCTTCCTCAAAAAGGTTAAGATTAGCATGCGATAATGTGCACCTGGTGTGCTTCTGATCAACTGTCAGAAGTCTTGGTACCCATCGGGCTGAAAGCTCTCTCATTGCAAAATCCTGTCAGAATGGAATGTACTCTTTCCTGTGAAATGCCAACTCTGCTGGCTATATATCTTTCTGTGCTGTGACTCGTCTGTAGGGCTGACTATCGATGCCAATTTTGACTATCGTGATAGTGTTGCTATCGTGGAAACTACTATCACGATACTATCACTATCGTGGCATACTATCACGATACTATCGTGATACTATCGGGAACACTTATAAATGATTCATAGATGTTATATCACTCACATAAAATGGCTAAGAGTGACAGAACGAGTTAGGAAAATTCCAATGGCCTAAAATTGTATGTTTATTGTGTGTTTCAATATCAGCATTCATTCCCACGGGGCTATTCCAGAAAAAACATCATGGGGAGACGGCTCTTTATATATATCCCCACCACCGCCTAAAAATAGTTTGCTGCTTCCAGTATATATGCCTGTAAGTGATGGTTATCATAGCTTTAATACCTTTGCAGTGTTTGAGATTTTCTGCTTGTGAAAACTGACACATGCTGATCGTTCTTCAATTCTTTGATGTTTGCCGCCTGTGTTAAATTAATCTGTGGATTCAGTTAATTAGGTAACCCGATTATTACATAGTATTACGTAATCACAGCACGCTATTTTAGCACCTCTTTAAGGGCGACATGAATCTAACAAACTGCATTAAAACTTGAACTTACATATTTTTTATTTGAAGTTAGCATCAAAAGCTAGACTATCAAAATAGAAGTAAAGCAATTATCAAGTCGGTTTTTTCATTTAGCAATATGTACAGGGCTTGACCTAGGCTCTTTGACTCTGTGGACATTTAGTCCTTGCACAAAAGACAGCTAAGACAAGCAGCAATAATAAAACAAAGTTTTCATGTAATGAAATTCGGCCGTTTCGACATGTTATTTTTTCTGAAATATCCCACTATTATAATACAAAGACAACCAAAAATAGAATCAGAAAGACCCACGAAAAATAAAAACGCCAATTTGTCCCAGGTTGTCCAGTGTCCACCATCAAAACGTCCAGAATCACCTTAAGAAAGTACTTGATAGACGGAGACCTAAGGCCTCGCGCTGCACGTTTTTTCCCCCTACAGGATGACGACAGGAAAATAAAACTTTGTCTGCTTAAATATTCCCCCAAGAATTCAATCCCAATCGGTCAGGCCAGCCGACTGATGACATCATCATTGATGCATTTGTGCATACTTGCCGACTTATCTGAGTCTATCATGTACTCGCATGCACATTCTGTGCATTTTTCGAGAAATGCATTTCTAATGAGACCACAAAAGTGCGGTTTAATAGTCTGGTCCTTATGCGCAAAAAGAGTCACATATACAACAAGTTAAACTGCATTATACCGTCATTTATTACGCATTTATTTACCTATATGAATAAGTCAGCACACAGCAGAAACAAACATTTCTTCATACAAAAGATCAGCTTGTGCATCTTGCAAATGTCTTCGAAACTGAACAGGGAAATGGCGTTTGTCCCAGAAGTTATACTACGCAAGGATAGTACAAACAGCAAACATTTATATATGACTGCGCAGGCTGATCTGAGCCTTCACATGTCGCACAGGTTTCACTGTCATGTTTTCAAAAAGTTGCATGCAACAAACGCGTGATCAAACTATCATTGACGTTTTGTTATTGAAAAACGCGGGAAAATTTCTGACTGCCTCAACTGCACGTGCAAAAATGACGGCGGGGAAATTCATCGCCGCAAGAAATTCACCACACGGCAAAAAACTATGATACACATGTGCGACCAGCGAAGACTCAGATCATCATGCACATATGTGAAGGCTTATCAGTCTGTCCTGATTACAGCTGAATGGATTTCCTAAGCAAAAATACATTACACAACAGTACAGGTATATTTTCAAAGTATATTCAAGAAAAATACAAAAACAATCGAAACTATCGATAGTTGAGTGAACTATCGGCGATAGCTATCGATAGTCCAAAGTACTATCGATGCATTGCTATCGAGGCAGTCCCTATCGCGATGCATCGAACTATCGATGCATCGTTACAACCCTACTCGTCTGTCAGTCATAACAATATCATGGACTTTATTGACCATTTCTGGGGTTGCCACATTGACAGGCCTTCCAGGATGGGCGGCACTTAAGTTCCCCCACCCATGGTTTAACTGCAGCATATGAAGGGGCATCTTTCCCTAGTGTTGCTACCATATCCTTATGGATATCCTTAGGTGTTAAACCATTTTTAGGCAAATGTTGACTCACTGCTCTTTCACCAATTTCGTCCATTTTGCAAAAGCTGCTTGTCTTGTTTACTTTAGAGTGCTACCTCGTCGGTATAAACTGACTAAATGGGTATACGGCCCTATATAGTCAGAGAATAGTAGGACTTAACCCGAACATCCCTGCATACCTTCTTCAATATGAGGTTCACAACATATCAATCAGCCCTCATACAACTATTTGCTACCAGCAAAAAAAAAAAGGTCAATTTCTAAAAACGTTCCTCAGTATTAAGGCAGGTTTTCCTGATGATGCCAATAATCTATGATCAATTGTAACTTTAACTAAATTACCAAGAATCAAACATGTTCTTGGATCAATATTTTACAAGTAAATGACTGATATAGTTGTGAAATTTTCTGCATTTATCCTTTATGATATTGTCAGAATGCTAACATCTTTTGCCAGCCTCTGTAGCTCAATCGGATGCGCGTCTGACTGGTGATCAGGAGGACGCGGGTTTGGTACCTGCTGGGGTCGGCAACATTCTTTCCTGGAGATACAACATGAAATCTTTTCTACGATCATTCTCTCCCTTCCACTGATTCAAGAAGGGCAGTTGTCAGTTTCTGGTGAAAAAATGTGCACTGTACTGGTTAACCGCTTACGGTATAAGCCTGCCCAGGAAAAGGGTGGATAGGTAAAATGACCAGCTCAAAAATGACCTAAAAAAAGTGTTGACTGGGTTGTTAAACTCCAATACAAACAAACAAAACAAAGCTAGCATCTATTTTTTTCATTTGGGTTTTACAGCCATGTCAAGATTTTTTTCTTTTATATCAAGTCAAATGTTTATTAAAGGTGGGCAAAAAACAAAGAAACAAAAAACTTTACTTTCCATTGCAAGGCTCAAACCTAATGATCCTAAATACTTGGACAGATAAGCCTAAGCAAACAGTGCAGACCCAGATCAGACTGCTCCTAGAGCAGTCTGATCTGGGTCTATACTGTTTGTCATTCTGTCTGAACCTTTTTTGACTTCTTGCTGGGTCATTAAACAAATTTGTTAAAATTCTAGGAGAATTTAATACCGGTATAGCAAGTCTTCAATGAGCCTGAATTTTTACCCAAATTATAAAAAATACCATCTGCTTTAGTATTTCCCATGTTGCTTTAAGTATAATATCATATTATAATGTCATTATAACTGGTCACATGTTTTTCAAGTGAAAAGAAGAAAAAAAAAATATTATCTAATTTGAATTGCCACTTCTTATTTGTTACACTTCATCAACAAAAGTGTGAAGCAGACAGAAATTAACATTGAAATTGAAAAACTGAAGAAAGATTGGTGAACAGATGTATCAACAGTAACAATTCCGAGACCAGAGTCTCACAACATATTTGAATATTAACCCTTGTCCTGCTGAGCCCGGATATGCCTTATTTTCCAAACAATGAAGATCCAGATCAGATGGCTTCTGACGAAGCCATCTGATCAGGATCTACATTGTTTGCCATTCAGATTGTGAATTTGTTGCAATAATTTGCATCAAGTAATCTGATTGGTTGATAATCAGTAGTGGGTGTGGCAGATATGAATATTCAGCAGGACAAGGGTTAAACACAGGCACTATCAAGCCCCTAACACTTAATCTACAACCAGGATTCCAGCCAACACAAACTGGCGCCCAACATTTCACTTTTAGAAAGTTGATTTGAAAAATCATTTTTCAATGTCCTCAATTCAAGATCCGGTACTGACTCCACCCAGCACTTAGAACTGCTGCTTCATTCATTTAAAAATAGTCCTAAAAAACAATATTGGCATCATCAGTGAAGATAAAACTGGAAATAAACACATACACGATTATGTAAGATTTTTTACATGCTAATTCGCTTTTTTACAAATCATTTGTTGCTGAAGGACGAGTAGTTCAATGCCTAAAATTGACCATGGTGATTCAGGTAAATAGTTTTGATAGGATGGCTCTTAAGCAATTGTAATTACAGAAAATAATTAGTACCACATTTAAGATGGAGTATATAGAACCGGAAGTGTTTTTGCCAACCAGAGAAAACGGGGCTGTCAACCATTTACCTTGTGTGACATAGACTCTGGACATGTCCATAGGAAAAAAGTTCTGGGTATTTTTTTTTCTTTTCAGTGCTTCTTTGGCAAATAAATTTAGATAGAATATGTATCTTTTTTTGTTCATCAAATGAGGATACATGTAGGTACTGTAGTTTTAAAACACTTCTGTGTGATAAAATGTCAGAAAAGACTGGTTCTATACCATTTAATACTTCAACTAGAATGGTGCAGTCGATGGCAGGCCATCGCATATATATCCCCTCACTTCCATTCGATTTGATATGACACAACCACGTTCTGATTGATCTCAGACCCCCCCAGGGCCCCTCCCTCTGTTTCTTTTTTTTTCAACAGATTTGATATGACAGTATACCACATCCTCATGATAACACTGTTTGTTTTAAGACGGTTTTGGATATATAGCCTGGAAACCCATATATAACTCTGTTCACCTAAGGTTGAGCAATCCTACTTTCATTTTCTTTTGTTGCAAGAATAATTTTCTGCAGGTATTTTTTAAACATTTGACTAAATACCTATGAGAATCTCAAGATTTAAGAAAATAAACATCACTTCAGGGCGTGTTTGGGGCATGTTCTCATAACTCTGTTCACCCAAAATTTGATTATCATAAGTAATCTGATTCATTCTATTAATGTTATACATGATGAGTATTTTTTTTAGACTGTGCACTATAGACGGATCCAATGTTTTGACACGTGACCTTGTTTACCTGTCATTGCGCATGCGCAAAATTACTTTTCCTTCCGATAACGATCTTTCGTGGTGGGCAAAAAGCCCCTGGTTCCATATAAACACATTGTAAATTGGTTTAATATTACGGGCATATTTTAGTTGACTGTCACAGAAAATCGATCGAATTACGCTTTAAATGGGTAGATATATATATTTTAGAGTTCATTCATGCATCTTCCGCACTGAGTCATTCGTTTTGCGCATTTTTATTACAAATAATTAAGACCGTCCCGCCTCGTTACCTGCGTAAGTTTAACAGGTAATTATCATCAAAAACATCCTCATATCTTCTAGAAACCAATAATTACTAGCTAAGAAATGTCTATTATAAAAGTTTAAAGCTCAAATTTGTCGTTTCGAGTCCAAACAAAATACAAGTTTACAGAAAATAACATCGCATTTACAATGGCGAAAAACGGCCAAATAGGTTTTTTGCCCACCACCGGTACGTCCCGGCAAATAGTATTATTGAGCGATGACGTAGTGTTTGGATGTGTCTATTCTAATTTGTTGATACTTTTTATTTTCAGTCACATGCTTGTCACTGGTTAGAGATTATTTTGGGGGACCCCTATAATATTAATCATTTTGTGACAAATTTCGATTTCTGTGAATTAAATTGTAAGTTAAAACTGACTTTCTTCAAAACAGGTTGAAATGTTAGTTATTAACTACAAATTCTGCTGTGTGATAACTGTAAAAATAATTCCTTTTCATATTAATCAAAGAGGGTGAATGGCACGGAGATATGAAAAAATGGGATATAATATAACGTCATATATAAATGGTCATTTTTCTATATAATCTATACAATTTTGTTTAGATATTTGTTTGTTTTTTGATTTGAGGTTTAACGTCCCCGTCAACACTGTAAAGGTCATTTTGGTGACGTTGCTTCCAATTTTGTGGGACTTTTACCTGACATTGAGATGAAATGACATCTCAAGGCCTGTTGCCCAATGAAACCAATAGGGTTTATTAGCATGGACAGTTGCATTGCACCGCGGTTCCTGGACATGCTTAGATCCGCTTAGCGGTTTACCAGAACTAGTGTGCGGGCCAGATTCAACTCTGCGTGAAAGCATCATGCAGCCCATATATTTCTTCAAGTTTTACTAACATGATTTCTGCTTTGGACCCACAGAGGTTGGGGTGAACTTTGCCTTCTATCCTTTCGGACCGTGTCAACAAAATATCTGATCTCATATGCACTGAAGTTTCCCAGTTATCAGTTCTTTCAGTACTTGGATAAGAATGCATTGTATAATGTGCATGATGATCCGCATTATTGTAACACATAATAAAAATTATCATAATAAAGCTGTACTTACCACACAATTGTACATATTCCTCAGTTTGTCATAAAGCCAGTCTTCCACTGCCAATCGTTTACGAATCAACATCATTTGATGTTGGCCATAACGGGCTGTCAAGTATTTCTGACGTTTCTCTTTTTCCTCGTCTCTGTTTATATTCCGACCAAAACTTACATTTCTTGGAGAAGTATGTCCCTCTGTAGTTCTTTTTGGAGGCGTGCTGGCCCTCTGAGGGGATGCAGGCCTGTAAGTTTCCACACGGGACGGATAATTTGTAGCTGTGCTAAACGCTTCCATAACGTGATAGAATCCCACACTCTTTGACTTGGGCAATCTCCCATTCATTCTGACAGCCTAACAACAAACATTGTAATATTAATGTAAGAGCTCAAATACTATTTGCTATATCAAAAAATGTTAATTTCTTAAAAATTTAAATGTTATAAGGCGTATAAATGGGATTGTCAGGGGCACCAGTGCGCTCTAATTGAGATTTTAATTGGAACTACTTCTTTGCTGACTGGGACAGTTGCGCGCAATAACTTTGTTTGTTTACTTAGCAAAGTTACATCTAAAATTCAAATTTTAAACCGAACGAGAATTACTACTAGTTATCTTTATTGAAAACTGAATACAACATCAGTGTTATCATACGTTGCATTCCAGTATACTATGTACAGACCTGTTGTAATTGTAATCAGTAATCGTGATTACATGTAATCGATTACAAGTTTTGAGTAATTGAAATGTTATCTGTAATCGTTGATTTTTATGATTACAAAGTTTCAAAGTTTCAAAGTTTATTAAGAAAACAGGAAAGCCCTGATGGACATACTGACGTGAAAGAATGAAACTAGATTAATGCAAAGAAACAATGAAACAAGGAAAAACATACAATAACATGTATCACGACCTCCTCATAACATGGCTCATTAAAGATGAAGAAAAAAAAAAAAAAAAAAAAAAAAAATATTTTTTTTTTTTTCCTCCCCTCTCCTCCCTCTTTTTGATCTCTATAACCGTGCTATAAAGTGGCAGTGGGACATGTATACAGTTACCGCAAAAATACCCAAAAGTCTGGACGTACATGTACATATACTGCAATCACAGTCTTAGTTTACAAATATGGACATGTTTAAACTAGTTAGAACAGCAAAAAGTGAAGACCCTGATCGGAAAGAAGCTGATCAATCTGGGTCTGCCCTGGTTACTCTTCTGTCCAAACATTTAGGACACTTGTACGGCAAGCCGCCTGGCTCAGGTTGCAGTTGTTAGTTGTGGCTGAATTAGAGCTGCACAAAAATGTGAGTGATTCGAAATACAGCTTGCTGACAATCAATATCTACAGGTGGAGGGCACATTGAAAGATCCAGAATCTGCAAATATAGATCATTGTTCTCAACGCAGCCATACATGACTGCATGTTGCACCCCAGTGACATCACTAACCGATCCAGTACCAAAGGAGGCACCCCGGCAAACAGTGCAGGGCAAGATCAGACGCCGCAGAACCCGGCGCCTGATCAGGGCCTCCACTGCCCGCATTTTTAATTGTAATAGTAATTGTAATTGTAAAAGAACACATTGCAAACAGCCTGTAATCGTGATTAATTTGATGATTACAATATGGATATTCAAATAAAATAAGTCAGAAGGAATAGAAATGAAAAAAAAAAATAATTTCTGGTATGACAACTTGACAAGAAACAAGAATATTGGAGATAATCATTTTGATTCGTAGACATTTAATGGCTTAATGACTCTGTACTGGTTTGTTTAAAACAATCAGTACATCTTTGAGATAAAAGGGAAATTAAAAAATACATATTCGAGGCCTAAGGAAATTTAAGTTTCACATGGATTAGCAAATAATCAAAGTAATTAAATTGACAAACATTTATTTACTTAAAGTAGTCGTCTTTGAAGCTGCTGTACATGCTAATTAGTTTCAAGAAATGTGTGAAGAGCAGATTGTATATATGTAGTTTATTTAATTTACTAGCCATCATTATAGATATTTTATGAAACAGAGATAAAATGATTGTGAATTAACTTTTCTTATCTTTGGAAGCTTAAAGTTAGACAAAATGTCCGCAAAAGTGTTTGGACATTTTGAGATGCCATCTTATCAAAGCGAAATGCATGCATTGTATATCGGTGATATCAGGGCGTATTGAGACAACATCCAACTTTGTTACTCATATGAAGGTATGTACTAAAGTTACTGTCTTACACATTTATGCCATGGTTGCCATAATGACGATGACACAGTTGCGATGCCTCGTTCATTTCCTAGCATCTCATCTGGGTCTGCATTTCAATCAAAATCAATTTCTGAGGAAATTACATTTAATTGGGAATATATTGCTTAAGTGAAAACATGAGTTCAACTGACTGATCAATGTAAAAGATCTAGAGACTAAGTGTTTGGCATAAATGGATTATGATTCAAGTTTCAATTTACCATATCAATACAAAGTGGTCAAAATAAGTAAAGACCCACCTTAATTTTTTCCATAGACTTAATACAAATTCCTCACTATGCAATATTTTGTAACTTTTCTTAGGGTCATGTTATTTTAGTGGAACTGTTATGCGAGGAAGCATAACTGTCTTGTCCATGCATCAAAACGAATTCCGCTGGGGTGGGGGGCTTAAATCGATTTTAAGTG
This sequence comes from Lucinisca nassula, assembly GCA_963580285.1. Lineage (NCBI taxonomy): Eukaryota > Metazoa > Mollusca > Bivalvia > Lucinida > Lucinidae > Lucinisca > Lucinisca nassula. The sequence continues at coordinate 39,103,851 of OY757012.1, forward strand.
GCCACAATCCCCGTCCTTACTTCCGTCGCGATTTAGACAAATAATTTGTTCAGTCCGCATGAAGGCCTCCTAACTCATCAGTGCAAGATTGCTGATGAGACCAATTCTAGCTCGGAACTCTCTGTTGCAGATAAAGCAACAGAGGCTAGAAGAAGACAGCTCTGTTGGTGATGCATTAGCTCTGGCTTTGCACTGTGCTTGTTTCTGCTCAGCTTCACTGATTCTTTGGCTTCGTATTCACTGGCACCTTCTGATGAGACCTCGCCACTTACCTCTGTATACTATGTACGAACAAAACAGAACAGAAATTTTATTCAAAATCCACCCCCTGGTCGTTCCCTCTAGACGTCCCCTACCCCTCATTACGAAAACGCCTCTACAAGTACATTGCCAGCTTAATCGCCGAAAAATGAAAATTTTAAGATGAAAAACTGTGATATTTTTCTTTTTCTGCTCAAAATATAGATTGTGGGCACTCGTTAGAACCGCCTCATCGAGACTGTTCTAACGAGTGCCTACAATCTATATTTTAGAGTAGAAATAAGAAAAATAAGGTCTACCCCTGTAAACCCCAGTTTTACTATATAAAAGTGGGGTTCAAGGGGGATCAACATTATATAGGTCTGTTTTCGTGATGCTGTCGTTTCGCCACAACCCCATCCCCTCCCGCCCGCTACTTGTTTTGTCCACCTTCAAAAGTAAAACTAAATTCCACCGTGTAGAACTTTTATTCGTCTCTAACAGGACAGAGGTTAGAAGACGTAAATATTTAAAAAGTAGGCTCATTGCCTAGTCACGAAAGCCTAAGGATAGTTCATTCGTAGTTACCGACCGGCACCGGGACTTAAAAATAGCCACTCAGTGAGATGTGACTAGAACTTGTTACACTAAAATATTGAGGTTGTCTTGTTAAAAAAAATTAGTGCAACCATTCACCCGATTATGACATTTTTACCTTTTTAAACCGTTGCTTACTTACGCTGTTAAAGAACCAACCGACCAATTTAAAGCACAACAGGAAAAGGCGCAAAAGAAACAATTAAAGACATTTTTTTTTCTTTGAAGTTTAACGTCTGCGTCATCACTGTAAAGGTCATTTTGGAAACGTTGCTTCCAATTTTGTGGGACTTTTACCCGGCATTGAGTTGAAATGACATCTCAAGCCCTGTCGCCCAATGAAACCAATAGGGTTTATAAGCATGGACGTGCCGACTCGCACCGCATTGCCTGGGCAGGCTTAGATCCTCAAAGCGGTTTACCGGTACTCGTGTGCGGGTCGGGGAAGCATCGTGCAGGCCATCTATGGCTTCAAGCCCTGATGGGCGGAGGCTAAATTAAAGACAATTAACTTTGCATTGAGTACGTATTTTCACACCCCACCACTAATCGTTGTTCACCGCCATTATTAACAAACCAATCAATTCAAAACACATCTGGTGTGCTGAAGAGCACGCGTTTTCACACCTCACCCTTAATCGCATTAATTTCGTGAACACCGTGTGATTAAAGGTGCATTATTGAGCTACCCGGAAAAAATGCTTCCAATAATAAAATACATATAGCCGGTATTTTTCTTTAAAACAATACAAATGAATGCATTTTATGCAAAAATGCGAACAATTATGATACCAGGTAAACGAATTTGAGAGGGATTCCCTAACTAGGTTTCGAACACTAGTTAGATCTATTTTTAGTTTGTGACAAAAATAGAATCCCCATATATGACATTATGCGACGTTCATTTTTGGCCTTGTTTGCTTAGGCCATGCCTGAATCGGAAAAAAATATGACGCTGAATACCATGCCATAAGTATTGACACTCAGAGACAATACTGTCGCCATGTATGTGTAAAGTGACAGAATTATTTTTAGAACAGAAATTCCGAACACATATTCAGAGTGAAGGGTAAACACGAATGAAAACGACCATTTTCACAAAGTTCTGAAGCTGTATTTGGCTCCAAAAGTGTACACATGACAAAGGAGTATGCATTGAAGATAAAAACCAGAAAAAAAAATTTGAGACCCGGTAGCTCAATAATGCACCTTTAAAGGCTCAAACTAAATAAACAATGTGATTAACGGTCAAAACATCCCTGCAAATGATGCCAATGGAGCATGTTCGGACACCGAAATTTTATCGCGGCTGCCAGTGATCGAACCCGGGACCTCTAGTATCAGAGGCAAGTGCACTAACCACTGAGCTATCACGACCCTGATTGGCGTGCGCTTATGACTTTGAAACTGAACTGATTGCAGTGAATTGTTACAGATGAAAAAATAGAAGTGAAGGAATCGATACAGTTAACCCACAGCTCCCACCAAGCAATATCATTATCTGAATACTGAATTAAAAAGAAATTCGTGATTATTTTATTAAAAGACTATTTAATTTCGTTCAGAGATTTTGATTATTAGTTGTGATTTTAGATATTACCCACTTTGTAACCGGATGTGAATGGCTGTCAAAACCGATTCTGATTTCTGACAATTTGTGAAAATGCAGTATTTCGTGTTCCTTTTGATCGCATTGTATTCAGCGAGCGCCAGAAAGGAAGAATTCGATGGCCTAGAAGAGCTGATGAACAATCCAGAATTACTTGCTCAGCTAGAAAAGCGTTTAGGGGCTCTTCTTTCAGATGGCGAACAAGATTCTGAAAACTCAGAAACTGAGCTTGAGCTGCCATGTAATGCTTCAACAGGCACTCTGAGTGCGGCCCAGGCAAAATGCTCTTATGAAACAGATAACGGACAGATAATAAAAACAACTGACTCAATTAACAAGGGCGCAAAATTCGTTGGTAAAATGGAAAACATCAAGTGTGCCAAAGATTGTGTGATGGAATGCTGCAACAATACTGAATGTGATACTGCAGTGTATCAGGATAAGGTGGGTTTCTGATGACAGTCCTTATCATATTCTAAGCATAAATTCTGTCGTACACCACAAAGTATCCATTTATTTTTACATTTTAACCTGCAATCTCAGTCAGAACGTACATAGATTCTTTCTTCCATTTTTGCCTAAACTCCGGAAAGGGACACAAATAGTGTATAAACATACACTCCAGTTTTGCAAGATGAAAGCCTATATAGTAACCATGTAATTACGGTAGGGTTCTTCAACCTGTTTAGGGGATTGCTCTCCCTGCATAGGGGGCCTCCAGTTAACATCCCAGTCTGAAAGACTGAGCACTTTGACATTCTTCCCTGCAAATGATGTCAATGGAGTGTGTTCAGACAGAGCTTAGAAGGACTTAGTTCGCCCAGGCAAAGGGAAACAAGACAATTCATCGACATGGTTTTTGGAGACAATTCATCGACACAGTTGAAGACAACTCATCAACACTTTTTGAAGACAACTCATCGACACATTGTTATGTTGAAATTATACACAAGCTGATAAAATGAAGACAATGTTATGAAAATAAAATGATCTATTATCACGTTTATGTTGAAAATAACGAATTTAGAATATATTAATTCAATATTTTCAAGGTTGGTTTTCAAAACCAGGGGTGGTTTTAACCGGTTAAAACCACGGGTGGTTTTAACCGGTTAAAACCGTCCTGGTCAATACTCCCAAAGCGGTCAATACTGGTCCATACTGGTCGATTGAAATATTGAGTGGTCAATTGAATAATTTTAGTGTTAAAAAAAGCAAAGCTACTGAAACTATTTTGAAGTTTTGCTCTCTTTGCTGGAGGCTGATCATTTGATAGAGTTTCAGGTTCAGATGTCATTTTGTCAAGTGGCCTCTTAGCATTACTTTCTGGCTTTATAGCCCTAGGCATTTTTGTCTATGACTCATCAGTCTTAAAACCTTAGCACTAACTTCAACACCTTGCACTGTTTTTTTTTTTTGTTTTTTTTTTTTTTGTTATCTTCCAAAATAGTGAAGCAGTTCCAAAATGGGCCTTTAGGTTTCATTCATTTTCAACACCTTCAGTAATAGCTTGATAATAAGATACTGTCCTATTGCATATAAATCAAAATTTCACACATTATGAATAAAGCCTGGTGTCAGTTTATAATACCCCTATTAGGGACAATGTCATGTAATTGGTCAATTTAGCAATCAGATCTTTGCCACACCCACTGCAGGAATGGGTCAGTCTGTTTTGACAGAAATTTACAGATGTTGCAGATACTTTTAAATATTCAAAGACATCAAATATTGTTTGGTTAAGAAATAAAGGACCTTTCATAAATCCTTCAAAATCCATGATACATTCAGCTTATTCATATTCCTTTAAATCGAAATATGAACAATCAATGTAACCTATAAAGGAAAAACAGAATAATTATAAAGATTGTTTGATTGAAAAGAACAGGCCTGTCTACAGTTCAGTGAGTCAATCGACCAGCAATAATGTCTTTCGACTTTTGATGAAATAAAAGATGCCTCAAATAGTTACTGTTATTAATAAAAACTATTTCGTCTTGTTCAGTGATGAAAATATAGTCTAACATCATGTACTTGATGTAGGGAGAAAGCTTTTAAGACCAGTTTAGCAACAGGACAGAGGTATATTCTCCAGTGATTTAATCGACCACCCATCGATCAGTATTGACCAGTAATGACCGGTTAAAACTGGTTTTAACCACCGGCCCGGTCAATACTCATATTGACCGGCTTTTTGCCAACCTTGAATATTTTGGCTTATTGATGACAATTACCGGTAAGAGACCATTTTAACCGCATATGATGGCTGGCGTAAATGAACTTACGCATTCTATTTTAAGAACATGATATAAAAGAAAATGTACAGGGAACTTTGTCAAATATTATTCAAAACTTTCATAATTGAAATAAAAAAGATGGTAAGTGAAGCTTTTATATGAGTTTTTAAACTGTCTGTTTGTCATCTGTCTCTGTCTGTCCGCCAGCCCGCCCGTCCGTACATATGTATGTATAACGTGTAATACTGGTGAGTCTTTATATGCGTTTTTAAACTGTCTATCTGTCTGTACAATGTATATCTGTCTGACTGTCAATCTATTTTTCTTTCTTTCATTCATTCTTAGACATTATATGTCTTGTTTCTTTCATTCATTCTTATACATTATCTTATTCTTTCTTTTTTTCTTTTGTTCATTATACCCCCGACATACGAAGTATGTCAGGGGGTATATAGTTTTCGTCTTTCCGTCCGTTCATCCGTTCGTTAGTTCGTTCGTTAGTTAGTTAGTTCGTTCGTTCGTTCGTTCGTACTTCAATCCGTCCCACCGTTCGTCAACCTTTACGTCAAAGTTTTGCGTTAAACCTTTTTGATAGCTCATATCTCTGTAACCACATGTTAAATTCTCTTCATATTTGGTAAAGGATATCTCTATAGCATTACCTTTCATATGGAATAACTAAGCCCCTGGGTCAAGCCCCTGTGTGGGCTGTCTGTCTGTCCGTCTGTCTGTTCATCTACTTTTACGTCAAAGTTTTGTGTTAAACCTTTTTGATTGCTCATATCTCTGTAACTGCATGTTAGATTCTCTTCATATTTGGTAAAGGATATCTCTATAGCATTTCCTTTCATATGGAATATCCAAGCCCCTGGGTCAAGCCCCTGGGTTGGCTGTCTGTCCGTTTGTCAACTTTTACGTCAAAGTTTTGTGTTAAACCTTTTTGATTGCTAATAACTCTGTCACCACATGTTGGATTCTCCTCATATTTGGAACAGGATATCTCTATAGCATTACCTTTCATATGGAGTATCTAAGCCCCTGGGTCAAGCCCCTGGGTGGGCTGTCTGTCCGTTTGTCAACTTTTACATCAAAGTTTTGTGTTAAACCTTTTTGATTGCTCATATCTCTGTCACCACATGTTTGATTCTCTTCATATTTGGAACAGGATATCTCTATAGCATTACCTTTCATTTGGAATATCTTAGCTCGCGGTTCAAGCCCCTGGGTGGGCTGTCCACTTGTCAGTCCGTTCATCAATATTTATGTCAATGTTTTGTGTTAAACCTTTTTGATTGCTCATATCTCTGTAACTACATGTTAGATTCTTTTCATATTTGGTAAAGGATATCTCTAGCATATCCTTTCATATGGAGTATCTAAGCCCCTGGGTGGGCTGTCTGTCAGTTTGTCAACTTTTAAGTCGAAGTTTTGTGTTAAACCTTTTTGATTGCTTATATCTCTGTAACCTCATGTTAGATTCTCTTCATATTTGGTAAAGAATATAGCTATAGTATTAACTTTCATATGGAATATCTAAGCTCCTGTGTCAAGCCCCCGGGTGGGGCTATGGGTCAATAATAAGGACTTACACATTTTGATCACGTCCAAGTTTTGTGTTAACTGTTTTGGTTTAAACAATATTTATTAGAATAAATTCACATATATACATAATAGTATATGGTACAGGATTTGATAACTGTTTTCATTATACTCCTTGCATACAAAGTATATCAAAGGTTATAGTTTTTGTCTTTCCATCTGTTCATTATTAGTTAGTTTGTTGTTTCTTTATGCTGTGACCCTTGTCAGATTTGTCAGTTTATACATGTATATTGGTCCTTGTGATCTTAGAAACAACAGCGACTAGAACTGTTAAATTTTGCATAATATTTTCTCTTGAAATGCAGACAATAATAAATGCAAGTAATAATAAAAAATGCATTGCTTTATTATGTCATTATACAGCTACTTTAATTCAGCAAATGTTCTATGACAGCCTATTCTATGTTTGTTGTTTCCAGTTGAAATTGTTCCAAATTGCAACAAACTTTGAATTTTTATTATTCAGCAAAGACAAGCAGTCTCATCTTTGGATATGATAAATTATTCTATATTTGTTGAAATGCAATAGTTATTCTCAGTGGACTAAATGAAAATTTAAATGGAAAGGTTCAATGCTACAAACAAATTTTCATTTCCACTAAAAGGGGATGGCACTGGTCGGGGGTATACGTGCCCCACTGGGCACTTTCTCTAGTTTATTTATTTATTAATTTCATACTTATTTTGAGGGCACATGCCAGTTGATATAAAACATGGACAAACAATCAATTACATCATTACTCAAACTATTTTGTTAATCGGTGTGTGCCATAAAGTTAGAAACATAACGATTATTATTTTACTCAAATTTTTTATCCTACATGTGTATTTGTATTTTTACCCCTCACAGATCAATCAAATACAATGTACCACTTAAATCCATAATTACCTATAATTTCCAATTACCTTCACACAAATGTGTCGGTGAATTGTCTTCAAAAGGTGTCGATGAGTTGTCTTCAATTGTGTCGACGAGTTGTCTCCAAAAACCGTGTCGATGAGTTGTCTTGTCAATGAATTGTCTCGATTCCAGGCAAAGTGGAGTGAGTCAGACCATCCAACGCAGGTAAGCCGTTCGGTTCTATTGGATGGCAGGCCTTTAAGATGTCACTAATGTATTTTTAATAGCCCGAATGTGGGACCAGGACTGGGGACGGGACAGGGAAGAAGTCCTACCTGGGTAAATGGTTGAGAATCTCCCTGGCTATACACTGGTCTTGTCTCTTTAAGAGGCCGGGCTAGATTGAAGAGTGTGGTCTCTTCTGCATGCTTTTCTCGCTTCCCGGGTACCATGGAATATCCAAGTGGGTAAAACCCATCACCTTCCGGTCGGCGTTTCTGTATAGCTCACAACACAACACTCCTCCCCACTTTATCTTGAAGGCCTTGTCACCAGCTGCCAGGTTCATCCTTGAGTGGGACTGATGTCCCACTGTTCCTCAAGTGAGACTGATGTCCCACTGTCACTTCGGGCTTGGGCGAGACTAGAAATCTCACCGTCTATTGCCTGGCTTGAAGGAGACGAAGAAGCCTCACTTGCAAGCTGCTGTGTTGAGTCTAGCTTGTTATTTGACAGCTTGAGTGACAAAGAAGACACGCTTTCAATTTGCTGTCTGGCCATCTTGTTAAGTCCAACAGATTTCGAACTAGAAGTCCAGAAATCTTGACAGAACTAGAAGCTCAATGTCATTTAGTGGACTATTACAGAAATCAACTGATAGACTGTTGTCTAGAAGACACATTTCTGGATCTGTGGGATCTAGAAAACTAATCTTTCCTTTATTCTTAGTGGATACTTCCAAAACATCAGCACAGTTTGTTAACCAGTGAACTTAAGTTATCAGTATACCTACATGTAGGCGCCCGGTTTTTCATTCGTCCGTTCGTCAAGGCGTCAACATTTGCGACCACCCTAGCATTCACCCTAATGGTCAAGTTTATTTCTCAAGAACTACAGGAGCTTCATTAATGATACTTGGTACAAACTTGTATCTGGGGATGACAACTTACATGCAAGCATCCATATTTGACCTTGACCTATATTTCATGGTTCACTGACTTTGTAAAATATTGCGACCACCCTAGCGTTCACCCTAATGGTTAAGTTCATTTCTCAAGAATTATTAGAGCTTCATGAATGATACTTAGTACAAGCTTGCATTTGAGAATGGCAACTTAAATGCAAGTATCCATATTTGGCCTTGACCTACATTTCATGGTTCACTGACTTTGTAAAATATTGCGACCACCCTAGCGTTCACCCTAATGGTCAAGTTTATTTCTCAAGAACTATAAGAGTTTTATTAATGATACTTGGTACAAACTTGTATCTGGGGATGGTAACTTAAATGCAAGCATCCATATTTGACCTTGACCTATATTTCATGGTTCACTGACTTTGTAAAATATTGCGACCACCCTAGCGTTCACCCTAATGGTTAAGATCATTTCTCAAGAATTATTAGAGCTTCATGAATGATACTTAGTACAAGCTTGCATTTGAGAATGGAATCTTTTGTGCAAGCATCTATGTTTGACCTTGACCTACATATCATGGTTCAATGACTTTGCGCCCCCACAGGCGCGACATAGACTTCGGCGGAATTCTTGTTGTTTAACTTTACTAAATAATTTTTAAAAGTGATGTTCTGTTTAAAAAGATAATACAAAAGAAGAACCTTCCAACTTACAGTTAGAACAGGTCCACTTGAAATATTAGGAGTGTCAGAATATAATTCTACTCACTAATACAAAATAGAATCTTCCAACTTACAGATGTTAGGTCAGGTCGACTTGAAACATTATAGGCGTTAGAATATAATTTTACTGACCAATAAAACAAAAAAGAATCAACATACAGTTAGGACAGTTCCATATGAAATGTCCGGTTTTAATCAAGTTGATCAGTATACTAGTTATCACTCCCTCTTATGTAGCAACAATACTGTCCATGAATGGGACCAATCTTCCAGTTAACGGAACCTCCCTATTCTCAGTTTTATATGTACAATTGGCGCTGACATCCACCATTTTCGGAGGTGTGAACAAAGGAATTCTGCTATATGACCGTACCAAATGTGCACAAGAAATATTTTAAATCAGTCTCAAATCTCCGACAAAGACTTACTCAATATTATTGTCCCCTATTTTTCCTTTTATTTCTGATGATTGTCGATAAAAAAAACAGACACAATTTGCTTTGAAAACTGTTTAAAAATGATCAAATTTTAGTGATAAAAACGGAAGCTTTCGCCTCCACCAAATGATAAAAATGGCGGGAAAGATAACCGTTCTTTGTTTATTTTTGCTGAAGAGTTCCCTGCCAACTATCCTTATTGAACGAATCATTGGATTGACCAATCATTTAATAATAGAGTGCCTGATTTTCTTCGGATGAGGTCAGAGTCAGGGAAAGGTCCTTTTCATAATCAAGATGGCAGGCATTTTCTTTTCATGTGGTACGGTCAAACCTCCTTTATACCGACATTTGATATAATGACAAAATTTAAGTTGAACGAATCCTTAGATTTACCCTTTTTGTACCAAATGGAATCGTCTTCCTTATATACAGCAGGAGTCCATTTCAAAATTTAGGGGTGTCAGGTTGTGTTTTCTTCAAAATTTATTTTGAAAATGACTGAACTTTTAGCAAACAGTGGAGGCCTTGATCAGACGCCGCATTCTGCGGCGTCTGATCTGGGCCTGCACTGTTTGCCAGGGTACCCGTTTTGGGGTTTCTGGTACAAAATGGGTTTAGATGAGATGCCATAGAGTTTTCGTTAACTCCAAATTTTGATTAGTTTACTCCAACCCCAACTTTTAGGAAAGTCTCAATAGAAAAGTATGATAAAACTCCATTTCTGGTGGACAGCATTTTTACTTCAATTGCAAAATTGTGCCCCTGCCCATAGGGGCTTGAAGAAATATATGGGCTGCATGATGCTTCCACGCAGAGCTGAATCCGGCCCGAACACTAGTAGTGATAAGCCGCTTAGAGGATTTAAGCCTGTCCAGGAACCGCGGTGTGAGGTGGACCGTCCATGCTAATAAACCCTATTGGTTTCATTGGGTGACAGGGCTTGAGATGTCATTTCATCTCAATGTCGGGTAAAAGTCCCACAAAATTGGAAGCAACATCTTCAAAATGACCTTTACAGTGTTGACTGGTACGTAAAACCTCAAATCAAACAAACAAATCAATTGCAAAATCCTATTGGGAACCCTGGATGGGTTAATGAAGATAATGGTTTTATATAATTTTTTTAGCCTAAATGTACAAATAAGGAAGAATTGATCTTTATTTACTAACATGTACATGCATCTCACATACATCATTTGACAGACATGCTTCTAACTCAGTTTTGCATTCACTATCTGCCAGTCTCATTACTTGGTTAAACCCTTTTGGTTCCAGAAATCCCAAAATGGGTAGTTGGCAAACAGTGCTGGCCCAGATCAGACGCCGCAGAATGCGGCGTCTGATCTGGGCCTACACTGTTTGTAAAATATTCAGCCATTTTCAAAATCAATTTTGAAGAAAACAACCTGACTCCCCTAAATTTTTAAATGGACTCCTGCTTTATATAAGAAAGAAGATTCCATTTGGTACAATAAAGGTAAATCAGCATTCAGTCCAACATTCAGCAGGACATTTAGCAAGAAAATGATCTGCAATAACCTGCAGTTACTAGAAGGACCGACCAGTACGCTAAAAACCACAGAAATTTTGTTGAAAAGCATCTCAATTTTGCATGTCATTTCATAATCATCATCATAATTTTAGGTAAAAAGGAAGATACAACACTTTTTAGCTCACCTGTCACGTAGTGACAAGGTGAGCTTTTGGGATCACTTTTTGTCCGTCGTGCGTCCGTGCGTGCGTCCGTGCGTGCGTCTGTAAACTTTTCTTCAAACGACATCTCCTCCTAAACCACTGATCGGATTTTGACCAAACTTCACAGGAATGATCCTTAGGAGGTCCCCTTTCAAAGTTGTTCAAATGGTTCCGGTCCATTGCACATATAGGTCACAGTAGCCAAAAATAGATTTTTTTCACCGAAAACTTAAAAAATCTTCTTATCTGAAACCGCAAGGCCCAGGTCTTTGATATTTGGTATGAAGCTTCATCTAGTGGACCCCTACCAAGATTGTTCAAATTATAGTGCTGGGGCCAAAAATGCCCCCGCACGGGGGCCCTTTGGTTTTACATGGGCTTATATAGGGAAAATCTTTAAAAATCTTCTCTGAAACCGCAAGGCCCAGGTCTTTGATATTTGGTATGAAGCTTCATGTAGTGGACCCCTACCAAGATTGTTCAAATTGTAGAGCTGGAGCTAAAAATGCCCCGGCACAGGGGCCCTTTGGTTTTACATGGGCTTATATTGGGAAAATCTTTAAAAATCTACTTCTCTGAAACTGCAAGGCCCAGGTCTTTGATATTTGGTATGAAGCTTCATCTAATGGACCCCTACCAAGATTGTTTAAATTATAGTGCTGGGGCCAAAAATGCCTCCGCACCAGGGCCCTTTTGTTTTACATGGGCTTATATAGGGAAAATCTTTAAAAATCTTCTTCTCTGCAACCGCAAGGCCCAGGTCTTTGATATTTGGTATGAAGCTTCATCTAGTGGACCCCTACCAAGATTGTTCAAATTTTAGTGCTGGGGCCAAAAATGCCCCCACAAGGGGGTCCTTTGGTTTTACATGGGCTTATATAGGGAAAATCTTTAAAAATCCTCTTCTCTGAAACTGCAAGGGATAGGTCTTTGATATTTGGTATGAAGCTTTATCTAGTGGACCCCTACCAAGATTGTTCAAATTATAGTGCTGGAGCTAAAAATGCCCCCGCACGGGGGCCCTTTGGTTTTACATGGGCTTATATAGGGAAAATCTTGAAAAATCTTCTTCTCTGAAACCGCAAGGCCCAGGTCTTTGATATTTGGTATGAAGCTTCATCTATTGGACCCCTACCAAGATTGTTCAAATTTTAGTGCTGGGGCCAAAAATGCCCCCACACGGGGGCCCTTTGGTTTTTCATGGGCTTATATAGGGAAAATCTTTAAAAATCTTCTCTGAAACCGCAAGGCCCAGGTCTTTGATATTTGGTATGAAGCTTCATGTAGTGGACCCCTACCAAGATTGTTCAAATTTTAGTGCTGGGGCCAAAAATGCCCCCACACGGGGGCCCTTTGGTTTTACATGGGCTTATATAGGGAAAATCTTTAAAAATCTTCTTCTCTGAAACCGCAAGGCCCAGGTCTTTGATATTTGGTATGAAGCTTTATCTAGTGGACCCCTACCAAGATTGTTCAAATTGTAGAGCTGGAGCTAAAAATGCCCCGGCACAGGGGCCCTTTGGTTTTACATGGGCTTATATTGGGAAAATCTTTAAAAATCTACTTCTCTGAAACTGCAAGGCCCAGGTCTTTGATATTTGGTATGAAGCTTCATCTAATGGACCCCTACCAAGATTGTTTAAATTATAGTGCTCGGGCCAAAAATGCCCCCGCACCAGGGCCCTTTGGTTTTACATAGGCTTATATAGGGAAAATCTTTAAAAATCTTCTTCTCTGAAACCCCAAGGCCCAGGTCTTTGATATTTGGTATGAAGCTTCATCTAGTGGACCCCTACCAAGATTGTTCAAATTATAGTGCTGTAGCTAAAAATGCCCCCCGCACCAGGGCCTTTTGGTTTTACATGGGCTTATATAGGGAAAATCTTGAAAAATCTTCTTCTCTGAAACCGCAAGGCCCAGGTCTTTGATATTTGGTATGAAGCTTCATCTAGTGGATCCCTACCAAGATTGTTCAAATTATAGTGCTGGGGCCAAAAATGCCCCCGCACCAGGGCCCTTTTGTTTTACATAGGCTTATATAGGAATAATCTTGAAAAATCTTCTTCTCTGAAACTTCAAGGCCCAGGTCTTTGATATTTGGTATGAAGCTTCATCTTGTGGACCTCTACCAAGATTGTTCAAATTATAACCTTGGGGCCAAAAATGCCCCCGCTCCGGGGCCCTTTGGTTTTACATAGACTTATATAAGGAAAATCTTGAAAAATCTTCTTCTCTGAAACCACAAGGCTTAGGTCTTCAATATTTGTTATGAAGCTTCAGCTAGTGGACCTCTATAAAGATTGTTCAAATTAAATCCCTGAGACCAAAAATGCCCCCGCCATGTGGCCCTTTGGTTTTACATAGACTTATATAGGGAAAATCTTTAAAAATCATCTTCTCTGAAACACAAGGCTTAGGTCTTTGATATTTGTTATTAAGCTTCAGCTAGTGGACCTCTACCAAGATTGTTAAAATTATAGCCCTGGGGCCAAAAATGCCCCCGCTCCAGGGCTCTTTGGTTAAACATAGACTTATATAGGGAAAATCTTGTTTTACATAGACTTCTATATGCAGGGTAAACCTTTAAAATCTTATTCTCTAAAACCAGAAAGCCCAGGTCTTTCATATTCGATAAGAAGTTTCATCTTGTGGACCTCTACCAAGATTGTTCAAATTATAGCCCTGGGGCCAAAATTGACCCTGCCCGGGGTCCACTTGTTAAACATTGGATCAGGTGAGCGAACCAGGGCCCTCTGGGCCCTCTTGTCTTTTTTGGCAACAAGTTTGTTCGCAAACTTTGAATGTGTTTTTTGGTTGATTGTTTATCAGTCAACTCAGAGTTACTAAGTGCAGAAGCTTCCTGCCTGCTATTGTACAAGTGACCACCGCTGACCATGTACAAAATCCAGGTAATGGTTATTTATAGCATTACTTTTCTTTTCCTGCGATGACAGAGCACTGTGTAAAATGTGAAATATGGACTGGGCTCTTGTACAGAGACATTGGTAAACAAAAGGAAACTCTGAAACTACTTGCCCAATTGAAATCAAATTACATATGGAGCCTCTATGGGAAGGGGAAACAAAAGTTTGTTCGTGAGGACTGGGTCAAATGACCAATATGGCCGCCATGCCCATATATGGTAAAAACCTTTAAAAATCTTCTCAAGAACCAAATGGCCGATGACCTAGAAACTTGGTATGCAACACCTAGGACTCAGGTTTACCAAGTTTGTTCAGATGATGACCTTTTGTTGACCTTGACCTGTTTTAGGCTAAGGTCAAATTTGGTCGCTGAGACATTTGTATGGAAAAAGGCAAAACAGTGGATTTCATGCAATTTGGTTTCAATCAACCCAGCAGTTTAAGTGAAGAAGAAGATAAAAGTACTGAATCTGAGCCATCCAGAACAAAGGTCGGTAAATGACCTTGACCTTTGGAATTAATAAACCTCCATTCATCTGATTGTAAATATCATTTCTGATACCACTAGTTAACCACGCAATTAGAAAAATCCACTGTTTTGCCTTTTTCCATACAAATGTGGGCCTCTTGTTTATTCACTTAAGTGAACAACATATAAATATAAGACAATAATGGTAGTAAACAAATTAATTACTTGCCTATTCAATTCCATGGAAAATAGTCATTAATAAGTGTTTCATGTATGTGTACTTGATAATTTTACGTGTCTGTGTGAGTCTGTGTCCATTATATTTGTAAGATTCAAGAAACCCACCTCATTAACATTTAAATGCTTTATTCATAAAATCCAAGCTGTTACGTACCAAAATAAACTCATTTGTGATTTGTTTCTTCTAAATCTGATAGTATTTGGCAGCAGTTGTTATTTAAGCCCATTTTGTATGGCAGAAACGGAAAAAAAACCGGACACTAGCAAACAGTGCAGGCCCTGATCAGATGCCGCATAATGCGGCATCTGATCAGGGCCTGCACTGTTTGCAGACAATTCAGCCATTGTTAAAATAAATTTCTAAAAATAATTTAACTGGGCTCCCGTAAATTTCAAAATGGGCTTGTGCTTTATATAAGATACCGTAGTACAAAGTGGGTTAGAATCAGATCAATATTCAGTTTTGTGAACAAATCTGATGCATCAGATCTCAAACAAAGAAAACCAGTAAACGTAAAAACTTCAGGAAAGCATGTTCACTGGAGATACATGTAACTATATAGGTGACACATTTGGTCTAAAATGTCACTTTCAAAAGGCAAGTAAAGCAACCAAACAGGAAGTGCTAAAGTTATTCCCCTCGTAAATCATGACAGAAACGTTGACCTACTAGAGTTACACCAAAACGTACAGAGTTGGAATCTTGCGACTGCTAGTGTTAACTCGAGTTCAGCCCAGCTTGGTATGAGAGTTGGAAGAGTAACAACAACAACAAACATGGCACAAGGTGGAGAATTGTAATTAAATTAATTAAACGCAGTCCAAAATTTGATTATTATGCCAATTATTCGAAATTTTGGTTCTGCAATTACAGACAATAATAAGTATTATTGTTTCAAAAATCACATCCAACTTGAAAACATGTTATTTACTGTCGACTTAAAATGAATAGTGGGAGTATGCCAGTTGCGTCCACCACTGGAGGGTTAACTCGGCCCTGCCCATTGGGGCGTGAAGAAATAGATGGGCTGCGAGATGCTGCCATGCAGAGCTGCAACCGACCAAACATGCATACTGGTAAACCGCTTAGAGGGTCTAAGCCTGCCCAGGCAAAGCCGTGCTAGTCGGAACGTTCATGCTTATAAACCCTATTGGTTTCATTGGGCGGCAGGGCTTGAGATGTAATTTCATCTCAATGTCGGGTAAAAGTCCCACAAACTTGGAAGCAATGTGTCCAAAATGGCCTATACAGTGTAGCGGGGATGTTAACCCTTGTCCTGCTAATCCCGGATATCTTTGAAACAATGTAGATCCAGATCAGATGGCTTCTGACGAAGCCATCTGATCAGGATCTACATTGTTTGCCATTCAGACCCTTAATTTGTTGCAATAATTTGCATCAAGTAATCTGATTGGTTGAAAATCGGTAGTGGGTACGGCATATATGAATATTCAACAGGACAAGGGTTAAACCTCGAATCAAACAAACAAAACTGGAGGGTTAACTGGATTGGTTTTGTTGACATTTGACGAGTAGATTCTAGATGTCATTAGAGTTAACTCCAATAGGTTAACTGAACTTAGATATCAATATCTCTGACAACACTCTGACAACACTCTCGATGTAGACTCATTGAAAAAATGGACCCGAAGTAGGGAGCTAAACTGTTTCATTGAACATAATTCTAGAGATAGGCCCTGATTAGATGCCACATTCTGCAATGTTTGAACTGGGTCTGCACTGTTTGACAATGTTCCAGTACACCAGCCTAGTCTAGATTTTACTATTTACACAGTGCTCTGATGTCACCAGGAGAAGACTACCTGGATTATGTCAGGAATAGTCATGTTGACAAAAGCAGACCGCTTCTGTATTTAGTAGATACACAATCAGTCAACAGTAAAATGGAGCAGTAGCAAAAGCAGCTAAGTGGGAAATTACTACCCTTTGCATAGAAGTCGTTTCATGCCACTGGCTTCAGATTCTGCTACTTACCGTAATGTTTCTAAGTATTGGGACAGACAAGCCTAAGCAAACAGTGCAGACCAAGATCAAAAGGAGCAGTCTGATCAGGGTCTACACTGTTTGCCATTCACCATCGCAATTTTTAGGATTTTTACGATAATTTTGCTAAAAGTTTGATCTTTGTTTTGAGGTGGTTGATCTCACTTCATTATTTTCTTATAGAAACTAATATCTATAATTATGCTTATTACACCTCATTACTATTTACACCTCAGAATCATATCTCAAGATAATACATAGCAACAGATATGGTAAGTATTTTGTGATAATTGAAGTATAATTTTTGTCAGTTCACCATAAAAACCTATGTTGTGGGTATTCATTAGAACCGCCTCACTGAGGCAGTTCTAATGAGTACCCACAACATAGGTTTATATGGAGAAATAAGGAAAACTATCCTTCAATTATTGATAATTGAAGTATAGTTTTTGTCAATTCTCCATAAAAACCTGTGTTGTGGGTATTCATTAGAACCGCTTCACCGGGGTGGTTCTAATGAGTACCCACAACATTCTAAGGTTTATATGGAGAAATATGGAAAACTATACTTCAGTTGTCACAAAATACTACCTTACTTCTTGCTATGAATAAAGATGAGTAATGATGATCATTACATTGTATATAAAGGGCCTATTTTCTTATTTCTGGCCAGGACATCAGCTGCTATCACTATTACTTCATTTTTGGGTTGATTGTTTATCAATTGACCCAAAGTTACTAACTACAGAAGCTTCATACCTGCTATTATTCATGTGACTATTGAGGAGGTTCTAATGAGTACCGACAACTTAGGTTTATATGGAGAAATAAGGAAAACTATCCTTCACTTATCACAAAATGACCCAAAACGGTTGACAGGTTGTTAAACCCCAATTCAATCAATAAAATCCTTATCTAAAGCTATGATACATATTTTTTCTTTGACAGGATGATCACAAATGCTACTTGTTCAAGTGTGGCTCCAATTGTGTATTTGACCCCCATCCAAACTACAGAGTCAGCTATTTCCAGTCAAGATCGGTAACAGGCAACCACGGATCAGTTTCTGATGGCAACCACAGAAGTCATGAGTCAGAATTGGAAAACCTTGGTTCCCATGTAGCCGCCCCGGAGCCACTAGCGACTGTTCCTCCGACTGAAGAGCTGCTGACTACAACTGTTAGACCTGGTAGGTTGTTAAACATCAGCATGCTTAACCTGGATACATGTTCCGGAATATCCTTTTTTATGTCCCCGGTGGTGATAGCGGGGATCTGTTGTTTTTGTCCTGTTTGTTGGTTTGTTTTTTGTTGGTTGGATAACTTAAACTTTGGTCATAACTTTTGAACCGTTTCAGATAGAGCCTTCATATTTGGCATGTAGGTTCCTTGTGAAAAGGGCTTTTCACTCATACAAAAAAACTTTGACCTGTGATCTTGACCTGTGACCTACTTAAAGAAAAAAGTAACATTGGTCTTAACTTTTGAACCATTTCAGATACAGCCTTCATATTTGGCATGTATTGTGACAAGGGCTTCCCACTCTAACAAAAAAGTTTGATCTGTGACCTTGACCATGACCTACTTTAAAGAAACAAAATGACATTGGTCATAATTTTTTAACCGTTTCAGATAGAGCCTTCATATTTGGCATGTAGGTTCCTTGTAACAAGGGCTTCTCACTCATTTAAAATTTTTTATCTGTGATCTTGACCTTATCCTATGGCCTACTTTGAAAAAAAAAAAAACAACAAAAAAACTTTGGTCATAACTTTTGAACCATTTCAGATAGAGTCTTCATATTTGGCATGTAGGTTCCTTGTGACAAAGGCTTCCCACTCATACAAACATTTGACCTGTGACTTTGACCTTGACCAATATCAAGTCAGAGAGTGCAATTTCAAGTAAAAGTGGAATATCAAGTAGGAGAACAATGCAGTGAAATTCCGCTATTAAGACCACCTAAAACTATTACTAATTTTGCTGTATAAAGCTTATTTTGAAGGAAACACGGAATTTGTCTTTGTGTTTTCTGCCTGCAGTGTCCTCTGGTCAGGGACCACTTTTGGGACTGTTCAAAAGTGGTCTTAAAGACCACTTGAACAGTCCCAAAGGTGGTCGTAATATAGGAATTTTATTGTATAAGGTTATATTGCAAGATCAAGCAATAGTACAATATCAAGTGAGAGAACAAGGGCAGGATCATGTAAACAGAGAATACCAGGTTCGTGTCTTTTGATATCAAGTTTATCAGGCAAGGCTTCGAGAACGCTTGTAGAATCGCGAGGCTTGCCGAGGGATTCTACATGCATTCTCGAAGCCGAGCTTGATAAACTTGATATCAAATGACAGGAATCAGGTATTCTATTTATCAGTTTATCCCCCTGTAAACTCTTAAAATATGCAATTTGCGATAAGTTATCGATTGTCCTCAGCGCGTCCTAACATTTCGGCACGGAATATAATGGGTCATTATACTCATTATCAGCTGACTGTTATTATTCTTTTTTTTTTTTAAATGTAATTTTTCCAATTTTTCTAGTAAAATAACTTTTTAGCTATGTTTGCTGGTCGTCCGCTTCGCTTCATTCATAAAAGTGCAATGTCACATTGACGTGATAAAGCTCACTTGTCGTGAGATAGCATATCTTTATCAGGTCAATGCCTTACAATGCAATGTATATAGGGGATAGCTGATAAAAGTACAATATCAAGTAAGAGTGGGAGATATAGCTTCATGTGAAAATAATAATATTTTACTTATTTCTGCATGAAAACATATGTTGTGGTTACCCATTATAAGCGCCAGTTTTTGTGCAGAAATGAGAAAATATGTGGCTATCCCCTCTTGTATGGGGCTATGATGGGAGATCAAGTAATAAAAGAGGAATTTCAAGTTCATATACAATACAAGGTAAGCATTCTGTTATGCAAGTCACAACAATTGTCGTCTGTTTTGTTGTCTGCTGGTTTGTTTTAAAGTCATTGTTGCAAACAGTGTGGACCTAGATCAGACTGCTTTAGCAGCAGTCTGATCAGGGTCCACACAGTTTGCCTGTATGCAAAAATGTGTTTGAAAAGTTTGCAAGAAGATTCAGCAGATGACATAAACAGACAACATTAAAGATACAGCCTGTTCGGCAGCGTAAGGGTTGATATCTGTATGCTTTTGCCTCATATTTTATCACAGACCTTTCTAGTCATTTAACCCTTGTCCTGCTGAATATTTAAATATGCCACACCCACTACTGATTATCAACCAATCAGTTTACTTGATGCAAATTATTGCAACAAATTCACAATTTGAATGACAAACAATGTAGATCCTGATCAGATGGCTTCTTCAGAAGCCATCTGATCTGGATATACATTGTTTGAAAAAATAAGACCTATCCGGGCTCAGCAGGACAAGGGTTAATATTTAAAGTTATATAATATTTTTTGAATACTTCTTTCAAAATTCCTAAACCAACAGCCACCCAAAATTCTATATTATGATCTGCATCTATGATAAATGTCTTACCTTTTGATCAATTATTTATTTCTTATCAATTTCCTAGGGTATAGGTTATGGTTTATTTTTTTGTCTGAGCTCTGAATTGAATGACGTCATTCAAAAAATGTACCATAGATGTGATGACTTAGCTGTGTCACCCTCTTTATTTGGAATTCCTAGCCTAATACATGTAGTATCCTTTCATTATGTTTACAAACTTTCCTTTTTCATATTTCATTGATGTAGTACAAAGGCGTGACAATTTAGTACATAATTTCTTGCTTCACAAAACTTTTATAATACTGCAACTTAAATTTTACATATTGAATTGATAGTAAATAAGAAACATCCTTGTTCTGTACTGCATTTACTATAAAAATCAGGATAACAATTAGGAAAAAGGACATTGATATGAATTACTTCTCATAACCCATTGTTTTGTTTGTTTGATTTGAGGTTTATCATCCCCGTCAACACTGTAAAGGTCATTTTGGAGATGCTGCTAACAATTTTGTGGGACTTTTACCCGACATTGAGATGAAATGACATCTCAAGCCCTGCCGCTCAATGAAACCAATAGGGTTTATAAGCATGGACGGGCAGACTCGCACCGCTTTGCCTGGGCAGGCTTAGATCCTCTGAGCTGTTTACCAGTACTTGTGTGCGGTCGGTTTAGCATCATGCAGCCCATATATTTCTTCAAGCTCTGATGGGCGGGAGCCAACATAACCCATTGTATACCAGGGGTACAGACCAAGCATTTTGCTTTAGGCGCCCAGACTATCATATTTCCAAATTTTACAGTAAGTTAATAAGCATTTTATTCAAAACTCAGGCTCCCTGGCCAAAACTTAGGCACCTTAGGCGACTAGGCGCCTGTTAATCTGTATACTAGTGGACTCTTCCATTGCTATATGTTGGACAAGTCCACTTGTCATATAAGGGGTGTCAGGCCTATTTTTCGTTTTTATCCTATTTTTGACGGAAAATTCTGTCAGCAATTAGCGCATGCCCTGATCAGATGCCGCATTCTGCGGTGTCTGATCTGGGCCTGCACTGTTTGCCAAGGTACCCCTTTTAGAGGTTTCCCGCATGCAATGGGATGATATAATATTTTAGGAAAGGTAGTTAACTGGTTTTGAACAGGGGACAATTTGAAAAAATTATATTCTTCATATTCTTATTTTCATAATACAGATTTTTAGTGTGTATACAGCATAAATCTTGTATTAATCTGGTAGATCTGGCATGAAATCAAGTGAAATGTTTATAAGTTTATCAACATCAAACTGATATTAAAATTATGAAATGCTGTATATTAATACATATCTGATAACATCTGTTGACAGTACCACGCCTGTGTTAAATGTCAAAAAAATAAAAATAAAAAAAGAGAAAAAAATCATGACCTACGTTAAAACACTATTGTTGGGGTTGATATCAGACACTGCTTGCGGACAAACCGACCAGTCAGTACTATTTAGGTCATATTGACCTGGTGTTTACCATGTCACACTTTGCTTGGACTTCTTGCTTGATCATGAAACAAATTTGTAAAATTTTAGGAGAATTACAGCAAGTCATTTTGGGGATTTTTACATAATGATTAAACAGTATCTGTACTCATTTTGTCCATTCCACTTATTCAAGAAGGGCAGCTGCCTGTTTCTGGCAACTACTGGGTAACCACTCCTGTTTAGTATGTCTGAGGTCAGATTAACTGACCGGCCCAACATGACCTTGATAGGTTGACGGGACCATGAAACTCAAAACCAATCCAATTGATACCCAAACATCAATACACTGTATATAGATTATGTAAAAAATGTTGTTAGTTAACCCTTATCTTGCTGAATATTCATTTAAGCCACACCCATTTCTGTCTATCAACCAATCAAATTACTTGATGTAATTTATTGCTACAAATTCATAAACTGAATGCCAAACAGTGTAGATCCTGATCAGATGGCTTCTTCAGAAGCCATCTGATCTGGATCTACACTGTTTGCAAAGATAGGGGTTGTCGTGAACAGCATGATAAGAGTTAAACAACTGTGTTATATCCAAACAAAAATGTACAGATTATATAGAAAAATGACCATTTATGGGATCCATCTTGAAGCCGTGTTATATCCATAACCATGTTATAATGTACCGTGTTATAATGAGGTTATGGTGTAGCAAGTAATATTAAAAAAAAAAAAAAATTTCAGAGAAAGTCATTTTTGAACCAGTTCGTAGCAGATATTACACAGACAATGTTAGCCTCATTTTCTCTGAAAAAAAAAACACACACACACACAAACAAACAAACAAAAAAACACACACAAAAAAAACAACAGATGATTCACATGTAAGGTCATGAAATTTTGCAGACCTCATTTTCAGATAAGTTTTCATATTTTTCAGAGAAAAAAGGTTTGACATTACATGTGAATCATCTGCTGGACAGACGATTCATATGTAAAATCAGGCCGTATTTTCTCTGAAAAATAATTTAAATAAAAATTGATGTCTTCTCTAAAAATTTCTGTGGTACTTCGAGTGTTAAAAACTCAGAAGACAACTAATTATAAAACAGTTTGTATGGTTGCAACTGGCATGGAGCTTATTGGACTGTTATAAGTGGATAACAAACAAAATTCTTGCAATAATATTGCCTTATTGATTACCCCATTCATGTTGTAATCAGTCTTTAAGCCTTTTTTGTACCAAATGGAATCTTTCCTTATGTATACCAGGAGTCCATTTCAAAATTTAGAGGTGTCAGGTTGTCTTTTTCTTCAAAATTTATTTGGAAAATAGCTTAACTTTTCCCAAACAGTGTAGGCCCTGATCAGACGCCGCGTTCTGCAGCGTCTGATCTGGGCCTGCACTGTTTGCCAGGGTACCCATTTTGGGGTTTCCGGTACAAAATGGGCTAAACATCCATAGTAACAGTTTGGATAAAAGGATGTCAGAATAACACTGACATTTCAGGAAATTAGAAAAGAAAGGGAATGAGAAATATCTGTGATTTCCTATTTTGCTCCATTATGGTAACAACATTATGAGATGTACTTTGAAATTCATTCTAGTCTCTATAAAAGCTTAGTGTACTTTTCTTTGTGCATAAGTTTGGAGCCAGAGACACCTTATTTTTCTATTCCATACGTAAAATGGGTTCAACTAACATAAAATAAAGATATCCTTTCCTGCTGATGAAAATTTGATATACCGAGGTCCCGTCTCCATATGACCTTAGCTTTTTGTGTAATGTAAAACTCTAAACACACAACACACACACAGTGCAGTTCCTGATCAGATGACTTCTTCATCTGATCTGGCTCTACACTGTTTGGAACGGCCCCAGCCCATCAGGGCTTGAAGAAATAGATGGGCTGCATGATGCTTCCACGTAGAGCTGAAACCGACTGCACACGAGTACTCGTAAACCGCTCAGAGGATCTAAGCCTGCCCAGGCAAAGCGGTGCGGGTCGGACCGTCCATGCTTATAAACCCTATTGGTTTTATTGGGCGACAGGGCTTGAGATGTCATTTCATCTTAATGTTGGGTAAAATCCCACAAAATTGGAAGCAACGGGACGTTAAACCTTAAAGACAGGATTTTCATGCCGGGGGGTCTGGTCCCCAGCTTAAACATGTACAGGTAACCAGCAGATAAAAGTAGGTGTGGCTTGGTCTTGGTGGGCTGGCTACCTATAGGGGCCATAAAACTGATAAGGATTATAGGATATAATTGACTGTAATAATCAGCTGCTGTCCATATATTTATCAAATGAATACCTCCAAAAAGTGGACATAAATTATGCTTCATAAACAAAGATTTATTTATTTATTAACATTTAAATAAAAAAAAATCTAGTTTTGTGTAATAGAAAATAAAATAGCAAACTTAACTGAAATCAGAAAACGATTTTATCTGAATGTCAATTTAGGTTTGGAAGAAATACAATGTGTGTTTTCATATTTTTCTCTGTACACAATAACCTCTCTGTAACATGATTCACTGTAAAAATATTTTGAGATATAACACAGTTCTAACACATATCCCAAAAATCGTTAGAACCGCCTGATTGAACATTTTGTATGTGTAAAATGCTAGTCCTAGTACCCATTAGAAAGAGGCCAAGTACCAACACTCTATCGGCCCCCGCCTATCGGGGCTTGAAGAAATATATGGGCTGCATGAAGCTGCCAGGCAGAGCTGAAACCGACCCGCACACGAGTACTGGTAAACAGCTTAGAGGATCTAAGCCTGCCCTGGCAAAGCTGTGCGAGTCGGCCCGTCCATGCTTATAAACCCTATTGATTTCATTGGTCGACAGGGCTTGAGATGTCATTTCATCTCAGTGTCGGGTAAAAGTCTCACAAAATTGGAAGCAACGTCTCCAAAATGGCCTTTATAGTGTTGACAGGGGCGTTAAACATAAAATCAAACAAACCAACCAACACTGCATAGTATATTGTGGGAGCTCGTTTGAATTGCCTCATTGAGGCCATACAAATGTATACCCTCACTTGATAGTATATTGTGGGTGCTCATTAGAACTACCTGATTAAGACCATTCTAACAAGCACCCAAAATCTATATTTTATTTTAAAAAAATCTAAACTGACATTAGAATGAGGTAAGCCCGGACATCTGTTTTATTCATTCAGCCATTCCATCATATGCTTAGCTGTGTCAATTTTATTATGCCCCCAACTTTGAAAAAGTTGGAGGGGCATATTGCTTCTGGTTCGTTCGTCTGTTCGTCCGTTCGTCCGTTCGTCCGTCCGTTACGCTTTTGATGCATAGCATAACTAAAGAACATTGTATGCTAGGGTTTTGAAATTTCATATATGGATTCCTCATGGAAAATTAGCTGACGCGTATTTTTTTTCTCGTCCGGATTATGCCCACTTCAAGAGTTATTGCCCTTTGAAATTTTTTTAATAAAATCTTGTCAGCAAGATATCTCAAAAACTATTGGAGCTAGAGCCTTGAAAGTTGGTGATTATATTGGTGGTGATAAGTAGATGAACTGATTAACTTTTGACGAAATTCCAAAAAATACTTTGTGAGTTATTGCCCTTTGTCATTTTGGTAATTTGTGCCCATTGTAATGTATGCTAAAAGTGATGCATAGCATAACTTTAGAACCCTGTATGCTAGGGTTTTGAAATTTCATATATGGATTCCTCGTGGAAAATTAGCTGATGCGTATTTCTTTTCTTGTCCGGATTATGCCCCTTTTAAGAGTTATTGCCCTTTGAAATTTTTTTATAAAATGTTGTCAGCAAGATATCTCAAAAACTATTGGAGCTAGTGCCTTGAAAGTTGGTGAATATATTGGTGGTGATGAGTAGATGAACTGATTAACTTTTGACAAAATTCCGAAAAATACTTTGTGGGTTATGGCCCTTTGTCATTTTGGTAATTTGTACCCATTGTAATGTATGCTAAAAGTGATGCAAAGCATATCTTTAGAACCGTGTATGCTAGGGTTTTGAAATTTCATATATGGATTCCTCATGGAAAATTAGCTGACGCATATTTTTTTTCTTGTCCGGATTATGCCCCTTTTAAGAGTTATTGCCCTTTGAAATTTTTTTAATAAAATTTTGTCAGCAAGATATCTCAAAAACTATTGGAGCTAGAGCCTTGAAAGTTGGTGAATATGTTGGTGGTGATGAGTAGATGAACTGATTAACTTTTGACAAAATTCCGAAAAATACTTTGTGGGTTATGGCCCTTTGTCATTTTGGTAATTTGTGCCCATTGTAATGTATGCTAAAAGTGATGCAAAGCATATCTTTAGAACCGTGTATGCTAGAGTTTTGAAATTTCATATATGGATTCGTCATGGAAAATTAGCTGACGCATATTTTTTTTCTTGTCCGGATTATGCCCCTTTTAAGAGTTATTGCCCTTTGAAATTTTTTTAATAAAATTTTGTCAGCAAGATATCTCAAAAACTATTGGAGCTAGAGCCTTGAAAGTTGGTGATTATATTAGTGGTGATGAGTAGATGAACTGATTAACTTTTGACAAAATTCCGAAAAATACTTTGTGAGTTATGGCCCTTTGTCATTTTGGTAATTTGTGCCCATTGTAATGTATGCTAAAAGTGATGCATAGCATATCTTTAGAACCGTGTATGCTAGGGTTTTGAAATTTCATATATGGATTCCTCATGGAAAATTAGCTGACGCGTATTTTTTTTCTTGTCCGGATTATGCCCCTTTTAAGAGTTATTGCCCTTTGAATTTTTTTTTAATAAAATCTTGTCAGCAAGATATCTCAAAAACTATTGGAGCTAGAGCCTTGAAAGTTGGTGAATAGATTGGTGGTGATGAGTAGATGAACTGATTAACTTATGACAAAATTCCGAAAAATACTTTGTGAGTTATGGCCCTTTGTCATTTTGGTAATTTGTGCCCATTGTAATGTATGCTAAAAGTGATCATGCATAGCATAACTTTAGAACCCTGTATGCTAGGGTTTTGAAATTTCATATATGGATTCCTCGTGGAAAATTAGCTGACGCGTATTTCTTTTCTTGTCCGGATTATGCCCCTTTTAAGAGTTATTGCCCTTTGAAATTTTTTTTATAAAATTTTGTCAGCAAGATATCTCAAAAACTATTGGAGCTAGAGCCTTGAAAGTTGGTGAATATATTGGTGGTGATGAGTAGATGAACTGATTAACTTTTGACAAAATTCCGAAAAATACTTTGTGGGTTATGGCCCTTTGTCATTTTGGTAATTTGTGCCCATTGTAATGTATGCTAAAAGTGATGCAAAGCATATCTTTAGAACCGTGTATGCTAGGGTTTTGAAATTTCATATATGGATTCCTCATGGAAAATTAGCTGACGCGTATTTTTTTTCTTGTCCGGATTATGCCCCTTTTAAGAGTTATTGCCCTTTGAAATTTTTTTAATAAAATTTTGTCAGCAAGATATCTCAAAAACTATTGGAGCTAGAGCCTTGAAAGTTGGTGAATATATTGGTGGTGATGAGTAGATGAACTGATTAACTTTTGACAAAATTCCGAAAAATACTTTGTGGGTTATGGCCCTTTGTCATTTTGGTAATTTGTGCCCATTGTAATGTATGCTAAAAGTGATGCAAAGCATATCTTTAGAATCGTGTATGCTAGGGTTTTGAAATTTCATATATGGATTC
Organism: Lucinisca nassula; assembly: GCA_963580285.1. NCBI lineage: Eukaryota > Metazoa > Mollusca > Bivalvia > Lucinida > Lucinidae > Lucinisca > Lucinisca nassula. The sequence goes on from OY757012.1 coordinate 39,131,276, forward strand.
CTCATGGAAAATTAGCTGACGTGTATTTTTTTTCTTGTCCGGCTTATGCCCCTTTTAAGAGTTATTGCCCTTTGAAATTTTTTTAATAAAATTTTGTCAGCAAGATATCTCAAAAACTATTGGAGCTAGAGCCTTGAAAGTTGGTGATTATATTAGTGGTGATGAGTAGATGAACTGATTAACTTTTGACAAAATTCCGAAAAATACTTTGTGAGTTATGGCCCTTTGTCATTTTGGTAATTTGTGCCCATTGTAATGTATGCTAAAAGTGATGCATAGCATATCTTTAGAACCGTGTATGCTAGGGTTTTGAAATTTCATATATGGATTCCTCATGGAAAATTAGCTGACGCGTATTTTTTTTCTTGTCCGGATTATGCCCCTTTTAAGAGTTATTGCCCTTTGAATTTTTTTTAATAAAATCTTGTCAGCAGGATATCTCAAAAACTATTGGAGCTAGAGCCTTGAAAGTTGGTGAATAGATTGGTGGTGATGAGTAGATGAACTGATTAACTTATGACAAAATTCCGAAAAATACTTTGTGAGTTATGGCCCTTTGTCATTTTGGTAATTTGTGAAAAACTTTGTCATCATTCTAGCGCCTACATTTCTTCACCAATTTCAATATAACTTCACACAAATGTTCCTTATAAAAAAATCTCTAGCGAGTTCGACTTTCAAGGTCATGACCTCAAGGTCAAGGTCACTGTGGCTATTTTTAGAAAAACTTTGTCATCGCTATAGCGCCTACATTTCTTCACCAATTTCAATATAACTTCACACAAATGTTCCTTATAAAAAAATCTCGAGCGAGTTCGACTTCAAAGTCATGACCTCAGGTCAAGGTCACTGTGGCTATTTTTAGAAAAACTTTGTCATAGCTCTAGCGCCTACATTTCTTCACCAATTTCAATATAACTTCACACAAATGTTTCTTATGACAATATCTCAGCGAATTCGACTTTCAAGGTCATGACCTCAAGGTCAAGGTCACTGTGGCTATTTTAAGAAAAACTTTGTCATCACTCTAGCGCCTACATTTCTTCACTGATTTCAATATAACTTCACACAAATGTGCCTTATGACAATATCTTGAGCGAGGTCGACTTTCAAGGTCAAGGTCACTCTGGCTATTTTTAGAAAAACTTTGTCATTGCTCTAGCGCCTACATTTCTTCACTGATTTCAATATAACTTCACACAAATGTTCCTTATGACAATATCTCGAGTATGTTCGACTTTCAGGGTCATGACCTCAAGGTCAAGGTCACTGTGGCTATTTTTAGAAAAAAATTGTCATCGCTCTAGCGCCTACATTTCTTCACCGATTTTAATATAACTTCACACAAATGTTCCGTATGACAATATCTCTAGCGAGTTCCACTTTCAAGGTCACTGTGGCTATTTTTAGAAAACTTTGTCAGTGCTCTAGCGCTTACATTTCTTCACCGATTTCAATATAACTTCACACAAATGTTCCTTATGACAATATCTCAAGCCATTTCAACCTTCAAGGTCAAGGTCACAATGGCTTTTTTTAGAAAAACTTTGTCATCGCTCCAGCGCCTACATTTCTTCACCGATTTTAATATAACTTCACACAAATGATCCTTATGACAATACCTCGAAAGAGTTCGACTTTCAAGGTCAAGGTCACTGTGGCTATTTTTAGAAAAACTTTTTCATTGCTCTAGCGCCTACATTTTTTCACCAATTTCAAAATCGATTCACACAAATGTTCCTTATGACAATATCTGTAGCGAGTTCCACTTTCAAGGTCAAGGTCACTGTGGCTATTTTTAGAAAAACTTTGTCAATGCTCTAGCGCTTACATGTCTTCACCAATTTCAATATAACTTCACACAAATGGTCCTTAAGACAATATCTCGAGCAATTTCGACTTTCAAGGTCAAGGTCACTGTGGCTATTTTTAGAAAAACTTTGTCATCGCCCTAGCGACTACATTTCTTCACTGATTTCAATATAACTTCACACAAATGTTCCTTATGACAATACCTCGAGTGAGTTTGACTTTCAAGGTCAAGGTCACTGTGGCTATTTTTAGAAAAACTTTGACATGGCTCTAGCGCTTACATTTCTTCACCGATTTCAGTATAACTTCACACAAATGTTCCTTATGACAATATTTCGAACTATTTCGACTTTCAAGGTCAAGGTCACTGTGGCTATTTTTAGAAAATCTTTGTCATCGCTCTAGTGCCTACATTTATTGATGGATGTTAATAGAACTTCACACAAATGTTTCTTATGGTAATATCTCGAGTTGCTTTGACTTTCAAGGTCATGACCTCAAGGTCAAGGTCACTATGGCTATTTTTAGAAAAACTTTGTCATTGCTCTACCGCCTACATTTATGATTTTAATCTAACTTCACACAAAAGATGCTTATGATAATATCTTGAGCAAGATCTACTTCGCGGCCATGGCCTCAAGTCAAGGTCCCTATGACTATTTTTAGAGAAATATTGTCATCACTCTAGAACCTACATTTATGGATGGATTTTTAAACAAACTTTACACAAATGTTGCATATGATAATATCTCAAGCAAGTTGGACTTTTGCCATTTCAGTGTTTTCCACACACGAAGTTGTCTTGTGCGAGGGGATTTGTATCGCATGCGATGCCTTGTTTTTTTTTAATAAAATCTTGTCAGCAAGTCCATATCGTGAGAACTATTAGGGCTTCATTAATCATTCTTGGTACAAACTTGCATCCAGGCATTGCAACTTCAACGCAAGCATCCATATCTGACATTGACCTATATTTCATGGTTCACTGACTTCGTGAATTATTGCGACCACCCTGACTTTCACCATTTCTCGAAAACTATTAAAGCTTTTTAAATTATAATTGGTACAAACTTGCATCTAGGAATTGCAACTGCAACCCAAGCATCCATATTTGACTTTTACCCATATTTCATGGTTCACTGACTTTGTGAATTATTGCGACCACCCTGACTTTCTATCTAATGTAAGAGTCCATTTCTCAAGATCTATTAGAGCTTCATTAATTGTATTTGGTACAAGCTTGCATTTAGGAATTGAAACTTCAATGCAAGTATCCATTTCTGACCCTGACCTACATTTTATGGTTCACTGACTTTGTAAAATAGTGTGACAACCCTAACTTTCACCCTGATGTAAGAGTCTGTTTTTAAGGGTTTCATTGATGATACTTGGTACATGCTTGCAACTAGGAGTGAAATTTTTATGCAGGCATCCATGTTTGACCTTGACCTAGATTTCATGGTTTGGTGACTTTGCGCCCCCACAGGCGTGACATAGCCTTCGGGGGAATTCTTGTTGTATGTTTTTGAGTCTTTAACAATATTTGTTAAATATTTTGCCATCTAAGGAGTAAGGACAAGCAAAGGTTGGGGGCATTGTGTTTTACAAACACCATTTCTAGTTTAATTTATTTTACTAAGACTGCCTGTGTATAATTCATTTTACTTTTAAATTTTTCTTCTTCTATAAAAAGAAAAACAAGAAGAAGAATGGAAAAATATTTCTATCATATCACGTTAAAAACAATTCTTTCATTCAAACATTATTTATTTATCAGAAGAAGCTGTTTTCTATAGTGTCAACTAATAATTTTTCAACGAGAGCTTTAATTTTTTATTATTATTATTATTATTTTTTTTTTTTTTTGTATATTAGAACTAAATATGCTGTATAATTAACCTTTATGAAATATGTATGTTTGCATCTTGTTTCTTTGTAAATTAAAAATAAATACATTAATCATGACTAAATTGTTTTGTTTGTCTATAGGAGGTTTTAGGAATTGCGTTTATGACGTCATTCTTGCGCATGCGCAAAGTACTGGCCGTCAATTGAAACGGCCATCGCTATTCAAATGTATTGGCGGAACTTAAAATGCTAACAATATTCAGAAATTTTGAGAGAAAATATACCAGTTTTCATTGAAATAATGCCTCGAGAAGGAAAGAATGATATTTTACTTTCATTACCGAAATTCATTTATCCTAAATCCGTTGTTAATTTACGAAAATCTTATCGTGAATGACCCATGTCAATGGCTTGAGATACCGTTATTCACAAAATAAGTTTTTACTATCTGTCTATCTACATGTGCAATTTAAATGTCCATAATGACAGTCGAAATAAACTAATGAGTGGACTGACGGAGGGGCGTTGAGTCAATGTTGGTTCGACGTCATGCCGTCGACACCCACTCCAACTCACTTTATTGTCACATGACCGTTGGCATGAGAGAGAGAGACAGAGAGAGACAGAGGGGTTTGACTGACAATCTGACAGTAGACAGACAAAGGACACACAGACCGACTGACTGAATGACTGACTAACAGACGAACGGACGGACTGTTAGAAAGACAAATAAACATACTGACTGACAGTCGAAAAAAACCACAACCAATGAGTGGACTTACAGACGGGCGTCGAGTACAGACGGGCGTCGAGTCAACGTTGGCTCGACGTCATGCCGTCGACAACCATTCCAACTCACTTCAATGGCATGTGACTGTTGAGATGGTTTGACTGATCCCTGTATCCAAGAAGCCCATAACCCTTTTTGTACCAAATGGAATCTTCCTCCTTATATATAGCAGGAGTCATTTTCAAAATTTAGGGGTCCCCGTCAACACTGTAAAGGTCATTTTGGAGACGTTGCTTCCAATTTTGTGGGACTTTTACCCAACATTGAGATGAAATGACATCTCAAGCCCTGTCGCCCAATGAAACAAATAGGGTTTATTAGCATGGACGGTCCGCCTCGCACCGCGGTTCCTGGACAGGCTTAGATCATCTAAGCGGTTTACCAGTACTAGTGTGCGGGCCAGATTCAGCTCTGCGTGGAAGCATCATGCAGCCCATATATTTCTTCAAGCCCCTATGGACGGGGGCGGATAGGTTGACGTAGCGTCATTTAACGACAAACTGTAATTTACATTTGCCTGCGCTCGCTAATTGTTGGTGCGCTAAGAAAGAGAGAGAGAGAGAGAGAGAGAGAGAGAGAGAGAGAGAGAGAGAGAGAGAGAGAGAGAGAGAGAGATCGTATGTACAATATATCATTTTCGTAATGCGAAATTTCACATCTGGTACCATATCGGTGTTTCTCCCATTATCTTACATTAGAATTCCCCAAAAGTTTAAAAGAATTCCACTGTTTTACGCTGTAATTAACATTTTATATGTCCCACTGCCTTTGAAGCAATACGACAGATGACGGCCAGGGCTTTTCCCGTTCTATTTTTAGAACCGGAAGTACGTCACGAAAAAGCTCCTATTGAAACCAATTATGAAGTGTGCCTGCTGTTACATAATTGAGATAACAAGGTTAGCTTCAAACAGAGCAGAGCTGTCAATCACTTATTATTAAAATGTCAATCATTGTGATGTCACAGTAGGTCTCCATTTACAGCCAATCAGATAAATAGCATTTGATGTTAACCCTTCAGAGGTCAGACAAAGAATGACTCAGGTTTTCCTGTGCTCCCTTAAATAGTCCAGTCCTGTCTTTAAATCAAACAAACAAAACACTGTTTGGAAAGCCAGGATTGTCCTGTTTACCAGCACCAAGATGTTTAGCATACAGCATTTTGAAAGTATTTTATTTTTCATTTTTAAGCTAAAAAGACTTGACATTACAAGTGTATTCTCTGCTGGATAGATAATTCACATGAATAGTTGAGCCCCGCCAAGCGAATTTGGGTCTTCGAGCATTCTGTCATGACAAATTTTAACTGCGCATGCCCAGCCATGCAGAGGGGCCAGGGATATGGCTTTCTGTCTGAAGGTTCCTCTTGATTCACTGCTTGTATGAGCGAGCAGCGAAGGTTCTGGCGAGACTAGGCGGATGCGCAGGCTCGCCTGAACCTTCGCTGCTCGCACAGGCGATAAGTACCAAAATCGCTTGACGGGGCCCAGTTAAGCCTTATTTTAAAAGAAAATAAATTGTTGTCTCCTCTAGAATTTGCAGCAGTAATAGGAGACATTTTCGCTAGACACTGTATTGTCATTATATGTTTTTAGCTCAGAAAGTTTTGTCCAGAATGTTCCTATAATGATGATAGTGTCTGACATTTGCAGATTTACAGGAGTAAAAATAGTTTTCATGACCAATGGCTTGTCACATTTAATTTTTCAGCCATAGTGAAGTCAGTCACAGACACATTATAGATTTATGAAAGAAAAATAAACTTTTGTGTACCATAAAAATCGTAAAAATTCGGATACCTTACGGGCTTGCTGTAATTGTCCTAAAATTTTAACAATTTTTTTCATGCTCTGGCAAGGAGTCCAAAAGTTGCAGACAGAATGGCAAACAGTGTAGACACTGATCAGACTGCTCCTTCAGGAGCAGTCTGATCTGAGTCTACACTGTTTGCTAAAATAGGCCGATCTGTCCCAATACTTAGGATCTTAACGGTAATATGAAGATCTTAATACATGTATATTGAGTGGTCTCATGTGACGTCACTTCAGATTTTATCCCTATGAAATAAAAATTATGGGGATTATAGTTTTTGGCCCATATGTCTGTCTGTCTGTTTGTGTTGTCTGTCTGTCCTGCAAACTGCTTCGAAGATGTAAATCAGCCTAGGAACAGTGAAGGTAGATTAAGTGAACAGATCAACATGACCTTGATAGTGTTGTCTGGGCCGTAACATTCAAAAACAAGCAAACAAACAAACAATCTCTGACTGCATGATCTGTTTGCTGTTGCTCAGCTTGCACATTGCAGCTACAGGAGCAGTCTGACCTGAGTATATACAGTTTGTATAGACCAAAGCTACAGTTATGAAGGAGTATTTTGTTTGTTTCATTTGAGGTTTAACGTCCCCGTCAACACTGTATAGGTCATTTTGGAGACGTTGCTTCCAATTTTGTGGGACTCTTACCCTACATTGAGATGAAATGACATCTCAAGCCCTGTCGTCCAATGAAACCAATAGGGTTTATAAGCATGGACAGTCCAACTCGCACCGCTTTACCTGGGAAGGCTTAGATCCTCTAAGAGGTTTACCAGTACTCCTGTGTGGTAGGTTTCAGCTCTGCATGGAAGCAGCATGCAGCCCATTTATTTCTTCAAGCCCCAATGGGCGGGGGCCAGAGTAATGCAGATAATGCACGGCTAATTTTCTTCTCTTGTCTTCAAAAACCTAAGTTGCCTCATCAATGTGAATTAAACCCTTGTCCTGCTGAATAGATTAATTTTGCCACAGCAAAATCTGTCGCTTTCAGCTTATCAGATTACATGTACGTGAGTCCTACAAATTTATGAACTGATTGTCTAACAGTGTAGATACTGATCAGATGGCTTCTTCAGAAGCCATCTGATCTGTATCAACACTGTTTGCAAAAGGGAGTGCATTTTCTGATTCAGCAAGACAAAGGCTAACACGGACCCACTACAGAAGTTTTTATGAAAAAAATACAAAAAATTCTTTTAACCATTCCTACCTGGAAAGCCATAGAATGGGCATAGGCAAACACTGCAGACCCAGATCAGCTGCCTCATAGTGTGGCATGTGATCTGGATCAAAACTGTTTGATAACAGGAGTTTCAAAAATAGAATAAACACAAAATACATTAAAATTCCTATAACAAGACCACCTTTGGGACTTTCAAAAGTGATCTTTAAGACCACTTTTGAACAGTCCCAAAGATGGTCTTTATAGAAAACACAAAGAAAAAACAGCTGAAATCTTTTAAATATGCTTTTCTTAGTATTGGTATTTAGAATTTTGCTTTTAACATATGACATTACTGTTGGGAATTTAATAACCATGTATTAAATTTGATTATCCACTATTGGATTAAATATGCAAATTAATTAAGATACGCCCTGTAACGTTGCACGTACGACTTCCTTAACAATGTTGTAGTTTCTATTGGCAGAATATTGAGGTTTTTGGAAATGAAATGTAAATAAAGTGCATTTTAAATGTCATATTGTGGCCTAGTGGATATGAGCGCTGACTCTTAATCATTAGGTCTCTCACCGCTGTGGGTTTGAGCCTGGCTCAGTTCACATGTGGGATGCCAATTTCTGCAACTGAAGGTCAGGTGGTTTTTCTCTGGGTACTCCAGTTTTTGCCCACCTCTGATTAACGATTGGCTCGGTATGAGTGAAATAATCTTGAAAGGGCCATAACCCCCCCCCCCCCAAAATGTCATATGATAAATAGAATCTTTGGGAGAAGAACTATATAAGTACTCGTGCTTTCGTTCTAATCCCAAACTGAATCAACTTGTCTCATATTGTAATGATGTTACTGCTTTAACAAATATGTTTAACCCATTTAGTACCAGAAACCCCAAAACGGGTACCTTGGCAAACAGTGCAGGCCCAGATCAGACGCCGCAGAACACGGCATCTGATCAGGGCCTCCACTATTTGCTAAAAGTTCAGCCATTTTCCAAATAGATTTGATGAAAACACAACCTGACACCCCTAAATTTTGAAATGGACTCCTGTTGTATATAAGGTGGAAGATTCCATTTGGTACTAAAAAGGTTAAACCAAATAGAATCTTGCATTTGTGCTCATGTATTATCAAGTTTATTAAACTCTTTGACTTTGGGGCTTGACGAAATATATGGGCTGCATGATGCTTCCACGCAGAGCTGAATCCGACCCGCACACTAGTACTGGTAAACCGCTTAAAACTGTCCAGGAACCATGGTGCGAGGCGGACCGTCCATGCTAATAAACCCTATTGGTTTCATTGGGCGACAGGGCTTGAGATGTCATTTCATCTCAATGTCGGGTAAAAGTCCCACAAAATTGGAAGCAACGTCTCCAAAATGACCTTTACAGTGTTGACGGGGACGTTAAACCTCAAATCAAACAAACAAATAAACTCTTTGAGGAAAAGGGATAAAATGCTCAGTGAAGCCTCGCATTTTTTTCCCTTTTCCTCAACTCCTTTAATAAATTCAATAATTCATGAACACTTACGTAAGATCCTTTATGTATATAACAATAGGATAACAATAGGAGCGTCAACGAGTATACAATATCTGGAACTATGGAAAACTACCTGGAGTAATTAAGAGTTTTTTATTCTGTTTTCCAGCTCTGGGTGAGTCCTGTAGGTACTTTGGACCCACGTGTCAGGACCAGCATGCAGAATGTTATATGAGAGAATGTAGTTGTCGGGCAGGGTACCATGAGAAATACGGAATATGTCGTGAGTATTTTTAGGCTCTGGACAACACTGTACTGTTAATTCCATTTTTATGTCCCTGCCAAAGGCGAACAGGCATATTGTGTTTACCCTGACTGTGTGTGTGTATGTGTGTATGTTTGTGTGTGTGTTGCCAAAGTAACTGTTATACCTTTATGGATTTTGAAACTACATGGCAGAAATGTTTACCTGCATGAGATGATGTGTTGCCTGCAACACTCAGTTCAATAGCTCCATGGTCACTTGTCAATAATGGAGTCTTCATTTCATGTCCCGCCCATAAATTTGTCATTCCTTGGTGGAATTTGAAATTACTTGGCAAAAAATGTTTACCATCATAAGACGATGTGTAGTGCACAAGACCCAGGGTTTATAGCTCCAATGTCAACTTCTTCACAGCTGGATGGCTGAAAAACACAGAACCGAAATTACAAACAAAAAAAAAAAAAATAAAATAAAAGCCAAAGCTCTCTGGCTGATAATGGGTTCTCGGGTTGATACTGCGGGCGATAACCAAAACCCATGTGATAATTTCTTATGACAGCACAGGTAGGTCAGGGGCCAGTTGTTCAAAGCATCGTTAGCTTAACGAGCTCGTTAGTGGTCATATTGTTAACTCTTCTAGCAAGTTCAATATTGTAAATTTTGGCATTTTTGCTGAAAAAATGTGAGCAGCTTTTGCGTCCGCAAAAGCTGCTCCAATTTTTTTCAGCAAAAATTTCAGCATATTTGCCATATTTAATGATCAAAGTTTTAACGATACGTTAACTAACGACGTCGTTAGTTTTGAACAACTGGCCCCAGTTGTCTCTGAAGGTAGGTGAAAAAAGATCTTGGACTTGAAATAGGAAAAAAAAAACAGTATGTTTCTTTCATGGTTTAAAAATTTATTTTTTTTCCGATTAAGGGGAAGGGGAACTCCTAGAGGAGCCGTCTGATCTGGGTCCACACTGTTTGCAATAATGTCTTTTAAAATAACTGGCAGATGACAAAGCAGGCGACAGCCGACATTTGTCGTGATTGGCATGTTATGGGTTAACTTCAAATAAACAAAATTCAAGTATGCCATGTTTGGAGTAAACATGTTTACACAGTTTTTAAGGAAAAATAATACTTGTTTACAGGTAAACATTGTCGTTCAGAAGAGTTTGAATGTGACAACGAAGGATTGGGAGCTGAAGCCCGACAGTGTGTACATGGTAGTTACCGTTGTGATGGCAACAGGGATTGTGTGGATGGATCTGACGAGTATAACTGTCCTAAGATTGATGAAGGTAAGGCAGGTAAAATCATAGGAGTTGAGGGGAGGCTACTGTATTTCTACATGTATTTGGACAAACAGGCATGAGCATACAAAGTAGACCCAGTTGAGATGTCGCAGAATGCGGCATCTCATCAGGGTCTACACTGTTTGCCACTCATCCAGCTAGTTTTAGACATAGGTGTCCGAATATTTATTGCAAATACGGTAATATAAGAATCTGATATGGGGTTCTGTTGTAGATGAGCGTTTCCAACCCGAGGGATGACCGTGCTGAGGCTATGCCGAGGTTCCGCTCAGCACGGTCATCCTAAGGGTTGGAAACGCCCATCTACAATAGAACCCCATATTGGATTCTTTTTCTTGCACAACACCTTCGGTTAGTTTTGACAGCTCGCACATGTATATTGTTTACAAAATAAAAGTAGTGCGGAAGTAGTTCCGGCAGTTGAATAGAATTGAAGCGCATTTATATTAGTTGCCTGGGTCGGAACACCAGGGTCAGAACATAAATTTCTATCCCGGGGTAAAATCACGGATTTCCTTGTCTGGTGTGCAAGACATATGTGTCTTTAGATAAGTTTGCTCTGCGAAGACTCATCCTGCACACCCTTTCAGTCAGGATATAGCCTTACCTGTCTGCTTGAAAAGTTAAACCTAAACCTCTCTTTAACCCTTGTCCTGCTGAATATTTTAATCTGCCACACCCACTACTGATTATCAACCAACCAGATTACTTGGTGCAAATTATTGCAACAAATTCACAATCTGAATGGTAAACAATGTAGATCCTGATCAGATGGCTTCTTCAGAAGCCATCTGATCTGGATCTGCATTGTTTGAAAGGCAAGACATATCCGGGTTCAGCAGGACAAGGGTTAACACTGTTCATTACAAGACTGTTTTGTTTATAACAAGGTTTGAAGAGGAATAAAAAATGTGTAGATTATATAGAAATATGATCTTATGGTCATTTTTCTGTATAATCTATTCAATTTGTTTTGATATATGAGCCCCGCCAGAGAATTTGTGTCTTACAGCATTCCGTCATGACAAATTTTAACTGCGCATGCCCAGCCATTCAGAGGGGCCAGGGATATGGCTTTCTGTCTGAAGGTTCCTCTTGATTCACTGCTTGTATGAGCGAGCAGCGAAGGTTCTGGCGAGACTGCGCGGATGCGCAGGCTTGCCTGAACCTTCGCTGATCGCATAGGCGATAAGTACCAAAATCGCTTGACGGGGCCCATATCATGTTTGTTTAATTAAGACTGTTTCTGCTTTGGAACACAACAATAGTGTTATAAAGAGGTTGGGGTGTATTCAGTCTGTGTCTATCCATATATGAGCAGTTACCCCTTATATTAATTGCACTGTAACACCTTAACCTGATAAAGATCTGCAATCTCAGAACAAGTGAGCCTTTGTCAGGTCTTCGTGACATTACAGTTCTGTAAGCCTAATGATTCTACAAGCGTACTCGAAGCCTTGCCTGATAAACTTGATATCAAAAGATAGGAATCTGGTATTCTGTATTTACGCAGACTGTGCAAATTCCCTTTCCATCAGGAGACTGCCTAACATATTTACCTTAAGTATTCATACATACAAGCCTGAGCAAACATTGTAGACCAAGATGGGACGCCACAGATAGCGGCGTATCATCGGGGTCTACACTGTTTGCCGCTCATCCCCCTATTCTTAGACACAAAATCGAGCGATAAATTATACGCGTTCTAATTTTAGAATAAGTATGATGAGGAGTTGAGGTGTCCGAATATTTTGGTAACCTGTCTGTATGAGGAGGTCTTTGGTCAGTGTCTATCCAAATAGTGCACAAGATTGATATGAGTCCTTTGCTGGGCATGTATGTCTGAAGACATGTATTCTCTTGTCAAAGCTCATTGAACAAAGCAAGTGTTAGAGAAGCTGTATTTATACATATGAGCCCCGCCAAGCGAATTTGTGTCTTCGAGCATTCCGTCACGACAAATTTTAACTGCGCATGCCCAGCCATTCAGAGGTGCCAGGGATATGGCTTTCCGTCTGAAGGTTCGCTTGATTTACTGCTTCTATGAGCGAGCAGCGAAGGTTCTGGCGAGACTGCGCGGATGCGCAGGCTCGCCTGAACCTTCGCTGCTCGCATAGACGATAAGTACCAAAATCGCTTGACGGGGCCCATATATCTTAGCTAACATCTTACTGATCATAGAGATATGTTCAATGAAACCTTTAAGGTGGACTGATACACCCAAAATAAACATACACTTGCATTTTAAAAATTTCTAAAGGGCTTGAGGACACATGACGTGACTTTCTAAATGAGGGCTTGATGTTGAAGAAAGAATTTTTCCCCATATGAGAGTAAATAGTTCCCATAAAGGGAAGCTGTTTTAGAAGTAGATTATGCAAGAGTAACATGTATTGTGTGTGTGTGTCAATTTGCCTTTAAACTTTGACTTTTTATCCCCCGACCGAATAGGTTCGGGGGATATAGCGATCAGCCTGGCGTCCGTCCGTCCGTCCGTCCGTCTGTCCGTCCGTCCGTCCGTAGACGCAACCTTGTGATGGCCCTAACTCCTATACCCTTTGAGATTCATTGATGGTTCTTGCCACAATTGTTCACAAGGCTGAGACGGCGTGTCATGCACAAGAACCAGAACTCTGGATTGCATACTTTTTTAGTTATCTCCCCTTTTAATAAAATAGAATGACTACTTTGTGATGGCCATAACTCCAATACCCTTTGAGGTATGTTGATGGTACCTGGCACAGTTGTTCACAAGGCCGAGACGGCGTGTCATGCACAAGAACCACAACTCTGGTTGTCATGGTGTTTGAGTTATCTCCCCTTCCAATAAAATAGAGTGACTACCTTGTGATGGCCATAACTCCAATACCCTTTAAGATATATTGATGATACCTGACACAGTTGTTCACAAGGCGGAGACCGTGTGTCATGCACAAGAACCACAACTCTGGGTGCCATGGTTTTTGAGTTATCTCCCCTGACAATATAACCTTGTGATGGCCATAACTCCAAAACCTTACAGATCCCCACCCCTAAACCATATATATTATTGTTCCTTATGATAAGACACATTCATTGACACCAACCTGGGGGCCCCCCTGGATGCGCTGGGGCCTTGCCCCACCCCCTCCACTTCATAAAAGGCCCAATATCTTGGATACCGTACAGATCCCCACCCCTAAACCATATATATTCTTGTTCCTTATGATAAGACACATTCAGTTACACTAACCTGGGGGCCTTGGGATGTGCCGGGGCCATGCCCCACACCCTCCACAACATAAAAGGCCATATATCTCAGAAACCGTTTAGACCCCCCACCCCTAAACCATATATATTTTTGTTCTTTATGATAAGATGCATTCATTGACACCAACCTATGGGCCCCCAGGATGCGCCGGGGCCTTGCCCCACCCCCTCCACTTCATAAAAGGCCCAATATCTCGGAAACCTTACAGATCCCCACCCCTAAACCGTATATATTATTGTTCCTTACGATAAAACACATTCAATGACACCAACCTGGAGGCCCCCTGGGATTGGTCAGGGCCCTGCCCCACCCCCCTCCACTTCATAAAAGGCCATTTATCTGAGAAACCATTCAGATCCCCAACTCAAAAACATATATATTCTTGTTTCTTATGATAAGACGCATTCAGTGATACCAACCTAGTGGTCCCGCGGGATGCGCATTGCCCCACCCCTCCACTTCATAAAAGGCAATATATCTCGGCAACCTTTCAGATCCCCACCCGAAAACCATATATATTATTGTTTCTTATGATAAGAGGCATTCAGTTACACCAAACTGGGGGTCCTCTGGGATGTGCCCGGGCCATGTCCTACCCCCTCCACTCCATAAAAGGCCCCAAATTCTCAGAAACCGTTCAGATCCCCACCCCTTATCCACATATATTCTTGTTCTTTATGATAAGACGCATTCAATGAGTCCAACCTAGGGGTCTTCAGGGGTGTGCTGGGGCCATGCCCCACCCTGCCACTTCATAAAAGGCGATAAATCTCAGAAACCTATCAGATTCCCACCCCTAAACCATATATACATTCTTGTTTTTTATGATAAAACACATTCAGAGACACCAACCTGGGGGTCTCTTGGGATGTGCCCGGGCCATTCCCCATCCCCTCCACTTCATAAAAGGCCCAATATCTCAGAAACTGTTAAGATCCCCGCCCCCCACCCATAAACCATATATTTTCTTGTTCATTATGATAAGATGCATTCAATGATATCAAATTGGGCTCTGTTGGGTCATCTCCCACCCCTCCACTTCATAAAAGTCCTAATATTTCAGGTACAGAGTCCTCATGAAATGGGGGTTCATTTGGGAGACTTTATAATCAATAAATTAAAACCATACATGGCTGCCAGTGGGCAGTGCCTGCCAGAGCTCTGGTGAGCATCGTGGCCCATGGGCCTCTTGTTTCGTTATCTCCCCTGACACTAATCTTGTGATGGCTATAACTGCAATACTTTTGTGATATATTGCTGGTTTAATTCTGGTGCACTTTCTATTGGTGAACAATCTTCTGAAGGCCATATTGGCTTTTGGTCGGGGGATTTGCCATCTCTTCCGATGGCTATTTTTAGTTTTGGTGATTGGGGTGGTGATGGGAGAAGGACAGGAAAACTCTGCTATTAAGATTAAGATTATGGGAGTGAAGTGGTCTTAGTCTGTTTCATGACTGTGAAGCTTCCCTTTTTGTGTTGCCCATATTATAACACTGTTAATGGGACGGGCCTCCATGGCCTATTGGGTAAGAGCACTGACTCTCTCACTGATGTTTTTCAAACCATGCTCAGGTCACATGTGAGATACCAAGTTCGGCAACGGAACGTCACATGGTCTTTCTTTGGGTACTCCAGGTACTGAAAAATAAGACAGGGCTGGATGCCCCCCCACCCCTAAAAAAAAAAAAGAGATAAAGATACACTCTGTTCATGGAGATCGAAGGAGAAACCATGTCAGTTAAATAATCGTGTCATAGCCAAATAAAAATGTATAGATTTTATAGAAAAATGACCATTTATGAATTCATGATACATTTTGGGTTCATAGTATATTTCTTAGCTTATCAGCATAGTTGCAACCTGTATGTTTTTCTCCTATTTCTATATGGAAAAATCACAAATTCAGTCAATACATCTCTTTATTAATTGATTATCCTGTATTACACCAAGTCAACCAATATTAAAAAATCATAAATCATGTTTTTAATTGCGTCAGTTAATAAAATTGTCATTAATCAAGTAATTTCGTATTGGCCAAGTTACAGGTCCTCGGTCAGCTGTATTGGCCTCGGCCTTCGGCCTCGTGCCAATACAGCAGACCTCGGACCTGTAACTGGGCCAATACGAAATTATTTGATTAATAACATTATAATAGTAATTCTGATACGGATAAAATGAATAAAATTTCAATGTGTAAAAGAAAACGAGTTACAGTGTTTCTTTGCACTGCGGTTTGGCAAACCCAAACCCTGAACTATTTACTGGTTCCCAGTTCTTTTCCAGTGATGCACAGTGTGTATTTCCACAAATAAGGCTGACAGTGATTGTAAGCCTTCCATGGCAAAAAAATGCTTGTTTAGGACTGGGCAGTTATCTCAAGGAATATAAGAATCTTATATGGGTGTGAGGGGTGGATTGAAAATCCGTCCCTCGGGATCACTGTCCGGCATCACTCGGCTTGCCGAGTGATGCCGGACAGTGACCCCGAGGGACGGATTTTTCTATCCACCTCTCACACCCATATTGGATTCTTTTTCTTGCATACCTTCCATTTCTATTGAGAATTTTTAATGCTGCTGTCACTTCGGTTACCGACGTCCGCCATTTTGTGATGACACAACAGGAATGTTAAGTGACGTCACGCATGACGCCGCCGCGCATGAGGTTGTAATCAACCAGTTCATTTATCAAACACGCGATTAAATTCGATTTGGGGTCGGAACACCAGGGTCAGAACATAAATTTCTATCCCAGGGTAAAATCACGGATTTCCTTGTCTGGTGTGCAAGAATGGAAAATCTATCCTTTGAAAATGGACAACTTGCTGATTTGATAAGGTGGTCAGAGAAGGGACAGGAGTGCAGATTTCTATGTTGACAATATGGAAAATTTTGAAAACATATAAAACAGGTTGACACCTATGTTATCAGTCCCTTTATTAGCTCAAGCTCCAGGTTGGCTTATGCCATGATCTGTTATCTTTTGTCTGTCAGCCGTCTGTACATTGTTAGCTTTTCACATATTTGACATCTCCAGAACCATAAGGCTGACTGGGCTGATATTTGGTCAGAGGCATATGGGCAACATGGAAATTGTTGCATTCCAAAATCCAAGATGGTCGTCATGGCAGTCATCTTGAAATGCTTTATACAATATCTTCTCTTGAACAGACAGTTGGATTCAGCTGAAACTTGATGAGAGGCATTTGGGTACAAGGAGATTCAGACAGTAAGAATTGTAAAAACCATTCAGTTTCCATAGTGATGGCAGCCATCTTGAAATTTTTTGACTGACATATCCTCACAAATTTAGGGTCGGATTGAGCTGAAACTTGATGGGAGGCATTTTGGCGACATTGAGAGTCAAATTGCTAAAACAGTTTTCTGATATCCAAGATGACCACCATGGCAGCCATCTTGAAATTCTTTAAATGTCATCAGGTACCCAGTTCGCGAACCGAAAGTCGGGACAGAGCTGAAACTTGATGGTAGGCAACGGGATGACATTGAGATTCAGAATTGCTAAAATTGTTCCCTTCCTATATCCAAGATGGCTGCCATGGCTGCCATTTTGAAATAATTAAAACAACACCTCCTGAACTGAAGATTGGTTCGAGATGAAACTTTATGGGAGGAAGCAGGTGACATGGAGATACAGAATTGCTAGAATGGTTCCATTCCACCATGGTGGCCATCTTGGATATTTTTGAAATGACATCTCTTCCAGAACTGAAAGTCACATTGACCTGAAACTTGATGGGAGGCATTGGAGTGACATGTAGATTTAAACTGATAAAATAGTTTCATTCCTTTAAGGGGAATGGGAACACCTGGTATAGTTTTTTGCCATTTTCAAAGGGAGGAAACTTTTGGGACTTCCTGTTCGCTTTTCTATAAGCCTGTCTCACAGGAAAAGGGGCCTACTCTTAAAGGAAAGAATTTGCTCCTCAGGAGCAAATTCTTTCCTTTAAGAGTTGATCCCTTTTGACATGGGATACAAAAATACTTTTGCAGGAGTTGCCTTCCCTGAAGGTGTTCCCATTCCCCTTAAGACATCCAGACTACACTCTTCACCACCATCTTCTCAGCCTGAATCCTTAGTCGTTTTGAGCTGTTCAGAAACATATGAGGGGCATCAAGGCAACATGCAGATTCAGAAATGCTATAAACAATCTGATTTTATAGCCAAATTGGCCACCATGGCGCAATGTTATATATCATGATCAGTCCGATCCAGGTGAGTGATTTCTGGCCCTCGTACACACCTTGTTCTCTTGTTTTAACCAAGTTTAGAAATATAGTAGAACTTCAAGGGCTCGAACACTGATGGCTCATTTACCATGGCTGTGTTGAACCCGTCCAGTCCATTGGGAAATCCTCTACTTAAGAACCAGTGTGGGATAATTAAGGAGATTTTCAACTTTTATTTTGCAAATGTATGCTTTGTGTACTCATTAGAATTACCTTGATGAGCCAATTCTAATTAATGAGTATACATGGCATACATTTTTGCTATAGAACGAAAAAATGTCCCAAAATTAACCCTGTTTTGCCTCATAACAGTAACCCTCACTTGAACTACCCCTGTCTCAAACAGATTTTCATGGTATTTTCGCGGTCCTAAAGGTGGTCAAGCCATTGAAGTTTGACTGTGATAATGAAAAACATTCTCATCTGACACACTGTTTCTAATTTCATATCATTTTGAAAGTTAATACAGTTTTTCTTCAAATGTAACACCATGCCTTATACTTCATCATTTTATCAGGGTATAAAGGTCTTCCAGCTTCTAATGTTTACCAGAAACAGCTTTTTCCGTACCCATATAATAACTATGGATATCAAGCCCCAGGACTGGCCAACCAACAGTCAGCTGGCGCTGTTTTTCCAGCCAATCAGATCTATCAGAATCAGGCTCCAGCCAGTGGAATTCAGAATGGGCAGTACTACATTCCAGGGTTGACCAATCAGAATCAAGCACAAAATATACCACAGACTGGTGGTTCACAGATCAATAGTTGGCCATTTATGGATAAAGCCGGAGTAGATCAGCCTCCCTACCAGAATATTGACCAATCAGCATATCAGAATATTGATCAGTCTGCCTATCAAAATAATGCACCCTACCAGAAAGGGCAACAACAGAACAGTATATCCAATCCAAATGTTCCACCTTTGATTCCGAGTTCAAGCAGTAATGTTCAGAAAGCACCAGTACAGTCCCAACTAAATGACCAACACAGAAATCTAAAGCCTGTTGGGAAGCAATCTGGAGTTGTTGATAACATTCATCCAGCACTAGCTCCTGGTAGGATAGAAGAATCAGGGCATGTTGTTAAACCAACAGAAATAGCTCCATTGAACAGACCTATTCCTGATAACACTGTTGATGCCTCAGATCAACCTGGTTATCATGGTGTTGCACAAGAGAAAGGACAAGATCAACAAGCAATGAACCATCCAACCAGTTACCATCTTGGAAAACAGTTCCACATTTTAGGTGAAAGTGGTGCTGATTCAGATTACCTTGATGAAGCTGGTTATCGTTCTCATCAAGCTGGTGACAGCAGAGGAGGCCCTGTTTCAAGATATGATACATTTGATGACCAGACTAATAATCAGATTCCAAAGCCTAGTGGTCATGTAATGGGTCCAAAGAAAGGGACCCAGACTGACATAAGTGAAAATGATCCTGGCGATGAGGATGAATATAACAGAGAAAGATTCAGACCAGCAGTTGGGGGTCAAAGACATTCAGCTGAGGATATTGATGACATGAATAGAGCAAGAACTTATCCACCATCTACAAAATCTAAATCCCAGATAGAGAAACCAACACAATCCACAGTTCCAGGTCAGAAGACGGGACACAATCAAGCTTATGCATCTGAGAGAATAGAAGATTTTCCAATATGGATGCAATACGATGGCAATTCTCAAAATATCAATGCGAAAAAGGGTGATCATTTTCAGGAAGATAACATTCCACAAGAAGCAGATATGAAAAGTGATAAAAAGCCAGGACCAGAACCCAGTGCCTCATTAGATCAGAGGCCGTCTGATACAGAAATGGACAAAAATACAGATGATAAAGGAAAAACAGAAACTGATGATGGACAAAAAGATGCTGATAGAAATTATAAGTACAATGGCTATGATTTTGATGATACTGGGCGTTTTCCAACTCATAATAACCCAAGTAACAGCAGGGACAGACTTCCTGACTCATACAGGGGCAGATACAGAGACAGATATCACCGACCAAGTCAAGATTCTAGATACCCATACTATGACAATCCAGGTTACAGGGGTCGTGACAGGTACCACTATCCTGTGTGGGACTCCTACAGAGAAGAGTACTACTACCCAGACAGCTATGAGAACAGGAAAGGCGGCAGTAGTCGTGGGTCAGACTATGAAGATTACAGGACAGGTACCCAGGGTGTTGTACCGCTGTTATATTGGCACACATTTTGGTTCTAGCTGTTGTGTCTTTAGGAATTGTCATTTGAAATCCTTAATTTATTGTAGATGTGTTGATTATTGTGTCACTGTTGTCTTCCTTGATTTTGTTAAAATACCATATTTACCCTAAGTGTTCAAATGCCTCAACTTTGTACCATTCTTGTTTTAGAATTTGAACAAGTGCAGTTTACTCCCCCTATGTTGTGTCTAGAAACAGCTAGATGAGTGGAAAACAGTTTAGACCTTGATGAGGTGCCACATTTTGCAGCATCTCATCTGGGTCTTCACTGTGCTCAGGCTTCTGTGTGAAGACACACAGTAAATATGGAGTTCTAGAGATTTCGTTTGCACTGCAAAAAGTTGTAACAATAATTCTAACATGACGTTAACGTTTTTCCCATTGAACCCAGTGGAAACGTCAGCGTTTGCAAATATGCGATAATTCACGTCGTCAACGTGGTGCGTGCAATTTGGCGTCATCGTGACGTTGCATGTAAACATTTCCTTCTGTCGACATCCGCTGCAAAATAGTCCCCAAGATAACGCTTTTTTACTACTGTATTTCAGTTTAGCATCATGTTAGAATCGAAATAATTTCCACGCACCCGGTGTGTTATCGTGATTAACACACGGTGTTGTCGGGCAGATGCGAATATTAATTCACTCCGGCTTCGCCGTCGTGAATTAATATTTCGCAATCTGCCCTCCAACACCGTGTGTTAATCACGATAACACACGGTAGGTGGAGATTATTTCTTAAGTAAAATATACTTAGGTAACTTACTGAACTTTTCAGTGGTAGACTATAAGAATCTTATATGGGTGTGAGGGGTTGAGTGAAAAATCCGTCCCAAGGGTCACTGTCTGGCATCACGAGGCTTGCCGAGTGATGCCGGACAGAGATCCTGAGGGACGGATTTTTCTATCCACCCCTCACACCCATATAGGATTCTTTTTCTTGCATACCTTTTCTTAGCGCGGATTTTTAATGCTGCAGTTACTTCGGTTACCGACGTCCGCCATATTGTGATGACACTGCAGGATTATATTTGATTTTGGGTCAGAACATAAATTTCTATCCCAGGGTAAAATCACGAATTTCCTTGTCTGGTGTGCAAGATACAATGTTCTAACAAGTACAGTATCTTATATAAAATGTACAATAACTAACACACTTGTATTTTTGCTGACCGTAATGATTCTAAGTACTGGGACAATTAGGCCTGAGCAAACAGTGCAGATCCAGATCAGAGCAGTCTGATCAGGATCTGCACTGTTTGCCATTCCATCTGCACTTTTTGGACTCCTTACTGGATCATGAAACAAATTTGTTAAGATCTTAGGAGAATTACAGCAAGTTCTCAAGGTGTCAGAATTTTTGGGAATTTTAGGGTAACCCTTTAACCACCAATCACGACATGTGCAGACATCATTTTCATTATCTTTTACTTATATTCCACGAAACATAATGTAAATGTACACATGGCAGAATTGTTGTTTATTCCACACAACTACTTGCTCATGCAGCTCTTATTGGTAAACGTATGACAGCAAATTTACTTAAATTATGTTATCTCTAGGTCTGTAGTTTTGGTCCAAAATCAGATGTCTGTGTGGTTATTTCAAGAAATACTTAAATGAAGGGCAGTGTAGACTCAGTGCTCTATTTTGAGCAGTCTTATTAGGGCCTATATTTGTATGTGCATGTATATTATTTTTTGCTTTGCATGTGTCAATACTATGCAACCTCTTTATAACACTATTGTTGGGATACAAAGCAGGAACCATGTTAGTTAAGCAACCTTGTTCTGACCAAACAAAAATGTCCAGATTATATAGAAAAATGACCATTTATGGTCATTTATCAATAAAATCTAAACAGTTTTGGGGATTATATAGAACTATGACCATTGATGGTCATTTTTATGCCCCAGCATCGGCATGATGCCAGGGGCATATAGTTTTTCGGTTTTCCGTACATGCGTACGTGTGTGTGTACGTACGTAAGTGATCCTGTAACCTCAGGTTAAGGTTTTTGTAACAGGTAGAGCCTGAACTTTTATCAACTCATATTTTCCTAACCATTTGATGGAACTGGTTCATCTTTGGTATGATGATAGATATAGGTCCAAAGTTTTATTAAGCAATACTCCCACCCATGCCTGTGACCTCAAGGTCAAGGTCAAAGACTTAGAAATGTTCAACGTTAAAGACTCAGGTTAAGGGTTTTGTAACAGGTAGACCTGAACATTTTAGAACTCATATTTTCCAAACCATTTGATGGAATTGGTTCATATTTGGTATGATTACAGATATAGGTCCAAAGTATTATTCAGCGATACCCCCAGCCATGCCCATGACCTCAAGGTCAAGGTCATGGACTTAGAAATTTTCCATGTTAAAGACTCCAGTTAAGGTATTTGTACCTGGTAGAACCTGAACTTTTATGATGGCTTTGGTTCATATAATGATAGATATAGGTACAATGTTTTATTCAGCAATACCCCCACCCATGCCTATGACCTCAAGGTCAAGGTCACAGACTTAGACAATTTTAATGTTAAAAATTTTAAAGAGCTTAAATTTTCCAACCATATTATGGATTTGGCTTATATTTGCTATGATGATAGATACAGGTCCAAATGTTTATTTGGCAATACCCCCACTCATGCTTCAAGGTCAAGGTCACAGACTTAGAAATTTCAATTAGATATTTTAAGAGTTGATATTTTCCAAATTGTGCGATGGATTGAGTTGATATTTTGGATGATGTTAGATACCTGTCCATTTTATTCAGCGATATCCCCACCCATGCCCATGAGCTCAAGGTCAAGGTCACAGACTTAGAAATTTTTAATTAGATATTTTAAGAGTTTATATTTTCCAAATCCTATGATGAATTAAGTTTATATTTGGTATGATGATTGATACTGGTCCAATACCCCAACCCATGCACATGCCCTAAAGGTCAAGGTCACAGACAAAGAATTTTTTTATTTAAAGTTTATTTAAGAGCTCATACTCACCAAACCATATAGATTTGCTTCATATTTGGTATGATGATAGTTACAGGTTCAAAGTTGTATATACCCCCACCCCTGACCTCTAGGTCAAGGTCACAGACTTAGTCTTATTAAGCTTTTAAAGTTTTAGGGCTCATATTTATAGATTGGCTTCATATTTGGAATGATGATAGATACAGGTCCCAAGTCTCATTCAGCCTTAACACCAACCCTGCCCATGACCTCAAGGTCAAGGTCACACACTTAAAAAATTTGGTTGCAACATGGATTTTCAGGGTGAGGCGGAGCTCTGGGCGGGGGCATCTGTGTCGTCTCAACACATTCCTAGTTTCTATATAATCTATACATTTTGGGATCCATCTTTAGTTATATCCAGAACTGTGTCATGATCAGTGTTATGAAAGAGGTTTATTTGTATGACTTTCAGTGTGATTTATTTCATGGTTGTGATTAATCATTTCTCCCTTAATATATGGCAGGATTGAACCTTAGCTGTTCTGTTAAAATCTTGTCATTTCCTTGAACCTTACAACTTGGGCATGTCCAATCTGTCTACACATCCATGCAGAAGTATCAGCATCTTCATTTTGCTGCACCTGCAAACGATTCACATTTTATATCAGACCTTATTATTATGGCTGAAAAACATCAGGGGCCAGTTGTTCAAAGCATCGTTAGCTTAACGAGCTCGTTAGTGGTCATATTGTTAACTGTTCTAGCAAGTTTATTATGTAAAATTTTGGTATTTTTGCTGAAAAAATGTGAACAGCTTTTGCGGATGCAAAAGGTGCTCACATTTTTTCAGTAAAAATATTAGCATATTTGCCATAATAAATGATCAAAATTTTAACAATATGTTAACTAACGACGTCGTTAGTTTTGAACAACTGGCCCCAGGCTAACAAGACTGTGTAATGATCACCCATGTAAACCCCACTTTATAATAGAGAAAACTGGGGTTTACAGGGGTATACATTTTTTTCTTATTTTCTGCTTAAAGACATAGGTTGTGGGTACTCATTAGAACCTCTTCAATCAGAAAAAAAGACTTTTGGAGAACTGAAAAGAGTGTGCTATGTCACAAGGATATATCATCTTATCATATGACGTCGTTGTTAAGCAGTGGATAACGTCGTGTAATATCGTATGACCACACGTGTAATAACACTTTGGCAGGATTAAGTAACGTCATGACGACGTTCATGCCAACCATGCAATTTTTGTGGAAAAATTGTCAAATTTAAAGGCGATAAAATCCAATTTAAAGTAGTCATATGATAAACAGAATCTTACACTCGTGGTCATTTCATATGAAATTTATGAAACTCGCCAAAGGCTAGTTTCATAAATTTCATATGAAATGACCACGAGTGTAAGATCCTCTATATAATGAATGATAAGAAAAAATAAACTTTGAAAATGCTGTCTGTTAACTTTTACCACTCTAGGCTAATTCAGCAGACAACAAATTGTTGATAATTTTTCTCATTTTTCGAGAAAACAGGCCTTGATATCTCATGCAAATTGTCTCCAATGGAGAAAATTTGCATTAGATGTCAAATCCTGAATTATGGGGAAAATATAAAAATATTTCAATATGTCATCTGCCGCAAAAAAAAAATACCCAGCATGCAGAGCATTAAACATGCTTAGTGCTTGAAAGGTAAGTTATTCAGTTGAGAAGGGTTATATAATTAACTGTACTTAACAGCATTTCAAATGACTTGTGGTTTTGCAGAAAGCTTTTATTTTTTTTGATAATGTATAATATAGTGGTATTATATGTTTTATTTGAAAATAAGGAAAGGAAACGGTCTGTTACCCTCAAAGAAAAGTCAGCCAGTCCATGTTTGTTTGTTTGTACTGGAGCTAACGACCCAGTCAACACTATTTTAGGTCATTTGAGCCTGTCAGTTTACCTTTCCACACTTTTCCTGGGCAGGCTTATACGTAAGGGGTTAACCAGTACAGTGCACATTCTCTCGCCAGAAACTGACAACTGCCCTTCTTTGATCAGCAGAAGGTAGAGAATGACCATAGAAAGGATTTCATGATCAATCTCCTGCCGACCCCAGCAGGTGTCGAACCTGCGTCCTCCTGATCACTACTCAGACATGCATCTGACTGAGCTACCGAGGTCGGTGCCAGTCCATGTAAGATGGGTAATTATTGCATAGAAGAATAGAGGAACAGCAATCTTCACCGATTCTTTCTGTTTGAACGCATTTAACCCATGTCCTGATGAATATTTATATATGCCACACCCACTACTGATTATCAACCATTCGGATTACTTGATGCAAATTATTGCAACAAATTCATGAGCTGAATGACAAACAATGAAGATCCTGATCAGATGGCTTCTTCAGAAGCCATCTGATCTGGATCTTCATTGTTTGGAAAATAATACATACCCAGGATCAGCAGGACAAGGATTAAAAGGACCTAGTTTTAAAGGCTTGTATTGTTTTCTTAATATTTACATTCTCAATGCACTTTCAGACACCCATAAGGCCCCTTTTTTCCTGACGTCACATATATATTACTGCTGCTCTATTTCATAGTTTTGCAGATAAGAAACAAAGAATTTCTTAAGTCTTATCTTGCTGTTCGCAACAACCCCTACCTCTGAAACAGTGTAGATCAAGATCAGATGGCTTCTGAAGAAGCCATCTGATCAGGATCTACACGGTTTGACATTCAGGTAATGAATTTGTAGGAATAAATTACATCAAGTAAACTGATTTGTTCAAAATCAGAAATGGGTGTGGCTAAATTTAATATTCAGCAGGATAAGGGTTAAACATATATTCATATCTAGACTAACAGTTTGATGATTGATTCTCTTTTCAGAAAATCATCCCGGTCACATAACAGATAATCAGGACCCAGATCATTACAAACCAAAAGGTAATCTATATACACGTATTTATAGCCCCGCTTTGAAAAAGTGGGGGCTATATTGGATTTGGCTTGTCTGGAATTCTGTCTGTCTGTCTGTCTGTAATATTTGATAGTTGGTACCTTGTTACCGCAACTCCTCTTACAGTTCTAGGTCAATCCTTTTGAAACTTTACAGGTGTTTTCATATAGGTCTGAAGATGTGCATATTCTTTTTTCATTATCCTTAAATAATTTTTTTCACTTATTTCACCGTTTTTAACTTAGACAATTTTTGAGATCTACTAATGTTAAAATGTATAGGGAGTAGCTACCTTGTTACCGCAACTCCTCTTACAGTTCTAGGTCAATCCTTTTGAAACTTTACAGGTGTTAGCATGTAGGTCTGAAGATGTGCATATTCTTTTTTCATTATCCTTAAATAATTTTTTTCACTTATTTTACCTTTTTTTAACTTAGATAATTTTTGATATCTACTAATGTTAAAATGTATAGGGAGTAGCTACCTTGTTACCGCAACTCCTCTTACAGTTCTAGGTCAATCCTTTTGAAACTTTACAGGTGTTTTCATATAGGTCTGATGTGCATATTCTTTTTTCATTATCCTTAAATATTTTTTTTCGCTTATTTCACCTTTTTTAACTTAGACAATTTTTGAGATCTACTAATGTTAAAATGTATAGGGTTTGAGATCTACTAATGTTAAAATGTATATGGAGTAGCTACCTTGTGATCACAACTCCTCTTACAGTTCTAGGTCAATCCTTTTGAAACTTAACAGGTGTTTTCATATAGGTCTGAAGATGTGCATGTGCTTTTTTCATTATCCAAAACTTATTTTTTAACTTAGACTGTTTTTCAGATCTAATAACGCGAAAAGTCTATAAGGCGTAGGTACCTTGTTAGGGATTTAACCCTCTCACGAGTCTTTACCGTTAATTCATGAGTCTTTCTCCTCTGACAGAGCTATAGCGGGCCTATAGTCAGATCCTCTGATAGTTCTAGTTCATAATATTATGACAGCCTCCCAGGTTGGGATCAGATTTGCTTCATTACTACTAGGATCCTCTTAAAAGATGGGAGGCAAAGACAGTGGAGAGTACATAGTAACCTTACCCTTAAGGGGAATGGGTTCACCTTCAGGGGAGGCAACTCTTGCAAAAGTATTTTTGTCTCCCATGTCAATAGGGGTCGACTCTTAAAGGAAAGAATTTGCTCCTAAGGAGCAAATTCTTTCCTTTAAGAGAAGACCCCTTTTTCACTGGAGCAGGGCTTATAGAAAAGCGAACAGGAAGTCCCGAAAGTTGTCTCCCTTTGAAAAATGGCGGAAAAAATCTGCCAGGTGTTCCCATTCCCCTTAATTCTGTAATACAAAACACACATTGTTTCCCATTGTAATGAATGTAATTTTGATATATAAAAATTGTGGAAAGCATCGGGGATTTGCAAGTGGGTATAAGACTAGCCCCCGTCTAACTGAAATTTGGTCAGTATTTAAGAAAGTTTTTCTGTATTATTAAAATATATCACCTTAGTTTCTCTCTGATTTGGCTGATCAGTTACGAGCTTCTTTCTGGTAAGGGAGTTAATACTGTATGTTCAGAAAAATAGTCATGGAAGAGTATGTTTTCTCAGAATTCTTCAACTCGTAGCTGGGGAGCCAGCCTTATTGGGTATGTGCATGGGGCATTCAGATGCTATGGACGTTTTTACTAAACGAGCCACACCTTGAGAAAACCTGCTTTAGCCATGTGCAAACAGCAAAGGTGCAGAACAGACTGCACATTTGTGCAGTCTGATCTGCACCTTTGTGTTCGCTGCTTCAATACTGCAATACTGTTATTTTTATGCCCTCGCCATTCGAAGAATGGTGGAAAGGGCATATAGCGTTGCCCCTGTCCGTCCGTCCGTTCGTCCGTGCTTCCGAAACTTAAACGCAGTCAATAACTTCCTTATTTATTGATGGATTTTAAAATTACTGGGCAGAAATGTTAACCATCATGAGATGACGTGTCACGTGCAAAACCCAGGTCCGTACCTCCAAGGTCAAGGTCATACTTAGAGGTCAAAGGTCAAAAAAAGGGTCCGAAACTTAAACGCAGTCAATAACTTTCTTATTTCTGGATGGATTTTGTAATAACTTTGTAGAAATGTTAACCATCATGAGACGATGTGTCACGTGCAAAACCCAGGTCCGTACCTCCAAGGTCAAGGTCATACTTAGAGGTCAAAGGTAATAAAAAAGGGTCTGAAACTTAAACGCAGTCAATAACTTTTTAGCTCACCTGAGCACGAAGTGCTCAAGGTGAGCTTTTGGGATCAGTCTTTGTCCGTCGTCCATCGTCCGTCGTCCGTGCGTCCGTCGTCAACTTTTGATTTAAACAACTTCTTCTACAAAACTGCTGGACAGATTTTGATCTAATTTCACAGGAATGCTCCTTGGGTGATCCTCTACCAAAATTGCTCAAACTATTCTGCTCGGGTGAACAAGATGGCCGCCAGAGCTAAAAATAGAAAAACCTTTAAACGACTTCTCCTGCTTAACCAGTGGATGGATTTTGAATTTATTTCACAGGAATGTTCCTTGGATGACCTTCTACCAAAATTGCTCAAAAAGTTCCGCTCGGGTGAACAAAATGGCCGCCAGAGCTAAAAATAGAAAAACCTTTAAACGACTTCTTCTCCTTAACCAGTGGATGGATTTTGAAATTATTGCACAGGAATGTTCCTTGGGTGCCCCTCTACTAAAATTGCTCAAACCATTCCGCTCGGGTGAACAAAATGGCCGCCAGAGCTAAAAATAGAAAAACCTTTAAACGACTTCTTCTCCTTAACCAGTGGATGGATTTTGAAATTATTGCACAGGAATGTTCCTTGGGAGCCCCTCTACTAAAATTGCTCAAACCGTTCTGCTCGGGTGAACAAAATGGCCGCCAGAGCTAAAAATAGAAAAACCTTCAAAGGACTTCTTCTCCTTAATCAGTGGATGGATTTCGAAATTACTTCACAGGAATGTTCCTTGGGTGACCCTCTACCAAAATTGCTCAAACTGTTCCGCTCGGATGAACAAAATGGCCGCCCGAGCTAAAAATAGAAAAACCTTTAAACAATTTTTTCTCCTTAACCAGTGGATGGATTTTGAAATTATTGCACAGGAATGTTCCTTGGGTGCCCCTCTACTAAAATTGCTCAAACCCTTCCGCTCGGGTGAACAAAATGGCCGCCAGAGCTAAAAATAGAAAAACCTTTAAATGACTTCTTCTCCTTAACCAGTGGATGGATTTTGAAATTATTGCACAGGAATGTTCCTTGGGAGCCCCTCTACTAAAATTGCTCAAACCGTTCCGCTCGGGTGAACAAAATGGCCGCCAGAGCTAAAAATAGAAAAACCTTTAAAGGACTTCTTCTCCTTAACCAGTGGATGGATTTCGAAATTACTTCACAGGAATGTTCCTTAGGTGACCCTCTGCCAAAATTGCTCTTACCATTCCGCTCCAGTGAACAAGATGGCCACCAGAGCTAAAAATAGAAAAACCTTTAAACAACTTC
The DNA here is from genome assembly GCA_963580285.1 of Lucinisca nassula. Classification (NCBI taxonomy): domain Eukaryota; kingdom Metazoa; phylum Mollusca; class Bivalvia; order Lucinida; family Lucinidae; genus Lucinisca; species Lucinisca nassula. The sequence continues at coordinate 39,160,959 of OY757012.1, forward strand.
TACTCCTTAACTAGTGGATGGATTTTGAAATTACTTCACAGGAATGTTCCTTGGGTGACCCTCTACCAAAATTGCTCAAACCGTTCCGCTCGGGTGAACAAGATGGCCGCCAGAGCTAAAAATAGAATAACGTTTAAACGGCTTTTTCTCCTAAACCAGTCGATGGATTTTGAAATTATTTCAAAGGAATGTTCCTTGTGTGACCCTCTACCAGAATTGCTCAAACCGTTCTGCTCGGGTGAACAAAATGGCCGCCAGAGCTAAAAATAGAAAAACCTTTAAAGGACTTCTTGTCCTTAACCAGTGGATGGATTTCGAAATTACTTCACAGGAATGTTCCTTAGGTGACCCTCTGCCAAAATTGCTCTTACCATTCCGCTCCAGTGAACAAGATGGCCACCAGAGCTAAAAATAGAAAAACCTTTAAACAACTTCTACTCCTTAACTAGTGGATGGATTTTGAAATTACTTCACAGGAATGTTCCTTGGGTGACCCTCTACCAAAATTGCTCAAACCGTTCCGCTCGGGTGAACAAGATGGCCGCCAGAGCTAAAAATAGAATAACGTTTAAACGGCTTTTTCTCCTTAACCAGTCGATGGATTTTGAAATTATTTCAAAGGAATGTTCCTTGTGTGACCCTCTACCAGAATTGCTCAAACCGTTCTGCTCGGGTGAACAAAATGGCCGCCAGAGCTAAAAATAGAAAAACCTTTAAACGACTTCTTCTCCTTAACCAGTGGATGGATTTTGAAATTATTTCACAGGAATGTTCCTTTGGTGAATCTCATCAAAAAATGCTCATACTGTTCCGCTTGGGTGAACAAAATAGCCGCAAGAGCTAAAAATAGAAAAACTTTTAAACGATTTCTCCTCCTTAACCAGTGGATGGATTTTGAAATTATTTCACAGGAATGTTCGTTTGGTGTCCCTCTACCAAAATTGCTCATACTGTTCAGCTCGGGCGAACAAAATGGCCACCAGAGCTTCTCCTGCTTAACCAGTGGATGGATTATAAGCCCTTTGGCAAAAAACGGCCCCGCCCCAGGGCCCACTGGTTTTACATAGGCTTATATAGGGAAAACCTTTAAAAATCTTCTTGTCTGAAACCAGAAGGCCCAGGTCTTTGATATTTGGTATTTAGCTTTGTCTAGTTGATCGCTACCAAGATTGTTCAAATTATAGCCTTGGTGCCAAAAACAGCCCAACCCCGGGGCCCACTGGTTTTACATAGGCTTATATATGGAAAACCTTTAAAAATCTTCTTGTCTGAAACCAGAAGACCCAGGTCTTTAAAATTTGGTATGAAGCTTCTTCTAGTGGACCTCTACCAAGATTGTTCAAATTATAGCCCTGGGGCCAAAACTGGCCCCGCCCCGGGGCCCACTGGTTTTACATAGGCTTATATTGGGAAAACCTTTAAAAATCTTCTTGTCTGAAACCAGAAGGCCCAGGTCTTTGATATTTGGTAAGTAGCTTCGTCAAGTGGACCGTTACCAAGATTGTTCAAATTATAGCCCTTGGGCCAAAAAATGCCCCCGGGCCTGGGCCCACTGGTTTTACACAGGCTTTTATAGGGAAACCTTTAAAAATCTTCTCGTCTGAAACCAGAAGGCCCAGGTCTTTGATATTTGGTATGAGGCGTCATCTAGTGGACCTCTACCAAGATTGTTGAAATTATAGCCCTGGGGCCAAAAATGTCGCCGCCCAGAGACCCTTTGGTTTTACATAGACTTATAAAGGGAAATTTTTAAAAATCTTCTTCTCTGAAACTGCAAGGCCCAGGTCTTTGATATTTGGTATGGAGCTTCATCTAGTGGACCTCTACCAAGTTTGTTAAAATTATAGCCCTGGGGCCACAAATGCCCCCCACACCGGGGCCCTTTGGTTTTACAGAGACTTATATAGCCTGGTGAATAGACTTATGTAGGGAATATCTTTATAAAAATCTTCTTCTCTGAAACAGCAAGGCCCAGGTCTTTGATATTTGGTGTGTAGCGTCATCTAGTGGACCTTTGCCAGGATTGTTCAAATTATAGCCTTTGTTTTTGTTTGGTATGAAGCTTCACCTTTAAGACCTCCCTCAACATTATGCACATTAAAGCCCTTCGGCCAATAATGGCCCTCCCTGGGGCCCACTTGTTACACTATGGATCAGGTGAGCGATCCAGGGCCATCATGGCCCTCTTGTTTATTTCTGGATGGATTTTGTAATGACTTTGTAGAAATATTAACCATCATGAGACGATGTGTCACGTGCAAAACCCAGGTCCGTACCTCCAAGGTTAAGGTCATACTTAGAGGTCAAAGGTAAAAAAAAGGGTCCAAAACTTAAACGCAGTCAATAACTTACTTATTTCTGTATGGATTTAGAAATTACTTTGAAGAAATGTTAACCATCATGAGACGATGTGTCACGTGCAAACCCAGATCTGTACCTCCAAGGTCAAGGTCATACTTAGAGGTCAAAGGTAAAAAAAAGGGTCCGAAACTTAAACACAGTCAATAACTTTCTTATCTCTGGATGGATTTTGAAATTACTTTGCAGAAATGTTGGCCATCAATAGACAATCTGCCTCACACAAAACCAAGGTCCTTACCTCCAAGGTCAAGGTCATACTTAGAGGTCAAATGTGATAAAAGGGTCCAAAACTTAAAAACGTTCAATAACTTTCTATGGATGAATACGAACATAGACATATTTTCAGGCGGGGGCATCCGTGTCCTATAGTTTAATATTTCAGATTTCAATGAGCCGCCGTGGCCTAGTGTATAAGAGTGCTGACTCTTAATCACTAGGTCTCACCTATGTAGGTTCGAGCCTGGCTTGGGTCTCATGTGAGATGCCAAGATCTGCAATGGAGGGTCAGGTAGTTTTTCTCCGGGCTCTCCGGTTTTTGCCCACCTCTGATTAACGATCGGCTCGATCTGAGTGAAATAATCTTAAAACAACCCCCCCCCCCCCCAAAAAAAAATAATAATAATAATAAAAAAAATACTTGCAAGTCTGTGTAGCTGAGCTGACCGGTTTGTGTCTTTCCTGGTCGCAAATCTCATATGGGCCCCGCCAAGAGAATTTGTGTCTTCGAGCATTCCGTCATGACAAATTTTAACTGCGCATGCCCAGCCATTCAGAGGGGCCAGGGATATGGCTTTCTGTCTGAAGGTTCCTCTTGATTCACTGCTTGTATGAGCGAGCAGCGAAGGTTCTGGTGAGACTGCGTGGATGCGCAGGCTCGCCTGAACCTTCGCTGCTCGCATAGGCAATAAGTACCAAAATCGCTTGACGGGGCCCATATGATGTTGTTAACCCTTTATGTAGTAAATGGAATCTTCCACCTTATATATAGCAGGAGTCCATTCAGAAATTAAGGGTAGTCAGGTTGTTATTTTTGAAAAATGTATTTAGAAGATGTTAAGTACCTGCAAACAGTGAAGGTCCTGAGCAGACGTTTTCTGCGGCATCTGATCTAGGCCTTCACTGTTTGCCAGTGAGACATCTTGGGGGTTTCCCCTATTAACTGGGTAGACCCAGTGCTTCAGTTAGAAAATGCTTAAGAATACCAGATTTGAATAATGGCGAACATCCCTTAAACACAGTCTGACATGAAAAAGAAGTTAAACCTTATCCTGCTGTCAACGACAAGCCCTAACTTTGGAAACAGTGTAGATCCAGATCAGATGGCTTCTGAAGAAGCCATCTTTCAGAAGCCATCTGATCAGGATCTACACTGCTTGACATTCCATTTGTGAATTTGTAGGAATAGATTGCATCAAGTAATTTTATTGGTTCAGGGTCAGAAGTGGGTGTGACTAAATTGATTATTCAGCGGGATAAGTGTTAATCTGTCAGAGTTGTTTGAATTTGGCCTGCACTGATTTCCAATGTCCTGTTCTGCTTTTTCCCATATTGAGTAAAATTTATTTGGCGGCTCTATGTTGAATATTTTGACTGATTGGGGTGTGACTGTTTCACAATGTTCTGTTCTGCTATTTCTCATCGGAAATGGGATCAATTGACAGGTGTGTGTGGTGGTAGTCCCAATTTGTTAAATATTTTGCAGGGCCAGTAGACTCTTCAGAACATGCAGACAAGACATCGGTGGTTGCTCAACCTCCAATAGACACACAAAACAAAGACACAGGTAGGACCTCTATCAATTTCTTATTACACCACAAGCTCTTATAACTCTATTGTTTGGAACCAAAACAGAAGTCGTTGTTTGTTTAACAACTGTTATATCCAAACAAGACTGGATTTTCTTTTACGAATTTAGTGTGTTTGACTGTTATTTGGGATTTTTAGCATAAAGACAATGCATACCCTGGCTGATAAGACAACTATGTTTCTGTCACTATGTTTAACCTATTAGCTCACCTGTCACGTAGTGATGGGGTGAGCTTTTGGGATCTCTTTTTGTGCGTGTGTGCATCCGTGCGTGCGTAAACTTTTTCTTTAAACGACATCTCCTCCTAAACCACTGATTGGATTTTGATCAAAATTCACAAGAATGATCCTTAGGTGGTCCCCTTCCAAAGTTGTTCAAATGGTTTCGGTCTGTTGCACATCTAGGTCACAGAGCTAAAAATAGTTTTTTTTACTGAAAATTTAAAAGTCTTCTTCTCTGAAACCACATGGCCCAGGTCTTTGATATTTGGTATGAAGCTTCATCTAGTGGACCTCTACCAAGATTGTTCAAATTATAGCCCTGGGGCCAATAATGCCCCCGCCCCGGGGGCCTTTGGTTTTTACATAGGCTTATATAGGGAAAATCTTTAAAAATCTTCTTTGCTGAAACCACAAGGCCCAGTTCTTTGATATTTGGTGTGAAGCGTCATCTAGTGGACCTCTATTAAGATTGTGCAAATTATAGCCCTGGGGCCAAAAATGACCCTGCCCTGGGGCCTTTTGGTTTTACATAGACTTATATAGGGAAAATCTTTAAAAATCTTCTTCTCTGAAACCACAAGGCCTAGCAAGGCCCAGTTCTTTGATATTTGGTGTGAAGCTTCATCTAGTGGACCTCTATCAAGATTGTTCGAATTATAGGCCTAGTGCGAAAAATGCCCTCACCTGCGGACCCTTTGGTTTTACATTGGCTGATACAGGGAAAATATTTAAAAATCTTCTTCTCCGAAACCACATGGCCCAGGTCTTTGATATTTGGTGTGTAGCTTCATCTAGTGGACCTCTACCAAGATTGTTCAAATCATAGCCCTTGGGCCAAAAATGCCCCCCACCCGGGGCCCTTCCGTTTTACATTGACTTATATAGGGAAATTTAAAAAAATCTATTGCTCTGAAAACGCAAGGCCGAGGTCTTTGATATTTGGTGTGAAGCTTCATCTAGTGGACCTCTATCAAAATTGTTCAAATTATAGCCCTAGGCAAAAGAAGTCAAGGCAATGAAAACCTTTGAAAATCTTCTTGTCTGAAAGCAGAAGGCCAAGGTCTTTGATATTTGGTTTGAAGCTACGTCTTGTGGATTTCTACCAAGATTGTTCAAATTATATCCCGGGGCCAATAATTGCTCTCCCAGGGGCCCACTTGTTACCCTATGGATCAGGTGAGGGATCCAGGGCCATCATGGCCCTCTTGTATTGTACTGAATGGATTCATCCACCTGTTATAGGACAGTCCATTTTGAAATTCAGGGGTGTCAGGCTGAGTTATTTTTAGAAATCTGTTTAGAAAATGGATGAGTTGTTTGCAAACAGTGAAGACCCCAGTCAGAAGCCACATTTTGCTGATCTTGGCCTGCACTATTGCCAGTCTCCTGGTTTAAGTGTATGTTCTTCTTTTCTCAGATACACTAGGAGCACCTTTACCTGATAAAAATAGTCAAGACTTGATTAACAATTCTGCTCAAGGACCAAAAGTACCAGAAGTGCCTCAGACTCATGTTTCTGATGACATCATCACTACTCTGGCTCCAGGGAATGATAATCAGGCCAACAGTGGATCAGAGAACCAGTCGCCAGATGAAGCATCTAAAAATAGTAATGCTTCAGATTCTAAAGAATCAGAGGATAGTTTTTTTACATATTTTTCAGCAGAAGATACAGAAAAGGTTGAAACTTACACAGATAGTTCACAAGGGCCAATAGTTGCTCTTGCATTAGGTTTAGCAATCACTTTAATTCTGTTAATTTTTGTCGGCTGCAGATTAAGAACTGTTAAAAGAAGATTAAGAAAAGGAAGAGCTTTGCATTCAAACGAGGCAGATTATTTGATAAATGGAATGTATTTATAGGGTAAAATTTGGGGATTTCATATTTGCTTGACCCATTTTGTACTGAATGGAATCTTCTGCCTTGTATAAAGCAGGAGTCCATTTAATAATTGAGAGCAACAGGTTCAGTTATTGTTAAAAATAAATTTAGAAAGTGGTAGAACTTTCAGCAGACAGTGAAGACCGTGATCATATGCCACATTCTGCAGCGCAGAATGCGGCATCTGATCTGGGTGTGCGTTGTTTGGCAGTGCCCAATTTTGGGTTTCCCGTGTAAAATGGGTTGTTGAGAATTTCAATACTTGTAATTTGTCTCTAAAAATTGTTTTTTGGCAAAAGTTGGAATCAAAATTTTTCACAAATTTTTAAACTGTGATATATTTTGAATTTATTGGTACATGTGTTAACAAAACAAATATAATGTATACAGTATATAGTGGGTAAGAGTGCTAGCTGTCTCTTAATCCTTAGATCTCTCATTGGTTTAAGGCCCCCGCCCATCGGGGCTTGAAGAAATAAATGGGCTGCATGATGTTTCCACGCAGAGCTGAATCCGACTACACACCAGTACTGGTAAACCGCTTAGAGGATCTAAGCCTGCACAGGCAAAGCGGTGCGAGTCGGACCGTCCATGCTTATAAACCCTATTGGTTTCATTGGGCGGCAGAGCTTGAGATGTCATTTCATCTCAACGTCCGGTAAAAGTCCCACAAAATTGCAAGGAACGTTTCCAAAATGACCTGTATAGTGTTGACGTGGACGTTAAACATCAAGCCAAACAAACAAATCTCTTATTGGTTTGGGTTTGAGCTGTGCTCAGGTCACATGTAAAACCCCAAGTCCTGCAATAGAAGGTATGGTGTTTTTTTTCTCTGTGTACTTTGCTTTTTGCCCAGCTCTGATTAACAGTCTCCTCAAAATAAGTGAAACAATCTTGAAAGGGCCGTAAAATAATATAAAAAAGAAATGGTCACAATTTAATCAGAGTGACTTGCAATTTTTGCCAGAGTCAAAGTTTTATGAGCCAGCGCACAACAAAACCTACAATAAGACTTGTGCACCCAACGAAGGCTCAGATCAGCCTGCGCATCTGCGCAGTCTGATCAGAGTCTTTGTTGTGTGCTTTAAGGATAGCTAAGGGCCCAAAGCTCCTTCATGAAGCAAGAGAAGTCTCTGGTTAAACTATATGGATGCGCAGGCTGATCTGATTCTTCGCTGGGTGCACATGTAAGTTGTAGGAAATGCTGTGCCCCAGCTCTTATAAGTTATGAAAAGGACCCTTTCAGCATCGTCAATTACCTGGAAATTAAAAATGTCTTGTACTGTGGTTGGAGTTGCTATGTGCACCGTTGAATCAGATACAGTTAGTTGTCTTGCAGAGTATGCTCATGTATTTTTTTTTAAGTTGCAACCAGCACACAGCCATGGCGATGTGACTCTAGTTTTGTTTGTATACACCACAACCTTTTTATAACACTATGAATGAGGTCCAAAGCAGAAACTGTGTTAGTTAAACAATCGTGTTATATCCAAACAAAAATGTGTAGATTGTAAAGAAAAATGACCATTTCTATATAATCTACACATTTTTGGGATCCATCTTGAAACCGTGTTATATCCAAACTGTGTTATAATTAACCATGTTATAACGAGGTTTTGGTGTATTTTTAGGTAAGAGTCTCATGACAAAACACTATAACCAAACTTGGGACTCTTTATTTTGTCTCCCCCGAAAATTTTTTTTTCGGAGAGACATATTGTTTTTTCCCCCGGGCATCTGTCTGTCCGTCTGTCACACATTCGTGTCCACTCTATAACTTGAAAACCGTTTGAGCTATCTTCACGAAACTTCATATAAATATTAATCAGCATTAGACGACATGCAGTGCGCAAGAACTATTACTCTCGCATTTATACTTTTTGAATTATCTCCCTTGGAAGTTTGTACTTAGAGGTCAAAGGTCAAAAAAGGGGACTTTTTTCGTGTTTGGTCAATAACTTTCTTATTTTGAGATGGATTTTGGAATCACTTGGCAGAAATGTTAACCACCATGAGATGATGTGTTGCGTGCATGACCCAGGTTGGTACCTCAAAGGTCAAGGTCATACTTAGAGGTCAAAGGTAAAAAAGGGGCCTTTTTTTCTTGTTATGTCAATAACTTGCTTATTTTTAGATAGAATTTGAAGTAACTTGGCAAAAATGTTAACTATCATGAGACGATGTGTTGCATGCATGATTCAGTTTGGTACCTAAAATGTCAAGGTCATACATAGAGGTCAAAGGTCAAAAAAGGGGCCTTTTTCGTGTTTGGTCAATAACTTTCTTATTTTTAGATGGATTTTGAAATTGCTTGGCAGAAATGTTAACCACCATGAGATGATGTGTTGCACGCATACCCCAGTTTGGTCCTGAAAGGTCAAGGTCATACATAGAGGTTAAAGGTAAAAAAACGGGGCCTTTTTGTGTTCTGTCAATAACTTTCTTATTTTTAGATGGATTTTGAAATTACTTTGCAGAAATGTTGACCACCATGAGACGATGTGTTGCGTGCATGACCCAAGTTGGTACCTCAAATGTCAAGGTCGTACTAAGAGGTCAAAGGACGAAAAGGGGCCTTTTTTAGTGTTCAGTCAATAAATTTCTTATTCCTGGATAGATTGTGAAATTACTTGGCAGAAATGTTAACCATCATGCGACGATGTGGTACACGCTAGACCCAGGTCCGTACCTCCAATATCAAGGTCATTCTAAGAGGTCAGAGGTAAAAAAAATTTGTTTTGTTTTTTTGTGTCCAGTCAATAACTTTTTTATTTCTGGATGGACTTTATATATAAAGTAACCATGCAGAAATGTTCACCGTCATTAGACCACGAGTCATGTGCAAGACCAAGGTCCATACCTCCAATGTCAAGGTCATACATAGAGGTCAAATGTAAAAAAGGGACAGTCAATAACTTCCTTATTCTTTGATGGATTATGGAATTACTTGGCAGAAATGTAAACCATCATGAGACGATGTGTTGTACTTCAAAGGTCAAGGCCATACTTAGAGGTCAAAGGTAAAAAAGGGCTTTTTTGTGTACGGCCAATAACTTTTTTATTTTTCTATGAACATTTTTAAAGTTACTTTGCAGAAATGTTCATCTTCATTAGATGATGTGTGTTGCACACAAGACCCAGCTCAATACCTTCAATGTCAAGGTTATACTTAGAGGTCAAAAACGGGGGAGACATCTGTGTTTTTGTAGAAAAACAAATTCTAGTTTATAAGGTAATTCAAGACAGCAGATGTTTTTGGTTGAGCAGATCAATACACCCCAAGGGGAAAAAATAGTCTTTATCCCCACGCTTTTCTAAGAAAAAGTGGGGATTTTGTAATGGTCTTCGTCGTCTGTACGTCCGTCCGTCCGTCTTACCGGATAACTCCTCCAAGACAGTTATAGATAGAAACTTGAAACTTTGAGAACTGATAGATCTTTGGTCTGGGGAGTGCATGACACTTTCGGAATTTTGATCACACCCCTACGGGTGGGCCCAGGGGGTGGGGCCTGCGGGGGTCAAAAATCAAAATTTCCAGAACATGGTCATGTATTATTATATCAAAGCGAACGGCATGATGAGTAGAAAACATTACAACCAAAATTTGACCCCTGGGGTCAATTTTGAGGTCACCAGAGGTCAAAAACTGATTTTGACCCCTTTACCGGATAACTCCACCTAGACGGTTATAGATAGAAACTTGAAACTTTGGGAACTGATAGATCTTTGGTCTGGGGAGTGCATGACACTTTTGGAATTTTGATCACACCCCTACGGGTGGGCCCATGGGGTGGGGCCCGGGGGGGTCAAAAATCAAAATTCCAGAACATGGTCATGTAATATATCAAAGCGAACGGCATGATGAGTAGAAAACTTTACAACCAAAATTTGACCCCTGGGGTCAATTTTGAGGTCACCAGAGGTCAAAAACTGATTTTGACCCTTTTACCCCCATACATTACTGTTACCGGATAACTAACTCCTCCTAGACTGTTATAGATAGAAACTTGAAACTTTGGGAACTGATAAAACTTTTGTCTGGGGAGTGCATAACACTTTCGGAATTTTGATCCTACCCCTGGGAGTGGGGCCAGGGGTTGGGCACCTTGGGGATAAAAAAATCAAAGTTTTCAGAACATGGTCGTGTAGCATATTAAATCGAACGGCATGATGAGTAGAATACATCACAATCAAAATTTTACCCCTCGGGTCAAACACCCCTGGGGGATGGCCCAGGGGTGGGGCCTGCGGGGAAGCATGGGGATATGCGATGGCTTGCCATCGACTGCGCAATTCTAGTTCAAAATAGTTTTGTCTCCCCTGTTAATAGGGGACTGTGAGGCGATTCTAATGAGCACATACAACATTCCTTCATTTTATTAACCCTTATCTTGCTGAATATTTGACTTAACCACACCCATTTTTGATTTTGAGCAAATCAGATTACATGATATAATGAGTCTGTTCAAAATCAAAAACTGAATGAAAAACAGTGTAGATCCTGATCAGATGGCTTCTTCAAGAAGCCATCCGGTCTGGATCTACACTGTTTGCAAAGATAGGGGTTGTCGTGAACAGCAAGATTAGGGTTAAAGGTTGAAAAGACACCCTAAAGTCATGCCCATTGATGTCTTAGTTGATGAAGAAAAGGAATAATCATGTGTTCAGTCTTCTGAGAGAGTAACGGATCATTTTAGTATTATTTGTGTTCAGAAATTTGCTGAAGAAATTTGTGAATAGTTAGGACCTAGAGATTTTATACTTTTGTTTATAGCAAAGGTGTTCACTGTTAAAACTCAAGAGCTCTTAGCTTTATATTTTGTTAAAGATCTGTTGATTTCCTTTCTGTTTTTGTTAGTTTTTATTAAGAATAATCGTAGAATAGAAATAGACATCTGCATATATATAAGATGTGTTTGTAAGAAACATATTTGCATGCATGCACACACGTTTGCACACAAACACACATACACACATGCATGCATGCATGCACATAGTACACCCACACACACACAAAGAGTTTTGAAATGAATGCAAGTATTTAACCATTAGAATAAAATGATAGTTCTTAAATCAGTAGAGATAATTATAATAGTAGCTGTACTATTGTTTGCACCAAACATAGTTATTGAATATGAATGCTAATAAGCATGATTTTTTTTTTTGCATACATTGTCTTACAAAAACAGCTGGTTATAAGTATTTTCCTTGAATTTGCATAATATAGTTTAAGTTCAGATGTGGTTGATTTATGTATTGGTCAGATGTTCAGAAAAAAGTAAATGAATAAATAAGAACTTCATGGAGAAATGTGGCAAGAACAAAAAATACCCAGCATGCAGAGCGTTTAGGTTGTGCCAAACTTGTTGTAGGAAATACTTATACTCTGGTATTTTTGCTGAAAAAATTTGAGTAGCTTTTGCATTTGCTAAATATTAACACATTTTTTTCTTCAGCAAAATTATAAACATATTTACCACGTCGTTTTAGCGCTACATTAAATAACATTGGTGTTAGTTTTGAACAACTGATTCCTATTGTTCAAAACTATTGAAGTTATAAAATAATGTATACTGATCATTTAATATGGCAAATACACTTATATTTTGCTGAAAAAAAATTGAGTAACTTTTACCTTGCAAAAATACCAATGAATTAAACATTGTACAGTGGAACCTCGATGGCTCGTTTACCATGGCTGAGTTGAACCCGTTTTTGAGTCCCTGGGATATTCCACTACATAGGACATAGTGTGGGATAATTAAGGAGATTTTGGAAATTTATCTTGCAAATGTATGCTGTGTGTACTAATTTGAATCGCCCCGATGAGGCGATTCTAATGAGTACACACATTAGAATCGCCTTGATGAGGCGATTCTAATGAGTATACACACCATACATTTTCATTATAGAAAACCAAAAAAAAAGTCCCAAAAGTAACCCTGTTATGCCTCCTGGCAGTAACCCTCAGTGGCTCGAACTACCTCTGTCCCGAACAGATTTTCATGGTCCCAAAGGTGTTTGGGCCATTGAAGTTCAACTGTACTTGCTAGAACAGTCAACATTTTTTTGTCACTAACGAGCTCATTAAGCTAATGACACTGACACTTTGAACTACTGACCATAGTCTGATTTGGTTTATGTATGTATAAGTGGGTATATGATCAATTAACATTGTTTTTAGTGTATCAGTGATAAGATTCTTAGCTGTTGAATCTATTCAGGTTTAACAGCCTATAATTTGAGATGGGTTAAACCTTTGTCCTACATTTTTTGTTTGTTTGATTTGATGTTTAACATCCCCATCAACACTACTTAGGTCAGTTTGGAGATGTTGCTTCCAATTTTGTGGGACTTTACCCGACATTGAGATGAAATGACATCTCAAGCCCTGTCACCCATTGAAACAAATAGGTTTATAAGCATGCAAGGTCCGACTCGCACCACTTTGCCTGGGCAGGCTTAGATCCTCTAAGCGGTTTACCAGTACTCGGGTGCAGTCTGATTCAGCTCTGCATGGAAGCATCATACAGCCCATTAATTTCTTCAAGCCCTGATGGGTGGGGGCCAAACCCCTACCTTTGCAAACAGAGTAGACCCAGATCAGAGTAGATCCAGATCAGATGGCTTCTTCAGCATCAGGATCCACTCTGTCATTCAGTTTATGAATTGAATGAATACATTATATCAAGTAATAACAGGCTGTGAGTCAGCAATGGATGTGGCAAAATTAACCCTTAAGATGCGAAGAAAAACTACATCTGAAAATATTGTCTGCTGAATCTTGCAGAAATATTTTTTCATACAGGCAATCAGTGTGGACCCAGATCAGACTGCTCCTAGAGGAGCAGTCTGATCTGGGTCCACACTGTTCGCAAAAATGACTTAAAGTAACCAGCAGACGACAAAGCAGACGGCAATTGTAGTGATTGGGGTCTTATGGGTTTTTTAATTCAGCAGGATAAGGGTTAAATGATCTGATCATGCCATTCATTATGGACCAAGCTTTGTTTTAGAATCCCAGTAAAACAGTGGGATGTATCATCAGTATATATGTTGTTTGATATGCTTCGGTATTTGTTAGTGTAAAGATGTGGTTTCAAACAGGATTTGTATGATGCATTATTTTACTATGATTGATAGTTTCATGAAGCTTATTTTATTGTATATTGCATGAAAAAGAATTCCCCTCAGATGAAATCCACACAACAGTCTTAAAGCATCTTTTTTTTGCAATCTGCATTCTGTATTTTTTGTTCATATAGAGAAAAAAGTAAATACACCATAACCATTTTATAACATGTAGGCCCCCGCCCATCGTGGCTTGGAGTAATAGATTGGGCTGCATGGTGCTTCCATGTATATAAACATTATTGGTTTCTAGGAGTGGTTGGGCTTGAGATGTCATTTCATCTCGATGTTGGGTAAAAGTCCCACAAAATTGAAAGCAGTGTCTCCAAAATGACCTACATAGTGTTAACAGGGACGTTAAACCTCAAATCAAATAAACAAACTTTATAACACAGCATTTCTGCTCTGGATCTCAACACTAGTGTAAAAAAGAGGTTGTGGTGTACTGAAACACACACACACATGCACACAAGCACTCATGCACATGCATGCATGCTCACATGCAAGCACACAAGCCCACACACACACGCACAGCCTTCACAGTGATGTTAAAAGTTGAGCCACTGATGTGCAAGAAATAATTTTCAGCATTACTGAAGCGATTCTAACAAATATCCACAACAATTTTGTATATAAATTACAACAAATTACAATATTCTTGAAAATCTCCATTTATTTGTCTCATCTTGAGCTAAAGATAAGTTCCATTGAAATTGATGTTATAGTGGGTTTTGTCTGTATAAAGAGGGTTGGCTGTTCCATTATAAACATTGTCATGATACAGTAGAACTTCGATGGCTCGAACACCGATTGCCCGTTTCCCATGGCTGGGTCGAACTCGTACTTGAGCCCCTAGGAAAATCCTAGATAAGAAATGGTGGGGGATGATAAAGGAGATTTTAGTCTTTTATCTTGCAAATGTGTGCTGTGTGTACTCATTAGAATCGCCTCGGTGAGGCGATTCTAATGAGTACACACAGCAAACATATTCATTATCTAACATCGAAATATGTTCAAAAGTATCTCGTTATGCCTCTGGGCAGTGACCTCCAGTGGCTCGAACTACCGCTGTCTCGAATAAAATTTCATGGTCCCAAAGGGGTTCGAGCCATCGAAGTTCGACTGTATTATGATATAACAGTACAATAGTTAAGCTGCAATTTTTAACCCGATTCGAAAGACTATTGGCTGTAAGACCCAGTAATGTGTAGTTAAGACATGGCCAGTGATATCCTTTGACTCTTTTGGAGATTTTTTCAGATGCATCACAACCTCTTTAAAACTCTTATTGTTGGGGTCCAAAGTAGAAGCTGTGTTAATTTAAACAACAAAAGTGTTATATCCAAACAAAAGTGTACAGATTATAAAGAAAAACAACCATTTATGGTCATTTTTCTATACAATATTTACATTTGTGAGATCCATGTTTAATTGGTGGTATATCCAAAATCATGTTATATGGGACAGTGTTTTAAAGAGCCTGTGGTGTATTTCTGCCAAGAAACGTGTCTCAGCATTCCATAGTTCCATTATTATAAGTATAGAGTCAAACATTTACATACTTGAATTCCTCATTTTATTATTTTACTGACATACTTACATTTAAATTTTGTTCAGATCTGGAATACTTACATTGTACATTCTTACATTCTAATGCAGTTGCATTGTAACGTGACATCTGGTTGGATAACATCAAAAATTGGCAACCGTATTTCCTGCAATATACTGTCGACAGCCTCGATAGCTCAGTTATTAGCGCATTCTACTTATGATAGAGAGGTTGTGGGTTCAAATCCACCAACCGGTGAGGTGTGTCCTTGGGCAAGACGCATAATTCCACTGCCTCACTCCACCCAGGTGTAAATGGGTAGCAGTCGTGTAAAAGTCACTGTCTCTATCCCCGGAATGAATGTTCGATAGCGATTCAAATAAGCTTGAAGCTTTCATTGCAATTGAACTTAAATAAATTAGTATAAACTAAACCTGAAGTCATTAGTATAAACTAAACCTGAAGTCATCGCCTAACGCCACTTTTGATTGGCTGGCATTTTGTGTTACGCAGTTCAGGCTGCTTACTGTTTTGAGCAAAAAGTACACTTTTGTAACAAAAGAATCATATAAGTGTATTAGAATGTGGATAGCTCGATTCAAAATTGTCATTTAGGGATCATTGTCCGTTTTATGGTAGCAGATCTTGTTTTAAGGCTGCCCTGATGCATTGTTATAAAACAAAATTTCAGACCGATAAGCCACAGATTTTCTTCCCCCAATGACAGTTTTAAGTACAGTTATCCTCTTAATATATGAGCCATGAGAAAATCTTTTTTTTTGCCCAAAACAATTAACAAAGGTGCAGGTCAGCATGCACATTTTCACAAGCTGTTCAGCACCTTACTTTTAACTGCTTGGACGGTATACTACCTCTAGATTCTATATATCAAATATTTCAAGATTCCTGCAAGTCTGCATAGCTGAGCATGCCGGTTTGTGTCTTACCTGGGGCCAGTTGTTCAAAACTAACAACGTCGTCAGTTAATGTATCGTTAAATCTTTGATCATTAAATATGGCCAATATGCTAATATTTTTGCTGAAAAAATGTGAGCAGCTTTTGCAAATGCAAAAGCTGCTTACATTTTTCCAGCAAAAATACCAAAATTTTAAATATTGTACTTGCTAGAACAATTAACAATATTACCACTAATGAGCTGGTTAAGCTAACAATGCTTTGAACAACTGGCTCCTGGTTGTAAACAGGAGAGACAGACTTTCTCATGACAGGGCTCAATGAATAGAATATTTCTGTGACAGCTGAAATTTGATCTGAAATTTGAGCTGAAATTTTCCTTTGATCTGAGGTTTAACGTCCCCGTCAACACTGTATGGGTCATTTTGGAGATGTTGCTTCCAATTTTGTGAGATTTTTACCAGACATTGGGATGAAATGACAGCCCAAGCCCTGTCACTGAATGAAACCAATAGGGTTCATAAGCATGGATGGTCTGACTCGCACCGCTTAGATCCTCTAAGCGGTTTACAAGAACTCATGTGTGGTTGGGTTCAGCTCTGTGTGGAAGCATCATGCAGCCCATCTATTTCTTCAAGCCCTGATGGGCAGGGGAAGGACAGCTCTTGTCAAGCTACGCAAATCGGAGTCCTTATCCATTTAGATGGTAAGCATGTTTAGCAGGAGGCATTTTTATGTCCCCGGTAGCGATAGCGGGGACATATTGTTTATTGTTTTTGTCTGTTTGTTTGTTTGTTTGTTTGTAGGTTTGTTGGTTTGTACGTGGACAACTTTAACGTTGGCCATAACTTTTGAACCGTTTGAGATAGAGCTTTCATATTTGGCCTGAAGGTTCCTTGTGACAAGACCTTCACATCCATGCAAAAAAATTTGTTTGTTTGTTGGTTTGTAGGTTTGTTGGTTTGTACGTGGACAACTTTAACGTTGGCCATAACTTTTGAACCGTTTGAGATAGAGCTTTCATATTTGGCCTGAAGGTTCCTTGTGACAAGACCTTCACATCCATGCAAAAAAATTTGACCTGTGACCTTGACCTTGACCTTTGACCTACTTAAAAGAAAAAAAAATAACATTGGTCATAACTTTTGAACCACTTGAGATACAGCCTTCATATTTAGCATGTATATTCCTTGTGACAAAAGCTTTACATTTATGCAAAATAATTTGACCTGTGACCTTGACCTTTGACCTACTTAAAATAAAAAAATAACATTTTGGTCATAACTTTTGAACGGTTTGAGATAGAGCCTTCATATTTTGCATGTAGGTTCCTTGTGACAAGACCTTCACATTCATGCAAAAAAATTTGACCCGTGACCTTGAACTGTGAGCAGCTTTGAATAAAAAATGACCATGCCTGGCGACATGTTCGTGTTTCACAAACACATCTTGTTTCTAATTTTTCAGCAAAAATAATGCTTAACGTTTCATGTGAATTGTCTGCCCAAGCAAAATAATGCTTGACATTACATGTGAATTGCAGACAATTCACATGAAATTTCATGCCTTATTTTCACTGAAAAAAAGAAAGAAGAAAAATTATAATTGCTGTCTGCTCTAGAATTTTTTCTAGGGGTATGTTAAAATAATAATCTGTACATGAGCCTGCACTCAGGAAAAGGTGGATGTTAGCAGATGTGCGACATACAGTCTGATCAGTCTACACAGTCTATTTAGCTTTTGCAGGTCTTCTAGGTTTGGGTTTGATTCGGAGTTTAACAGCCCAGTCAACACTATTTAGGTCAAGTGGAGCCTGTCAGTTTACCTAACCACACTTATCCTGGACAGGCTTATACATAAGTGTTTTGCCTGTATGGTGCACATTCTGTTGCTAGAAACCCACAACTGCCCTTCTCGAGTCAGCCATATGCAGAGAATGGCCATAGAAATTATTTCATGATCAAACTCCATGAAAGAACCTGGTCCTTTGAGTTAGCTGTTGGTCCATGCTCTTCAATGAAGTGAAAATGTGGAGGTTGTAGCATGAGTTTGTTTTTAGTCTTCACTGGCTGCACAAGTTCTATGTCACAGGCTATCAGCCCCCGCCCATTGGGCCTTGAAGAAATAGATGGGCTTCCAGACAGAGCTGAAACCGACCTGCACATGAGTACTGGTAAACCGCGATCTAAGCTTGACCAGGCAAAGCCAACAAACATCACAGGCTAAAATAAGGCACCTGTCATGGGAAAACCTGTCTTTGGGTTTGCACAGTGTCAAAACGTCATGCAACTTCTTGTGTGACATCACAAACTTTGGTAATGTCTTGTAATGACACCAGAGTACCACCAACATTACTCTCACCAGCAAACCCTCAAGGAAAATAACTAAATAAATTAATAAATTTTATGTCGTTATGTCATGATGTCATTGCTGGCTCATCTCAAACATTGGTAGGCCATATTGGGAGTAAAGAGTGGTGTACATATAATGCTGAGAAATGAGAGACTCTCAAAAATGTCGAAAGAGAAAAATGGATATCCTCACATTATAACAATATCTCAAAGTGGCATGAGCTACCCTTGTCAGAGACATATTTCCGTAGCCCAGATTGTATTTGAAACATTGCAGTTTTACTTATCTTGTATAGTGAAATTCCGCTATTAAGACCACCTAAAATTAAGACTAATTCTGCTTTAAAAAGCTTACTTAGTCGGTTGCAGTAACTCTTTCTTTGTGTTTTCTGCATTCACTGTCCTCTGGTCAGAGACCACCTTTGGGACTGTTCAAAAGTGGTCTTGAAGACCACTTTTGAACAGTCCCAAAGGTGGTCTTAATATAGGAATTTTACTGTATTTGTGCAGGCTGTTTCAGATCTTGGTTTGTCTCACGTGGCAAGCTGTACTGTTTGGAGTGCACTAGTCGTATTATTTTCTGTTTCTTAGCTTAACATTCCCACCAGTTAACTACCACTGATTACTTACTATGAATGGTTGTGTGATATTGTGACCTTACTGTTGTGATATACTCTTGTTAGACTGGCATGTAAATACTGGCTGATATGTGGACATTTGTCCTGCTGAAAACGACAACCCCTACCTTTGTTCAGCAGCATAACAACCCTACCTTTGTCCCTCTGAACAAGACATCCGCTACCATTGTCCTGCTGAACATGACAACCCCATACCTTTGTCCTGCAGAACACAACAAAACCTACCTCTGTCCTGTTGAACATGACAACCCCCACCTGTGTTCTACTGAACACAACAACTGCCACCTTTGTCCTGCTGAACATGACAACCCCTACCTTCGTCCTGTAAACATGACCACCCCTACCTTTGTTCTGCTGAACAGGACAACCCCTACCTTTGTCCTGTTGAACATGACAACCCCGCCCTTTGTCCTGCTGAACACGACAACCCCTACCTTTGTCCTGCAAAACACAAGAACCCCTACCTTTGTCCTGTTGAACATGACAACCCCCGACCTTTGTCCTGCTGAACACGAAAACCCCTACCTTTTTCCACCAGAACACGACAACCCCTACGTTTGTCGTGTTGGACATGACAACCAAGACCTTTGTCCTGCTGAACACGACAACCCATACCTTTGTTCTTCTGAACACCACAACTGCTACCATTGTTCTGCTAAACACAACAACCCCTACTATTGTCCTGCTGAACATGACAACCCTACATTTGCAAACAGTGTAGATCCAGAACAGATGGTTTAAGATGAATCCATCTGAGCAGGATCTGCACTGTTGTGTAGAACCAGATCATATTGCTTCTGAGGAAGCCATCTGATCAGGATCTACACTGTTTGTCATGCAAAGTCTTTCCATTGAGAATAGACCTTTTTAGAAGGGTACAGTGAACAGGAAAAAGTTCAGGAGTCACAAAAGTTGTTTCCCTTGTAAAAATGGCTGAAAAAATATCAGGTGCCTCCTTAAGGGGAATGGGAACACCTGGAAGATTTTTCTGCCATTTTTAGCTCGTCTGTTTTTTGAAAAAAAAACTTTCGAGCTATTGTCATCACTCCGACGTCTGCGTTGTCGTCCTGCGTCGTCCTGAGTCGTCCTGCGTCGTCCTGCGTCGTTCCAAAAAAACTTAACCTTGGCTATAACATAAAAAGTATTAGACCTAGCCTCATGAAACTTCATACACACACTCATCATCACAAGAGCTACATTTTGACCAAGGACCATAACAACATTGTTGATTTTGGCTGAATTATCTCCCCTTTTCCAATTTTTTTTCTGATACACATTTTTTGCTCTCATTTTAATACTATTCACAACAGAGCCTTCAAACTTCACATGAATGTTCCTTGGGACAAGACCTTTTCAGTGATACCACACTTTTTGATCTGTGACCTTGACCTTTGAACTTTGACCTATTTTTCGAAAATTTAACCGAAAACCTTAACCTTGACCATATTTCCAAAAGTATTTGGCCTACCTTCATGAAACTTCATACACATACTCACCTTCACAAGAGCTACATTCCCTACAAGTTTTATAACTCCATCTTGCAATTTGATTGGAATATCTCCCCTTTTCTCTCCATTTTTTTTAAATTGTTTTTGTCTCTTATTTCAATACTATTCACAACAGAGCCTTCCAACTTCACATGAATGTTCCTTGGGACAAGACCTTTTCAGTCATACCACGCTTTTTGACCTGTGACCTTGACCTTTGAACTTTGACCTATTTTTCGAAAAATTAACCAAAAAACTTAACCTTGACCATATTTCCAAAAGTATTTGGCCTACCTTCATGAAACTTCATACACATACTCACCATCACAAGAGCTACATTCCCTACAAGTTTTATAACTCCACCTTGCAATTTGATTTGACTTAGAACTTTTGTTTTCTAAAAGAAACTGCAGACGAGCGTTGGCACCCGCTTGCGGTGCTCTTGTTCATAGTGAGACAACTTTTGGGACTTCTTGGTAGGTTTTCTATAAGCCCTGTCCTACTGAAAAAGGGGTCTACTCTTAGAGGAAAGAATTTGCTTCTCAGGAGCAAATTCTTTCCTTTAAGAGTTGACCCCTATTGACATGGGAGACAAAAATACTTTTGAAGGAGTTGCCTCCCCTGAATAGGAATCCATTCCCCTTAAGAATTGCATTAGGTGAACAAACTATCAGCCACGGCCTAGTTGTTCAAAACTAACGACAGTCCAACTTCGATAACTCGAACATGGATTGCTTATTTGCAATTTGAAGTTGCTGTGGAGACCCTAAAGAAATTTTACCATAGCTCTAGTATAACAATGTATTTTGTCTCTTATCAAGAGAAAGGAATGTAGTGTACTCATTTGCATTGGCTCATTGAGGCAATGCAAATGAGTACATACAACATTTCTATAGTTTACGGAGGATCGAAAATATATCTTTAAGTCAGCCCTCTATGCCGCATGGTTTGATCCTATGGCCACCTTCATTACTTTGAACTACCCCTATCTCAAACACATTTTTGTGGTCTCAGAGCTATCGAAGTTCTACTGTAAGTCATTACGTGTAGTTGACTTACTATTAAAAGTTCGGTCATTTGATATGGCAAATATGCCAATATTTTTGCTGAAAAAGTGAGTATCTTTTGCATTGCAAAAGCTACTCACATTTTTTCAGCAAAAATACCATTGTAATGAATATTGTACTTACTGGAACAGCTAACATTTTGACCACTAACAAGCTCGTTAAGCAACAATGCTTTGAGCAACTGGGCTCCAATTTACATGCCAGTCTATAGTTTCCTATGTCATTCCTTTATTTATTTGATATTGTAATGCTATTATACTGCAGAATTCCATGACTTGACTTTTACAGCTTTGTTGAGTATGTTCTCAGATCTTTATATTTACACACTGTTTTGTAATAAAATTATACAGTTGATAAAATATGTCTCGAAACTTTGCTTGTTTTGTTTTAATTACAAAAGTAAAAATTCATGAAGTCACATAAACATCCACTTTATACACAGGGTAGGGGGTTTGCCAAGGTATAAATCACTGTCCAGATGTCTTTGATTTTTGTTGTTCCTGCTATAAGCTTGGAGTCTAGTTTTCTGCCCATTTGGTCATCAAGCCAGCAAAATTTACAACAACTCTTAGCGTTCACCCTAATGTTCAAACCCATTTCTCTAGAACTACAAGAACTTCATTAATCCTTTTTGTACCAAATGAAATCTTCCTCTTTATATATAGCAGGAGTCCATTTCAAAGTTGAGGGGTGTCAGGTTGTGTATTTGGAAAATGGCTGTGCTTTTAGCAAACAGTGGAGGCCCTGATCAGACGCCGCTTTATGCGGCGTCTGATCTGGGCCTGCACTGTTTGCCAGGGTACCCGTTTTGGGGTTTCTGGTACTAAATGGGTTAATGACACTTGATACAAACTTGCATCTACTAGGGATGTATGCAAAAAAATGTTTGGAAAGTTTGTATGAAGATGCAGCAGACGACATAAACAGATGTTGTTTTTTTTTCATTCATCTTCAGGGCTAACCCTTGTCCTGCTGAACATGATAATCCCTACCTTTGCCAGCAGTATGTGTGTTTGAGTTTGAAAATGTCGTCTGCTGAATTTTTAAAAATATTTTTGCATCCAGGCTAACAGTCTGAACCCAGATTAGACTGCTCCTCCTAGAGGAGCATTCTGATCTAGGTTCACACTGTTTGCAAAAATGAGTTTTTAAGCAACCGGCAGACGACAAAGCAGACAGCAGTTGTCTTGATTGGTATTTTATGAGTTAAAGACTCATCGTAAAGTATGGAGAAGCCCAGGATCGAACCAATGACCCCTGGTTTATAAGGCGAATAACTTAACCACTATACCATGAAGGCTTCTTTGCCAGCAGTATATACCCAGAGGCTTCTTCGGAAGCCTTCAGATCAGGTTCTACAGTCATTCAATTTGTGAATTTGAGTGAATACATTATAACAAGTAATTTGATTGGTTGATAGTCAAAAATCGGTGTGGCTAAACAAATTTATTCATCAGGACAAGGGATAAGCACAAATTCAAACTTTGCTGTGTGCCATATAGAATCCGGCCAACTCAAAAGCTTCATGTGTATAGGAAAGGATGTGTTCTTTGTAGGAACATAGGATGATTCAAGACCTATCTGAAAGTACACCTTAACCTTAAGATGCGATCAAAAACTGCATCTGAAAATGTCGTCTGTTTATGCCGTCTGCTGAATCTTCTTACAAACTTTTCAAACATATTTTTGCATACAGGCAAACAATGTGGACCCTGATCAAACTGTTCCTAGATGGGCCGTCTGATCTGGGTCACAGTGTGGACCAACCCTGATCAGACTGCTCCTAAATGATCAGTCTGATCTGGATCCACACTATATGCAAACATGACTTACCAGCAGACGACTAAGCAGATGACAATTGTTGTGACTGGCATGTTGGTTTATGAGTTTTTGCTTATCATTTTATCTACAGTATTTACAGAATGTATTTAGACAGACAGGCCTGAGCAAAGTGTTGACCCAGATAAGAGGCTGTAGAATGCACCGTCTCATTAGGGTCTACACTGTTTGCCATCCATCCAGCTATTTTAACCCTTGTCCTGCTGAGCCCGGATATGTCTGATCTTTCAAACAATGCAGATCCAGATCAGATGGCTTCTGAAGAAGCCATCTGATCAGGATCTTCATTGTTTGCCATTCATTTTATTAATTTGTTGCAATGATTTGCATCAAGTAATCTGATTGGTTGATAATCAGTAGTGGGTGTGGCATATATGAATATTCAGCAGGACAAGGGTTAAGACACAACATCGGTTAGTAAATTGTACTTGTTAAAGTTTTAGAACAAGTGTGATAAGGACTTGTGGTGTCCAAATACTTAGTCAAGCATCATACTGACCAAGCTTTTCCATGCCTGAAAGGCTCGACCCTTATCCTACCAAACACGACAACCATTACCTTTGCAAACTGCAGATCAAAATCAGACGGCCGTCTGATCAGAATCTACACTGTTTGAACTGTATGAATACCTAATATCAAGTAATTATACCCCCAGCATATGAAGTATGCTGTGGCATACGAAGTATGCTATGGGGGTATAATGTTTTCCTCCTGCCGTTCGTCCATCCATCTGTCTGTCCATGTGTCCGTCTTTCCATCTGTCCATCCATCCGTCTGTACGTCCTTTTGTCCGTCTGTTAACATTTTGGTTAAAGTTTTGCGTCAAAGTTTTTAAGAGATTACATATTCTGAACCCTTGGATAGATTAAGTTGATACTTACACTGAAGTTTCATAGTGGTCTAAAGATTTCATTGATGCATGTCCCACCCCCACAGTGACCTTGAGGTCAAGGTCACGGACTTAGAAATTTTACATTTGGTTAAAGTTTTATGACAAAGTTTATAGATGCCTGAATGTTCTAAACTCTAAGTCAAATTCAGTTGATACTTGCATCAATGTTGCATACCACTCCAAAGATTTCGTTATGTATGCCCCTTTACCCTACCAAAGGTGAACTTGACCTCAAGGTCATGGACTTAGAAATTTTACATTTGGTTAAAAGTTTATGACAAAGTTTATAGATGCCTGTATGTTCTAAACTCTGAGAAAAATTCAGTTGATACTTGCATCAAGACTGCATACCAGTCCAAAGATTTCATTGATGCATACACCACCCTGCTGCTTCAGTAACATTGATGACCCCACCCCTTCAGTAACTTTTTTGCCCTCACTGTCTTGGTCCATTTAGAAATTTTATGTTTGGTTTAGCTTATACAAGCACATGAAAGGATTTCATGATGAGTCTCAATGAAAGAATGTTGCTGACACCGACAGGTATCAAACCCACAACCTCCTAATCACCAGCCAAACCGAGGCCAGCATATATCATGGCAACAGAATCTCAAGCAGTTCAATGGTTCCAGTTACTTTTCTCTTACATGCCAAGGCAGGAAACAAGCTAGGTTTCAGGGACCAGTTGTTGAAAGCCTCATTAGTTTAAACATATTTGTAACAAAGGAATCTTCCTCCACATATATAGCATGAGTCCATTTCAAAATTTAGTGGTGTCAGGTTGTGTTTTCATCAAAATTTATTTGGAAAATGACTAAACTTTTAGCAAATAGTGGAGGCCTTGATCAGATGCCGCGTTCTGCAGCGTAGAACGTGGCATCTGATCTGGGCCTGCACTGTTAGCCAGGGTACCTGTTTTGGGGTTTCTGGTACAAAATGGATTAATGGGTATACTGAAACAAGCTGGTTTTTGAGCACACATTGTGTGACTGGTGCAAAATAAAACTACACTGACGTTAGGTGGTGGGGGACACAAAGCTTCTGGACAGAAATATAACAACAAACAAAAAAATCAAACTTGTAAAACTTTAATAGCACTTAAAGCCTACACACTAACATTCCAAGTGAAAATGTATAGTTCAAGAAGTAGACAATACACCGGTGTAGCAGTTCAGGGGGCAAACTCTTACCCTTTATCCTGACAAAAACTCCCTGTGAAACTGAAGAAAAATATCCTTTTATGCTGGGAGCAGCTTGGGAAATGATATAACATATAAGAATATCTGTTAAAAAAAAACTCATATCAGCATCCAAATCACCCAGTCTGGCCACTCGGGTTATTTCCTCCTTGTACGTCTATATAGCCAAGAGGCTATACAAAGCTCTTGCCAGCTCAGCACTGATCAGTTTGCAATTTTACAGGTTGATCTGTCTCTTCACGGTTTGCACAGGTCTTTTTCAGCATGCAACAGGAATAACCAAGGGATAATTTTTGTTGGAAACATATGTTGTGGATACTTGTTAGAATCACCTCGTCAAGGCGATTCTAACAAGTACCTATAATCTCAGACCCAATATACATGGACTTGTAACTGACTGAGTTGCCAAAATATGTTGTTGTGTCTTAAATTATAGTCAATGAAAATTAATTTGATCAGTAATTAAATGTACTTGTCAATTTTGACACAATGTTTAACCCTTCTCTTGCTGAATATTCAGATTAGCCACACCCATTTCTGTCTATCAGCCAATCAAATTACTTGATGTAAGTTATTGCTACAAATTCATAAACTGAATGCCAAACAGTGTAGATCCTGATCAGATGGCTTCTTCAGAAGCCATCTGATCTGGAGCTACACTGTTTGCAAAGATAAGGGTTGTCGTGAACAGCAAGATAAGGGTTAACAGTGTATTGATCAAAATTGAATTGAAAGCAGCTTAAAGCCTCTTAATTTGATGAATTTATGCAAAATATGCAGAAAATACCTATAACAGGTGCCTAGGTTTCTCTTTGAAGTTTACAACAAGAGGCCCAAGAGGGCCTGTCGCTCCACCGGCTAACTTCAGACAATTGTCATATTTATTACATTAACCAATGGTATACTAGTGGACTCTTCTACTGCTATATGTTGGACCAGTCCATTTGTCATATAAGGGGTGTCAGGCCTATTTTTTTTTCTATTTTTGATGGAAAATTCTGTTAGCAAATAGTGCAGGCCCTGATCAGACATGGTGTTCTGTGGGGTCTGATCTGGGCCAGCACTGTTTGCCAAGGTACCCATTTAGGGTTTTCCCGCATGCAATGGGTAAAAAAGAAACAAGTGATCCACCCAAGGAATGTCCATTCTATATTTTTTGGACCCCAGAGCCATGGTTGGCAGGATTTATGTGAGTGACCATTTGGCATTGCTCCGTTCTAAATATCTAAAGCTCTGGGCCTTATGGTTTCAGAGAAGAAGACTTTTTTTAAGTTTTTCCTATTATAAGTCTATGGGAACTAATATGCCTCTGGGCGTGACCAATTTTTTACCCCAGGGGCATTGTTGGCAGGATTTATTTGAGTGACCACTTGACGTTGCTGCATACTTAATATCTAAGCTCTGGGC
This sequence comes from Lucinisca nassula, assembly GCA_963580285.1. Classification (NCBI taxonomy): domain Eukaryota; kingdom Metazoa; phylum Mollusca; class Bivalvia; order Lucinida; family Lucinidae; genus Lucinisca; species Lucinisca nassula. The sequence continues at coordinate 39,187,706 of OY757012.1, forward strand.
ACTGATGGTTTCAGAGAAGATTTTTGTCAGTTTTTCCCAGTATAAGTCTATGGGAGTTTATGGGCCTCAGGGTGTGGCCAATTTGGACCCCAGGGGCATAGTTGGCAGGATTTATGCAGATGAATACTTCAAGTTGCGACATACTAAGCTCTTGGCCTTATGGTTTCAGAGGAGAAAAGTTTCAAGATTTTGTCATTATTAGTCTATGGGAGCTACTAAGCACCGGGGCGTTGCCAATTTGGACTCAAGAACTATGACTTAGTAGGTGACCACATAACTTTGCTACATACTACAGTTCAACCTGTATTAAGCAAGTGCCTAAGGGATAGTCAAAATATGCTTGCTTAAGACAGGTTCTTGCTTAATACAGGTGAAATTTAACGCATCTGCCTTTCTTGGGAACTGAATGCCTGCTTGCTTAAGACAGGTTGCTTGCTTAATAGAGGTGGCCACTAAGACAGGTTTTACTGTAAATGTCTCAGCTTTAGGCTTTATGGTTTCAGAGAAGAATTTTTTCCGTTTATTGGTCTATGGAAGCTAATGAGCCAAAGATGGTGGCCATGGCGGCCATGTTTTTTGTCTGATCAAAATTTCTTCAATGAATCTGACAATGGTAGACACAAGGAACATTCATGAAAATTAAGAACGAAATCCATTTAGCGGTTTTGGAGGAGAAGATTAAAAAAAAAAAAAAAAGATCCCTTTATGAGTCTATGGAAGCTAATTAGCCAATGGGCGTGTCCATGTCGGCCATGTTTTTTGTCTGATCAAAATTGCTTCAAGGAATCTGACAGAGGTCCACCCAAGGAACATTCATGCAAAGTAAGAATGAAATCCATTACGTTGAGCGGTTTTGGAGGAGAAGGTTTTTAAAACTTTTCCCCATATAAGTCTTTGAACGCTAATGAGCCAAGGGGCATGGCCATGGCAGTCATGTGGGGCATGGCCATGGTGGCCATGTTTTTTGCCTGATCAGAATTTCTTCAAGGAATCTGACAGAGGTCCACCCAAGGAACATTCATGCAAAATAAGAATAAAATCCATTGAGCGGTTTTGGAGGAGAAGATTTTTAAATATTTTTTTTTGCTTTCGATGCCATTTTGTTCTGCATGTAACAAAATTCTTTGAAGGAATTCAGAAGAGGACTATGTGAGAAACATTCCTGTGAAGTTTGGTTACAATCAACCAAGTAGTTAAGGAGGAAATGTTTAAAGAAAAAAGTTAACGCACGGATGCACAACCGCACAGACGCACAACAGACACAGGGCAATAACATATAACATAAGACCCGCCGGTCTTTGGCCAGTGGAGCTAAAAAATGAACAGATTTATGTTTTTATTTCTTTATTTATTTATTTTTTCCTTTCCTCCGTCGGATTCGGTATGCCTCTCTTTTCAACTAAGCCATTTTAACCCTCAGGGATCTGGAGAACTGTTGACACTGTAGTATAATTAGGTCTAATAAATCAATCTCCCTCAGTATTTTGAATTTATTTTGAAACATCAAGTCGTATCAAATAGAGTTTGTGCTGAAAACATCAGTTCTATCACCAATGTGATGGGCATATGAAATTTCTGATGTTTTGAATTTTAGAATGACAATTTGTAGGTGGACCTCTATAGATATGTGATAGTCAGCAAAATTGGAGGAGATTAATTCAGATACAGGAAGGTACTTTTAAATAAATAAATAAATAAATAAACAAGAACTTTTGAAGAAGAGAAGACTTTTTTAACATTACAGTACATGTTATATAGTGAAAATAAACCCCGCCCACTGCAGCCATGTTTTATGTCGGATCAAAATTTCTTCAAGGAATCTGAAAGAGGTCCACCCAAGGAACATGCATGCCAAATACACCTCAACCTCGTTATAACACGGAACTCCGGGTCCAACCAACGGACCGTGTTAGTTAACCGAATCGTGTTATAAACGCCGACCGTATTTGTCACAGATCAACCATTGACACAATGGTGATCAATAGTTTCCCAAACAAGATGATGTGCGGTCCGGTTAATGACCGTATTTCCCGACTAAAATGTGTTTAGAACTAATCAATGGCAGTAAATACCATGGCCCATCAAGTCAAACAAGTCACTTTAATCGAAACCAGCTGAAAAACCATGTTTTATATCCAGAAATCGTCCGATCTGACAGCGAGTATGACGCCATTTTGATAGCTGGTTCCCGGCTAACTTTGTTGTTACTGAGAATCCGGACCGTACCGAACTACAGTACCGTTAATAGATTTCAATGGTAAAATTACCGGGTTAGGGTTCGGAACCGGACAATGATCAACGCTTACAAGAAATTTGAATTACTTCCCTTGAAATGTCTTACCCTTAATATTTTAGCCATTTGAAACGATTTTAATGGCGCACATGGTTTTTAATGATTTTTCTTTACCGCGAAAATCGATATTGAATATGTTTTATCATTTGCTTTTAAGCTGGAATAAATCTGACTTTCTTTTACATGCGGCTCTAGAAAATGAGTTTTATTGCAGTTGACCGATCACATCATCTGCATCGGTGTTTAAAATTTCTGCTGAGCAGTGATCCTTAACAGAGCGTGATAAATATTTTTTTCCGGTTGCGTAACTGAATTCTTTAATCTCTTTATCACACTAAGCCAACACTTTTGATTGTGCCGATGGCAGTTCACGTTTATCATGCGTGTCAAGCTAAACAAGTTTATATACTGTATATTCAACTCTGCTGGAGGCCTGCAATAGATATCAAAAAGTACCGTTATAAACCGTGTTAGCTACCGTGTTAGGTACCGTATTACCGCAGTCAAAAGTGAGAGGAAAATAAAGTTGTTGTGCTTAAAACCTTATACAATCCTTGGATAATATTTATAAATGTTGGTTGGGGAAAATTTGGGGTCCAAACCAAAACCGTGTTATATCCGAATTCGTGCTGTAACGAATTGTGCTATAACGAGGTCCGGGTGTAACTATGAAATAAAACAAGAACTTTTGCAGAAAATATTTTCAGCATTACACTATATGTTATATAGTGAAAATAAGCCTCGCCCATGGCGGCCATGTTTTTTTGTAAGATCAAATTTTTTTCAAGGAATCTGACAACAGTCCACCCAAAGACAATTCATGCAAATTACAATGAAATCCCACAAGTACTTTTGCAGAAAATGATTTTTTAGCATTACGTTATATGTTAAATAGTGAAAATAAGCCCCGCCCATGGCGGCCATGTTTTTTGTCGGATCAAAATTTCTTCAAGGAATCTAAAAGAGGTCCACCCAAGGAACATTCATGCAAAATAAAAACAAGGCATCGCATGTGATACAAATCCACTCGCACTAGGCAACTTCGTGTGTGGAAAACACTGAAATGGCAAAAGTCCAACTTGCTTGAGATATTATCATATGCAACATTTGTGTAAAGTTTGTTTAAAAATCCTCCAATAAATGTACATTCTAGAGTGATGACGTTTCTCTAAAAATAGCCATAGTGACCTTGACTTGAGGCCATGACCACGAAAGTAGATCTTGCTCAAGATATTATCATAAGCATCTTTTGTGTGAAGTTATATTAAAATCTGTTAATAAATGTAGGCGGTAGAGCGATGACAAAGTTTTTCTAAAGATGGCCACAGTGACCTTGACTTTGAGGTCATGACCTTGAAAGTCGAAGTAAGTCGAGATATTATCATAAGAAACATTTGTGTGAAGTTCTATTACAATCCATCATTAAATGTAGGCGCTAGAGCGATGACAAAGTTTTTCTAAAAATAGCCACAGTGACCTTGACCTTGAAAGTCTAAATAGCTCGAGATATTGTCATAAGGAACATTTGTGTGAAGTTATATTGAAATTTGTGAAAAAATGTAGTCACTAGAGCAATGACAAAGTTTTTCTAAAAATAGCCACAGTGACCTTGACCTTGAAAGTCAAACTCGCTCGAGGTATTGTCATAAGGAACATTTGTGTGAAGTTATATTGAAATGGATGAAGAAATGTAAGCGCTAGAGCCATGACAAACTTTTTCTAAAAATAGCCACAGTGACCTTGACCTTGAAAGTGGAACTCACTAGAGATATTGTTATAAGGAACATTTGTGTGAAGTAATATTGAAATTGGTGAAAAAAATGTAAGCGCTAGAGCAATGACAAAGTTTTTCTAAAAATAGCCACAGTGACCTTGACCTTGAAAGTCAAACTCGTTCGAGGTATTGTCATAAGCAACATTAGTGTGAAGTTATATTGAAATTAGTGAAGAAATGTAGGCGCTAGAGCGATAACAAAGTTTTCTAAAAATAGCCATAGTGACCTTGACCTTGCAAATGGTGAGATATTGTCATAAGGAACATTTGTGTGAAGTTATATTGAAATCGATGAAGAAATGTAAGCGCTAGAGGGATGACGGAAGTTTTTCTAAAAATAGACACAGTGACCTTGACCTTGAAAGTGGAACTCGCTAGAGATATTGTCATAAGGAACATTTGTATGAAGTTATATTGAAATTGGTGAAGAAATGTAAACGCTAGAGCGATGACAAAGTTTTTCTAAAAAATAGCCATAGTGACCTTGACCTTGAGGCCTTGACATTGATAGTCGAACCCGCTTGAGATATTGTCATAAGGAACATTTGTGTGAAGTTATATTGAAATCAGTGAAGAAATATAGGTGATAGAGCGATGACAAAGTTTTTTCTAAAAATAGCCACAGTGACCCTGACCTTGAGGCCATGAGTTGGAAAGTCGAACTCGCTGGAGATATTTTTATAAGGAACATTTGTGTGAAGTTATATTGAAATTGGTGAAGAAATGTAGGCGCTCAGAGCCATGAAAATGTTTTTCTAAAAATAGCCACAGTGACCTTGACCTTGAGGTCATGACCTTGAAAGTCCAACTCGCTCAAGATATTGTCATAAGGAACATTTGTTTGAAGTTATATTGAAATCAGTGAAGAAATGTAGGAGCTAGAGCGATGACAAAGTTTTTCTAAAAATAGCCACTGTGACCTTGACCTTGAAGCCATGACCTTGAAAGTGGAACTCGCTCAAGATATTTTTATAAGGATCATTTGTGTGAAGTTATATTGAAATTGGTGAAGAAATGTAAGCGCTAGAGCGATGACAATGTTTTTCTAAAAATAGCCACAGTGACCTTGACCTTGAGGTCATGACCTTGAAAGTCCAACTCGCTCGAGATATTTTTATAAGGATCATTTGTTTGAAGTTATATTGAAATTGGGGGAGAAATGTAGGCGCTAGAGCCATGACAAAGTTTTTCAAAAAATAGCCAGAGTGACCTTGACCTTGAGGTCATGATCTTGAAAGTCGATCTTGCTCCTGATATTGTCGTAAGGAACGTTTGTGTGAAGTTATATTAAAATCGGTCAAGAAATGTAGGCGCTAGAGCGATGACAAAAGTACGTACGTGGCGCTAGAGCGATGACAAAAGTATGTACGTACGTTGCGCTAGAGCGATGACAAAAGTACGTACTTACGTATGTACGTACCGGACAAATGCTATATCCCCCCTCACAACTATGTTGTGCGAGGGGATAATGAAATCCAACAGGTGGGTTTGGAGGAGAAGATGTTTAAAGATTTTTAATTTTTTGTGTGGTTTTGTTGCCATGGCAACCAGAGTTCTGGGTGTAACAAAATTCTTTGAAGGAATTTAGAAGAGGACTAAGTAAGGAACATTCCTGTGAAGTTTGGTTACAATTGGCCCAGTAGTTTAGGAGGAGAAGATGTTTTAGCATTACACTATATGTTAAATAAGGAAAATAAGCCCCGCCATGGCGGCCATGTTTTTTGTCGGATCAAAATTTCTTCAAGGAATCTGAAAGGGGTCCACCCAAGGAACATTCATGCAAAATAAAAATGAAATCCAACCGGTGGTTTTGGAGGAGAAGATTTTTAAAGATTTTTAATATTTTGTCTTGTTTTGTTGCCATGGCAACCAGAGTTCTAGGTGTAACAAAATTCTATGAAGGAATTTAGAAGAGGATTAAGTAAGTAACATTCCTGTGAAGTTTGGTTACAATGGGCCCAATAGTTTAGGTGGAGAAGATGTTTTAGCATTACACTATATGTTAAATAGGGAAAATAAGCCCCGCCCATGGCGGCCATGTTTTTTGTCGGATCAAAATTTCTTCAAGGAATCTGAAAGAGGTCAACCCAAGGAACAGTCATGCAAAATAAAAATGAAATCCAACAGGTGGTTTTGGAGGAGAAGATTTTTAAAGATTTTTATTTTTTTTTGGTTTTGTTGCCATGGCAACCAGAGTTCTGGGTGTAACAAAATTCTTTGAAGGAATTTAGAAGAGGACTATGTAAGGAACATTCCTGTGAAGTTTGGTTACAATTGGCCCAGTAGTTTAGGAGGAGAAGATGTTTAAAGAAAAAGTTAACGCACGGACGCACGACGGACACAGGGCCATGACAATAGCCCCGCTGGCCTTCGGCCAGTGGAGCTAAAAACTGTTTAACTTTTCATTAAAATAATTTTACATTTCTACAAGCAATACATTCAACTATTCCTTTTTAAAGTAAAATAATACAATTCTGTTGAAATAAGGGATATCTGTAGCAATGAAACTGCATCTTGCAAAAGTTTTAAGGCTCAGCCACGACAACATTTTCCGATAAATATCACATACAGTATAGTGTCTAGTCCGTGTATATTGGGTCCATGTACGTTTTATTGGAGAAATAAAGAAAATTAAATCCTCTTTATCTCCTCTTCTGGTAAGTATTACCATACCCTGGCTAATTTTAACCCTTCTCTTGCTGAATATTCAGTTTAGCCACACCCATTTCTGACTTTGAACCAATCAGATTACTTGATGTAATTTATTCCTACAATTTCATAAACTGAAAGTCAAACAGTGTAGATCCTGATCAGATGGCTTCTTCAGAAGCCATCTGATCTGGATCTCCACTGTTTGCAAAGAAAAGGGTTGTCGTGAACAGCAGGATAAGAGTTAACTAATCTCACTTGGAGGAATTTTTGGCAAACATATCCATGATATGCCTAACAGGTTAGCTATCTAATAATATAACAAAGAAACTGTTCTAGCTATAGTCAAACTTCAAAGACTCGATCACCTTTGGGACCATAGAAATTTGTTTTGAGCTATTGAGGGTTACTGTAAAAATCCTTAAAATTCGGACACCTTGAGGACTTTATGTTATTCTCCAAAAAAATTTAACAAATTTGTTTCACGATCCCGCAAGGAGTCCAAAAGCTGCGAACGGAATGGCAAACAGTGTAGACCCTGATCAGACTGCTCCTTCAAGGAGCAGTCTGATCTGGATCGGTCTACCGATCAGACTGCTCCTTCAAGGAGCAGTCTGATCTGGGTCTACATGTAGACCCTAATCAGACTTCTCCTTTAAGGAGCAGTCTGATATGGGTCTGCCTTGTTTGCTAAGGGCTGTCTGTCCCAATACTAAGGACCATTACTGTAATCAGAGAGACAGCTCAGGATTCGTTTTGTTTGATTTGAGGTTTAACATCCCCGTCAACACTGTAAAGGTCATTTAGGGGACGTTGCTTCTAATTTTGTGGGATTTTTACTCCACACTGAGATGATATGACATCTCAAGCCCTTTCGCCCAATGAAACCAAAGGTTTATAAGCATGGACGGTCAGACGCGCACCGCTTTTCCTGGGCAGACTTAGATCCTGGTAGAGGTTACCAGTACTCGTGTGCTGTCGGTTTCAGCTCTGCATGGAAGCATCATGCAGCCCATCTATTTCTTCAAGCCCCGATGGGCGGGGGCCATGCAGCCCATCTATTTCTTCAAGCCCTGATGGGCTGGGGCCGGAGACAGCTCAGGAAGCATAACAGGGATGACGTAATAATATCTTTTTGATCTTATATAAAATACAGGTATGTTGTGTGTACTCATTAGAATCGCCTCGCCTCAATGAGGCAATTCTAATTAGTACACACAACATACTTTTACATTTTCCAGATAAAATAAGAAACATTTCCCTAAAAAAATAAGCCTAATCTGAGTTACTGGAAATATTGAATTCACATCGGCCATGGCAAAGTGTTCGAGCCATTGCAGTTTTACACTACAAAGGATGACTCTTGACCATATACACACCCAAAGCCTACTTGTTCCAAGCACTAACAAATCTATAAGATAATGGATACATTAAATGGATAGATTAAATGTTTCAACAAACAGAATAGCAATAAAAGCACTGCAGACACTGCATAATACCCCTACATTAAATGGATACATTAAATGTTCCAGCAAACAGAATAGCAATAAAAGCACCACAGAGACTGCATAATACCCCACACCACTGCTCAGAAACGTAATTTATTTTGAAATTTATAATCACAATAACAATGAATAAGCAAAATTTAAAGAAATTCCATCAATAAATACTCATCATCAGAAATGGTGCAGACGGATGGACAGACAAGAGAAGGTATGTCATAATACCTTACCATTATCATTTTTTTTCTCTGGAAAAAAAAACCCCACATTCACCTAAAAAGCTAAAAGCTTCAAACATTTTTTTTTTTAACAACCAAATCCTCACCATTTTTGGCAGTAAAACTGCATTTGCCATGTGTACTAGATGCTAAAAAGTTTTAGGGTGTTAACTAACACCTTTGTTGGCTTTGATAACACCTCGGCTCTGGGTGCGGACAAGAAGTCTCATGCAAGAAGTCACCTTCGACTCACAAAGGCAAGCTAAAAATTTGTTTCACTAGATACATATTTACAATTGCATTTGATGCATAATACACCGGTAATGACAAACTATCCTGGGGCCAGTTGTTCAAAGTATCGTTAGCTTAGTTCGTTAGTGGTGATATTGTTAACTGTTCTAGCAAGTTCAATATCTAAAATTTTGGTATTTTTGCTGTAAAAATGTGAGCAGCTTTTGCATTTAGCATATTTACCATAATAAAGGATCAAAATATTAAAGATACATTAACTAACAACGTCATTAGTTTTGAACAACTGGCCCAAGTTGTTCAAAGCATCGTTTGCTTAATGAGCTCGTTAGAGGTCATATTGTTAACTGTTCTAGCAAGTTCAATGTCTAAAATTTTGGTATTTTTGCTGTAAAAATGTGAGCAGTTTTTGCATTTGCAAAAGCTGCTCACATTTTTTACAGCAAAAATATTAGCATATATTCCATAATAAATGATCAAAGTTTTAACAATATGTTAACGAACAACATCGTTTGTTTTGAATAACTGGGCCCAGGCCTACAGGTAGCATGCTTAAGCCCAAGACAAGGAGCAAGAAGGATAATAAAAATTTCCAAAGAGGTGATTCTAATAAGTACCCACATATTAAAATGGAGACCAAATTTTCTTGCACACCAGACAAGGAAATCCACGATTTTACCCTGGGATAGAAATTTATGTTCTGACCCTGGTGTTCCGACCCATAATCGAATATAATCACGTGTTTGATAAATGCACTGGTTGATTACGACCTTGTGTGCGCTGTCATTAAGGTTGACGTCATGCACGATCCGTGACGTCACTTTACATTCCTGAAGTGTCAATACAATATGACGGACGTTGGTAACCGAAGTGACTGCAGCATTGAAATTCCGCGCTAAGAAATGGAAGGTATGCAAGAAAAAGAATCTAATATGGATGTGAGGGGTGGATAGAAAAATCCGTCCCAAGGATCACTGTCCTGCATCCCTGGGCAAGCCTCGTGATGCCGGACAGTGACCCTTGGGATGGATTTTTCTATCCACCCCTCACACCCATATAAGATTCTTATAATCCCCAAATTATTCTCAATACTCCTCATCTGGAGGTCGGTGATAATTTAATAGGGCTGTCATGATATAAAGTAATGGTGGTTCAAACGAATACCCACAACATATGTATTCGTTAAGAGATGAGGAAAACTATCTTTAACCCTTATCTTGCTGTTCACGACAACCCCTATCTTTGCAAACAGTGTAGATCCAGATCAGATGGCTTCTGAAGAAGCCATCTGATCAGGATCTACACTGTTTGGCATTCAGTTTATGAATTTGTAGCAATAAATTACATCAAGTAATTTGATTGGATAATAGAGAGAGATGGGTATGGCTTAAACTAATATTCAGCAAGGTAAGGGTTAAACTATCATCAATTACTCCCCCTATATAGTCTACTGAAAGATTATCCTAGTCACTCCTTATCTGGGTCCTTGATAGCACTTGTCACCGCTGTGGCCCAGGTTCGATTCCAAGCATCAATATGACTGTGAAAGGGCAGTTATTCGCCCATCCAAGGTAAGTGGTTTACTGGTAACAATACACAATGGTTTCCTCTACCACTTATTTATGACCATAACATGTCAACATCTGGGTCTTCAAGAACAAGATTATTATAAGTTCCTTGAGCTGTCTGTCTAACCACAGTAGAATATGTTCAAACAATATGCCATTTTAAACACTTCAAACAAAATATCAGGAAGAAAATTACAAATTGAATTCAAGTAACTGATAAAATATCATGAAAAGAAAAATGAATATTTACTGATGATGGGTATGAATGTTCCTGTAAAAGCCTCATTTTTATATTGTACTGTTATGATCCTCAGTATTGCGACAGATGGGACTAAGCAAATAGTGTAGACCCTGATCAGACTGATCAGGGTCTACACAGTTTGTCATTCCATCTGCACCTTTTGGACTCCTTGCTAGATCATGGAACAATTCTTTTAAAAATTTATGAGAATTACAGCAAGTCCTTGAGGTGTCCGAATTTTTAAGATTTTTATGGTAATACGAATACGAATACAAAACTATCTGCAAATCACATATATAACATACATGAAATGCACTCATAATACATACAGTAGAACTTCGATGGATCGAACACCGCTGGCTCGTTTACCATGGCTGTGTCGAACCCTTTCTTGAGTCCCTAAGGAATATCGCTACATAAAAATAGTATGGGGAAAATTTAGGCTATTTTCGTTCCTTATCTTGCAAATGTATGCTGTGTGTACTCATTAGAATCGCCTCAACGAGGCGATTCTAATGAATACACGCAGCATACATGTATGTTATAGAACACCGAAAAGAAGCCCCAAACTATCCCCTTTACACCTGGCAGTAACCCTCAGTGGCTCAAACTACCCGTCTCAAAAAAGAATTCCGTGGTCCCAAAGGTGTTCGAGCCATCGAAGTCCGACTGTAGTTATTACTTCAGTAAAAAAGATAATTTACTGTTAACCCTTATCCTGCAGAATAAATTAATTTGCCACACCCATTTCTGACTATCAACCAATCCAATTCCTTGAAAAAATGTATTCATTCAAATTTGCAAACTGAATGACAAACAGTGTAGATCCCGATCAGATGGTTTCTATAGATGTTGTTGCAATGTTTGCAAAGGTAGGGGTTATCATAGGTCAGCGGGATAAGGGTGAATGTTCCTGATTTCTTGTTACTTTGTTTGATTTAAGAAATAGATCAGCTCTAGCTGTGATTTTTTGAGTCATAAATCAGAAATAGATCAGCTCTAGCTGTGATTTGTTGAGTAATAAATCACAGCTTGGAGGTCAGTTGTAAAGTAGACAAATCACGAGCGCGTAGCGCGCGTGATTTGTCTACTTACAACTGACCGACAAACTGTGATTTATTACTCAACAAATCACAGACAAGAGCTGATCTATTTCGATTCTAACACGCTGAAAATCGGCAATAATGTTGTTGTTTCCTTCAAAATCTCACAACCTTTCGCCATTGTTATAAGAAATCCCGCTAAAATTATCGACTGAAACATGCATTTATATCCTTTTCTTATGTTTTCGATGCGAGAAAATGACGTTACAGCGTCTAACGTCATAAAATTGGGAATTTTAATGACGTCACTCATCACGCTCTTCCGAGCTGTGATTTGTTGCAGAATAAAACACAGTTATTTTCCATTGCCTATATAGGCGCGCTGTGTTAGAATTGAGGTTTAACATCCTCATTGCTTTCAATTTTGTGGGACTTTTACCCAACATTGAGATGAAATGACATCTCAAGCCCTGGCACCCAATGAACCCAATAGGGTTTATAAGCATGGACGGACAGACTCGCACCACTTTGCCTGGGCAGGCTTAATCCTCTAAGCGTTTTTTGTTTGTATTGTATTGGAGTTTAATGGCCCAGTCAACACTATTTACATCATTTTTGAGCCTGTCAGTTTACCTATCCACACTTTTGCTGGGCAGGCTTATAAGTAAGTGGTTAACCAGTACAGTGCACATTCTTTTGCCAGAAACTGAAGCAGTTTACAAGTACTTGTGTGCGATCGTTTTCAGCTCTGGATGGAAGCAGCATGCAGCCCATCTATTTCTTCAAGCCCTGATGAGCTGGGGCCATATTTCTTGTTAGAAACCTATGTTGTGGGTAGGGCTGGCTAATCGGAGCAGAAAAGATAATCGATTATCAGTCCTGTGAGTGTGGTCGATAATCAATTAGTAATCACTGAAGATTTGATCATAATTTTAGCGGTCTAGCTTTCTGTCTGAGCATGACTCCAACCATATGTTGTTCTTTACCAAATGTATTTGAACGGACAGGCCTGAGCAAACAGTGTAGACCCTGATGAGATGCCGCAGAATGAGGCATCTCATCAGGGTCTGCACTGTTTACCACTCGAGGAACTTCAGGCACAACTTCGGATAGTAAATTGTACTTCTCAAATAATCAATTACAAGCAAATTAGTACTGATAATCATTTTTCTGGAATTTATTGATTGATTAATCATATTAATCGTGTCAGCCTTAGTCATGGGTACATGTTAGAATCATGCTGAAGTGATTCTAATAAGTATCAACTGTATATATGCTTATGGAAATATATCCTTACCCTTTTCCTGTTGAGCCATGTTACCAACCCCTATCTTTGCAAACAGTGTAGCTCCTGATCAGATGGCTCTTTCAAGATTATTTCAATTATTTTGAGGCAATTGTTAATCAGAGGTGGGCAAAAACTGGAGTACCTGGAGAAAAACAACACAACCTTCTGTTGCAGAACTTGGCATCTCACATGTGCCCGCATGAGTTTCCAACTACATGTACTCACAAGGCCACGGAGGCCCCATAACAGAGAAAACATTCATCTGATCAAGTAAAAGTGAGTGAGTGCTCGAGTTTTACGTCTCATCAACAGCTAAGGTCATACTGAAACGGGACCTCAGTTTAAAGACTCATCCGAAAGTCTGTGATCAAGTAAGAAAGTAAAACAAGCATAACCTTTTTGATGGAAGAGTTAAAAGTGTAACCAGAAGCCAATAAACAAACCATGTTCAAAGCCTTGGTAGCTTAACGGGAATGAATACACCTTCAGGGGAGGTAACTCCTGCAAAAGTATTTTTGTTTCCCATGTCAATAGGGGTCAACTCTTAAAGGAAAGAATTAGATTCTAAGGAACAAATTTCTTCTAAGAGAAGACTCCTTTTTCAGTGGAACAGGGCATATAAAATAGTGAACAGGAAGCCCTGAAAGTGGTCTCCCTTCCCTTTGAAAAATCTTAGAAAAATCTGCCAGGTGTTCCCATTCCCCTTAAAAACCTTGTTAGTAGTCAAAATATCAAGAGTTCTAGTAACAATAATACAAAATACTAAGTACAGTAGTCGCAGATAAGTTTGACAGGGTGGAGCTATCATTTGCACTTGCACAGACATTTGGAATATTCTATTAATAAAACGGTAAATCAAGTCATCCAATTGTGTAAATTCAACTGTAACTTAAAGCTGTGGCATATATGGCCATTTTGTCTGCTTGCAAAAAGCATGTGAAAGGCACTCTACCAAATCTTCTTATAGACTCAATGAATAACTGACAGCACCCAAATAGCTCGCCCTGTGAATCTTATCTGTAACTACTATATCCATTACGAAAACACGCCTATACAAATACATTGAAAATTTTACCACGGAAAAATGAAAATTTTCAGATGAAAAATTTCTATATTTTTCTTATTTCTGCTCAAAATATAGATTGTGGGCACTTGTTAGAACCGCCTCATCGAGGCGGTTCTAACCAGTACCCACAACCTATTTTTTAGAGCAGAAATAAGAACTAGAAATGTGTCCAGACGACACAGATGCCCCCGCCAAGGGCCCCGCCTCACCCCGAAAATCCATGTTGCAACAAAATTTTCTAAGTGTGTGACCTTGTCATCAGGAACAATTATCAATTATGAGAAGTTATATTGAAATTGGTGAAAAAATGTAAGCGCTAGAGTAATGACAAAGTTTTTCTACAAATAGCCACAGTGACCTTGACCTTGAAAGTCAAACTCGCTCGAGGTATTGTCATAAGGAACATTTGTGTGAAGTTATATTGATATCAGTGAAGAAATGTAGTCGCTAGAGCGATGACAAAGTTTTTCTAAAAATAGCCACAGTGACCTTGACCTTGAAAGTGGAACTTGGTAGAGATATTGTCATAAGGAACATTTGTGTGAAGTAATATTGAAATTGGTGAAAAAATGTAAGCGCTAGAGCAATGACAAAGTTTTTCTAAAAATAGCCACAGTGACCTTGACCTTGAAAGTCAAACTCGTTCGAGGAATTGTCATAAGGAACATTTGTGTGAAGTTATTTTGAAACCAGTGAAGAAATGCAGGCGCTAGAGCGATGACAAAGTTTTTCTAAAAATAGCCACAGTGACCTTGACCTTGAAAGTGGAACTTGGTAGAGATATTGTCATAAGGAACATTTGTGTGAAGTTATTTTGAAACCAGTGAAGAAATGCAGGCGCTAGAGCGATGACAAAGTTTTTCTAAAAATAGCCACAGTGACCTTGACCTTGAAAGTCAAACTCGTTTGAGGTATTGTCATAAGGAACATTTGTGTGAAGTTATATTGAAATCAGTGAAGAAATATAGATGCTAGAGCTATGTTGTGCGCGGGGATAATTAAAAAATTTTAAGTCTGTGACCTTGACCTTGAGCTCATGGGCATGGGTGGGGGTATTGCTGAATAAAATGGACAGGTATCTAACATCATATCAAATATCAACTCAATCCATCGCACGATTTGGAAAATATCAACTCTTAAAATATCTAATTAAAAATTTCTAAGTCTATGACCTTGACCTTGAAGCCATAGGCATGAGTGGGGGTATTGCCAAATAAACATTTGGACCTGTATCTATCATCATAGCATACATAAGCCAAATCCATAATATAGTTTGGAAAATGTGAGATATTTAAAATCTTTCACATTAAAATTGTCTAAGTCTGTGACCTTGACCTTGAGGTTATAGGCATGGGTGGGGGTATTGCTGAATAAAACATTGTACCTATATCTATCATCATATGAACCAAAGCCATCATAAAAGTTCAGGTTCTACCAGGTACAAATACCTTAACTGGAGTCTTTAACATGGGAAATTTCTAAGTCCATGACCTTGACCTTGACGCCATGGGCATGGGTGGGGGTATCGCTGAATAAAACTTTGGTCCTATATCTATAATCATACCAAATATGAACCAATTGCATCAAATGGTTTGGAAAATATGAGTTCTAAAATATTCAAGTCTACCTGTTACAAAAACCTTAACCTGAGTCTTTAACATTGGAAATTTCTAAGTCTGTGACCTTGACCTTGAGGTCACAGGCATGGGTGGGGGTATTGCTTAATAAAACTTTGGACCTATATCTATCATCATACCAAAGATGAACCAGTTCCATCAAATGGTTAGGAAAATATGAGTTCTAAAAGTTCAGGCTCTACCTCTTACAAAAACTTTAACCTGAGGTTACAGGATCACGTACGTACGTACGTACACACACACGTACAGACGGACGTACACATGTACGCACGTACGGAAAACCCAAAAACTATATGCCCCCGGCATCATATGATGCGGGGGCATAAAAATAATGTATACCCCTGCAAACCCCAGTTTTACTATATAAAAGTGGGGTTCGAGGGGGTCAAAATCATATAGGCGTGTTTTCGTGATGTATACTGAAAAAATGGGAGTAGTTTTTGCAGTGCTAAAAACTATTCATATTTTTGTCAGTTTCTACCATACTGAATGATCTGAAGTTTAAATAGAACTTAAACTTACAACTTTGTTGGCTTTGAACAAATGGACCCAGGATTTATAGAAATGATTTCCTAGGGAAATTTAACCACCGTCCAGAAATGGTGCTAAAATATACAATACAGTGCTAATGAAATAAACTTTACAAGGCTATATATTTACAATGCTCTATATTTACATAGGAATTATATACAAAGCAAATGATAACAAGAAAGCTAAAACTCTGACATACTGTATTTGCCGTAATAAAGACACAGCGCCCATAGACATTTCATTGTAATCATAATCAAAGCACTGACTCTGATGGGTCCATTGTCTCTGTCAGAGTGTAGAGCTTCAAAAATGAATGGTGTTTCAGACTGTTAACCCTTTTCTTGCTGTTCACGACAACCCCTATCTTTGCAAACAGTGTAGATCCAGATCAGATGGCTTCTGAAGAAGCCATCTGATCAGGATCCACACTATTTGGCATTCAGGTTATGAATTTGTAGCAATAAATTACATCAAGTAATTTGATTGGTTGATAGACAGAAATGGGTGTGGCTTAAATGAATATTCAGCAAGATAAGGGTTAACATTTTGTTTAACCTTTACATTCCGGTACTATAAGCAAACAGTGTAGACCCTGATCAGACGCCGCCTCAGCGAGGCGATTCTTACAAATGTCCTCAACATTTGTTTCTTGGAGCAATTAAGAGTAAAATTCCCTTTATTACCAATTTGTCTAAATTTCTAGTTTGATTGACTGATTGATTGGTTGACTGATTGATTTAGATTTAAGTCTAACTGTTGGTTTTCTTTTGCTCCAGCATTTCAGTGGTTTCTTGCTGTCGAGTCCTCACCGTTGTCTCACCTCTGTGGTTATTTGATTATTTGTGTTCACGGAGATGTTGCACTGATGAGTTAGGTGGCCTTCATGCGGACTGAACAAATTATTTGTCTAAATCGCGATGGAAGTAAGGGCGAGGATTGTGGCCACGTAAAATCGATTTAAGCCCCCCAGTGGAATTCTTTCCACTGACCGTTCCAAGGCGGTTCTTCTTTGGCGGTTTATTTATGTTGTTGTTTGTTACTACTTACTGTGTGTATCACTTGTGTCTTTTTATTTTGGATGGCCATTTGGCCATTTTGCGGGAAAGTAACTGTCCTTATGGCCATCCTTTGTTTAGGTTTCCATTATGGTCTGGTCGCTTCATGGTTGTGTTTCTTTCCCTTTGGTGTCTTTGGTGGATGGAGTAAGTTAATTGTATCGATTCCTGATCTTTGTTTTACTTCTACTTTTAATGACACATCAACCCTTGTGTTTCATTTTTTGTCATCTCCCAGAGAGAGGGAGAAAAAGAGAGAAGAGATAGTAGAAGAGAAGAAAGTGAGGGACAAAAAAACAGAGGAAAACTAGAACTGTCAGAGGATCTGACTATAGCCCCGCTATAGCGCTATCAGAAAAGAGTTATACGGACACGAATTATTACTGTACTGAGTTTATTCCAAGTGCCATTTTTCAATGTTCAAAGGGCAATAACTCCAAAAGTAGGCAATCCAGAGTTATGGTTCATGCCCTCTGCACATCGTCTTATAGTGCTTTACATTTGTGTGAAGTTTCATGAAAATACCTCAAACTGTTTTTGATCACAAGGTTAAAATTGCCATAATTCAATGTACAAAGGGCAATAACTCCAAAAATAGGCAATCCAGAGTTATGGTTCATGCGCTCTGCATATCGTCTGATAGTGCTTTACATTTGTGTGAAGTTTCATGAAAATACTTCAAACGGTTTTTGAGTTATCATGGATAACGGAATTACGGAATCACAGAAGGACAAGGCAGATCCAATATAGCCCCCACTTATTCAAAGCGGGGCTATAATGAACTGAAGTGTAGAAACAGAAGAAATTACAACACCCCCTCTCTAGATGCTGCAAGGACAGCAGTCTTGCCCAGCTGTAAGCCAATATCTGTTGAATGCCCCAGTGATGCAAGATACACGTCACCTTTGTCTCACCCAACCACCTACTCCAAACATCTGGAAATTTGTTTCTTTGAGAAATTGAGGGAAAGGGCTCTTTACAAGATCTACCTGTTATACAACTCGGGATTTTTATAGTGGAAAATTCCTTATATCAGTGACAAATACTGTAGTTATAGCGAGGGTCCACTGTACTTAAAAAATACATGTATGTGTGCTTATTGAAGCATGTGTGCTAATTACACCAAATACAGTATGTAATAAAAACAACAAAAAAAAAAAAAAAAAAAAAAAGGATTACCGGGTAAGTTTGCATTAGGCCATTATGCACAGGATCAATCTTTGTGGAATTCAACATTGCTGAATTCAACTCAAGCATCAACTTGTATCAACTTTCAAATCATCATTTCAATATCATGTATACATAAATTTGCAAGAGGCTGTCTAAAAGCTTAATTGTTTGTCAAATTCAACATTGTCAATTTCAACTCAAGCATCCATATATATATATCAAACTGTCAAATCAACATTTCAGAAATACAATACCATATCCATAAGCATGTATTCATTTATTAAATTTATGAAAAAAAAAGTTAAATGGCCAATCTACATGATAAATCTTGTTGAATTTAAGGGGAATGGGAACACCTGGAAGATTTTCCCCCCTCTATTTTTCAAAGGGAGACAACTGTCCAGATTTACTGTTCACTTTTCTATAAGCCCTGTCCCACTGAAAAAAGGGGTCTACTCTTAAAGGAAAGAATTGCTCCTCATGACATCTACATCTACAAGAATATTGACCCTAAGTCTTCAGACGTAGACCGCCTTGCTAACCAGATGAGAAGAGAGAATGCCGATGTCGTAGGTGACAAACCAGTAAAGGAAGAATCAAAGCTGAGGGCCAGGTTAGAACACTACCAAAGGATACAAAATGTTGAGTTTGACTGGGACCCGGACCGCCTTTCTGATGAACCACCAGTAGAAGGGCCCCCATCCCTATCACTACTGATATGGTTAAGAAGGCTATCTCTCAGATGAACACTTGCAAAGCACCGGGCCCATCGGGCATAGTGGTGGAGATGATAAGAGCAGCAGGTATTGTGGGTGCCTCAATGATCTGTGACCTTGCAGCTTCAATCATCCGTGATGGCAAGATACCCTCTGACTGGGAACAGAGATTCATTGTCTGTCTCTACAATGGCAAGGGCGATGCATTGGACAGGGGCAACTACTGTGGTCTCAAGCTGACAGGTCATAAAAGTCCTGGAGAGGATTGTGTATGGCCTCATCAGACAGAAGGTGTCAACTGACGACTCCCAGTTTGGTTTCGTCCCAGGAAGAGGCACAAAGACACAATCTTTGTTGAAAGGCAGCTGCAAGAGAAATATCTGGCGGCCAACAAGAGACTGTACATGGCTTTCGTAGACCCGGAGAAGGCATTTGATCGAGTGCCTCTGAAAGTTATCTGGTGGGCACTGATAAAACTTGGAGTGGAAGAATGGATTGTGCGATGGTCCAGTGGATGTATGCTAATGCTCGGAGCTGTGTCCGTGTTGGTGATGTTTATAGTGCAGAGTTCGAGGTTAAGGTTGGTGTTCATCAAGGCTCTGTTCTCAGCCCACTGCTTTTCATTATTGTGCTTGAAGCCTTGTCACATGAGAATTTATATGCATCATGTCAAAACTCTCAATCCTGAAATCAGGATTAATCCTGAACTTTCTCACCCCTGGATCTGGACCTCATCCTGAAAGAGAGAAGACTCCACTGGCATGGACATGTAGAACGCTCCATCGGTGCAGTCAAGATGGCCTGTGACATACAGGTTGATGGAAGGCGTGGGCCACGATGACATGGAAGCAGCTGACAGAGAGAGATCGCAGAGAGTGGAAGCCCTCTGCTATGGCCCCTCATGATAGACAAACCTGGTGTGAGATCTGCCATGTGTGCAGCAAGCCAGCTATCTGAAAGGGGGCCCATTTATGTGGATGTTGGCCCTGCACCTCTACGTTAATCAAAACTGATGATGATGATGATGATGATGAAGAGTTGACCCCTATTGACATGGGAAACAAAAATACTTTTGCAGAAGTTGCTGCCCCTGAAGGTGTATCCATTCCCCTTAAGATCATAAATAATATTAGTTATTTTGATTGTTGAATTGGGATCACATTCCCCATCTGAAATGTTGACATATACATGAGCCATTAGAATCAAAATAACAACTCTGTTATAGAATACTGCAAAGCTTTTTCGCAACATTTTGTACATTGCTGTGATATTTTCCAAGGGACATCGTGAGAAGAAAATGTTTACATGTGATGTCATCAAATGCACCCTTTTGTACACACTCCGATGATCAGAGGCTCAATGGGAAAATGTTAATGTCATGTTAAAATGAAAGTTCAGTGATAGAAACAATGAAATTAGCTTTGCCTTAAACTTACTTTGTAGCGATATTCATTTTCACAAGTTTAAGCATCAATAGTTCTATCTGCCTCTTGTTCAGTCACAAAATATCGCCTATATATATCATGAGGTGAGGTAATGCAACATATAGTGACATTGTCAGCAGTTTAAAAATGTGTAGCGAGACCATGACACATTATTATTATAAGCAAACCACAAAAATGTGAAGTGTCGTGAAGAGATCATAACCAGATACAGTACACTAGATAAGGGGAGTAATTATGATAACTGAAGTATAGATGACTTTAGGCACTTTCACTTCCTGGCAACGGCAGTCCGATTTTCGCGCATGCGCAGTTTGTGTAGGGCAAAAAGTCTCAAGTGTAAAGTGAAAATACACTGTATTTTGTCAATATTGCTTGAAAAATGAGTCACTATGCCAAAACAACTAGAGCTGTCAGTGAAACTGACTAGGCCGTAGGGCCCCGGCAGCGCTATCAGAGGAGTAGGAAAATTTGTGGACGGACAGACGGACAGACAAACGGACGGACAGAGTGATTACTATAGGGCACCCACACTTTCAGTGCGGGGCCCTAATAACACAACAACGGTACAACAACAAATTAAAAATACTGCTGAAAAAGATTTTCCATATTTACATGTACGGATGTATCGTCAAAATCGAGCAAATCTGATACGTCTTTGTAATGCCACAAAATAGCAAACTGTTGTGTTCGGTTATGTTTATGTATACCTAACCTCTTTGATAATGTAATTTGCTGGGTTTGTAAACTGTGAGTCCAGATCACGCCATAAATTGAGCCGCAGAAAGTGATTACTTGCAAAAACCAGAGTGTGCATTCTACGCCTGCATTTAATGCCCGATTGTGAATGTAGCCGCCATATCTTGCCTCGTCTATACTTCTTGTAAGGGATGGACTTAAGTATATAGGTTAAGGTGTGACAGACAGAATTATCTGTTTGGTAAGATGTCCCAGCCAACCCCAAACTGCAGGCCAACGTCAGACCGACAGGGATACGATGTTGCCACCTCGTATCTCTGTCGGCCCGACGCTGGACCTACATTCTATGCAGGCTGGGGTAATACAAGATTGGATGCTCCCAGCCAGCAAAAAACAGCGGACAAACGTCGGACCGGCAGCGGTTGTATCACTGTTGGCTCGACGCTGGCCCGACATTCTTTGCTGACTGAGCTATGACATGGAAATCTCAGGAAGAAATTCAATGGATGAGGTTCTGGGACGGTGGTTTTTTTTTGTTTGAATTGAGATTTTAAGTATCCCTCAACACTATTTACGTCATTTTGGAGACGTTGCTTCCAATTTTGTGGGACTTTTACCCGACACTGAGATGAAATGACATCTCAATACCTGCCACCCAAACAAACCAAAACGGTTACTATGTAGGGACTGGCCGACTCGCACAACTTTGCCTGGGCAGGCTTAGATCCCTAAGCGGTTTGCCAGTACTCGTGTGCGGCCGGTTTTAGCTGTGCGTGGAAGCATCATGCAGACAAATCCATTTCTTCAAGCCCCGATGAGCGGGGGCAATCTGGAACGGTTAGTTTAATAAGATTTATTATGAAATGTGCACTGCACCCTCTATTGTGGTGTTGAGGCTCCTGTAATCCGTCTGATCGAGAATTTTCATGTCCGGATAGTGGCACATGATTGGATTTCTTTACTAGACTTTCATTCGAAGTTGACAACAGAAAACATTTTCACTGTGTTTCCTGCTTGTGCAGCGTGGGCACAACATGATTTGATAGCATTGTTGTTGTTTTTTTGTATATTTTTTATTTGATGTTTAATGTCGGTGTCAACACTATAAAGGTCATTTTGTAGACGTTGCTTCCAATTTTGTGGGACTTCTAACCGACATTGAGATGAAATGACATCTCAGGCCCAGTCGCCCAATGAAACCAATGGGGTTTATAAGCATGGACTTGCACGCTTTACCTGGGCAGGCTTAGATTCTCTAAGTGGTTTACCAGTACTCCTGTGCGGCCGCATTCAGCTCTGTGTGGAAGCAACATGCAGCCCATTATTTATTTCTTCAAGCCCTAATGAGCGGGGGCCGTTGATAGCATTGTATGTCAATTGCAAATTTTAAACATCGGATAGATTATGACAGATTGCAGTTTATATAAACAGATGAAGACACGACCAGCATGACTAGGGTCACTGTATTTAACAATTGTTTAGCGCTTTCTGCCCTACTTAATTTGCGCATGCGCGAGAACACTGCAGTATGGGATCGCTTTTCCTTAGCAACGGATGGCATCGTAAAGTCATCTATAGTTTCCTTATTTTTCAAGGAAAACATATGTTGTGGGTATTCATTTGAACTGCCTCAATGAGGCGGTTCAAATGAATGCCTACAACGTATGTTTTCGTAAAGAGATAAGGAAAACTATCCCTGATTTATCACTAAATACCCACCTTATTTAGTCTACTGCGGATAATAATATTAACCCTTGTCCTGCTGAGCCCGGATATGCCTTACCTTTCAAACAATGTAGATCCAGATCAGATGGCTTCTGAAGAAGCCATCTGATCAGGATCTACATTGTTTGTCATTCAGATTATGAATTTGTTGCAATAATTTGCATCAAGTAATCTGATTGGTTGATTATCAGTAGTGGGTGTGGCATATTTTATTATTCAGCAGGACAAGGGTTAAATACAACTGACACTGATATTAATCAGGTTTACATAGTGTAAGCAGTTTTCATGAAGCATGAGTAACAGTGAATTACAGAACAGACAGGTGTGCATTCATTACCAAACAACGGCAAGTAACTTGTAACACTCTGTGCATATAAACATTCTGTACATATCAGGGCTCTAGAAATTTTGAAATCCCAATCGGTCCAGAAGGTGACCAATAATTACGGAAATTGCCGATCGGTTTCGGTAATTTCCGTAAACGCCATTGGCGATTTCAAAATGTGTTATTAGCGCAAAGAATAACATACCGATGTTCCTCTTACACTCGTAAACGGATATGAGCACCAGTATCTCGATTATAAACAGCAATTATTGCTCACATCGTTAATATTTCATCTACTTTCATTTTCTACGCCAGATTTCATCTACTTTCATTTTCCCAATATCCGGGTCACTCCAAACCTGAAGACTACTAAAGGGAAACAACCTACATGGGGCAGTCAGAGACCAGTTCGATGGTCACTATATTTTCTTCCCTTTTTAAAACCTTTAAAATATTTCTCTTATTTCACGCATTTTATTTTGCCCAAATTGCTTTGTTTACAAATGGCGACAACGTGCAGCAACGTGGTCGGAAAATGACGTCATACGGTTTCCGTTTACACAATACACATTAATGCAGTCAAGGACGTAACACACATACACCTGTTTTATGTCATTTATTTTAATAGAGCGTATTTCTAAAAAAAAACGTTTTGAACGGGTTAAAAAATCGAAAAAACATTTCTTTACTCTCGAACCAATACATGGCCGAATGAGAGTCATTGAAAATCTTACATGGCCGAACCAAGTTTTAAAGAATATAAATACATATTTTACGATTACACAAGCCTGAAATAAACAAATTATGTTTGATTGCCATTAGATCAAACACGATCAAGGCTTCTTTGATATCACAATCACGCACCGCTTAATCACGTTTTGGCTGACTAACTGTCATTAACCTTAATCCCGCGAGAGTCTGCGATACCTGGCGAGATCTCGAAAACATGTTTACTGTCAAACTCAAATTCATTCCCGAGAGAGATAATTGGATTATATTACTGGCACAATAAACAGTTTGACACCTAACCAGGTATAATTTCTCTGTTTTTTTCACTTCGATTTTAGCTTATTGGGTTTTTTTTTTGGACCGATTTTTCAGCAAAATTTTCAGCAAAATCGGTTTTCATTTTCAAAAAACGGTCTGGACCGGTGAAAAATCGGACTTCTAGAGCCCTGGTACATATACCTGCACAGCTATATATATATATATATGCTTATAAAGTTACCAGCCACAGCTCCAGAAAAAGGATAAAAAAAAGGATAATTAAGGGATAATTCTTTCATTTCTTGATTGTGTGTGTGTGTGTGTGTGTGTGTGTGTGTATGTGTGTGTGTGTGTGTGTGTGTGTGTGTGTGTTTGTACTTGCTACCAATCGGGGAAGTACATAAGGATACACACCTTCGAATCGGGGAAACACCTCCAAACGCGGAGCTCCCCGTTTTGAAATGGCAAGAAATATTGAAAATTCAGTACTAGATGAACCTTAAAAATAGTATCCTATGGTAATCTAACACCCTTCCCGTTTTGTAGGTTCAGGACGTATATCTGATACACAAAAGTGTATAACTGCTGATCGATTAAAAGTTTCAAGTGTGTAACACCCATATCGAACCTCCCCGTTTGTGCGGAAATATTCTTATTCCGCAGAACGGGGAAGTGTTAAGATCTACAGAGGTGATTTTTCTTTGTTTTGTTTGATTTGAGGTTTAACTACCCCGTCAACACTGTAAAGGTCATTTTGGAGACGTTGCCTCCAATTTTGTGGGACTTTTACCCGACATCGAGATGAAATGACATCTCAAGCCCTGTCGCCCAATGAAACCAATAGGGTTTATTAGCATGGAGGTCTGCCTCGCAACGCGGTTCCTGGACAGGCTTAGATCCTCTAAGCGGTTTACCAGTACGCGTGTTCGCGCCGGATTCAGCTCTGCATGGAAGCACCATGCAGGCCATATATTTCTTCAAGCCCCTATGGGCGGGGGCCATGATTTTTCTTTAAACAACTTTAAATCAAAGAAAAATATTAGGAATGACTTTTTTCAGCGGCTTGAAACTGAGTACATCAGAATACATTGGATATCACTGCCTTTGTGAATTTGTTTTAACAGTTTCATTGATTGATTTTGTGGTTTAACGTCCCCGTCAACACTGTATGTGTCATTTTGGAGACGTTGCTTCCAATTTCTCGGAATTTTTACCCGACATTGAAATGAAATGACACCTCAAGCCCTGTCGCCCAATGAAACCAAAAACGGTTCATAAGCATGGACGGTTCGACTCGCATCGCCTTACCTGGGCAGGATTGATCCTCTTAGCGATTTACAAGTACTTGTGTGCAGTTAGTTTCAACTCCGTGTGGAAGCATAATGCAGTCCATCTATTTCTTCAAGCCCCGATGGACAGGGGCTTTTAACCGTTTCATTATTATTATTTAATCATTTAAAATCCCATAACTTTATTTATTAAATTATTTCATGGTGCGCCCTATTGCCCCCCTCCCAAACTCAACACCGAGGCCTTGAGAAATAGATTGGGCTGCGCAGAGCTGAAGCCGACCGCACATGAGTACTGGTAACTTCTTAGAAGGTCTAAGCCTTCCCATGCACCATCCATGCACATAAACCTATTGGTTCCATGGAGCGATAGGATTTGAGATGTCATTTCATCTCAATGCCGAGTAAATTCCTACAAAATTGGAATCAACGTTACCAAAATGACCTAAATAGTGTTGACGGAGACATTAAACCCAAATTCAACAAACAAACAATTAATGCCATGGCAGATTGTAAAATTTTATCGTATGTTTGCAATACAAGAATCAAAGCAATTTCGATTATTCTTTTGTAATTGATGCCTCTTTTTCTTGGTGTCGGCTTTCACAATTAAACATCGTCTTACGTTAATGGTATCTAAACGTCATCAGATTTGCAAGTTCGTGTAATGACCACCCATACAGACACCCAATTTATACAGGTAAAAAGTGGGGTTTCAGGGGTATACAAAGTATCCCTGATTTCCGCTCATAAAAATAGGAGGCGGATCTAACGAGCACCGATAATCTATGTTTGGACTAGAAGTTTTTTTTTTGGCTTCCCATTTTGATCGGAAGCCATTTAGATTGGATTGGTGATACCCCAGTCTATTTCTAAGCGTCTTATGACGTAACTAGGAAAGCCCTACACTCCTCTCCACATATTTGCGTAGTGAAAACTCGTTCGGAATTAACAGTAATATGCAGCGCCCGTCGATGTCTATTTATAAAGCGTTTCCAGAGCGTTTCCAAGAAGTCAAACCAAGAAAAAAAGAAAGTTACAGTAGAAACATATCCTCCTTTCACTTTCGTCCTTTCCACCGAGTGGTCAATTTCTAAGCATAGGGATGTCATTTTTTTGTGGTAAGTTTTACAAAAATGCATGTACGTTGAGCATACAGTTTAGATTTTGATCCGATGTGGCGTCTGGTTTGGGTTTGCACTATTTGCCAATGTCTCAAAAAGGGCCCTTAGGCATATATGGGTTAATTCCAATAATTGAACGTCAATGTAAAAGCAGGATTACTTGATTCCAGTTTCCCATTTCCCGGTAGGATGGTGAAATTATCTTAACTGCCGTAGTAGTAGTAGTAGTATTCTTTATTTGAGTGACACGTGTCAATACAAACACAATTACACAGTATGAAAGCTATTAACACAAACTAGTAGCATATTGTTTGTATAGATATGAATCCAAGACACCCAGCCATATGAAATGGCTTATGAGTCACTGTCATGATACCTGAAAATTCACTTGTATTGAGCGAGGACGACTAGTCTAAGTCGTTATTATAAACCCTCTAACCCAGCTGGTCCACGACGTCAAAGCAACGCTGCATCAACGTCTAAGCAACGTTAAACGTCGCATTGACGCCGATACGACGTCGCTTACACATCGTGTACCAGCTGGGAGGTACCTTGAAGAAAATAAATCATGAAAATAACTTATTTGTTATCAAAAGATAACAGTTTTGTATAAACAAAGCACTCTTTTTAATTACTCTTTTATCACTAAGCATAATCAGTTTGAGTTTTGCAGCATGGTTTAAATCGGTAAAATGTGCCGTATTCGACGTAATAAGCGTTTGTTGTGACTCGAAACCAATCCTAGGGATCATTATAAAACATATATGTGCTAAAATCTCATGAACTAGCATTTTCAGTTCATTACTGCAACACGCCTATTCAAATATATACAGAATTTTGCCACTCAAAAATGAAAATTGTCCGATAAAAGAAAAATTCAGATTTTTTTTTCATATTTCTGCTCTAAACATAGATTGTGGGTACTGGTTAGAACCGCCTCGATGACGCGGTTCTAACGACTACCCGCTGTCTAGGGGTCAAAATTAGGCAGTCGTGTTTTCGTGATGTGAAAAAAATAATCTTTGTTTTTCTAGTCCAAATGTACGAGCCCCGCTCGGTATTCTGAACCCCCTAAAAAGGAAAATAATATACCCCTGTACACCCAACTTTCTCTTTATAAAGTTGGGTTTATAGGGTTGTCCAGTGCATATTTGTAAAAAAAAAATGGATTACAGAAGTTAATTCTGTCACTCGGAGTCTCAAACTTTTCATGGTCACTCAGAATTTTCCGGACGAGTTTACGAAGAGAGTTTGACAGTTGAGATCAGTAAAAATAGTTTTGCAGAGTCCAGTTACAGGCAGATAGACTAATTAGCTAAAAACTTATTGTGTAAAACAATTTTTCCGAGTTATATTTCACGAAGTAAATCAATCTAGGGTGGTCTCTATGAAAGTGGTATGCCATTTTTTCTTCATTTATTGCACGACCCGCAGAAAAAGCGACCGACTGAAGTCAGTTGATTTTCTAAGAGTGCCCTAAAATCACCGTGTCATTCTGTCAGTCTGTCTGTCCGTCCGTAACCCGTTTGTGAAAATTGGTGATAGTGACTTAACCGCTTGGAATATTTAAACATTTTTGGCATACTGATAGATATCAATGAGATCTAACCAATGAACTTGCGAAATATTACATTCCATTTAGTATAGCCGCGCCGAGGCGAAAAATGTGAAAATTTTCGAACTGCTTCGCCTCGGAAACCGTTGGGCCGATTGAAGTCAAATTTCATATGGAGCCTCTATGGGGTGGGGGAAACCAAAATTTGCTAATGGGGTCCAGGTCACATGACCAAAATGGCCGCCAAGCCATATATGGTCTGTCTGTCTGTCCGTCCGTAACCCGTTTGTGAAAATTGGTGATAGTGCCTTAACCGCTTGGAATATTTAAACAATTTCTGGCATACTGATAGATATCAATGAGATCTAACCAATGAACTTGCGAAATATTACATTCCATTTAGAATAGCATCGCCGAGGCGAAAAATGTGAAAATTTTCGAACTGCTTCTCCTCGGAAACCGTTGGGCCGATTGAAGTCAAATTTCATATGGAGCCTCTATGGGATGGGAGGAACCAAAATTTGCTAATGGGGTCCAGGTCACATGACCAAAATTGCCGCCAAGCCATATATGGTAAAAACCCTTCAAAAATAGTCTTCTCCAGAACCACTGGGCAGATTTCCACGAAACTTGATAAATAGCATCTGGGACGTAGGCCCATCATAAATTGCTAAAACGGTAACCCTGGGTTGACCTTGATCTTCTTTGTGCCTAGGTCAAACTTTGACAAATATGCTTTTGTATTGGAAAAGTGAGAATGCATTTTATCCTGCAAACGGTTCAGAATACAGTACTAAAGTATAAGATATATTTTTGCTCCTTACGATAAGGCGCATTTATTGGGGGAACCGTTTTAGGTCCATGTCACATGACCAAAATGGCCGCCATACCCATATATGGTAAGACTCATAAAGCTAAAAGCATCCGGCGGGTCGTGCACTTCAGCTGAAGCACTGGTTTAGGAACATTATTAACCGTTCCTTTACTAGTAAGCGGTGGGTGAAGAGAAAGACAGTTTTAAAACATTGCAGCACTTGTCTCGATCGTGCCTCAAACTCAGGCAGAAAGAGACCTCATATCCTACCAACATGGTTAATTTTACAAAACATGCCATTGTTCATCTCTGAAATCAAATTGCGTGTCAAACGAGTAATTTAAAAGCTTAACATGGTTCTGTCTTTTCTGACAAATTTTCCACCAGCATAAAACTTGTGCGAGTGAGCAGCTCTCCACATTCAGCCTTCGCTGTTCATAAATGCTGATTTTTTAACCATTACAGTTAGATGAGGACCGACGTTGCGGTTTCGCTCCTCGCCGGGTCCATGAATATGTTTCTAAGTACATTGTCCTCCTTTCAATGGTTAAAGACGGACTGTTTAGACTGAAACAGTTTCCGTAAAAGTCTTACCAGGAAAATCATGCTTATTTAGAGCGACGACGTCGATGCAACGTCAAGAGGTGGCATCGGCTTCATGGGCATGACATGGGTCTTTTTTACAGGCTACCAGCACCGACTCAGGCGAGCCTGCGAGTACGCATAGCCTGACCAGAGCCTTTGCTGCTCTCTGACATGTAGAGAAGATGCGTTTTAGTTGGCAACGCACATGCATTTGACAAAATGTATGATTAAAAGGAGGTAATACAGAGGAAAAATGATTAATTTTTTAAGCCCCAAAAACCTGAGAAATCGAGGGAAAAAGATTGTGAAAAATAGTGTTTTTTTTTTTTTACCAGTTGAAAACTTTGCTTGAAAATAAGTTTGTAAAACAGCACAAATGATTGCTTGCAGGTTAACTTCAACCAAATGCGGACGCCGATGCTTACGCCGGCGACGGAGGCCGGGGTATGGCAATAGGTCCCCCTTACTTTCGAAAGACGAGCAAAAATGGCGGATATTTAACTTTACCAACTGGGAAGCCTTCCTTTTAAAGGGAAACTTTATTAACGGTTTTGCTCCAAACAAATTACTGGAATGGGCAAGAACCGCCTAAGGCGCTTCCAACAAGTACCCTGAATATAGTTTTGTCTGTTTGAATTGAGGGTGAATGTCCCCTTCAACACTGTATATGTCATTTTGGAGACGTTGCTTCCAATTTTGTGGGACTTTTACCCGACATTGAGATGAAATGGTAAACCGCTTAGAGGATCTAAGCCTGTCCAGGAACCGCGGTGTGAGGCGGACCGTCCATGCTAATAAACCCTATTGGTTTCATTGGGCGACAGGGCTTGAGATGTCATTTCATCTCAATGTCGGGTAAAAGTCCCACAAAATTGGAAGCAACGTCTCCAAAATGACCTTTACATTGTTGACGGGGACGTTAAACCTCAAATCAAACAAACAATCAAAAGTCCTCAAGCCCTGTCGCCCAATGACGGTCCGACTCGCACCGCTTTGCCTCTAAGGGGTTAATCAGTACCCGTGTGCAGTCGGGGAAGCATCATGCAGCCCATTTATTTCTTCAAGCCCCGATGGGCGGGGGCCGAACCCTGATTATACTAAATACATGGTTAGTGTCTTTAATAATACATACAATATGTGAGCCTTAGACAAGTTTAAAAGAGGCGACATTCAGCGAGCACCTATAAAATTGTCGCGGCGAACCAATTATATATCCTTTTATTAAAGACACTTATCATGTATTTAGTTTATACCGCAATTCAAAACAACCAAGGGCTTTGCAATATATTAGCAAATTTACCCTAAAAAGACAGCAGACAGTATGGCATAATAAAGGACAGTTGGTGCCACGGCGGGGCACACGTACATGTAGTATACCGTCGTGACGTCAACGATTGCAAAGTTTCTGACGTCACCGTGCCACGAAGACGTAAGAAACATGGACGCTTGAATGAAAGTTAATCAGAGATTTACATCCTGTATACAAATTTGCAAATAAATATTTTATTTTAGTTTTAGAACCTATGTTCGAGGTTCAGACACAACCGCAGTAGCAGCGTGCCATTTTATACCGCAATCAGGCATTCTAGTATCCTAATAAAGGGGGTCGAATAACTGCTCGCTATAATCGGCAGTGACCTATGATACTTTCTACTGATCTATAATACGCCTAGTGACCGTTGACTTTTCAGGTCCCTAATTTGCAAGCATAAACAATAACATACAACCTTTTATACACGAGAAAACAACAAAACTGCAAGTTATAATCTTTACAATATTTATTCAAACAGATTTTCAGAAACTTTCAGCTAAATTCTTAGTTTCTCGGGCATTCCTGATTTGAATGGTCCGTTGGAATGATTGCGTCTCAACCTCGAAAATAATTTCTAAAACTAAAATAAACTATTTATTTGCAGATTTTCATACAGACTGTAAAGCGTTGGGTAACTTTTATTCGAGCGTCCATGTTGTTTCCTGTGTCTCTGTGGCGTGGTGACGGCAACAATTTCGGGCTATTTGACGTCACATCATACTACGTGTGCGCGCCATGACACTAAACGTCGTTTAACATGCAACACTGTCTGCTGCCTTATTTTTTTTTTTTTTTTTGCTTAAATTTGCTAAATTATTGCAAAACCGTTGACAGTTTTGAATTGCGGTGTAAACTAAATACCTGATTAGTGTCTTTTTATTATTAAAGACACTAACCATGTATTTACTATATTCCAACAGACCATGCAAACCAGGAAAACTCGAGAAGGTAAGAATATAGCTGGAAATATGTTTAAATAGATATTGCAAAGATTTTAACTTGCAGTTTCGTTGTTTTACCGTCTATAAAAGGTTGCATGTTATTATATACATTTGCAAATTATGGACGTTAAAAGTAGGTGTCTCTGGTCGGGCTCATCGGAGTCTAACTGTTGGTTTTCTTTTGCTCCAGCATTTCAGTGGTTTCTTGCTGTCGAGTCCTCACCGTTGTCTCACCTCTGTGGTTCTTTGATTTTTGTGTTCACGGAGATGTTGCACTGATGAGTTAGGAGGCCTTCATGCGGACTGAACAAATTATTTGTCTAAATCGCGACGGAAGTAAGGGCGAGGATTGTGGCCACGTAAAATCGATTTAAGCCCCCCCCCCCCCCCCCCCCCCCAGTGGAAATCTTCCACTGACCGTTCCAAGGCGGCTCTTCTGTGGCGATTTATTTATGTTGATGTTGTTTGTTACTTACTGTGTGTATCACTTGTGTCTTTTGGTTTTGGATGGCCATATGGCCATTTTGTCGGAAAGTAACTGTCCTTATGGCCTTCCTTTGTTTAGGTTTCCATTATGGTCTGGTCGCTTAATGTTTGTATTTCTTTCCCTTTGGTGTCTTTTATGGGTGGAGTAAGTTAATTGTATCAATTCCTGATCTTTGTTTTACTTCTACTTTGGTTTATAAACGGTCACTAGACGTATTATAGGCAGTAACAATGTTATTATACATGTAGGTCACTACCGATTTTAGCGTGCAGTTATTCGACGGCCTTTATCAGGTATTGCGGCTGTCCTATTTATCTGTTTTGGGGCAAAGATACGAACAACATTGTATACCCCTATAAACGCTAGTTTTACTAGCAGTTTAATGGGGGTAAAATTATATAGGCTTGTTTTGGCGATGACGAAAAAAGAAAGAAAGAAAATAAAACATTCTGTGAAAAATGCTGGTTTCAAGACATGGCAAACGCCATTTTAGCGCACGAGAAGGTTATTGTAATGCTTTTAAAGCCTCTGTACTGGTCGCTTTTGTTTTTTGTTATTTCTGCCTCTTTAACATCAATATTTAGAAGATGTTGTTGTAGTTGTAGTAGTGCTGCAGTTGTTGTTTAATGAGAAATTCCCTTTATTGTAATGTTCTTTATCCGTATCTCTACTAGATCTATCAATATTTCTTTTGAAATAAGATATTATATAATAATTAATATTTCCTATTGACAGATCATATTTTTGCTCACATGAGCACGAAGTGCACATGTGAGCTATAGCTATCACCCTGTGGCCGTGGTAAGAGAGTCGTGCGTCGACCGTCGTCAACCTTTACGTTTTTCATCCGCTACAGCCTACAGTTGTGCTGGCCTCGGTAGCTCTGTCTGGTGATCAGGGGGTCCGCGGGTTCGATACCTGCCATGGTCGGCAACATTCTTTCGTGGAGATTGATCATGAAATTTTTCTACGGTTCATTCACTCTCTTCCGCTGATTGAAGAAGGGCAGTTGTCAGTTTCTGGTGAATGAATATGCACTGTAGTGGTAGACTGGTAACGTATAAGCCTACCCAGGAAAAGAATGGATAAACTGATCGGCTCAAAAATGACCTTAATAGTGTTAACTGGGCCGTTAAACTCTAACTCAAACAAACAAACAAAAATAGCCTACAGCTGTACTACAGTTACCACGAAACTTTGCCAGAATGTTTGTCCTGATGATATAAGGACATGTTCGATAGGTCTTGTCCGGTTAAAAACTAGGTGAAGTTTCTGTAAAACATTGTTCACCCTCTATAGACCATACGTTTGCTTTAGTTGACATTAGACGTTATCGTAATGCTTGTCATGATGATATCTCGGTCATATTTGAATATAAGACATGTTGGATCAGAGCGCTTTAAAACCTTGTTCACAATCTACAGGCCACAGGTTTTGAATAACTATTCATGAAACTGTACCAGAATGTTTGTCTTCATGCTCTATTTCGGTCTGTTTAAATTCCTAATGAGGTTTAGATAAATTAAAATCCGGACGTTTTCCTTCTCCTCAATGAGTTTAAAAGGTTTAATAATACATTAACACGAAAGCCAGACTCTAGTTACATATGACACTTAAAACGCATTTTTACGTGTGTGTGTGTTTTTTTAAAGGAACACCCATAAACAAAAACAATATTCCACCACAAGGACGTCGTACGACATATCTAAATATGTTCTATAAAAGGGTTATCCTTTGGAAGCAGAACTGAAAAATATGGAGTGAACATGTTTTCTGGGCCAGACTAGCTAGTTTCGGCCAATTAGGCCTCATCAGTGACCCTCAGATATTTACAAAATTCCACAATGGAAGCAATGGTCCCAAAGGACAAGAAAATATAATCTACACTATGATGTAGGGCAGGGAGACGTTTTACCGCCGCCACACATTCCCACACACCAGCTGTAGTTAAGTTAAATATGTTCTATAAAAGGGTTATCCTTTGGAAGCAAGGAATACACCACAGAACTGAAAAATATGGAGTGAACATGTTTTCTAGGCCAGACTAGCTAGTTTCGGCCAATTAGGCCTCATCAGTGACCCTCAGATATTTTCCATATTCCACAATGGAATCAATGATCCCAAAGGACAAGAAAATATATTCTTGCACACCAGACAAGGAAATCCGTGATTTTACCCTGGGATAGAAATTTATGTTCTGACCCTGATGTTCCGACCCCAAATCGAATATAATCGCGTGTTTGATAAATACACTGGTTGATTACAACCTCATGCGCGGCGTCGTCATGCGTGACGTCACTAAACATTCCTGTTGTGTCATCACAAAATGGCGGACGTCGGTAACCGAAGTGACAGCAGCATTAAAAATTCGCAATAGAAATGGAAGGTATGCAAGAAAAAGAATCCAATATGGGTGTGAGGGCTGGATAGAAAAATCCGTCCCTCGGATCACTGTCCGGCATCACTCGGCAAGCCTCGTGATGCCGGACAATGTCCCTCGGGACGGATTTTTCCATCCACCCCTCACACCCATATAAGATTCTTATAATCTACACTATAATGTAGGGCAGGGAGACGTTTTACCGCCGCCACACATTCCCACACACCAGCTGTAGTGAAGTTAAATATGTTCTATAAAAGGGTTATCCTTTGGAAGCAAGGAATACACCACAGAACTGAAAAATATGGAGTGAACATGTTTTTTGGGCCAGACTAGCTAGTTTCGGCCAATTAGGCCTCATCAGTGACCCTCAGATATTTTCAAAATTCCACAATGGAATCAATGATCCCAAAGTAGTTTGCATATTTAACCCACTAGTGAATAACAACCGAATTCAATACATGACGTTATTACATTTTTTCAGACGCGACGTCGTATGATAATATGCATTACTTCGTTGTTGTAAATTTTCAAGAAAAAAATTAGTTTTATAGTTATGAGTTATGCTTCAAGCATTCATAATGAAGTTTTCAACCGGAGACATGTTAATGTATTGTTTAGCGGAGGGCCAATGGTAAACAAGACATTACTTGGAAAATGAAGTAAGGAGTAAACGAAGTATTGCATATATAGGTGTATTATTAGGGGTGAACGTTCTTAGACAGATTTTTTTTTACTATCCTTTAACTAATGAGAAGCTATGAACGCGATGTTGTAGGAGACCAATGGGCGCAATATTGAGTGAAACAAAACATTTCAGCTCTCTTAATTGTGGCTTCATTAGAATCACGTGC
Organism: Lucinisca nassula; assembly: GCA_963580285.1. Classification (NCBI taxonomy): domain Eukaryota; kingdom Metazoa; phylum Mollusca; class Bivalvia; order Lucinida; family Lucinidae; genus Lucinisca; species Lucinisca nassula. The sequence goes on from OY757012.1 coordinate 39,223,225, forward strand.
GTCTGGTTGCGTAAAGGTAATGATTACAATATCTTTCCCAGTGAATGATTTCCGTTCTGTGTTTGGTTGGTTTGAGGTTTAATGGCCCTTGTCAACACTGTATATGTCATTTTGGAGACGTTGCTTTCAATTTTGTGGGATATTGAGATGAAATGACATCTCAAGCCCTGTAGCCCAATGAAACCAATAGGGTTTAAAAGCATGGACGGTTTGACTCGTACCGCTTTTTCTGGGCAGCCTTAGATCCTCTAAGCGGTTTACCAGTACTCGTGTGCGATCAGGTTTCGCTCTGCGTGGAAGCATCATGCCGCCCATTTACTTCTTCAAACCCCGATGGGCGGGGGCCAGAATGATTTCCGTAAAAGGTAAATAGCCATAGAAATGTAGCATACTATAACCAAGCCTGGTTTACCAAGTGTATATAAAGACCACCCTCAGTTGTAAAATCAGAACAATATGTTCTGTGGAAAGGTAAAACTTTGGAAGCGAGGGCGACAACACAGAACTGAAAATCGTCATTAGTGACCCTAAAAAGTTTCAAAATTCCACAGTTGTATCAAAGATCCTAATGGACTAGATAATATCGACCCCCGCTCATCGGGGCTTGAAGAAATATATGGGCTGCATGATGCTTCCACGCAGAGCTGAAACCGACCCGTACAAGAGTACTGGTAAACCGCTTAGAGGATGTAAGCCTGCCCAGGCAAAGCGGTGCGAGTCCATGCTTATAAATCCTATTGGTTTCATTGGGCGACAGGGCTTGAGATGTCATAACATCTCAATGTCGGGTAAAAGTCCCACAAAATTGGAAGCAACGTCTCCAAAATGACCTTTACAGTGTTGCCGGGGACGTTAAACCTCAGATCAAACAAACAAACAAAGGACTAGATAATATAACCCACACTATGATAAAGGACAGGGAGCCATATTACGACCGCCACACATTCCCTTAACACCATCGGTGGCGAAGTTAAATAAAATCGACTGAAAGGTAGTCCTTTGGAAGAAAGGTCGACAACACCGGACTGAAAAACGTCGAGTGGACAAGAATTTTCGCGGCGGGACTAGAAAGTTTCGGACTATTAGGCCTCATCAGTGACCCTCAAAACTTTCAAAATTCCACAGTGGAGATCAGAACACTAACTGACATTGAGTAGGTATGTAAGACATTTACTCACATAATTGAAATCATGCTATTTTGTTTTAAATATAAGTGTTACCAAAGCAGAAATATTAACTCCGCAGTTGGGTGTGCATATTCAAAATGTGTTTAATGATCTCCTCGTTTGGGTGTGTATCTTCATAACTCCTCGTTTCGGTGTGTGGTTTCAAATTGTGCATCCCCGATTCGATAAAAACTTTTTTTTTAATATTTTTCTTGTACGTATAGCCTTTCAGTAATGCCAATGGGTGACATGAAAGCAAAACGTTGATCAGCCTGTGCATTTGCAATCTGAAGAGAGCACTTAAAGCGATTAATTTATATGTATAATTTGGGGCACATGAACTTCAAACCTAGTCTGAGAACTAGATGGATTGCATACCCACGTACATGTCTAGCATTTTGAAGGAGGAACAATTTGATATTGTCTGAATTTAAATTTTGTTAATAATTCTCCTCGTTTTGCTGTGTGTTCGGATTGTGTATCCCCAGTTTGTAGGTAGCCCGTTTTGTAGTAAACATTTCACAATTGTGTATAAAAATGTGTGTTCCCCGCTTTGGTAGTAACAATTCACATTTCAACAGTTTTTCAATATAGGAGAGTTTTAATGATAAAATTTCAAATTCTAATTGAACAAATCTATTTTATGCTAAATATATCATTTTTTACCAAAAATTACGAAGCAAAGCTACCTCCGCGTTTGGTAGGTTACAGGCAGACTTCCCCGATCTGTTCACTTTACAAGTATGTGTGTGTGTGTGTGTGTGTGTGTGTGTGTGTGTATTTGTTAGAATCGCCTCATTTTGAAATAAATTCTCTTATTTTCTCTATTGAACCATTTGTTGTGGGTATTTGGATATTTCTCTATTGTTTGTTTGATTTGAGGTTTAACATCCCCATCAACACTATTTAGGTCATTTTGGAGACATTGCTTCCAATTTTGTTAGACTTTTACTCGACACTGACAAGAAATGACATCTCAAGCCCTGTCCCCCAATGAAACCAAAAGGCTTATATGCATTGGAAGGACTGACTCCCACCACTTTGCCTGGGCAGATTTAGTCATTCTAAGTGGTTTTCCAGTACTGAGTGGTCAATTTCAGCTCTTGGTGGAAGCATCATGCAGCCCAATCTATTTCTCCAAGCCCTGTTTGGCGAGGGCGATATAGAATGTTCTATATATGTACCTGCACAGCTTTGAATCTGCTTAAAAAAGTTACAAGCCATAGCTCGAGATAAAGGATGAAAAAAAAAGGATAATTGAGGGATAATTCTCTCTTTTCTTGATAGAAATGTGTGCAGTGGGTATTTGATAGAAATGCCTCATTTTGGAATAAATTTTCTTATTTTCTCTATTAAACCATATGTTGAGGGTACTTGGATATATTTCTCTATTAAACCATATGTTGTGGGTGCTTGTTAGAGTTTATCAAGAATCTGCATCATATGATTTCTTACACTAACCCTTGTCCTGCTGAATATTTATATATGCCGCACCCACTTCTGATTATCAGCCAATCAGATTACTTGATGCAAATTATTGTGTCAAATTCATAAGCTGAATGACAAACAATGAAGATCCTGATCAGATGGCTTCTTCAGAAGCCATCTGATCTGGATCTTCATTGTTTCAAAGTTAAGACATATCCGGGCTCAGCAGTAGAAGGGTTAAATAAATAGAGGATCTCGTATGAGTGTTCATGTATTATTGAATTTATTAAACAAGTTGAGGAAAAGAGATAAAATGTGAGGCTTTTGCCAAGCATTCTATCCCTTTTCCTCAACAAGTTTATTTAATAAATTCAATAACACATGTGCAAGCACACAAGATTCTATTTATCATATGACATTTAAAACACATTTAATTCACAATTTTGGTACAAAAATGTCAATATTCCACCATTGGTAAAAGGTGACATCATTAAGGATGTTGCACGTGTAACCTTAATTTGCATATTTAATTCACTATTGGGTTACCGAATTTAAAACATGGCGTTATTACATTCTCAGATGCGACGTCATATGATAAAGAAAATTATCCCTTACTTATCCTGATTATTCCTCTTTATCTGGAGTTTTGTGTTGCAATCTACAACATAGCAGAATACACCACAACCTCATTATAACACGGTTTGTTATAACACGGTTTTGGATATAACACGGTTTCAAGATGGACCCCAAAAATGTATAGATTATACAGAAAAATGACCATTAATGGTCATTTTTCTATATAATCTATGCATTTTTATTTGGATATAACACGGTTGTTTAACTAAAACTGTTTCTGCTTTGGACCCCAACAATAGTGTTATAAAGAAGCTGGGGTTTACAGAGAAAACTGCATTGATGTGTATATCAATCTAGATTTAGATTGTTTTTGTATATGATAACCTGGGATTTCTCTCATGCATTCTCTCATATATAACAGCTAACATAAAGCTAGGTACCAAACAAATAAATACACCGGGAAATACTTGAAAGACATGAGCAAGCTGGGCACCAGTAAACGATGTTGCGTTCTATCACAGGTCGTCCCTATCAGCACTGAAAAAGAAGAGAAAACAACATTACTATTAACCCTAAAGCTGCCATGAAAAACGTATCTTAAAATGTTAGAAGTGAAATGAATGTTGTCTGTTTTTGTCATCTGCTGAATCTTCTTGCAAACTTTTCAAACATACATTTTTACATACAGGCAAACAGTGTGGATACAGATCCGACTGCTCCTAGAGGAGCAGTCGGATCTATTTCCACACTGTTTGCCACAACAACTTTTAAAGTTACCAGCAGACAACAAAGCAGACGACAGAGCAGACAACAAAGGCATTTTATGGGTTAACTCTTCAACTGCTGCATAAATCCCCTGAGCAGACAACAATTTGGTTTCTTGAAATATTTTTCATAGTATATAAGGCTTGACATTTCATATGAGTTGTCTGCTTGGCAGACAACTCATATGTAATGTCAAGCCTTATTTTCACTGAAAATCCATTACAAACAAGTCATGTCACAAGAAAAAGAGCCTTCAGAATCCTAAGAAAAGTAATGACACAGATCTGCCTGTGTGCCAATAGAGCCAGATGGGAATTTTGTTATTCCCGTGCTTTTGAAAGCAAATGCAAGGGTCATGTCATACCACATCCATTGTCTCTCCATCTGTATGTCAGTCAGTAATGTAACACTATTGCTCCTAGACCCTTCTAAACTTTCAAAGGCAATGACCATATGGCTGAGGACTGCAGAAACATATTCAGATTTTTGCGGTGACCCTCAGGCAGGGGATGGGGCCCAACACTGCGTGAGGGGTCATAATTCATTTTGTACAAACATAGTCATGTTGGATATCAAATCAAAATTTGTAATACATAACTAAGTATGCTGCTGGAAATTGTACGTACTTTTCATGCATTATATGGATTTATTTAACAATATATCATACATGTGAGACGCCAAGTTCTGCAACGGAAGGTCAGGTGGTTTTTCTCCGGGTACTCCGGTTTTCGCCTACCTCTGATTAAAGATGGGCTCGATATGAGTGAAATAATCTTGAAAGGGCCATAAAACCAAAATAAAAACAAGAGGGCCCAATGGCCCTATATCGCTCACCTGTTTGAACCCCAGGTGCATGATTGGCAGGAAATATGTAGGTGACCACTTGCCATTGCTACATGCCAAATATCTAAGCTCTGGGCCCTGTGGTTTCAAAGAAGAAGATTTTTTAATCTTTTTTCCATTATGAGTCTATGGGAGCTAAGGGGCCCCGGGGCGTGGCCCATTTAGACCCCACGGGCATGATTGGCAGGAATTATGTAGGTGACCACTTGCCGTTGCTACATGCCAAATATCTAAGCTCTGGGCCCTGTGGTTTCAGAGAAGAAGATTTTTGAAGCTTTTTCCATTATGAGTCTATAGGAGCTAAAGGGCCCCAACCCCCTCCACTTCATAAAAGGCCCAATATCTCGGAAACCTTACAGATCCCCACCCCTAAACCATATATATTATTGTTCCTTACGATAAGACACATTCAATGACACCAACCTGGAGGCCCCCTGGGATGGGTCAGGGCCCTGCCCCACCCCCTCCACTTCATAAAAGGCCATATATCTGAGAAACCATTCAGATCCCCAACTCAAAACCATATATATACTTGTCGTTGCTACGAACTAAATATCTAAGCTCTGGGCCCTGTGGTTTCAGAGAAGAAGGGTTTTTAAGTTTTTTTCCATTATGAGTCTTTGGGAGCAAAGGGGCCCCAGCACGTGGCCCATTCGGAACCCAGGGGCATGATTGGCAGGAATTATGTAGGTGACCACTTGCCGTTGCTACATGCTAAATATCTAAACTCTGGGTCCTGTGTTTCAAAGAAGAAGATTTTTGAAGCTTTTTTCCATTACGAGTCTATGGGAGCTAAGGGGCCCTGGCACATGGCCCATTTGGACCCCAGGGGCATGATTGGCATGAATTATGTAGGTGACCACTTGCCGTTGCTACCTGCTAAATATCTAAACTCTGGGCCTTGTGGTTTCAGAGAAGATTTTTTAATCTTTTTTCCATTATGAGTCTATGGGAGCTAAGGGGCCCTGGGGTGTGGCCCATTTGGACCCCACGGGCATGATTGGCAGGATTCATGTAGATGACCACTTGCCATTGCTACAATTAGGAACCCAGGGGCATGATTGGCAGCAATTTTGTAGGTCACCACTGGTCATTGCTACATGCTAAATATCTAAGCTCTGGGCCCTGTGGTTTCAGAGAAGAAGATTTTTGAAGCTTTTTTCCATTATGTGTCTATAGGAGCTAAGGGGCCCCGGGGCGTTGCCCGTTTGGACCCCAGGGGCATGATTGGCAGGAATTATGTAGGTGACCACTTGCCATTGCTACATGCTAAATATCTAAGCTCTGGGCCCTGTAGTTTCCGAGAAGAAGATTTTTGAAGCTTTTTGTTCCATTATGAGTCTATGGGAGCAAAGGGGCCCCGGGGCGTGGCCCATTTGGAACCCAGGGGCATGATTGGCAGGAATTATGTAGGTGACCACTGGCCGTTGCTACATGCTAAATATCTAAGCTCTGGGCCAGGTGGTTTCAGAGAAGAAGATTTTTGAAGCTTTTTTTCCATTATGAGTCTATGGGAGCTAAGGGGCCCCGGGTGTGGCCAATTTGGACCCCAGGGGCATGATTGGCAGGAATTATGTAGGTGACCACTTGCCGTTGCTACATGCCAAATATCTAAGCTCTGGGCCCTGTGGTTTCAGAGAAGAAGATTTTTGAAGCTTTTTTCCATTATGAGTCTATAGGAGCTAAAGGGCCCCGGGACGCGGCCCGTTTTGACCCCCAGGGGCATGATTGGCAGGAATTATATAGGTGACCACTTGCTGTTGCTACATGCTAAATATCTAAGCTCAGGGCCCTGTGGTTTCTGAGAAGAAGATTTTTGAAGCTTTTTGTTCCATTATGAGTCTATGGGAGCGAAGGGGCCCCGGGGTGTGGCCAATTTGGACCCCAGGGGCATGATTGGCAGGAATTATGTAGGTGACCACTGGCCGTTGCTACATGCTAAATATCTAAGCTCTGGGCCCTGTGGTTTCAGAGAAGAAGATATTTTAATTTTTTTCCCATTGATAGTCTATGGGAGCTATATGTTGCCATGGCAACCAGAATTCCAATCTGATCAGCCCAAAAACCTTATGCAGCCTTTCCCCCTACCTGATGATGCTTCCCATGAAATTTGATTAAGATTGACCATTGGGTATTAGAGATATACTTATTTGAAATTGTTTATGGACGGACGCACGCACGCACGGACGCACGCACGGCGGACGGCGGACAAAAAGTGATCACAAAAGCTCACCTTGTCACTATGTGACAGGTGAGCTAAAAAACAAACAAGAGGGCCCAATGGCCCTATATCGCTCACCTGTGTACCAGAAAATCATTAGTGTAGGAGACCACTTGACATTGCTACATACTAAATATCTAAGCTCAGGCAAAGCGGTGTCCATGCTTATAAACCCTACTGGTTCATTGGGCGACAGGGCTTGAGATGTAATTTCATCTCAATGTCTGGTAAAAGTCCCACAAAATTGGAAGAGACATCTCCAAAATGACCTATACAGTGTTGACGGGGATGTAAAACCTCAAATCAAACAAAATCTGTGCCTTATGGTTTTGGAGAAAAAGATTTTTATAAGTTTTTTCCAGTATAAGTCTATAGGAGCTAATGAGCCCTGGGGCTTGGACAATTTTGCCCCAAAGGGCACGGTTGGCAGGATTTATGTAGGCAACCATTTTGTGTTGCTATATACTAAATATCTAAGGTCTGTACTTCATGGTTTCAAAGAAGATGTTTGAAGCTTTTTCCATTATAAGTTTGTTGGAGTTGAGGGGCCACAGGATTTGGACCCCAGGGGCATGATTGGCAGGATTGATGTAGGCGACCACTTGACATTGCTACATGCTAAATACCTAAGCTCTGGGACTTATGGTTTCAGAGAAGAAGATTTTTTAAGATTTTTTTCCCCATTTTAAGTTGCTTTTTTTTTTTCATCATAAGGGCCCTGTGGTTTCAGAGAAGAAGATTTTTTAAGTTTCTTCAATTGTTAGTCTATGGAAGCTAAAGAGCCCTGGGGTGGGGCCAATTTGGATCCCAGGGGCATAACTGGCAGGATTTATGTAGGTGGCCACTTGACGTTGCTACATACTAAAAATCTAAGCTCTGGGCCTTACGATTTCACAGAAGAAGATTTTTTAAGTTTTTTTCCATTATAAGTCTATTGGAGGTGATGAGCTCAGGCGAGGCCAATTTTGACCCCAGGGGCAGGGTAAGCAGGATTTATGTAGCTGGCTATTTTATGTTGCTAGATACTAAATATCTAAGTTCTGTGCTTCACAGTTTCTGAGAAGAAGATTTTTGAAGCTTTTTTCCATTATGAGTCTATGGATGCTAAGGGGCCCCAGGCCATGGCCCATTTGGACCCCAGGGGCATGATTAGCAGGAAATATGAAGGTGACCACTTTCCGTTGCTACATGCTAAATATCTAAGCTCTTGGCACTGTGGTTTCATAGAAGAAGATTTTTGAAGTGTTTTTTTTCCATTATGGGTCTATGTGAGCTAAGGGGGTCCCAGGGTGTGGCCCATTTGGACCCCCCATGGGCATGATTGGCAGGAATTATGTAGGTGACCACTGGCCATTGCTACATGCTAAATATCTAAGCTCTGGGCCCTGTGGTTTCAGAGAGGAAGATTTTTTAAGCTTTTTTCCATTATGAGTCTATGAGAGCTAAGGGGCCCCGGGGCGTGGCCCGTTTGGACCCAACGGGCATGATTGGCAGGATTTATGTAGGCAACCACTTGCCATTGCACCATGCTAAATATCTAAGCTCTTGGTCCTGTGGTTTCAGAGAAGAAGATTTTTGAAGCTTTTTTTTCCATTATGAGTCTATAGGAGCTAAGGGGCCCCGGGGCGTGGCCCTTTTGGACCCCAGGGGCATGATTGGCAGCAATTATGTAGGTCACCACTGGTCATTGCTACATGCTAAATATCTAAGCTCTGGGCCCTGTGGTTTCAGAGAAGAAGATTTTTGAAGCTTTTTTTCCATTAGGAGTCTAGGGGAGCTAAGGGGCCCCTGGATGTGGCCCATTTGGACCCCAGGGGCATGATTGGCAGGAATTATGTAGGTGACCACTTGCCGTTGCTACATTCCAAATATCTCAGCTCTGGGCCCTGTGGTTTCAGAGAAGAAGATTTCTGAAGCTTTTTTCCATTATTAGTCTATAGGAGCTAAAGGGCCCTGGGGCGTGGCCCGTTTGGACCCCAGGGGCATGATTGGCAGGAATTATGTAGGTGACCACTTGCCGTTGCTACATGCTTAATATCTAAGCTCTGGGCCCTGTGGTTTCCGAAAAGAAATTTTTGAAGCTTTTTGTTCCATTATGAGTCTATGGGAGCAAAGGGGCCCCGGGGCATCCCCCATTTGGAACCCAGGGGCATGATTGGCAGGAATTATGACGGTGACCACTGGCCGTTGCTTCATGCTAAATATCTAAGCTCACGGCCCTGTGGTTTCAGAGAAGAAGATTTTTGAAGCTTTTTTCCATTATGAGTCTATGGGAGCTAAGAGGCCCCGGGGTGTGGCCCATTTGGACCCCAAGGGCATGATTGGCAGGATTTATGTAGGTGACCACTTGCCATTGCAACATGCTTAATATCTAAGCTCTGGGCCCTGTGGTTTCAGAGAAGAAGATTTTTGAAGCTTTTTTCCATTATGAGTCTCTAGGAGCTAAGGGGCCCTGGGGCGTGGCCCTTTTGGACCCCAGGGGCATGATTGGCAGGAATTATGTAGGTGACCAGTTGCCAGTGCTACATGCTAAATATCTAAGCTCTGGGCGCTGTGGTTTCAGAGAAGAAGATTTTTTAAGCTTTTTTCCATTATGAGTAAGGGGCCCCGGGGTGTGGCCAATTTGGACCCCAGGGGAATGATTGGCAGGAATTATGTAGGTGACCAATTGCCGTTGCTACATGCTAACTATCTAAACTCTGGGCCCTGTGGTTTCAGAGAAGAAGATTTTTGAAGCTTTTTTTTCCATTATGTGTCTAAGGGAGCTAAGGGGCCCCGGGGCGTGGCCCATTTGGACCCTAGGGGCATGATTGGCAGGATTTATGTAGGTGACTACTTGCTGTTGCTACATGCCAAATACCTCAACTCTGGGCCCAGTGGTTACAGAGAAGAAGATTTTTGAAGCTTTTTTCCATAATGAGTCTATAGGAGTTAAAGGGCCCCGGGGCGTGGCCCATTAGGACCCCAGGAACATGATTGGCAGGAATTATGTAGGTGACCACTTGCCGTTGCTACATGCTAAATATCTAAGCTCTGGGCCCTGTGGTTTCCGAGAAGAAGATTTTTGAAGCTTTTTGTTCCATTATGAGTCTATGGGAGGGAAGGGACCCATGGGGGTCGCACAATTAGGAACCCAGGGGCATGATTGGCAGGAATTATGTAGGTGACCACTGGCCATTGCTACATGCTAAATATCTAAGCTCTGGGCCCTGTGGTTTCAGAGAAGAAGATTTTTGAAGCTTTTTTTCCATTATGAGTCTATGGGAGCTAAGGGGCCCCGGGGTCGTGGCCAATTTCGATCCCTGGGGCATGATTGGCGGAAATTATGTAGGTGACCACTTGCCGTTGCTACATGCCAAATATCTCAGCTCTGGGCCCTGTGGTTTCAGAGAAGAAGATTTTTTAAGCTTTTTTCCATTATGAGTCTATGGGAGCTAAAGGGCCCCGAGGCATGGCCATTTTGGACCCCAGGGGCATGATTGGCAGGAATTAGGAAGGTGACCACTTGCCCTTGCTACATGCTAAATATCTAAGCTCTGGGCCCTGTGGTTTCCGAGAAGAAGATTTTTGAAGCTTTTTGTTCCATTATGAGTCTATGGGAGCGAAGGGGCCCCGGGGCGTCCCCCATTTGGAACCCAGGGGCATGATTGGCAAGAATTATGTAGGTGACCACTGGCCGTTGCTACATGCTTAATATCTAAGCTCTTGGCCCTTCGGTTTCAGAGAAGAAGATTTTTGAAGCTTTTTTTTCCATTATGAGTCTATGGGAGCGAAGGGGCCCATGGGTGTCGCCCATTAGAAACCCAGGGGCATGATTGGCAGGAATTATGTAGGTGACCACTTGCTGTTGCTACATGCTAAATATCTAAGCTCTGGGCCCTGTGGTATCAGAGAAGAAGATTTTTGAAGCTTTTTTTCCATTATGAGTCTATGGGAGCTGAGGGGCCCCGGGGTGTGGCCAATTTCGATCCCTGGGGCATGATTGGCGGAAATTATGTAGGTGACCACTTGCCGTTGCTACATGCCAAATATCTCAGCTCTGGGCCCTGTGGTTTCAGAGAAGAAGATTTTTGAAGCTTTTTTCCATTATGAGTCTATGGGAGCTAAAGGGCCCGAGGCATGGCCTGTTTGGACCCCAGGGGCATGATTGGCAGGAATTATGAAGGTGACCACTTGCCCTTGCTACATGCTAAATATCTAAGCTCTGGGCCCTGTGGTTTCCGAGAAGAAGATTTTTGAAGCTTTTTGTTCCATTATGAGTCTATGGGAGCGAAGGGGGCCCGGGGCGTCCCCCATTTGGAACCCAGGGGCATGATTGGCAGGAAATATGTAGGTGACCACTGGCCGTTGCTACATGCTTAATATCTAAGCTCTTGGCCCTTCGGTTTCAGAGAAGAAGATTTTTGAAGCTTTTTTTTCCATTATGAGTCTATGGGAGCTAAGGGGCCCCGGGGTGTGGCCAATTTGGACCCCAGGGGCATGATTGGCAGGAATTATGTAGGTGACCACTTGCTGTTGCTACAGGCCAAATATCTCGGCTCTGGGCCCTGTGGTTTCAGAGAAGAAGATTTTTGAAGCTTTTTTCCATTATGAGTCTATAGGAGCTAAAAAGCCCAGGGGCGTAGCCCGTTTGGACCCCAGGGGCATGATTGGCAGGAATTATGTAGGTGACCACGTGCCATTGCTACATGCTTAATATCTAAGCTCTGGGCCCTGTGGTTTCCGAGAAGAAGATTTTTGAAGCTTTTTGTTCCATATTGAGTCTATGGAGCGAAGGGGCCCCGGGGCGTGGCCAATTTGGACCCCAGGGGCATGATTGGCAGGAATTATGTAGGTGACCACTTGCCGTTGCTACAGGCCAAATATCTCAGCTCTGGGCCCTGTGGTTTCAGAGACGAAGATTTTTGAAGCTTTTTTTCATTATGAGTCTATAGGAGCTAAAGGGCCCAGGGGCGTGGCCCTTTTGGACCCCAGGGGCATGATTGGCAGGAATTATGTAGGTGACCACGTGCCATTGCTACATGCTAAATATCTAAGCTCTGGGCTCTGTGGTTTCCGAGAAGAAGATTTTTGAAGCTTTTTGTTCCATATTGAGTCTATGGGAGCGAAGGGGCCCTGGGGCGTGGCCAATTTGGACCCCAGGAGCATGATTGGCAGGAATTATGTAGGTGACCACTGGCCGTTAATACATGCTAAATATCTAAGCTCTGGGCCCTGTGGTTTCAGAGAAGAAGATATTTTAGTTTTTTCCCATTGTAAGTCTATGGGAGCTATATGTTGCCATGGCAACCAGAATTCCAATCTGATCAGCCCAAAAACCTTATGCAGCCTTTCCCCCTACCTGATGATGCTTCTCGTGAAATTTGATCAAGATTGACCATGGGGTATTAGAGATATACTTATTTGAAATTGTTTACGGACGCACAGACGGACGGACCCACATTTTGGGTTTGTGTGGCTGCACCTGTCCATATTTTATGGGGCTAAAATTTTTATGTGGCTAACGGTTTATGTGGCTATAAGACACACAAATCTGTACATCTAATGTGGCTAGCCACACAAACTTTGGACATCAGCCACATAAAGGCTGTCTGTACGAAACCGTCTTTGTCTAAACTTATGTGGCTACCAGAGGTTGTGATATCTAGCCCTCTAAAGGTAGAACAGAACTTTCTTTATAGTGCACTGATACATCTTATGGGTCTAGCTCCTCACATAGAGGGACTTTTTCCTACTGCAGCATTCAGCCCCAGGACAGCCAGTTAAATTTATGTGGCTCATCCCCATAATCTCAAAGTTTAGCCTCATAATCCTGGACATCCATGTCCAAGGATGTCCAAGGTGATGGACATAAATTTATGTGTCTTTTTTTTATTTGATTTTTCTAGTCCCCCTGAACCCCTCTGTACTAACAGAAAAATGGGTTTGTGAGGCTAGCCACACAAACCCATTTTGCCACACAAAACCCTTCTGTACCTAAAAGAAGCCACATAAACCCATTATGTAAGAACGGACGCACGCACGCACGCACGACGGACAAAAAGTGATCACAAAAGCTCACCTTGTCACTATGTGACAGGTGAGCTAAAAAAAAACAATATATCATGGTTTAATGTCAGCAATACTCTTTAAGCTCTGCATTCTGGGAATTTTTTTTTTCAGCAGACAACATTTTGAAATTTTTTCCAAATTTTCCCAGAAAACAGAGTTTGGTATCTCATGCAAATTGTCTCCTATGGACAATTTGCATGAGATGTCAAGTCCTGTTTTCTGGGAAAAGTAAGAAAATATCAACAAGTTTTCGTCTGCTGAGTAAGTCTGGAGAGTGCTTAAGTTTAAATTTTGTATTCACTAAGTATTATTTCTTTTCGTAGTTTCTTTTTCCAGCATTATGTTCTAACAAGAGGGCCATGATGGCCCTGGATCGCTCACCTGATCCATAGAGTAATAAGTGGGCCCCGGGGAGGGCCATTATTGACACCAGGGTGCATAATGTGCATAATGTTGAGGGAGGTCTAAAAAGTTGAAGGTTCATACCAAATATCAACAAAGGCTATAATTTGAACAATCTTGGCAAAGGTCCAATAGATGAAGCTTCATACCAAATATAAAAGACCTGGGCCCTGTGGTTTCAGAGAACAAGATTTTTTTTTAAGATTTTCCCTACATAAGCCTATGTAAAACCAAATGGCCAAGGGGCGGGGGTATTTTTGGTCTCAGAGCTATAATTTAAACAATCGTGATAGAGGTCCACTAGATGAAGCTTCAAGCCAAATATCCAAGACCTGGGCCTTGCTGTTTCAGAGAAGATTTTTCAAGGATTATCTCTATATAAGTCTATGTAAAACCAAAGGGCCCCGGGGCGGGGGCATTTGTGGCCCCGAGGGCTATAATTTGAACAATTTCTGAAGAGGTCCACTAGATGAAGCTCCATACCAAAATATCAAAGACATGGGCCTTGCAGTTTCGGAGAAGAAGATTTTTAAATGTTTCCCTTTATAAGTCTATTTAAAACCAAAGGGTCTCGGGCCAGGGGCATTTTTGGCCCTAGGGCTATAATTTGAACAATCTTGATAGAGGTCTACTAGATGAAATTTCACACCAAATATCAAAGACCTAGGCCTTGTGGTTTCACAGAAGAAAATTTTTAAAAATTTTCCCCATATAAGTCTATGTAAAACCAAAGGGCCCCCGAGGCGGGGCCATTTTTGGTCTCAGGGCTATAATCTGAATAATCTTTTTAGAGGTCCACAAGATGAAGCTTCATACCAAATATCAAAGACCTAGGCCATGTGGTTCCAGAGAAGAAGATTTTTCAAGATTTTCCCTAGAGAAGTCTATGTAACATTTTTGGCTCCAGGGCTATAATTTGAACAATCTTGGTAGGGGTCCACAAGATAAAGCTTCATACCAAATATCAAAGAACCTGGGCCTTGCCGTTTCAGAGAAGAAGATTTTTAACGATTTTCCCTATATAAGCCTATGTAAAACCAAAGGGTCCCGGGGCGGGGGCATTTTTGGCCCCAGCACTATAATTTGAACAATCTTCGTAGGGGTCCACTAGATGAAGCTTCATTCCAAATAGCAAAGACCTGGGCCTTGTGGTTTCAGAGAAGAAGATTTTTATAGATTTTCCCTATATAAGCCCATATAATACCAAAGGGCCCTGGGTCGGGGGCATTTTTGGCCACAGCACTATAATTTGAACAATCTTGGTAGGGGTCCACTAGATGAAGCTTCTTACCAAATATCAAAGACCTGGGCCTTGAGGTTTCAGAGAAGAAGATTTTTAAAGATTTTCCCTTTATAAGCCCATGTAAAACCAAAGGGCCCCGGGGCGGGGGCATTTTTTGCCCAGCACTATAATTTGAACAATCTTGGTAGGGGTCCACCAGATGAAGCTTCATACCAAATATCAAAGACCTGGGCCTTGAGGTTTCAGAGAAGAAGATTATTAAAGATTTTCCCTATATAAGCCCATGTAAAACCAAAGGCCCAAGGGGCAGGGGCATTTTTGGTACCAGCACTATAATTTGAACAATCTTGGTAGGGGTCCACAAGATGAATCTTCATACCAAACATCAAAGACCTGGGCCTTGTGGATTCAGAGAAGAAGATTTTTTAAGGTTTTCGGTGAAAAAAATCTATTTTTGGCTCCTGTGAACTAGATGCGCAATGGACCTGAACCATTTGAACAACTTTGAAAGGGGTCCTCCTAAGTATCATTCCTGTGAAGTTTGGTCAACTTCCGATCAGTGGTTTAGGAGGAGATGTCGTTTGAAGAAATTGTTTACGCATGGATGACAGACAAAAAGTGATCCTAATATAAAACACAAGAGGGCCCAGAGGGCCCTGAATCGCTCACCCGAGAATTAGTGTCTCCAGTACGTTCTAGGCCCAAGGGCTATAATTTGAACAAACTTGGTAATGGTCCACTAGATGAAGCTTCATACCAAATATCAAAAACCTTGGCCTCCTGGTTTCAGACACGTAGATTTTTTAAGGTTTTCCCTATAAAAGCCTATGAAAAACCAAAGGCCCCAGGGGTGGGGGCTATAATTTGAACAATCTTGTTGAGGTCCACTAGTTGAAGCTTCAAATCAAATAGCATAGAGCAGGGCCTTGTGGTATCAGAGAAGAAGAATTTTAAATATTTTCCCTAATTAAGCCTATCAAAAACCAAAGGGTCCCAGGGTGGGGGCATTTTTGGTCCTAGGGCTATAATTTGTACAATCTTGATAGAGGTCAAATAGATGAAGCTTCACACCAAATATATAAAACCTTGGCCTTACAGTTTCTGAGAATAAGTTTTTTTAAAGATTTTCCCTATGTAAAACCAAAGGCCCCCGGGGCGGGGGCATTTTTGGCCCCAAGGCTATAATTTAAACGATCTTGGTAGAGGTCCATTAGATTAAGCTTCACACCCAATATCAATGACCTGGGCCTTCTGGTTTCAGAGAAGAAAAGTTTTAAAGATTTCCCCTACATAAGCTTAGGTAAAACCAAAGGCCCCCTGGGCGGGGGCATTTTTGGCTCCAGGGCTATAATTTGAACAATCTTGGTAGAGGTCCACTAGGTGAAGCTTCATACCAAATATCAAAGACCTGGGCCTTGTTGTTTCAGAGAAGAAGATTTTTAAAGGTTTCCCTATATAAGCCTATGAAAAACCAAAGGGTCCAAGGGTGGGGCTATTTTTGGCCCCAGGGCTATAATTTGTATAATCTTGAAAGAGGTCCACTAGATGAAGCTTCACACCAAAAATCAAAGATCTGGGCCTTGCGGTTTCAGAGAAGAAGATTTTTAAAGATTTCCCTGTATAAGCCAATGTAAAACCAAAGGCCCCCGGGGCGGGGGCATTTTTGGCCCAAAGGCTATAATTTGAACAATCTTAGTAAAGGTCTGCCAAGTAAAGCTTCACACCGAATGTTAAAGACCTGGGCCTTGTGGTTTCAGAGAAGAAGATTTTTTAATGATTCTCCTTATACAAGCCTATGTAAAACCATAGGCCCCCGGGGCGGGGGCATTTTGGCCCCCAGGGCTATAATTTGAACAATCTTGGTAGAGGTCAACTAGATGAGGCTTCACACCAAATATCAAAGATCTGGGCCTTGGGGTTTCAGAGAAGAAGATTTTTAAAGATTTTCCCTGTATAAGCCTATATAAAACCAAAGGCCCCCCGGGAGGGGGCATTTTTGGCCCCAAGGCTATAATTTGAACAATCTTAGTAGAGGTCTACCAGGTAAAGCTTCACGCAAAATATTAAAGACTTGTGCCTTTTGGTTTCAGAGAAGAAGATTTTTTAATGATTTTCCCTATATAAGCCTATGTAAAACCATAGGCCCCCGGGGCGGGGGCATTTTGGCCCACAGGGCTATAATTTAAACAATCTTGGTAGGGGTCCACTAGATGAAGCTTCACACCAAATATCAAAGATCTGGGCCTTGCGGTTTCAGAGAAGAAGATTTTTAAAGATTTTCCCAGTATAAGCCTATGTAAAACCAAAGGCCCCCGGGGCGGGGGCATTTTTGGCCCCAAGGCTATAATTTGAACAATCTTAGTAGAGGTCAACCAGGTAAAGCTTCACACCAAATATTAAAGACCTTGGCCTTGTGGTTTCAGAGAAGAAGATTTTTACTGATTTTCCCTATATAAGCCTATGTAAAACCATAGGCCCCCGGGGCGGGAGCATTTTGGCCCCCAAGGCTATAATTTGAACAATCTTGGTAGAGGTCCACTAGATGAATCTTCATACCAAATATAGAAGGCCTGGGCCTTGCGGTTTCAGAGAAGAAGATTTTTTAATGATTATCCCTATATAAGCCTATGTAAAACCAAAAGCCCCTGGGGTGGGGGCATTTTGCCCCCCAGGGCTATGATTTGAACAATCTTGGTAGAGGTCCACTAGATGAAGCTTCACACCAAATATCAAAGATCTGGGCCATGCGGTTTCAGAGAAGAAGATTTTTCAAGATTTCCCCTGTATAAGCCTATGTAAAACCAAAGGCCCCCGGCGCGGGGGCATTTTTGGTCCCAAGGCTACAATTTGAACAATCTTAGTAGAGGTCCACCAGGTAAAGCTTCACACCAAATATTAAAGACCTGGGCATTGTGGTTTCAGAGAAGAAGATTTTTTAATGATTTTCCCTATATACGCCTATGTAAATCCATAGGCCCCCAGGGCGGGGGCATTTTGGCTCCCAGGGCTATAATTTGAACAATCTTAGTAGAGGTCTACTAGATGAAGCTTCACACCAAATACTAAAGACCTGGGCCTTGTGGTTTCAGAGAAGAAGATTTTTTAATGATTTTCCCTATATAAGCCTATGTAAAACCAAAGGCCCCCGGAGTGGGGGCATTTTGGCCCCCAGGGCTATAATTTGAACAATCTTGGTAGAGGTTTACTAGATGAAGCTTCATACCAAATATCGAAGATCTGGGCCTTGCGGTTTCAGAGAAGAAGATTTTTAAAGTTTTCGTTTAAAAAATCTATTTTTAGCTCCTGTGACCTAGATAAGCAATGGATCAGAACCATTTGAACAACTTTGAAAGGGGACCACCTAAGGATCATTCATGTGAAGTTTGGTCAAAATCCGATAAGTGGTTTAGGAGGAGATGTCATTTGAAGAAAAAGTTTACGCACACACGCACATACGCACACACGCACGCACGCACGACGGACAAAAAGTGATCCCAAAAGCTCACCTCGTCACTACGTGACAGGTAAGCTAAAAAGAAAAGCCAGGACAAAGTCACATTCAGAAAACCTGCAAATTGCTGTAGAATATGCAAATTGTCGTAAAAATTCATGAGGTAAGCTGATTACTTCTATGCCATTTCTTTTGAAGGAATTGCTAGCTAATTTTGTAGAGAATAAAATCAGGACATCAGGCTAACAAGTCCATGAAATGGACACCCCTCTATACCACACTTTATATAATATAGAGGATCTTACATGAGTGCTCATGTATTATTGAATTTATTAAACGAGTTGAAGAAAAGGGATAAAATGCGAGGCTTTGCCGAGCATTTTATCCCTTTTCCTCAACGAGTTTAATAAATTCAATAATACACGAGCACGAATGCAAGATTCTATTTATCATATGACATTTATAACGCATTTTATTCACGTTTCTTTACAAAAATGTCAATATTCCGCCATTAGTAAACAAGACGTCAATCAGGACGTCGTACATGTAACGTTACGGGACGTATCTAGCTAATTTGCATATTTAATCCACTAGTGGATTATCGAAAATAATACAGGAGGTTATTACACTCTCAGACGCGACGTCATATGATAAAGAGAGAAAAATGGGGCTTAAGGGGGTGTTCATTATATTCCTTATTTTTGCTCAAAAATATAGATTGTGGATACTCACTAGAACCACTTCAAGCACCATCAAGCTATGTTTGGAGTGAAAATGAGTAAAATTTCACAAAGTTTCATCAGAAAAATAAACCTTTCGGAGATATGATAGACTGCACTATGTCACACGGATGTCTTGTTGTAATGTAACTTGCTGAATTTATATTCAATACATATAAGCTTATCATCCTGTAAATGGGAAATATGCAAACAGATCAGATTGCAAAAGCAGGGTCTACACTGTTTGCTTACAGGACCAGGAGTTATTGCAAAAATTACAACATCTAAAACAAACCATAAACCCCTTACGGTATATTGTAAATCAGTAAGATCGGAAAAGACACAGATTATCCCGCATTCCCATCAAGTATGACAAGAAATTTCATTAACTCTCTTTGAGTAAGCTGCAAAAGAGATTCCCGGAAGAATATGCTCCCTCCATATGATGACATATATTTTTTTCAAAGGAATGGATACACCTTCAGGGGAACAAGGCAGAAAAAGAGAAAGCAGAGGGGATGAAAGTTAGGGACAGGAGGGGATGAAAGTTAGGGACAGCAGGGGAGAAGGACAAAAACGAATGGAAGTGTAGAAACAGAAGAAATAGAAACACTCCCTCTCCACCATTACCTGCTGCAAAGACAGCAGGCCTTGCTCAACTGTAAGCCAATATGAGTTGGACGCCCCAGTGACGCAAGATACATGACACCTTTGCCTCACCCAACCACCCCCAATGTTGCAGGAAACCCAAAAAGAAGTCACGAGTTATCTCCCTTACAGAAAATACTGAAAATTTTCCAAATGAATTCTCAGAAGGGAAGAAAAAATTCCAGATAAGAATTATCTCCCTTTAAGAAGAATAGATACACCTGACATTTTTTCCAAGGGAGTCAACTAGCACAGTTGTTCAAAAATAACTGTATCGTTAGTTAACCTACGGTTAAAACTTTGATCATTTAATATGGCAAATACACCACAACCTCATTATAACACCATAAAGCCGAAACCTTGTTAGTTAAACAACCATGTTATATCTAAACAAAAATGTAAAAATTATAGAGACTAGAAATGCGTCCATAGGACAAGGATGCCCCTGCCTGAAATATGTCAATGTTCGTATTAATCCATAGAAAGTTATTGACCGTGTTTAAGTTTTGGACCCTTTTTTCACATTTGACCTCTAAGTATGACCTTGACCTTGCAGGTAAAGCCTTTGAGGTAAGGACCTTGGTTTTGTGTGATTGTCTCATGATGGCCAACATTTCTGCCAAGTAATTTCAAAATCCAGCCAGACTGCTTTTAAGTCTCGGACACTTTTTTTGACTGTTGACCTCTAAGTATAACCTTGACCTTGGATGTATGGACCTGGGTTTTGCATGTAACCCATTGTCTCATAATGGTTAACACTTCTACAAAGTAATTTCAAAATCCATCAAGAAATAAGAAAGTTATTGACTGTGTTTAAGTTTCGGACCCTTTTTGACCTTTGACCTCTAAGTATGACCTCGACCTTGGAGGTACGGACCTGAGTTTTGCATGTGACACATTGTCTCCTAATGGTTAACATTTCTAAAAAGTAATTTCAAAATCCATCCAGAAATAAAAAAGTTATTGACTGTGTTTAAGTTTCGGACCCTTTTTTTGACCTTTGACCTCTGAGAATGGCCTTGACCTTGGCGTTACGGACCTGAGTTTTGCAGGTGACACATTGTCTCATGATGGTTAACAATTCTACAAAGTAATTTCAAAATCCATCAAAAAATAAGAAAATTATTGACTGTGTTTAAGTTTTGGACAAACGAACAGACGGACAGGGGCAACACTATATGCCCTTCCACCATTCTTCGAATGGTGGGAGCATAAAAATTGACCATTTATTGTCATTTTTCTATATAATCTATACATTTTTGGGATCCATCTTGAAATCGTGTTATATCAAAAACATGTTATAACCAACAGTGTTATAATGAGGTTGTGGAGTATGCTAATATTTTTGCTGCAAAATATGAGTTCACATTTTGCCAGCAAAAATATCATAGTATTAGGCATTTTTCTTGCTAGAACAGTTACGGTAATGCTTTGACCACTAATACATCTTTCAAGCTAACAATGCTTTGAACAACAAATACTTTTCCCTTAAAAAAGCTCTGGTCTTGAAGGGTTTAGCTTGAAGATAAGACCCCATAAGGGTGGCCGTAATACATGTACACATATCATTAAAAGCTAAAATAAAAGCTGCAAGCACTGCATGATGCCCGGCCACCACAATTACATCAAGCAAGTGCCATATCACAGTCCAAAAGGAATTCAAAGTAAGGATGCATTACTCTTTCCCTAAATAAAGTTGACAGGAGAACATGACTGAGATGACTATTTTCAATGTTCAAATAGCCATGACTCCAAAAGAAAGTAAAATTTGAATTACAATTCTCATTTTCAGTTTTTGGGTCCTGTGCCCTTTAAAATAAAGTCAAGGTCTTCAAAATCTTATCATTCCTTAATAAAGTTGACAAGAATACATGTCTGAGATGACTATTTTTAATGTTCTAAGAGCCATGGCTCCAAAAGAAAGTAAACCAGAATTAAAATTTTCATTTTCAGTTTTTGGGGGCCTGTGCCCTTTAAAATAAAGTCAAGGTCTTCAAAATCTTATCAAATCTTTGGTCAATTGCATTGATATTTTGTATCAAGTTAGACCACATTTCATTGATATGTTCATGAGAATGGGTGAAGATAAGCCATCTTTGGTCCAAAATTGACAGTTTTGGGGGGCCTGTGCCCTTGAAAATAAGGTCAAGGTTATCAAAACCTAATGGCTGTTTTCCCCAATCCTAGTGATGTAACCATTCGAGTTTGGTCAGAGTCAATCATTTTGTTCAGGAGATATAGTGCTTCAAACAGACAACATGAAATGGCTATGTTCAATGTTCAAGGGGCAATAATTCCAAAAGTAGGAAAATCAGAGAAATGGTTCATGTTCTGCATGTTGTCTCATAGTGCTCTACATATCTGTGAAGTTTCGTGAAAATATCTCGTATGGTATCAGTTATGGAGCGAACATGAAACTATGAGGCGCTGACATACGGATGGACGGACACTCAAAACTTTGGAGGGTATAACATAATACACCGCCAATTTTTTTAATGACAGGGCATAAAAATGACCTCCCCTGAAATTGTATCCATCCTACTTAATAATGGACACATAAACAAGAGGCCCATGGGCTACTATGCTCACCAGAGCTCAGGCTGGGACTGCCCAATGGCTGCCATGTATGGTTTTAATTTATCGACTATAAAGTCTCCCAAACGCGCCCCTATTCCCAAATGAGCACCCAGGTGGACTCTGAATCTGAAATATTAGGCCTTTTATGAAGTGGAGGGGGTGGGGCATGGACTCATCAGAGCCCAAGCTGGTATCACTGAATGCATCTTATCATAAGGAACAAGAATATATATGGTTAAGGGGTGGAGATCTGTACAGTTCCTGAGATATAAGGCCTTTTAAGCTATGGAGGGGTTGGGGCATGGTCTGGCAGACCCCAGGAAAGCCAAGATTGTTGTCACTGAATGTGTCTTATCATTAGATCCAAGAATACACATGTATATTGTTCAGGGGTGGGGATCTAAACTGTTTCTGAGATATGAGGCCCTTTTATGGAGTGGAGGGGAGAGGAACAGCCCCTCCGGACCGCCAAGTTGATGTGAATGAATGTTTCTAATCATAAGGACTTGACTGTTTGGGTTTTACGTCCCACCAACAGCTAAGGTCATACGGAGACGGGACCTCAGTTTAAAGACTCATCCGAAAGTCTGGAGAAGCCTGGGATCGATCCTGCGACCCCTGGTTTACAAGGCAAGTAGCGTAACCATTACACCACGGAAGCTACTCTAATTATAAGGAACAAGAATATATGATTATGGGATGGGGATCTTAATGGTGTCTGAGATATATGACCTTTTATATGGCCACCCCTCCACAGGGGTGGGTCATGGCATCAGCACATTGCCCTAGCACAAAGAGACCCCAGGTTAGTGTGACTGAATGAGTTTTATCATAAGGAACACAAATATATATAGGTTAGAGGTGGGGATCTGAATGGTTTCTGAGATATATGGTATTTTATGAAGTGCAGGGGTGGGGCATGGTCCCGGTGCACCCCAGGAGACCCCTAGGTTGTATCACTGAATGTGTCTTATCATAAGGAACAAGAATATATATGGTTTAGGGGTGGGAATCAGAAAGGTTTCTGAGATACTGGGCCTTTAACAAGTGGATGAGGTGGGGCATGGCCCCAGCACATCCCAGGTGACCCCAAGGTTGGTGCTACCGAGTGTCTCTTATCATTAGAAACTAGAGAAAGTGACCAGTGGGTCACGTACACCCCCGGCCAGTGTCATACTCTGATATATCTTTTGAGCTTGTATGTAATATGAATGAAGATGTCAAGAATCTATAAATGTGCTTGTAAAAGCTAAACCAAACACAAGATTTTTAAATGGACCTAGGGAGTGAGGGCATCAAAGTTACTAAAGGGGTGGGGTTATCAATGTTACTGAAGCAGCAGGGAGGGGTATGCATCAATGTAATCTTTGGACTGGTATGCAACATTGATGCACGAATCAATTGAATTTGTCTATAGTTTAGAACATACAGGCATCTATAAACCATAAAACTTGAACCAATTGTAAAATTTCTAAGTCTGTGACCTTGAGGTCAAGGTCACCGTGGGTGGGGGAAGGGACATACATCACAAAATGTTTGGACTGGTACATTGATCAACTGAATTTGTCTTAGAGTGAAGAACATACAGGCATCTATAAACTTTGTCATAAAACTTTAACCAAATGTAAAATTTCTAAGTCTGTGACCTTGACCTCAAGGTCGCTGTGGGGGGTGGGACATGCATCAATGAAATTTTTAGACCAGTATGTAACTTCAGTGTAAGTATCAACTAAATCTATCAAAGGGCTCAGAAGATACAATCTCTTAGAAACTTTGACGCAAAACTTTAACCAAAATGTTAATGGATGGACAGACGGACACACGGATGGACGAACGGCAGGACGAAAACATTATACCCCCATAGCATACTTCGTATGCTGGGGGTATAACAAGAATATATGTGGTTTAGGGGTGGGGATCTGAATGGTTTCTGAGCTATATGGCCGTTATGAATTAGAGGGGGTGGGGCATGGCCCCAGCACACCTCTGGAGACTCTCAGGTGGGTATCACTGAATGTGTCTTATCATAAGGAACAAGAATATATATGGTTTAGAGGTGGAGATCTGAAAGGTTTCTGAGATATTGGGTCTTTTATGAAGTGGAGGGGTGGGGCATGGCCCCAGCACATCATGAGGGACCCTCAGGTTGGTATAAATGTATATGGCTGAAAAAAGTTCACTCAAGGAATATTTCCAGAAAAGTTTTGATAAAATATCTGCAAAGGCTAGGCAGTAAATGCCATTTTTCTATTTTCCCCATTATAAGTCTACGGAAACTTTAAGTTGCCATAGTAACCAAACTAATGAACTGATTTTCGTAAAACACACAAACTTTCAATGCCCCAGCCTAAGGATGCTACAGA
This sequence comes from Lucinisca nassula, assembly GCA_963580285.1. Lineage (NCBI taxonomy): Eukaryota > Metazoa > Mollusca > Bivalvia > Lucinida > Lucinidae > Lucinisca > Lucinisca nassula. Next base: position 39,247,678 of record OY757012.1, read on the forward strand.
CGAAATTCGGGCTGAATCAGCCCAGTGGCTTCAGAGGAGATGTCGTTTGAAAGTGTTGACGCCAGACAACGCTGATGACAACGACGGACAACTGCCTATCCTATAAGCTCCCCCAGAGCCTTCGGCTCTGGTAATCTAAAAAGCTAAAGTAAAAGCCAAGCCTATATAAATACAAAGCTAAGCCTATATAAATACAAAGATGAAGAGATGAACAAATCTAGAGAGAATACTAAAAAGCACCTGGGTACCCAGCATGCATTTGGATAAAATGTAGTCTTTTAACTGAACCTTGCCGGCCATTGTTTCTCTTTGCTTGTAAGAGGTACATAAATTACACCCATGAGGTTTCTCTTTTTAACTGATCCATCCGGAAGTTTGTCGATCTGTTGTAATGCCTGGTTCCCGCCTGAAGGACCAACAGGTACGATGAGACGTCCACCGGGTTTTAACTGATCAACCAACTGAAAATAAATATGTAGAAAAATCAACATACACCACAACCACTTTAGAACTCAATTGTTAAGGTTTAATGCTCTGCATGCTGGGAATTGTTTTAGCAGACAACATTTTGAATTTTTTTTGTATTTTATCCCAGAAAACAGAACATGCAGACAAAGTCCATTAACTCCGCTAATATTGCAAACAGAGTTATGGTCCTTGTGCACTGCTCTTCTGCAAGTGCCCTTTGCAAGTGTGTAAAGTTTCATTTGGATACCTCCAGCAGTTTTCGAGTTATTGTCCGGACAAAATTCTAAACAAAACCAGAGGACCAATGGCCTGAGTGCTGAGCATTTATGGAGCCATTTGGTTTCTGAGAAGAAGATTTTTGAAGGCTTTTTACCATGGCAGCCATCTTGGTCATGTGACCTTAACCATTTGAACAAACTTCCTCCATCCCATAAAGGCTTCATATATAAATTTGGCCAAGATATGCCCAGCTATTTTTTGGAAAAAAAAAAAAAAAAAGTTGGTATGGCTGCCATATTTGTCATGTGACGACTCATATTCATTCAGTTCCATTTCCTTGTTCCCTAAAGCTTTCATATGAAATTTGATTACAAATAGACCATTGCTTTCTGACAAAAACATTTTTTTATTGTTTTCGTATCTAGATGACCTTGACCTTGAATTTGTTTGTTTGATTTGGGGTTTAATGTCCCCATCAACACTATTTAGGTCATTTTTGAGACGTTGCATCCAATTTTGTGGCACTTTTACCCCACACTGAGATGAAATGACATCTGAATCCCTGTCACCAAGTTTATATACATGGGCTGGCCGACTCACACCACTGTTTGGGCAAGTGGTTTACCAGTACTCGTGTGCGGTCAGTTTCAGCTCTGCGTGGAAGCATCATGCAGCCCAATCTATTTCTCGATGCTCCGAATGGTGGGGGCAAGACCTTGATCTTGAATACTTACACAGTTTCATTTTTCTTTTAGCTATTTAGCTACCTTCATCTACAAATTTTGCGATAAATACACAGTTTTGACTTTTTCCCCATACACAAGCTTATGTGACCAAATTCGACCTTGGCCCATTTATTTTTGGAAGAGGGTCACCCAAGGAACATTTCTATAAAATTAATTTAACAAGAAGCCCAATGGGCAACGATCACTCACCTGAGAACTAGACCAAAGACTTAAGGATCAAGCTTGTTTAATGTGTGTATGGCCTGACATATGGACGAAAGAACGGCTGGAAATTTTTATCCCTATATTGCGCTATGCTTAAACAGGCATGCCAGAAACTGGAGACAAACTCCCAAATTCAATCTCAGCATAGACTTTAAGCTTGTTTTGGTTATCTGCAAGAAAGTCAGAAGTGGTCGAGAAAAATTGGAGAATTTTCTCAATTATAAGTCTATGGAACTTTTTGTGGGCAACCACAATTCTGATCAAAACTTGTTCATACGAGGGTTGTCTCAATATATCGTACACAATGTCTATAACTTTTCTTATAATTGGCGGAATTTAATGAAATTTTAAGACAATTGTGGCATATATATATATCCTCTATTGATATGCTGAATTTCAAGCTTATATGTTCAGGAACATAGAAATTATAGCCTATTTACTAACTAGGGTCAGGGCCGAGCGGCCCAGGTCTACGTCGTAAAACGACATCGCGCACTTCAACTTTAGCGTCACTCCTTTTAGAAATACTCCCCATTATGATTAATGCACTTTTCATAGTGATGTAACCACTTATCATAGATAAATCTTTGTTCAGTACAAGATGAACAGAAGTTTTACTCAGTCCCAGTTTTTCACCAACTTCGCGCACGGTCTGTCTCCTGTCGCCCCTCATCACGTCGTTAACGTTATCCACGGCCGATGATTTAATTTCCCATGGTCTTCCTGATTTTCCGTTCAAACTGTCTGTCCACCCATCTTCAAACCGTTTGTACCATTTGTAAACAAGTGACTGAGACACATGCCGATGATCCTCTGTTAATTGCAGCTTCTTTTGAGTCTCTACTGGTGTCATACCAAGATCAAAACAGAATTTAATCACATTTCGGTTGGCCGTGTCCTTGTCTGACGTCGCCATTTTTACGTGATTTTCTTTCGGGGGCGCCTTCACCAAACACGCTGTAGATTTTGAAATAACGTCACGATTGTTTTGAAATTTCACATAATGATGTCAAGCATATTCACGCGACATTGTCTGAAACCGTTTGGCGCCAGCTTAATAAATGCAACATCTGTGTTAGAATTAGTCTCAAACTGAGTTGTTAAAATTAACGTTGACTTTGACATGGGCTGCGACACCCTACCACTGTTATAATAATGTATTATAAATCTGAAAAAACTAGAGTCAGCGTCAACTAACTCGCATTACTAAAGTCGAAAATAATTGTTTCATGAGTATAGAAAATTTCATTTGCTTGTTACTCCGCATTCGGGAGAAAATGCATTTGTCCACGATATTTTGGGACAACCCTCGTACCTAATGTAATGGCTCCCCATACCTATAATGGACAGACGGAAGCCTAATAGGCACTGGATATCTGTCTATACAACAAGCTCACCTTTCAAGCCTTTGGCTCTGGCGAGCTAAAAAGAGAACCATCTAAATGCTGCTGGGTTTCAATGACTTTTAATGAACATGGCTTAAAATGAACATATAGACACAAAAAGCTAATTAAAAAACAAACAAAGTACACATCAGATATTCTAGAGACACAAATTTGACCTTCTAATGTGCTGTCTTTCAGTACCGTAACATACTGAAGGGGTTGTCTTCTATTCAAACAATATAGATCTTTCAAAGCCGAGAAAGTTGGAGATGTTGTTTTTCCATTGTAAGTCTATCGGAAAATTTTTGAGGCTCTAGGGACTGTACCTGCAAAACTAAATGTCAGATTCAAGCCTAATTCGAAATCGACTGAGGTTTTATGCTTGCCCTTGTTTGCTATAAGTTTCAAAAAGGTCAGATAAAAAAATTTTGGGAAAAGGTACAGACATCATTTTTCACTAATATTTATGCTCAAGGGCAGGTAACTCCAAAGTTGTTTGTCTCATGCAGCCTAAATTCGAACTCCAGGTAGACTGTATGTCCCTCCTGTGTATCTGCAAGTTTGATGAAGATCAGATCAGAAATGGCAGAGAAAAGTTGGTTATGTTGTTTTTCCATTGTAAGTCTATGGGAAAATTGTTCGAGCCCTAAGGGCTGTAACTGCAAAACCGAATGTCAGATTCAAGCCAAATTCAAACTCATCTGAGGTTTTATGCTTGTTCTTGTTTACTGAAAGTTTCAAAAAGATCAGATTAGTAACGGCTGAGAAAAGGTGGAGACACTATTTTTCACTAATATTTATGCTCAAGGGCAGGAAATTCAAACATCTTTTGTCTCATGCGACCCAAATTGGAACTAAACATGGACTGTTAGCTCCTTCTGGTTATCTGGAAGTTTGATGAAGGTCAGGACTGAAATAGCCATGCAAAGTTTGAGACATCGTTTTCCCATTGTAAGTCTATGGGAAAATTTTTCACCCACAAGAGAATGTAACTGGAAATCCAGTGGTCAGATTAAAGCCAAAATCAAACTCATTAGAGATTTTATGCTTTTCCTCGTTTACCAAAAGTAACAAAAAGATCAGATCAAAAACGGTTGCGGAAAGCTGGATACACCATTTTTCGCTAATATGTATGCTCAATGGCAGGTAACTCAGAAGTCATTTGACCTGCGTGGCCCAAATTCAAACTCAACATAGACTGTATGCCCCTCCTGGTTATCTGCAAGTTTGATGAAGATCTGATTTTAAATAGTCCTGAAAAGCTGGAGACGTTGTATTCCCATTGTAAGTCTATGGGAAAATTTTTCACACTCAAGGAGATTTAACTGGAAAACCACTGGTCAGATTCAAGTCAACTTCGAACTTGCTCGACAGTTTATGCTTGTCCTCATTTCCAAAAGTTACAAAATGATCCAATAAAAAAACCTTGTTTGCTATAAGTTTCAAAAAGGTCAGATAAAAAAATTTTGGGAAAAGGTACAGACATCATTTTTCACTAATATTTATGCTCAAGGGCAGGTAACTCCAAAGTTGTTTGTCTCATGCAGCCTAAATTCGAACTCCAGGTAGACTGTATGTCCCTCCTGTGTATCTGCAAGTTTGATGAAGATCAGATCAGAAATGGCAGAGAAAAGTTGGTTATGTTGTTTTTCCATTGTAAGTCTATGGGAAAATTGTTCGAGCCCTAAGGGCTGTAACTGCAAAAACCGAATGTCAGATTCAAGCCAAATTCAAACTCATCTGAGGTTTTATGCTTGTTCTTGTTTACTGAAAGTTTCAAAAAGATCAGATTAGTAACGGCTGAGAAAAGGTGGAGACACTATTTTTCACTAATATTTATGCTCAAGGGCAGGAAATTCAAACATCTTTTGTCTCATGCGGCCCAAATTGGAACTAAACATAGACTGTTAGCTCCTTCTGGTTATCTGGAAGTTTGATGAAGGTCAGGATTGAAATAGCCATGCAAAGTTTGAGACATCGTTTTCCCATTGTAAGTCTATGGGAAAATTTTTCACCCACAAGAGAATGTAACTGGAAATCCAGAGGTCAGATTAAAGCCAAAATCAAACTCATTAGAGATTTTATGCTTTTCCTCGTTTACCAAAAGTAACAAAAAGATCAGATCAAAAACAGTTGCGGAAAGCTGGATACACCATTTTTCGCTAATATGTATGCTCAAGGGCAGGTAATTCAGAAGTCATTTGACCTGCGTGGCCCAAATTCAAACTCAACATAGACTGTATGCCCCTCCTGGTTATCTGCAAGTTTGATGAAGATCTGATTTTAAATGGTCCTGAAAAGCTGGAGACGTTGTATTCCCATTGTAAGTCTATGGGAAAATTTTTCACACTCAAGGAGATTTAACTGGAAAACCACTGGTCAGATTCAAGTCAACTTCGAACTTGCTCGACAGTTTATGCTTGTCCTCATTTCCAAAAGTTACAAAATGATCCAATAAAAAAACCTTGTTTGCTATAAGTTTCAAAAAGGTCAGATAAAAAAATTTTGGGAAAAGGTACAGACATCATTTTTCACTAATATTTATGCTCAAGGGCAGGTAACTCCAAAGTTGTTTGTCTCATGCAGCCTAAATTCGAACTCCAGGTAGACTGTATGTCCCTCCTGTGTATCTGCAAGTTTGATGAAGATCAGATCAGAAATGGCAGAGAAAAGTTGGTTATGTTGTTTTTCCATTGTAAGTCTATGGGAAAATTGTTCGAGCCCTAAGGGCTGTAACTGCAAAAACCGAATGTCAGATTCAAGCCAAATTCAAACTCATCTGAGGTTTTATGCTTGTTCTTGTTTACTGAAAGTTTCAAAAAGATCAGATTAGTAACGGCTGAGAAAAGGTGGAGACACTATTTTTCACTAATATTTATGCTCAAGGGCAGGAAATTCAAACATCTTTTGTCTCATGCGGCCCAAATTGGAACTAAACATAGACTGTTAGCTCCTTCTGGTTATCTGGAAGTTTGATGAAGGTCAGGATTGAAATAGCCATGCAAAGTTTGAGACATCGTTTTCCCATTGTAAGTCTATGGGAAAATTTTTCACCCACAAGAGAATGTAACTGGAAATCCAGTGGTCAGATTAAAGCCAAAATCAAACTCATTAGAGATTTTATGCTTTTCCTCGTTTACCAAAAGTAACAAAAAGATCAGATCAAAAACGGTTGCGGAAAGCTGGATACACCATCTTTCGCTAATATGTATGCTCAAGGGCAGGTAACTCAGAAGTCATTTGACCTGCGTGGCCCAAATTCAAACTCAACATAGACTGTATGCCCCTCCTGGTTATCTGCAAGTTTGATGAAGATCTGATTTTAAATGGTCCTGAAAAGCTGGAGACGTTGTATTCCCATTGTAAGTCTATGGGAAAATTTTTCACACTCAAGGAGATTTAACTGGAAAACCACTGGTCAGATTCAAGTCAACTTCGAACTTGCTCGACAGTTTATGCTTGTCCTCATTTCCAAAAGTTACAAAATGATCCAATAAAAAAACGGCTGAGAAAAGCTGGCGACACCATTTTTCACTTACATTTATGCTCAAGGGCAGGTAACTCAGAAGCTGTTTGTCCCTTGCAGTCCAAATTTGAACTCAACATAGACTGTAAGCCCCTCCTGGTTATCTGCAAAGTTGATGAACATCGGATCAGAAATGGCAGAGAAAAAGTGGAGACGTCTTTTTCCCCATTGTAAGTCTGTGGGTTATTTTTTTCAAGCTCAAGGGGATGTAACTGAAAAAAAAAGCTCATCAGATTCAAGCCAAATTCGAACTCGTCCAAGATTTTATGCTTGTTCTCGTTTATGAAAAGTTACAAAAAGATCAGATCATAAACAGCTGAGAAAAGCTGGAGTCACCATTTTTCACTTATATTTATGCTCAAGGACAGGTAACTCCAAAGCTGTTTGTCCCATGCATCCCAAATACGAACCCGACATAGACCTTAAGCCCCTCCTGGTTATCTGCAAGTTTGATGAAGATCGGATCAGAAATGGCTGAGAAAAAGTTGAGACGTTGTTTTCCCCACAAAAAGCCTACAGGAAAATTTTTCATGCTCAAGGGGATTTAACTGGAAAACCGCTGGTCAGGTTGAAACCAAATTCGAACTCGTCAGAGATTTTATGCTTGTCCTTGTTTATGAAAAGTTACAAAAAGATCAGATCATAAACGGCTGAGAAAAGCTGGAGACACCATTTTTCACTTATATTTATGCTCAAGGGCAGGTAACTCCAAAGCTGTTTGTTCCGTGCAGCCCAAATTCAAACTCAATAAACATGCATTTTGTTTATGCATGATACTCACAGGTTGAGGAAGCTCAGCCGCTGCTGCACCCACATGTATGGCATCATAGGGACCACCAGGTTCATATCCCTTTCTCCCATCACCCGTCACCAGTTTCAGCTGCCCCGTGTCCATCAACTTTTCTAGATCAGGGTTCTTTTTCACATTGTTCACAGAATCTGCAACTATGTCTGGTATGTGATCTATTCCTATGGCTTGTCCAGCTGGACCAACCTGCATAAATAGCAAAATTGCCCTGAACACAGGAACAATAATGGAATTAGATTCGCTAAAGTCTCCTACTTTATTTTTTTTCTTCATTTTTGTTCTCTGTCTCTCTTGTTGCTCTTTTTCATTCTTCAGAAAATCAGGGAGTAAAACAGAGGTTAATGCCTAAGGTTTAATACAGGTATTTATTAATTGATTATCCTATATTACACAAGGTCAACCAATATTCAAAAATCATAAATCATGTTTTTAATTGCGTCAATTAATAAAATTGTCATTAATCAAGTAATTTCGTATTGGCCCAGGTACAGGTCCTCGGTCAGCAGTATTGGCCTCGGCCTTCGGCCTCGTGCCAATACAGCAGACCTCTGACCTGTACCTGGGCCAATACGAAATTACTTGATTAATAACATTATATTAAAACTAGAACAGTGTTTTCAGAGGAAAACATATGTCCCCCCACCAGTTTGAAGTCCAGAGCATCTTGACATTTCTTTTGTATATGGTCTAAGTCCCTTGGTGACCTTGAAAATTAGGTCAAGGTCACCAAAATCTAATCAGTTCTAGAGACTACCCCACTTATCTTATGTACCAAGTTTAAACCAAATCCATCCATTGGTTCAGGAGAAAGAGCACAGGGAAGCTTATTTTTAACAGCCTAAGACCCGTGGTGACCTTGAAAATTGGATCAAGGTCACCAAAATCTAATTAGTCCTTGAGACCATCCCATTTATCTTATGTACCAAGTCTGAACCAAATCCATCCATTGGTTCAGGAGATAGAGTGCAGACAAGCTTATTTTTAACAATCTAAGTCCCGTGGTGACCTTGAAAATTAGGTCAAGGTCACCAAAATCTCATCAATTCTAGAGACTGTCCCACTTACCTTATGTACCAAGTTTGAACCAAATCCATCCATCGGGTCAGGAGATAGAGCGCAGACAAGTTTATTTTTAACAGTCTAAGTCCCGTTGTGACCTTGAAAATTAGGTCATTGTCACCAAAATCTAATTAGTTCTAGAGACTATCCCACTTACTTTATGTACCGAGTTTGAACCAAATCCATCCATTGGTTCAGGAGATAGAGTGCAGACAAGCTTATTTTTAACAGTCTTAGTCCCGTGGTGACCTTGAAAATTAGTTCAAGGTCACCAAAATCTAATCAGTTCTTGAGACCATCCCAATTATACTATATACCAAGTTTGAAAAAAATCCATCCATTGGTTCAGGAGATAGAGTGCAGACAAGGTTTTTTGGCCTAAAATTCGACAATGTTTTGAGCACTGTGACCTTGAAAATTAGACCAAGGTCACCAAAATCTAATCAGTACTTTTCCCCATCCCAATGGTGTATCTGTGTAAGTTAATCAAAATCCATCCATCCATTCAGGAGATAGAGTGCAGACAAGAGGCAACGCCAACGCCGACGCCGACAGGATCCGCACCAAAACCAATATGTCCCCCTCCCTTTCGGGTGGGGGGACATAATTTGATCTATTTACTTTGGGGATAATTGTATTCAAAACTGTCATTTGGGGAGGTTAATCAGTAGTTTTACTGTTGGAAATTTTGTTTAATGGCGACAATGTGGAGTTGTAAAACGGAATTTGTGACCTTAAAACCGACGATTTACCTCCCCAAATGACAATTTTCAATACAGTTATCCCCATTCTATTGCACTTATTTGGTCCTTAAGTTAAAAATTTGACTTTTTTGCACAGTGAGCTGCGTAAAACCAATGCCAGCCAATGAAAAGAGACGTTACGTGATGGCGGCATGTTTTAGACAGTATATCACAGAATAAACTGTTGTACTTTTTTGATGTTATCCAATCAGACATTGTGTTACAAAAGCAAGTGGAAAAGGATAAATTTTCACTGGACTTGAGGGGAATGAATACACTTTAATGGGAGGCAACTCTTTCAAAACAATGACCATTTGTAAACTGGAGTTTTAGGGCAGAAAAATTCACTCGTCCGCTCACCACCACGAGTAGCTAATGCTGGAGGACAAGTAAAGATTTTGTCTTGTCCCTGTGAAAATAAAATTTACATTCCCTTGTCAAAAAGATGACATTTTTTAACATTTTCAAGCCCTGGGTCTACTCTAAAAGGAAAGAATTTGCTCCTAAAGAAGCAAATCTTTCCTTTAAGAGTAGACCTGCTTTCCAGGTGATCAGTTTATAAGAAAGTGAACAGAAAGTTCCAAAAGCTATCTCCCTTGCCAAAAATGGCAGAAAATAAGCCAGTTGAATCAATCTCTATAAGAAGTTGAGGTTGGAAGGCTTGAATGGCCAGGCTCTCTCTGAACACTTTTGCTTCCCATTGTAATTCCAGGACCTTTGACATCAGTAACATAGCATCCCTCCTATGAAGTTGTTGTTGGAAGTAGTTACCAGGCCATAAAATTCTGACCTTTTCAGATGCCATGACAACATTGTCTTAATGCCATTTTGTTTCTGAAATGCCATGCTCCTTTGATTTCTATTCTGCTTGCTAGTGCTAGTTTGATGATAAACTTACCTTGACCTTTACACCATTCAATCAATGAATTTGGGCCCCGTCAAGCGATTTTGGTACTTATCGCCTATGCGAGCAGCGAAGGTTCAGGCGAGCCTGCGCATCCGCGCAGTCTCGCCAGAACCTTCGCTGCACGCTCATACAAGAAATGAATCAAGAGGAACCTTCAGACAGAAAGCCATATCCCTGGCCCCTCTGACTGGCTGGGCATGCGCAGTTAAAATTTATCATGACGGAATGCTCGAAGACACAAATTCGCTTGGCGGGTCTCAAATAATCTTGATTGAATTGTCAGTGACTTAAATTCTCTCAAACAATTGATTTTTCTAAAATCAATTAATTCTTTGTTTTAATCCTTTTAACTCTAAGACCCATAAAGATATCTAGGCAGTGGAAATCCAGATAATGAGCCGTCTCATCAGGATCTACATCATATTCACCATTTATAATTTTGACTTAAATCCTATCCACAACATCACGAAAACACGCCTATATAAAACTGACCCATTGAACCCAACTTTAATATAGTAAAACCGGGGCTTACAGAGGTAAATCTCATTTTTCATATTATAAAATATAGATTGTGTGGACTTGTTAGAACTGCTCTGAAGAAGCAGATCTAATGAGTCCCCACAATCTATATTTAAAAGAAGAAATAAGAAAAATATCGCAATTTTTTATCTTGTTTTCTTTTTCAACAGTAAAATTCAAAATGTATTTGTATAGATGTATTTCGTAATGAAGAATGGACATGTTCAAATTCAAAGATGGAAGAATTTACTTGAGAAACACTCAGGGGTTTAAGGGTTAACATGTTGTGAGGACTTCTTATTTTCCATAGCAACAGATAACATGGGTATTTTGTGATGACTGACAGATAATTTTCCTTATTTCTCAATATAAAATCTATGTTATTGGTATTCATTAGAACTGCCTCACTAAGGCATTTCTAATGAATACCCACAGCACACTGTTTCATGGAGAATTGTCAAAAAATACACCACAACTCTTTATATCATTATTGCTGGGGTCCAAATCAAAAACTGTGTTAGTTAAACAACTGTGTTATATCCAAACAAAAATGTGTAGATTATATAGAAATTTTTTTCTTTATAATCTATACATTTTGGGATCCATCTTGAAACTGTGTTATATCCAAACTCGGCCCCCGCCCATCGGGGCTTGAAGAAATAGATGAGCTGCATGATGCTTCCACGCAGAGCTGAAACCGACCCGCACACGAGCACTGGTAAACCGCTTAGAGGATCTAAGCCTGCCCAGGAAAAGGGGTGCGAGTGGGCCCGTCCATGCTTATAAACCCTATTGGTTTCATTGGGCGTTAGGGCTTGAGATGTCATTTCATCTCAATGTTGGGTAAAAGTCCCACAAAATTGGAAGCAACGTCTCCAAAATGACCTTCACAGTGTTGACAGGGACGTTAAACCTCAAATCAAACAAACAAATATATCCAAACTATGTTGTAATGAACAATGTTACAATGAGGTTGTGGGCTATCACCTAATACCACAGTATCTGTTTCTATATTTTCTAAGAAATACTATACATACCATTAATGCCATACAGGCTGTGAGATAACCACTACCTGACCCAACATCTAAAGCTTTGGCACCCTCGTGAAGGTGTTCCGACAAAATTTCTAGGGCATGGGCATGCTGAAATATGTATGGAACATAGAAATTAATGAAAATGAATACACCTGGGCCCATAAAAATTTGTTCAAACCATCATTACCTAAACAAACCAACAAGTGACCAAAATGTTCTAAAGGGTTGAGCAAGTTGGTACCATATTTAATACAAATATATTTTTGTTGAAAAAAAAATCTGAGTAGTTTTTGCATTACTGCAAAAAAAAAAAAAAACAAAAAAAAAAAAAACACAACAAAGCTGTTTTATACCGCAATCATGCATTCTAGTAACCCAATAAAGGGGGTCGAATAACTGCACGCTACAATCGGTAGTGACCTATAATACCTTCTACTGACCTATAATACATCTAGTGACCGTTTATAGACCGGACCTATTTTTCAGGTCACTAATTTACAAGTGTAAACAATAACCTGCAACCATTTATACATGAGAAAACAACAAAACTGAAAGTTCAAATCTTTGCAATATTTATTTGAACAGATTTTCAGTAATTTCAGCTAAATTCTTACCTTCTCGGCCTTTCCTGGTTTGAATGGTCCGTTGGAATAACTGTGCACTGCTATTGCAGTTGCGTCTCAACCTCGAAAATAATTTCTAAAGCTAAAATAAATTATTTATTTGCAGATTTTCACACAGAAAGTAAAGCGCTGAGAAACTTTTATTCGAGCGTCCATGTTGTTCCCTACGTCTTTGTGCGCGGTGACGTCAGAAACTTTGCACTCGTTGACGTCACGTTATACTACATGTGCGCGCCATGGCACTGAATGTCGTTTAACATGCCACACTGTCTGCTGTCTTTTTGCTTAAAGTTGCTTACTTATTGCAAAACCCCTTGATTGTTTTGAATTGCGGTATAAACTAAATACATGATTAGTGTCTTTAATAATAAAATATAATCGGTTCGCCGCTAAAGCTCGCCCCTATAAAATTGTCTAAATCTCATCGATTATATTAAAGCTCGCCCCTATAAAATTGTCTAAGGCTCATCGATTATATTTTATTATTACTAACCATGTATTTACTATGGTCTGGCTCCCATTTTTTTTTTCAGTTTTTTTCCCCAGTTTTGAAAATTTTGCCGAAAACTTTGCCCTTTTTCTGTGGAACTCTGCAGTCAAAACATTGTCAGTCAAGACAATATACTCGCTGATTTACTCAAGTTGTCAACACTATTAAATTGTGAACATTCGCCTAGGGTGTTACTGATAAGCTGACAATTAACATTGTGACAAGGTGTGAAAATAAGGTCAATCAAGATATATTCCTGCAAAGTTGCAAGAACAATATTTTTTGCCTTTTTTTAACAGATTTTTTTTATGAAAGAAACACACCCCACATGAAATCAATGAAAATTTATGCATGCTTTTTGGCTTCCAACAGTATAGATGTGAAATATTTTTCCCGCTAAAACAGAGCAAAACAGATGCTGTTTTTTTTTTCTATGCAGTTATTCATAGTACGGGAGTTTTACAGGTGATATTTTCAATTCAAATCTGTTTCATGTAAAGTTGTGAGAAAAATATTTTTTGCTTTCTTTTAACATATTTTTTATGAAAGAAACATGCCCCACATGAAATCAATGAAAATTCGTGCAAGCCTTTTGGCTTCAGACACTTGTGGATGCGAAATATTCTTACTGCCAAAACAGAGCAGGACAAACGCTGTTTTTTGTACGCATATGTAGGCAAGCAAAAAAAGTGGGTGGGGGTTGTTGAGATCTGTATAGCGCAGACCGCATATATCATGGTCGGCGTTGATAGATCCTGATGGCTGTGTTGTAATGACGCTACAGTGTACTAGCATTCATTTTAATATTTACAAAATTAAAGTTTTCTATTAGTTTGATTATATAGTAATCAGTACAGAAATAACAAGCATATAAAAACAAGACAGACCAAATTTTCATTTGCCTAACAGTCAATCAGTACAGACATTTTCAAGTAAAAGCATGTGTGCAAATGCACTTCAGCAGCAGAGACAATGTGTGTTTTTTTTGTTTTTTCATTTTTGGTATGAACAGGAACACTGCCTTGTGTTGCTTGGTGTGAATGAGGAGCACTGGCTTCTGTTGCACAATTTGGCATCAGAGAGACTTGAACCCACAGTGGTGAAAGACCTAATGTTTAAGTGACAGGGTGCTTAACCACCGGGCTAAGGGGTCCCGTTTGTGAAATGTAATCGTAACTCTAGACAAGGAAGTGAAATGAGGATTATTCACCCTTAAGCTGCCGAGGAAATCTGCAACTAAAAAATCGTCTTGCAAACTTTTCAAACGTATTTTTGCATCTTGGCAAACAGTGTGGAGCCTGATCAGACTGCTCCTAGAGGAGCAGTCTAATCTGGGTCCACACTGTTTCCAAACAAATTTTAAAGCAAGACAAAACAGACAATAATTGTTGTAATTGGCAGCTTAAGGATTAAGGGATAATATCCCATATTTCTTGTTAGTAACTATTACCGGTATACTTTTTTGGTTTTGGTTTTATGGCCATTTCAAGATTATTTCAATCATATCCAGCCAATCATGAATCAGAGGTGGGCAAAAACCGGATTACCCAGAGAAAAACCACCTGAGCTTCCATTGCAGAATTTGGCGTCTCATGTGTGACCCGAGCGTGATAGCTCAGTGGTTAGAGCACTTGCCTCTGATGCTAAAGGTCACAGGTTCGATCACCAGAAGCGGCGATAAAATTTCGGTCTCCGAACACACTCCATTGGCATCATTTGCAGGGATGAATGTCGTAAAGTGCACTGTCCTTCAGATTGGGACGTTAACTGGAGGCCCCATGTGCTGGGAAAACCATCCCCTGTGCAGGTTAAAGAACCCTACCGTAATTACATGACTAGAATTTGTTTTTCTACAAAAACACAGATGTCTCCCCTGTTTTTGACTGCTAAGTATAACCTTGACATTGGAGGTATTTAGCTGGGTCTTGTGTGCAACACATCATCTAATGAAGATGAACATTTCTGCATAGTAACTTTAAAAATGTTCAGAGAAAAATAAAAAAGTTATTGGCCGTAAACAAAAAAAGCACTTTTTTACCTTTGACCTCTAAGTATGGCCTTGACCTTTGCGGTACAACACATCGTCTCATGATGGTTAACATTTCTGCCAAGTAATTTCATAATCCATCAAAGAATAAGGAAGTTATTGACTGTCCTTTTTTTACCTTTAACCTCTAGGTATGACCTTGACATTGGAGGTATGGACCTTGGTCTTGCACATGACTCATGGTCTAATGACGGTGAACATTTATGCATGGTTACTTTATAAAGTCCATCCAGAAATAAAAAGTTAATGACTGGACACAAAAAAAACAAACTTTTTTACCTCTGACCTCTTAGTATGACCTTGATCTTGGAGGTACCGACCTGGGTCTAGCGTGCACCACATCGTCTCATGATGGTTAACATTTCTGCCAAGTAATTTCACAATCTATCCAGGAAGAAGAAAGTTATTGACTGAACACTAAAAAAAGGCCCTTTTTGTCCTTTGACATTTTGTCCTTGACATTTGAGGTACCAACTTGGGTCATGCACACAACACATCGTCTCATGGTGGTTAACATTTCTGCCAATTAATTTCAAAATCCATCTAAAAACTAGAAATGGTGTTTGTAAAACACAATGCCCCCAACCTTTGCTTGTCCCTAGATGGCAAAATATTCAACAAATATTGTTTGTTTGATTTGTTTGATTTGAGGTTTAACGTCCCCGTCAACACTGTAGAGGTCATTTTGGAGACGTTGCTTCCAATTTTGTGGGACTTTTACCCGACATTGAGATGAAATGACATCTCAAGCCCTGTCACCCAATGAAACCAATAGGGTTTATTAGCATGGACGGTCCACCTCGCATCGCAGTTCGTGGACAGGCTTAGATCCTCTAAGCGGTTTACCAGTACTAGTGTGCTGGCCGGATTCAGCTCTGCGTGGAAACATCATGCAGCCCATATATTTCTTCAAGCCCCTATGGGCGGGGGCCTAAACAACAAATATTGTTAAAGACTCAAAAACATACAACAAGAATTCTGCCGAAGGTTATGTTGCACCTGAGTGCATGTGTGCATGCATGTTTTCTTATGGCATGCATTAATGCGTGAGTGCATGCCTTCATGAGCATGTGTGTGTGTGTGTGTGTGTGTGTGTGTGTGTGTGTGTGTGTGTGTGTGTGTGTGTAAGTGCATAAGTGTGCATGCCTGCATGTGCATGCATGTGTGTGTGTGCCTGTGTGAGTCCATAAGTGTGCATGCATGTGTGAGTACCTGCATGTATGCATGCAAGCATCAGTGTGTGTGTGTGCATGCATGCATGTGCATTTGTTTGTGGGTGTGCAAGCATAAATGAGTGATTGTGTATGAGCATACATGTTTGAGTGTAAATGCATGTGTGTGTGCATGCATGCATGTGTATGTGTTGTGGGGCGGGTTGAGGTGGGTTGTCATTGGGTGGGGTGTTGTGGGGTAGGGTGCCATGTGGTGGGGTCAGTGGGGTGGGGTGGGGTGGGGTAGGGTAGGGATATATGCATGCATGTATTTATGTATGTGTGTGTGTGTGCGTGTGTGTGTGCATAGTGAGTGCATAAGTGTGCATGCCTGCTTTTTAGTGTACATGCATGCATGCATGTGTGAGTACCTGCATGTATGCATGCAAGCATCAGTGTGTGTGTGTGCATGCATGCCTGTGTGTTTGTATGTGAGTGTGCAAGCATAAATGGGTGATTGTGTATGAGCATGCATGTTTGAGTGTAAATGCATGTTTGTTTGATTTGTTTGATTTGATGTTTAACGTCCCTGTCAACACTGTAAAGGTCATTTTGGTGACGTTGCTGCCAATTTTGTGGGACTTTTACCCGACATTTAGATGAAATGACATCTCAAGCTCTGTCGCCCAATGAAACCAATAGGGTTTATAAGCATGGACGGTCCGCCTCGCACCGCGGTTCCTGGGCAGGCTTAGATCCTCTAAGCAGTTTACCAGTACTAGTGTGCGGGCATGTGTGTGTTGGAGTGGGCCGGGTTGAGGTGTGTTGTCATTGGTTGGGGTGTTGTGGGGTAGGGTGTCATGTGGTGGGGTGGGGTGGTGTGGGGTAGGGTAGGGTAGGAATATGTGCATGCATGTATTTATGTATGTACAGGACAAATGGCATATCACCACCCACTATCAACTTTTGTGTAGGGGTATAATTTGTGTGTTATGTGTTAATGAAGAACTAGGATCGCGCAGTCGATGGCACGCCATCGCATATCCCCACGCTTTTTTAAAGATACGCCACTATATAAGTTCTCAAATGCAACTCCCACCCAATCTTAAGATCAAAATTCCGAAAGTGTCATGCACTCCTCAGACCAAAGACCGATCAGTTCCCAAAGTTTCATGTTTCTATCTGAAACGGCATAGGCGGAGTTATCCGGTAATCGTTAAAAAGGGTGTTATGGCGGTGAAAATCCAAGTTTTTGACCTCTGGTGACCTCAAACCTGACCCTAGGGGTCAAATTTTGATTGTTATGTATTTTACTCATTATGCCGTTCGATTTGATATGTCACACGACCAGGTTCTGAAAACTTTGATTTTTTACCCGCGGGGCACCCCACCCCCTGGCCTGGCCCCTATGGGTAGGATCAAAATTCCGAAAGTGTCATGCACTCCTCAGACTAAAGACCTATCAGTTCCCAAAGTGACATGTTTCTATCTGAAACGGTGTAGGAGTTATCCGGTAATCGTTAAAAAGGGGGTTATGGGGGTGAAAATCCAAGTTTTTGATCTCTGGTGACCTCAAACCTGACCCTTGGGGTCAAATTTTGATTGTTATGTATTCTACTCATGATGCCGTTTGATTTGATATGTCACACGACCAGGTTCTGAAAACTTTGATTTTTTACCCCCGGGGCACCCCACCCCCTGGCCTGGCCCCTATGGGTAGGATCAAAATTCCGAAAGTGTCATGCACTCCTCAGACCAAAGACCTATCAGTTCCCAAAGTTTCATGTTTCTATCTGAAATGGTGTAGGAGGAGTTATCCGGTAATCGTTAAAAAGGGGGTTATGGGGGTGAAAATCCAAGTTTTTGACCTCTGGTGACCTCAAACCTGACCCTAGGGGTCAAATTTTGATTGTTATGTATTCTACTCATTATGCCATTCAATTTGATATGTCACACGACCAGGTTCTGAAAACTTTGACTTTTTACCCCCGAGGCACCCACCCCCTGGCCTGGCCCCTAGGGGTAGGATCAAAATTCCGAAAGTGTCATGCACTCCTCAGACCAAAGACCTATCAGTTCCCAAAGTTTTAAGTTTCTAGCTGTAAGAGTGTGGGAGGAGTTGTCCGGTAAGACAGACGGATGGACGTACGGACAATGAAGACAATTACAATATCCCCACTTTTTCTTCGA
Organism: Lucinisca nassula; assembly: GCA_963580285.1. NCBI lineage: Eukaryota > Metazoa > Mollusca > Bivalvia > Lucinida > Lucinidae > Lucinisca > Lucinisca nassula. Next base: position 39,265,797 of record OY757012.1, read on the forward strand.
AAAGCGTGGGGATAAAAAGACAAAAAAAAAATATTCCTAGTCAACAAAGGATTTGTGCATGACTGCATGCATGTGTGTGTGGGGTGGGGCAGGGTGTGGTGGGGTGTTGTAGGGTGGGGCATGGTGGGGTTTGGTGGGGATGGGGTGTAGTGTGTTGTGGTGGGGTGGGTGGGTTTGAGTGGGGAAGGGTGGGGTAGGGTAGAGTAGGGTAGCGATGTATGCATGCATGTATTTATGTATGTACAGGACAAATAACATATCCCCACCCCAGATCAACTTTTTTGTAGGGGTATAATCTCTGTTTATATGTGTTTATATATATATAAAAAAAAAAAAAAAAAAAAAATGCCCATCCACCCGCTCAACCACCCACATGGACATCGCTATTTTAAAGGACGGAATTTTTGAAAAACCCGTCCAATGAAACCGAAAATTACCATGATTACAATAATAATTCAAAGTGTGTGGCCTTGGCCCAAAGGTTATGCTAACAAATAAATCAAAGGACAATAACTTTTGAAAGGGGCATAATGCGGATGAGAAAAAAAATATGTGTCAGCTAATTTTCCATAGCGAATCCATATATGAAATTTCAAAACCCTAGCTTACACGTTTCTTAAGTTAATCCGGATGAAAAAAAATACGTGTCAGCTTATTTTCCATCAGGAACGCATATATGAAATTTCAAAACCATAGCATACACGGTTCTAAAGTTATGGAATGCATCACTTTTAGCATACATTACATTAGACACAACTTACCAAAATGACAAAGGGCCATAACTCAAATTTTGTCAAAAGTTAATCAGGTCATCTACTCATCACCACCAATCTTTTCATCAACTTTCAAGACTCTAGCTCCAATAGTTTTTGAGATACCTTGCTGACAAGATTTTATTAAAAAAACTTCAAAGGGCAATAACTCTTGAAAGAGGCATAATCCGGATGAGAAAAAAAATAAGCATCAGCTTATTTTCCATCAGGAATGCATATATGAAATTTCAAAACCATAGCATACATGGTTCTAAAGTTATGCTATGCATCACTTTTAGCATATATTACAATGGGCACAAATTACCAAAATGACAAAGGACCATAACTCATAAAGTGTTTCTCGGAATTTTGTCAAAAGTTATTCAGTCCATCCACTCATCACCACCAATATGTTCACCAACTTTCAAGGCTCTAGCTCCAATAGTTTTTGAGATACCTTGCTGACAAGATTTTATTAAAAAAAAATTCAAAGGACAATAACTCTTGAAAGAGGCATAATCCGGATGAGAAAAAAAATATGCGTCAGCTTATTTTCCATCAGGAATGCATATATGAAATTTCAAAACCATAGCATACACAGTTATAAAGTTATGCTATGCATCACTTTTAGCATTCATTACAATGGGCACAAATTACCAAACTGACAGAGGGCCATAACTCGCAAACAATTTTTCGGAATTTTGTCAAAAGTTAATCAGTTCATATACTCATCACCACCAATATACTCAACAAATTTCAAGGCTCTAGCTCCAATAGTGTTTGAGATATTTTGCTGACAAGATTTTATTAAAAAAATTTCAAAGGGCAATAACACTTGAAAGGGGCATAATCCGGACGATAAAAAAAAAATATGTGTCAGCTAATTTTCCATGAGGAATCCATATATGAAATTTCAAAACCCTAGCATACACGGTTCTAAAGTTATGCTTTGCATCACTTTTAGCATACATTACAATGTGCACAAATTACCAAAATTACAAAGGGCCATAACTCACAAAGTATTTTTCGGAATTTTGTCAAAAGTTAATCAGTTCATATACTCATCACCATCAATATATTCACCAACTTTCAATGCTCTAGCTCCAATAGTTTTTGTGATATCTTGCTGACAAGATTTTATTTAAAAAATTTCAAAGGGCAATAACTCTTGAAAGGGGCATAATCCTGACGAGAAAAAAATATGCGTCAGCTTATTTTCCATCAGAAATCCATATATGAAATTTCAAAACTATAGCATACACGGTTCTAAAGTTATGCTATGCATCACTTTTAGCATACATTACAATGGGCACAAATTACCAAAATGACCAAGGGCCATAACTCACAAAGTATTTTTCGGAATTTTGTCATAAGTTAATCAGTTCATCTACTCATCTCCAACAATCTATTAACCAACTTTCAAGGCTCTAGCTCCAATAGTTTTTTAGATATCTTGCTGACAAGATTTTATTAAAAAAAAATTGAAAGGAAAATAACTCTTGAAAGGGGCATAATCCGGATGAGAAAAAAAATACACGTCAGCTAATTTTCCTTGAGGAATCCATATATGAAATTTCAAAACCCTAGCATACATGGTTCTAAAGTTATGCTATGCATCACTTTTAGCATACATTATAATGGGCACAAATTACCAAAATGACAAAGGGCCATAACTCACAAAGTATTTTTCGGAATTTTGTCAAAAGTTAATCAGTTCATCTACTCATCACCACCAATATATTCACCAACTTTAAAGGCTCTAGCTCCAATAGTTTTTGAGATATCTTGCTGACAAGATTTTATTAAAATTTCAAAGGGCAATAACTCTTGAAGGGGACATAATCCGGACGAGAAAAAAAATACGCGTCAGCTAATTTTCCATGAGGAATCCATATATGAAATTTCAAAACCCTAGCATACACGGTTGTTTAGTTATGCTATGCATCAAAAGCGTAACGGCCGGACAAACGAACCAGAACCAATATGCCCCTCCAACTTTTTCAAAGTTGGGGCATAATAAGAAAGTTATTGAAAGAAAACAAAAAAGGCCTTTTTTTACCTTTAACCTCTATGTATGACCTTGACCTTTCAGGTACCAAACTGGGTCATGCGTGCAACACATCATCTCATGGTGGTTAACATTTCTGCCTAGCAATTTCAAAATCCATCTAAAAATAAGAAAGTTATTGACCAAACACGAAAAAAGGCCCCTTTTTTACCTTTGACCTCTATGTATGACCTTGACATTTGAGGTACCAAACTGAATCATGCATGCAACACATCGTCCCATGATAGTTAACATGTTTGCCAAGTAACTTCAAATTCTATTTAAAAATAAGCAAGTTATTGACAAAACCCGAAAAAAGGCCCCTTTTTTACCTTTGACCTCTAAGTATGACCTTGACCTTTGAGGTACCAACCTGGGTCATGCGCACAACACATCACCTTATATTGGTTAACATTTCTGCCAAGTGATTTCAAAATCCATCTCAAAATAAGAAAGTTATTGACCAAATACGAAAAAAAAGGCCCCTTTTTGACCTTTGACCTCTAAGTATGACCTTGACCTTTGAGGTACCGACCTGCCTCATGTGCACCACACATCGTCTCACTCATGGTTGTTAATAATTATGCCAAGTAATTTTAAAATCCATCTCAAAATTAGAAAGTTATTGACCAAATACGAAAAAAGGCCCCTTTTTTGACCTTTGACCTCTAAGTATGACCTTGACCTTTGAGGTACCGACCTGCCTCATAGGCACCACACATTGTCTTATGGTTGTTAATAATTATGCCAAGTAATTTTAAAATCCATCTCAAAATAAGAAAGTTATTGACCAAATACGAAAAAAAGGCCCCTTTTTGACATTGAACCTCTAAGTATGACCTTGACCTTTGACTAACCTGCCTCATTCGCACCATACATCGTCTTATGGTTGTTAATATTTCTGCCAAGTAATTTTAAAAACCATCAAAAAATAAGAAAGTTATTGACCGGACACGATTTGCCCATACATATATACATACCAACAAACTTCCAAGGGAGATAATTCAAAAAGTATAAATGTGAGAGTTATAGTTCTTGCGCACTGCACGTCGTCTAATGCTGATTAATATTTATACGAAGTTTCATGAAGATAGCTCTAACGGTTTTCAAGTTACAGAGCGGACACGAATGTGTGACAGACGGACAGACGGACAGACAGACAGACGGACGGACAGACGCCCGGGGGAAAAACAATATGTCTCTCCGAAAAAATTTGTTTGGGGGGGAGACATAATTACTGTGTAGGCTTTCATCCTGCAAAACAAATGGCCAAATATGACTGATCGCAGTATAAGTAGAAAGAAAGAAAGAAAGAGTCAGGCTCGAAGGTGAGAGACCTAATGATTTAAGAGTCAGTGCTCTTATCAACTAGACCACAGAGGCCCGTAACTATCTTACTATGTTGTGGGTACTTGTTAGAACTGCCTCAACGAGGTGATTCTAACAGGAACCCCAAACACATGTTTTCGTGGAGATGCTAGAAAAAATACCTCAAAAGCACTATTGCTTATTCAGAGCTATAGTAAAACCTACCATATGAGGAGCACTGATTGTCACATGATAGCCTATACTCTGTGGTGAGTCTATGTAGGCATTGTGTTTACAAAACAAACCTCTATCAACTGCTTTCATTGAGTCAACAACTCGCTGGTTTTTAATAATTCCATTTTCTACAAAGAAGAAAAACATAGAAATATACATTGCAGTTATAACACAACTGGTCAAAACAGTGTTTAGTTTTGGCAGTAACAACATATAGGTATAAAACATGATTCTTACTATAACACAATCGGGTCAGAATAATATGTGCAGTTAAAAAGGCACAAGTGTGTGTGCTAGTGGGGCATGAATGTATTTTGAAAGGGAAGCTCCTGTGACTTCCAGTTTGCTTTCTGGTACTGAAATCAAGATCTGCTCTTAATGGAAAGAATTTGCTAAAACAGAGCAAATTCTTTCCATTAAGAATAGATCCCTATTAATATGCGAGACTAAGATATTTTTGATGTGTTAGCTTCCCCGACGGTATACCAATTCCCCTTCAGCTTAAAGCTCCAGGGACACATTTGATTTACCTGAATCAGAAACCAGATTCCAAATCATTACGTGTATTTCTAAATCACAGACATGATTCTGCCACTTTAACAAGAGGGCCATGATGGCCCTGGATCGCTCAACTGATTCATAGAGTAACAAGTGGGCCCATTATTGACCCCAAGGCTATAATGTGCATAATGTTGAGGGAGGTCCAAAAAGGTGAAGCTTTATACCAAATATCAACAAAGGCTATAATTTGAACAATCTTGGCAAAGGTCCACTAGTTGAAGCTACACACCAAATATCAATGACCTGGGCCTTGCGGTTTCAAAGAAATTTTTTCAAAAGATATTCCCTACATAAGCCAATGTAAAATCCAGGGCGGGGGGCATTTTTGGCCTCAGGGCTTGATAGAAGTCCACTATATGAAGCTTCACATCAAATATCAATGACCTGGGCCTTGCTGTTTCAGAGAAGATTTTCAAAGATTATCTCTATATAAGTCTATGTAAAACCAAAGGGCCCCCGGGCAGGTAGCCTGAGGGCTATAGTTTAAACAATCTTGGTAGAGGTCCACTAGATGAAGCTCCATACCAAATATCAAAGACATGGGCCTTGCAGTTTCAGAGAAGAATTTTTTAAAGATTTCCCTATATAAGTCAATGTAAAACCAAAGAATCTCGGGGTGTGGGCATTTTTGGCCCCAGGGCTATAATTTGGACAATCTTGATAGAGGTCCACTAGATGAAATTTCACACCAAATATCAAAGACCTAGGACTTGTGGTTTCACAGAAGAAGATTTTAAAAGATTTTCCCAATATAAGTCTATGTAAAACCAAAGGGCCCCCGAGGCGGGGACATTTTTGGTCTCAGGGCTATAATTTGAACAATCTTGGTAGAGGTCCACTACATGAAGCTTCATACCAAGTATCGAAGACCTAGGCCTTGTGGTTTCAGAGAAAAAGATTTTCCCTATATAAGTCTATGTAAAACCAAAGGGCCCCGAGCAGGGGCATTTTTGGCCCCAGGGTTATAATTTGGACATTGTTTGGTAGAGGTCCTCAAGATGAAGCTTCATACCAAATATCAAAGACCTGGGCCTTGCGGTTTCAGAGAAGAAGATTTTTAAAGATTTTTCCTATATAAGCCTATGTAAAACCAAAGTGCCCCTAAGTGGGGGCATTTTTGGCCCTAGCACTATAATTTGAACAATCCTGGTAGGGGTCCACCAGATAAAGCTTCATACCAAATATCAAAGATCTGGGCCTTGCGGTTTCAGAGAAGCTTTTTAAAGATTTTCCCTATATAAGCCCATGTAAAACCAAAGGGCCCTGGGGCAGGGGCATTTTTGGTCCCAGCACTATAATTTGAATACTTCTGGTAGGGGTCCACTAGATGAAGCTTCATACCAAATATCAAAGACCTGGGCCTTGCGGTTTAAGAGAAGAAGATTTTTAAAGATTTTCCCTATATAAGCCTATGTAAAACCAAAGGGCCCCAGGGCGGGGGCATTTTTAGCCCACGCACTATAATTTGGACAATCTTGGTAGGGGTCCACTAGATGAAGCTTCATACCATATATCAAAGACCTGGGCCTCGCGGTTTCAGAGAAGAAGATTTTTAAAGATTTTCCCTATATAATCCTATATAAAACCAAAGGGACCCGGGACGGGGGCATTTTTGGTCCCAGCACTATAAATTGAACAATCTTGGTAGAGGACCACTAGATAAAGCTTCAGACCAAATATCATAGACCTGGGCCTTGTGGTTTCAGAGAAGAAGATTTTTTAAGTTTTGGGTGAAAAAAATATATTTTTGGCTCCTGTGACCTAGATGTGCAATGGACCTGAACCATTTGAACAACTTGAAAAGAGGACCACCTAAGGATCATTCCTGTGAAGTTTGGTCAAAATCCGATCAGTGGTTTAGGAGGAGATGTCGTTTGAAGAAATTGTTTACGGACGGATGGACGCACGGACGACGGACGAAAAGTGATCCCAAAAGCTCACCTCGTCATTACATGACAGAATGAGCTAAACACAGTATGTTTCTATTCTATGATTCCACCATTTTGGATGCACTTAAATCATTCTGAAACATGAACCTGATTCAGTATCATGTTTCTGTTTCACACAAATAAAATGCTGAAACAGAAACATGATTTTGAATCTGAGTCTGATTCAAGTAAATCACAAGTGCTCCCGGTTAAAGATGTGTCTGTTTCAATACTGATGAAACTTGCTGAATAATTAAATGTTTAACCCTTATCCTGCTGAATAAATTAATTTAGCAACACCCATTTCTGATTATCCACTGATACCATTATAGTGGCTTAATGTATTTTCGCGGTTTATGTATTCTTGCATTGATTGTATTTTTCGGTCATAACAAACTGCTGCGCCGCCTAGCGAATGTTTTCATTGGATAATGCCTGTCACAGAGGGTCATGCTTCCATTGACACAATTAGATTTGAGAAATGTAACATTTAAACATGTTGAAGGTAAGTTTTCAATGTGACAGCATTTTATACACAATACGAACACCATCAGTATTACTGGCCTGTATACCTATCTCCTTCAGAAACCCCATATTCAGCCAGAAATAAATAAAATCTCATTACAAAGATGGGCCTAGGTCATGTGCATAATGAGGTCAATGGGTAGATTTGTTTCGATACCATGACTATCAAATGAGCGCTTCCACCTGACAAAATATTATAATTAACGCGAGAACACATGACTCTCCTCTCAAAATGGCGGCGGAGCAGTAACTGTTTATCGCAATGTTGTTTTCATCTGAACATGAACGGACTGGAAATATTGTTTGCTGGAAAACTAAATTAGACAACAAGTTAAGAGAATTTAGCATTGTTGATTGAGCTTATGTTTCTATATTATTTAATTTATTTTTTTCTGTCTTAAGTACCGCGAGAACAAATAACAATGGGCTACTTGATAAAATGTATCGGTTCAATTTACAAACTGCATGACAAACAGTGTAGATCCTAATCATAGGGCTTCTTCAGAAGCCACCTGATCTAAATCTACTGGTACCCTGTTTTGTTTGTTTGAGGTTTAATGTCCCGGTCAACTATTTAGGTCATTTTGGCGACATTGCTTCCAATTTTGTGGGACTTTTACTCGACACTGAGAAGAAATGACATCTCATCTTGTTGCCCAATGAAACCAAAATGTTAAATGCACTGGACGGTCTGACTCGCACCACTTTGCCTGGGCAGGGTTAGTCCTTCTAAGTGGTTTACCAGTACTCATGCGTGGTCAGTTTCAGCTCTGAGTGGAAACAACATGCGGCCCAATCTATTTCTCCAATCCCGGATGGACAGGGGGCACGTTTTCAAAGGTAAGGACAGTAGTCTTCAGCAGGATAAGAGTTAATATTTTGCTCATCAAGACTTGCAAATAAAATAATTAAACTCCATTAATGAATTTTATTTTTAAGAAATATGAGAATACATGTATGCAGAAAATTCTCTACGATTGTCGGTTTTGATTTGGTTTGGCTGCTCCAGATAAGAATAATAAGGATAATTTTTTCTCTATGAAAACATACATGCACACCACAACCGCCTTATAACACTATTAACCCTTATCTTGCTGAATATTCATCTAAGCCACACCCATTTCGTTATATCAACCAATCAAATTACTTGATGTAATTTATTGCTACAAATTCATAAACTGAATGCCAAACAGTGTAGATCCTGATCAGATGGCTTCTTCAGAAGCCATCTGATCTGGATCTACACTGTTTGTAAAGATAGGAGTTGTCGTGAACAGCAAGAGAAGGGTTAATAGGGTCCAAACCAGAAACTGTGTTACTTAGACAATCGTGTTATTGCAAAACAAAAATGTATACCGGTAGATTATGTAGAAAAATGACCATTTCTATATGCAGTTAAACCTAATTTAAAGACCACCTGTGGACAATTACTTCCTGTCTACAAAGACCACATTTGATTCCTTCCATCCAAACAGACTACAGTACTCTCTCAGTTTATGGAGGTTTTTTACTTACTATGTAAGTTATCAATCAGATTGGCATTACTACTGCCGCTTGACCTCCAAGCCATTATTGGCCGGAAAAACCTTCCAAAATATGCACAATATACCAGGAGACCAACTGCAGCAGTTCCAGGTATCAAACTTTGATAAGGCTGTCTAATTCTAGGAGAAAGCATTGGCTCTGAAAAGATAATCAAAAATAAAATAATACCACATCATAGCTACTTAACATCTTGTGGATATTGCCCTGTCTCCCCCCCCCCCCCCCCCCCCCCCCATAATAAAATAATATATATCAGTTCGCCGCGACAATTTTATAGGAGCTCGCTGAAGCTCACCCCTTATAAAATTGTCTAAGGCTCATTGATTATATTTTATTATTAAAGACACTAACCATGTATTTCCTATAACATTATTCAGGTATGCACATCAATGATATACAAAATTCGGACATACATGTATATATAATTTTTCAATGGGCTACCATGCCAAGCAGTTTCAATACCAATGATTATACAAATAACTGGGTGATAAAACTTTAATCACAAGGAATTAGTTTCAATCATTGATATGGCCCAAGACCTATACCTGCATCCCGTTCAAAGCATTGTTAGTTTAACGAGCTCGTTAGTGGTCAAATTATCAACTGTTCTAGTAAGAATCTGTTTTGTTTTTTGTTGTTGTTGTTGTTTTTTGTTGTTGTTTTTTTTTTTTTTCAGAATAAATGTGAGCAGCTTTTGCATTTGCAAAAGCTGCTCACATTTTTCTGAAAAAATATTAGTATATTTGCCATAATTAATTATCAAAGTTTTAATATGTTAACTAATGACATTGTTGGTTTTGAACATCTGGCCCCTGATCTAGTAAGTCTCTTCCTGTGAACTGTATGATAACTGACACTTGTGATGTTGGGGCTAAACCACCTCAGAACAATGCTATCTTTAACGGGATATCTTCACAACAGGCTCACTGTCTTGTAAATTGCTGGACCAGAAACTATCACCACAGCAGCTAATAGCTTAGTATTTGACTGTGATATCCACCTGACACTGACCATCTACGGAGTTCAGAAAGCTGTATTACTCCTATTTTGGTCTATTTGTTTGATTTGAGGTTTAACATCCCTGTCAACACTGTAAAGGTCATTTTGGAGACGCTGCTTCCGATTGTGTGGGATTTTTACCCGACATTGAGATGAAATGACATCTCAAGCCCTGTCGCCAAATGAAACCAACAGGGTTTATAAGCATGGACGGTCTGACACTCGCACCACTTTGCCTGGGTAGGCTTAGAGCCTCTAAGCGTATTACCAGTACTCGTGTGTGGGTCAGATTCAGCTCTGCGTGGAAGCATCATGCAGCCCATACATTTCTTCAAGCCCCGATGGGCGGGGGGCGACCTATTTTAGTCTAAAGTCCCAGTTTATTGCCAATTTTCCCTGTTACTGGTCTTGTATGCTTTTCTCACTGATCTGTCTTCTTCAATTGTTGGTGCAGAACTGAGACTACAATGGAGAATCTGCTCTTTTATAGCAATGATCACTGCAACACCCTTAGTGGCTGACGGGAAAATTGCAAATGTATATATTTTAATGAGCACCTCTGAATGCAATGATTTTTAATGTGAACAAATGAATCCACTCCCATACACAATACTAGAATCGCGCAGTCGATGGCACGCCATCGCATATCCCCACACTTTTTTAAAGATACGCCACTATAAAAGTTCTCAATTGCAACTCCCACCCAATCTTAAGATCAAAATTCCGAAAGTGTCATGCACTCCTCAGACCAAGGACCGATCAGTTCCCAAAGTTTCATGTTTCTATCTGAAACGGCATAGGAGGAGTTATCCGGTAATCGTTAAAAAGGGGGTTATGGCGGTGAAAATCCAAGTTTTTGACCTCTGGTGACCTCAAACCTGACCCTAGGGGTCAAATTTTGATTGTTATGTATTTTACTCATTATGCCGTTTGATTTGATATGTCACACGACCAGACTCTGAAAACTTTGATTTTTTACCCCCGGGGCACCCCACCCCCTGGCCTGGCCCCTAGGGGTAGGATAAAAATTCCGAAAGTGTTATGCACTCCTCAGACCAAAGACCTATCAGTTCCCAAAGTGACATGTTTCTATCTGAAACGGTGTAGGAGGAGTTATCCGGTAATCGTTAAAAAGGGGGTTATGGGGGTGAAAATCCAAGTTTTTGACCTCTGGTGACCTCAAACCTGACCCTTGGGGTCAAATTTTGATTGTTATGTATTCTACTCATGATGCCGTTTGATTTGATATGTCACACGACCAGGTTCTGAAAACTTTGATTTTTTACCCCCGGGCACCCCACCCCCTGGCCTGGCCCCTAGGGGTAGGATCAAAATTCCGAAAGTGTCATGCACTCCTCAGACCAAAGACCTATCAGTTCCCAAAGTTTCATGTTTCTATCTGAAATGGTGTAGGAGGAGTTATCCGGTAATCGTTAAAAAGGGGGTTATGGCGGTGAAAATCCAAGTTTTTGACCTCTGGTGACCTCAAACCTGACCCTAGAGGTCAAATTTTGATTGTTATGTATTCTACTCATTATGCCATTCGATTTGATATGTCACACGACCAGGTTCTGAAAACTTTGACTTTTTAGCCCCGGGGCACCCCACCCCCTGGCCTGGCCCCTAGGGGTAGGATCAAAATTCCGAAAGTGTCATGCACTCCTCAGACCAAAGACCTATCAGTTCCCAAAGTTTTAAGTTTAGGTGCAGGAGGAGTTATCCGGTAATCGTTAAAAAGGGGGTTATGGGGGTGAAAATCCAAGTTTTTGACCTCTGGTGACCTCAAACCTGACCCTAGAGGTCAAATTTTGATTGTTATGTATTCTACTCATTATGCCATTCGATTTGATATGTCACACGACCAGGTTCTGAAAACTTTGACTTTTTAGCCCCGGGCACCCCACCCCCTGGCCTGGCCCCTAGGGGTAGGATCAAAATTCCGAAATTGTCATGCACTCCTCAGACCAAAGACCTATCAGTTCCCAAAGTTTTAAGTTTCTAGCTGTAAGAGTCAGGGAGGAGTTGCCCGGTAAGACGGACGGACGTACGGACGACGAAGACAATTACAATATCCCCACTTTTTCTTCGAAAAGCGTGGGGATAATGAGCACCACTTGTACGAACAGTGGCTAGTGTAGACTGTGGGACGTAGAGTATCTGGAAAAGCCTGCTTCTGAGGTGACTCATCCTGGGGTTGACTTGCTCCTGCTTGCGGTGATGGCGGTGGACTGGCTTCTGTTTGCGATTGGCAATTTTCTTTCAATGCATTTTTCAACTTTTTACCTCTTTTTAACCATTTGACTGATGAATATGTCGGTATACACTTTGCTACATAGTGCAAACGAACGTCTTCAACATGAAGTCAGCACACACAGTATGAGCAACTTATCTCTTATCCTGCTGTTCACGACAACCCCTATATTTGGAAACAGTCTAGATCCAGATCAGATGGCTTCTGAAGAAGCCATCTGATCAGGATCTATACTGTTTGACATTCAGTTTATGGATTTGTAAGAATAAATAACATCAAGTAATCTGATTGGTTCTAAGTCAGAAATGGGTGTGGTTAAACAGAATATTCAGCAAGAGAAGGGTTAAAGGTGCAGTGCATGCAGTTACTGAGTGCTGTGAAAGTGCAGTGCACGCAGTGCGAGTGCTGTGTAAGTGCAGTGGAAGTGTTGTGAAATCGCATACAATTGCCATATAGAACGCCGGAGGAACATGATAAATTGCCATGACAGGTCCAGTTTCACAAAAAATATCAGGTATTTCTTGTGATCTCGTGGCGTTCTAGAAAATTAAACAATGCGGTTCCATCGCAGAGGAAACACGACAGAGTGTGACAGGGCCTTGAGTGGATAAGGTGTTATGATGTCTGCAATCAACATGAAGAAGTACCGATATTAACCGTGACAACTACTGTATTAACTACCGCATTACCACACCTAAAAGTCTACCTATCTATCTTCATATACTGAGTCAGTCATACTTGGCCATTACCTCAGTTAGGTGGTTTGCTAAATTTAGTTTAGAACATAGCAAAAAAAAAAAAAAAATCACTGAATGACTTCTTAAAACTATTTACAATCTGCTAACAGAGGAATACTAAAATGCATACCTCTGGGTCTCAATCTACATGTATACCATGCGGGCCTTGATCTGCTTCTCAGTTTTTGCATTTACCACAGAGTAGGGAAGACTTTTCCGCTGAGGAAAAGTTCTAGGGAAAAAGGAATTCCTCAGGGCATCACTATAGGCTTGGTACCTGCAATATTTACTGTTGTTGAATTTTGATGCCCTTGTTCAAGTTGTTTGAGCTGAACTAGTCACAGGGGTCAAGTATTTATCTTTATTAAGAGACACTGTATCAGAATGTATTTTATAAAAGACGGCTCAAAACGGGCATCCAATGATGGCCATTCCAGCTCATCAAGCATTTCGCCAAGGCAACACTACTTCTGTTCTGCCATCGCCTGCAGGTCCAATGAGCAGCCGACTCTGAACCTTCTCAACCTGCTGAATCTGAGTTTTGACATGGGGGTGCCAATTTGCCAAACAGGGGATGCATATTCTAGTTGAGGTCGAACCAATGTTTTGTATGCAACATCCTTTGTCTGCCTAGGAGCAAAAGCCAAATTGTATCTAAGAAACCCTAATGTCCTAATTGCCTTGGATGTAATCTCCGAAATATGTTGACCCCAATCGAGATTGTTAGTGATGGTGATGCCAAGATATTTTGCAGATTGGACACCCTTCAATTTGTATGTTTGTTTGTATTGGAGTTGAACGGCCCAGTCAACACTATTTTAGGTCATTTTTGAGCCGGTCAGTTAACCTATCCACACTTTTCCTGGGCAGGCTTATACTTAAGCGGTTAACCAGTACAGTGCACATTCTTTCGCCAGAAATTGACAACTGCCCTTCTTGAATCAGCGGAAAGGAGAGAATGACCGTAGAAATGATTTCATGATAAATCTCCAGGAAAGAATGTTGCCGACCCCGGCAGGTATCGAACCCGCGTCCTCCAGTCAGACGCGCATTCGACTGAGCTACCGAGACCCACTGGACATTCTGCAATGCATGCTGATGTAGTGAGTATTCAAATTTAAACTGCTTGTCTGGAGGGTGCCGTGACACCCTCATTGAATGACATTTGGCCACATTGAACTTCATTTTGCCAATCGGTATCCCAACTTGCTAGGCTATCCAGATCATCTTGTAAGATAAGGCAGTCAGAAGGAGTATATATATTCCTTTACAAAACACAATCATCAGCAAACAAATGAACAGATCACCTGATGTTATCCAGAAGATCATTGATAAATACCAAGAAAAGGACCAGTCCAAGTACCGAACTTGAGGGGCACCAGGTAAAACAGGGACTAGATCCAACGCTTGGCCATCAAGTACAAATTGTTGTGAGTGCCCAGAGAGCCAGGAGCTAATCCTTTTCAGTGTGGATCATCCTATCCCATAATAATCCAGTTTATACAATAGCCTCCTGTGAGGTACCTTGACAAAGGCCTTGGCAAAATCCATGATAACTAGGTCAGTCTGTTTGTGGCAGAGGAAATAAAGTTGTTGTGCTTGAAACTTGATAGAAACCTTGGAATACAATTTATAAATGTTGGTTGGGGAAAATATATGGTATAAAGCAAACCCATGCTGTATCAGAATTGGTGCTGTAATGAATCTTGCTATAGTGAGGTCTGGGTGTATGTATAAATAATTGATATCCTCAAAAATTTGGCAGAAACGACCCAGCTAGGCCTAAACCTTACAGCAGAAATGACTAAAAGACTCCACAAGGATAAATGCAAGAAAGTGTGCTGTCCTCACAGGGAAAGAACAGTTTTTGTTTTTGTTGACCCTTTGGCCAAAGTATCCCTCAGGTATAACAAGCAAAGAACATGGCATCCCATGTGTGGGATGAAGATCTGTGTAGGGTATGGCTCACTAGAATCACGGACAAAATCACTCCCAACACATAATCCACACCCTCACCTTTCATAAAGGCGGACAAAATCTCCCACCCCCATCATTTTTAAGGTGGATAACCCCATCCCACTCCGGACAAAATCGCCTATGCTGTTTGTAACAGTGAAAAAAATCCCCCCACCTCCACAATTATAACACTGAACTTTAAAAATCAATCTGTATATACATGTAATTGTATGTGTAGTTTTGAAAACTGCATATTCCAAATCAGATTTGGTGCATTACTTTCATAGCTATTCCGGTGCTCATTGAGAAATTATTGCAAATACCAGGGAGTACTGCACAAGCACAACAGCTAATTCTAACAATGAATAAGAACATTACAAATGAAACAAACATACACCACAACCTCTTTATAACGCTATTAATGGGGTCCAAAACAAAAACCGTGTTAGTTAAACAACCGAGTTATATCCAAACAAAAATGTATAGATTATATAGAAAAATGACCTACATTTTTGGGATCCATCTTGAAACCGTGTTATATCCCAAACCGTGTTACAACAAACCGTATTATAATAAGGTTGTGGTGTACTTAATGACTCATGGCAAGAGATTAAAGTCATTCATCTGACTTGATAATACATGTTCAATTATGATGATTACCTTTCATTGACATTATAAAAATTATAAAGAAATGTGTAAACATGTGTCACAGTAATCAAGCAGAATTTTTAAAAGTGATATGTACCTGTATTAAGTCAACAACAGCATTCCCATTTACCCTCTGCAGAGGGTTTTTACCCCCAAAATTGGACATGAACCCCCAAAATTGATGAGGTCCCACATATATTACTATATATTGAGGCTACAAAAATGAATTAAAGATCAAATGTACCGGTTACCCCCATCTTCAAAATGCAGTGGGAACTCTGAACAAATTAATTCTGTAATCAGTAAATTAATAATGATATTGTCTAAAAGGTAATTAGCAATAAAGACTTAGTCACTTAGTCAGGGCATACAAGATTTGTACGAGACCCGACATACAGCCAGGGGGATTATGTTCAGGGGATTATGTTCGAGGGGATTTTTGTCGGGCTGGGGGGGGGGGGGGATTATGTCTCACCAGTACATATCTAACTTCAGAATGACATAGATAATTAGTTTAGATGTTGGCCCCGAAAATGAGGCATGAGATTTATGAGATTTCAGCCAGTTAAATGCAACATTATGCAGATAACTAGGAAGGGATCTAAAAAAAATTGACGCTTCTTACACCTTAGAGGGAACGGTCCTCGAGAGCGTGGACTCCACTAAATATAATCACACACAACTTGAGATGGAATACTCATATTAGCAACATTTCTTTCATGCTTTTCAATGAAATATAGAGATTTCTCAGTGAATTCAAAAACAATTTTGTCACTGTTTCAAACAGTGACTGATGTTTCAAACAGTGACTGATATCAATTTTATTTTTCTTCAAATCTAATTCTGTAGTCATTTTTTCCATTTACAGATGAATGAAAATTAATGAACTGTGTTAGAATTGACGCTTAGCCCATTCACACATTACGAGGACGTTAACGGCGTCATTTTCAATGCTGAGGTCGCGTATTTTGACATGCGACGTTAGATCAGTCCGCAACTTCTTTGGGGAACTACTCTACCAAATATTTCAGTAACCATTCATAACAATGCCATCCCAGGCTATTTTTCAGGTGAAAACTTTTAGTTTACACCCAATTCTATACCCAATAAACACACTGGACACCATTAAATTGACGCGAAGCGACCAGGGAAGGTGACTGACGCGATTTGTGAAGCTTAATATTGCCGTTTTGAAGCATGTAAGAAACAGAAAATTTGATTTTTTTCAGTGGAAGATCAAATTATATTTCATTCATGAATACCAAAACTTGTTTTTACACTCTTGTCTACGCCACTCATGAAAATACTGGTTTTGGTGTTCATTCAATGAAATTAAATTCGATCTTACACTGAAAAAATCAAATATCCTCTGTGTGTACTAAGGCAAATAGAACACTTGGTTTCCTAAGGCAAAATCTTCATCAGTGCCGACATGATGTAAAAGAGGCAGCATATAAAGGTATTGTTCGCCAAATCTCTGAATATGTAGTTGCATCCGGGATCCCAGTGGTGTGGTGCTTAACGAAGAAATTGAAAAAGCTTGATTTGTAACAGGCAATTACTGCTTTCAAACTGGGAGCATGACTGGAATACTTGGAAAATTAAAATGGGAGTCTCTCAAGAAAAGGAGAAAAGACAGTAGGCTCATCCTTTTAAACAATGGTCTAAAGGGTGCTGCCAGCATCCAACAGATGACCTTGTCCCCCCAGCTAGGCACTGTAGAAATCACCATTCATTGGCATTTCAGACCCTTACTGCAAGAACTGACATTTATAAAGAATAGTTCTTCCCCTGAACCATTAGAGATTGGAATGCCCTTCCCGATTTGATTATTTCGGCAGCTGAAGGTGCTTTGGTCCTGATGAATGTCGTTTGACCTGTCACTAGTAACAATTCTGATTCTGATTATAATGATCAGATGATTAGTTTTCATTTCTGCATATCAGATTCTGAAGTGTATGTAATGTACAGCTGTGAGTAATGGTCAAATATGACTGATCGCAGTAAAAGGAAATGAAAGAGAAATCTGGAGTGATTGCGAGAAATGGTCAAACATGACTGGTCACAGTGAATGTAGAAAGATGAAAACACACATTTAAACAAGAGGGCCATGATGGCCCTCACTGGATTGCTCACCTGATCCACACTGTAGCAATGAAATGGTAGGTAATACACTAAGGTGCCGTGTCAGAAGGAAAATACATGCCAAATATGAAGGCTCTGTCTTAAATGGTTCAAAAGTTATGATAAAGTAGGTCAAAGGTCAAGGTAAAACTTTTTGTATGGATGTGAAGCCATTGTCACAAGGAATAAACATGCCAAATATGAAGGCTCTATCTCAAACGGTTCCAAAGTTATGATTAAGTAGGTCACAGATCAAGGTCAAGGTCACAGGTCAAATTTTTTGTATGAGTAGGAAGACCTTGTCACAAGGAACATACATGCCAAATATGAAGGCTCTAACTTAAATGGTTCAAAAGTTATGACAAAAATTATCAAACGTCAAGGTCACAGGTCAAAAATTTTGCATGGTTGGGAAGCCCTTGTTACAAGAACCCTACATTCCAAATATGAAGGCTCTATCTTAAATGGTTCAAAATTTATGAGAAAGGACAAAGGTCAAAATTTTTGTATGGGTGAAAGTCGTTGCCACAAGGAACATACATGCCAAATATGAACGCTCTACCTCAAATGGTTCAAAAGTTATGATAAAGTAGGTAAAATGTCATGGTAAAGGTCACAGATCATTTTATGTATGAATAGGAAACCCTTGTCGCAAGGAACCTACATGCCAAATATGAAAAGTAGAAGTAAAACAAAGATCAGGAATCGATACAATTAACTTACTCCACCCATCAAAGACACCAAAGGGAAAGAAACACAAACATTAAGCGACCAAACCATAATGGAAACCTAAACAAAGGAAGGCCATAAGGACAGTTACTTTCCCACAAAATGGCCATATGGCCATCCAAAATAAAAAGACACGAGTGATACACACAGTAAGTATGTACACACAAGTGATACACACAGCCTGTATCGCAAATGCTTCAAAAGTTATGACAAAGTGGGTCAAAGGTCAAGGTGATGGGTCAAAATTTTTTAATGGTTGGGAAAACCGTGTCACAAGGAACATACATGCCAAATATGAAGGCTCTATCTCATATGGTTCAAAAGTTATGATAAAGTAGGTCACAGGTCAAATATTTTTTTATAAGTGGGAAGCCCCTGTCACAAGGAACCTACATGCCAAATATGAAGGCTCTATCTCAAATGCTTCAAAAGTTATGACAAAATAACCTACTGATCTACTTTTTGATTTGACATGACCCATATTCGAACTTAACTGAGATATTGTCCAGATGATCATTCTGAGCAAGTTATATGATGATTGGACTAAAACTGTGGCCTCTTAGAGTGTTCACAACGTTTTTCTACATGACCTATATTTAAACGTTAAGATGATCATCCTGAGCAAGTTTGATGATGATCGGACCAAAACTGGGGCCTCCAGTGTGTTCACAAGGTTTCTCTATGATCTGTCCTACTGACCTACTTATTGACCAGACATGACCCATATTTGAAATTAACCGAGATATTGTCAAATGATCATTCTGAGCAAGTTTGATCACAATCGGACCAAAACTGTGGCCTCTAGAGTGTTCACAAGGTTTTTCTATGATTTGACCTACATGTACTGACCTACTTTTTGACTCAACATGACCCATAGTCAACTAGACTGAGATATTGTCAAGATGATCATTCTGGACAAGTTTGATGATGATCGGACCAAAACTGTGGCCTCTAGTGTGTTCACAAGGTTTTTCAATGATTTGACCTACTGACCTATTTTTGACCGACATGACCCATATTGGAACTTGACCGAGATATTGTCAAGATGATCATTCTGGCCAAGTTTGATGATGATGATCGGACAAACCTGTGGCCTCTAGTGTGTTCACAAGGTTGTTCTATGATTTAACCTACTGACCTACTTTTTGACCCGACATGACCCATATTCGAATGTGACCTAGATATTGTCAAGACAATCATTCTGAGCAAGTTTGATGATAATTAGACTAAAACTGCAGTCTCTAGAGTGTAAACAAGGTTTTTCTATGATTTGACCTACTTTTTGACCCCACATAACACATATTCGCACTTGACCTGGATATTGTAGAGATGATCATTCTGAGCAAGTTTGATGATGATTCGACCAAAACTGTGGCCTCTAGAGTGCTAACAAGGTTTTTCTATGATTTGACCTACTGACCTACTTTTTGACCTGACATGACACATATTCGAACTTGACCATGATATTGTCAGGATGATCATTCTGAGCAAATTTTTGGATGACTGGACCAAAACTAGGGCCTCTAGAGTGTTAACAAAGTTATTCTATGGTTTGATCCTACTTTTTGATCCCACATGACCCATATTCGAACTTGATCAAGATACTGTCAGGATGATCATCCTGAGCAAGTTGAGGATGATTGGACCAAAACTGTGGCCTCTAGAGTGTTAACAAGATTTCCTTTGATTTGACCTGGTGACCTTCTTTTTGGCCCGACATAATCCATATTCAAACTTGACCGAGGTATTGTCAGGATGATCATTCTGACCAAGTTTGATGATGATTGGATCAAAACTGTGGCCTAGAGTGTTAACAAGAAACGTACGCACGCACGACGCACGTACAATGCTGGACATCTCAGTCACAAAAGCTCACTATGACCTTCGGTCAGGTGAGCTAAAAAGGATGAATCAGTCCATGCACGACGCACGTACGACACTGGACATCTCACAGTCACAAAAGCTCACTATGACCTTTGGTCAGATGAGCTAAAAAGGATGAATCAGTCCAGTTTAGAGCTGGGTATCGCCAGAAGAAATGTATCATGCTACTATCACGATACCAGACAGGTGATACGATACAGTATCGCGATACTTGCTTTGTACAGATTTGCTATGTTTTATTAGGTAAATTTTGACTTTTGTTGTAGAGTAGAAAACAAAGAGTTTTTTGTTCAGTAACAACATATTGGTTTATTAAGCATGTCCTAATAGAATAATCACTTGACAAAAACAAAATGTTTGCATAAAAGTGATTAGATCAGATTTAAATGCTGATCCGGTACTTCAATTTCTGGCTGATCATCCCTTGTTTATATATATGTTAGTAGCGACCGCTTGTATCAACAATACATATTGGAGCGTGATAGCTCAGTGGTTAGTGCACTTGCCTCTGACCCGGTTCGATCCCCGGAGGCGGTGATTATTTCAGTGTCTGAACACGCTCCATTGGCATCATTTGCAGGGATGAATGCAAAAAAGTGCACCATCCTTCGGATCGGGACGTTAACTGGAGGCACCTTGTGTAGGAAGAGTCATCTCCTGTGCAGGTTAAAGACCCTTACCATAATTACATGGTTACTGTGTAGGCTTTCAACCCTGCAACTGGAGTGTATGTAATGTACACCTGTGCGTAACGGTCAAATGTGACCGATCGCAGTATAAGTAGAAAGAAAGAAAGAAACAATAAAACGATAATTATGATGACTTTACAGGTCAATCTAATCGCATAGACCTATCATTCAAGACACTCTCAGCCAACCACACAAATATATTTTGGAAGCAAGTTTTGAATAAATCTGAATGGCATAACTCAAAATACCAACAAAACTTATGTAGCACATGGGTCCATACTAGAGTCACTTGACCAGACACCTGTTGGTTCCAGTAGTTACTGTATACTGTATCCCGGTAGACACATCAACCATTTTTATTGGATATAAGCAGCGCCTTTTGGATACACATTTTTTATCGGAGTAAGCACCTCAGAAAAATTTTAAATGCTTCACTTATGTTTCAGACGTTTGTTGATATAATGCAAAGGTATCGTCAAGTATCGATACACAGAATTAGGAATCCGGGACGTTTCGCCCCCAAACCGTTTCCTCCCCTAGTCGTTTCGCCCCCCAAGATGTTTCCTCCCTGGTCGTTTCCCCCCTAGTCGTTTCGCCCCCCTAGTCGATTCGTCCCCCTAGTCGTTTCGTCCCCCTAGTCGTTTCGCCCACTTTTCACTCTAAGCTATTTTTCAATGTTGAACTTTTATAGAGGTGAGAAGAGGCAAATATTTAAGTAGCATCATTGCCCTGTCCCGTCAGCCTAAGTATCTGTATCTGTTCGTTAAGGGACTTCATCCATACTTAAAAAGTATGTCTCTGATGGCGCGTGAAAAAGAGAAAGTGGGAAATATTGGAAAGAAAGAAAAATAGTGGATAGACAAGAAAGAAAAGAAAGGAAAGATACCTGCCTGCTTTTTCAAATCATCATTGGTATTGATCAAAACAGGTAATACTTATCCAGTGATTTATCTACCTTTTGGCCTGACTGAGTCAAACTGACTTACTCACTCCAAAACACTGAGTCAAATTTCAAAATAGTGAGTCAGAGACAAGTATGAAAATAGGTGTCTACCATAATAAAGTAAGCAATGGGGGTTTTAGATGTAGAACAAATGTATAAAATATCACTTTTTCTTTTGCAAGAGGTTTTATCTGATGACAAAAATCTGCTACAAAAGAAACAGTATGATGAGATCTACATAGGTTTTTATAAATTCATACATCTAAAACTAAATTATGCCAGTTAGATGTGAGAAATCGGCCTTTTTTACCCCTAACATGGCTTGTTTGGCCGCCCAAAATAGCGGCAAACGTCGGGCCGATACGTCGTATCGCTGTCGGCCCGGTACATGCTTTGCTGGCTTAGGCTATACAGACTCCTATTTAATAGACGACAGGGGCTGACAAATCCATTTCCCGGCCGTCCGGGACAAGACCGAAATCACGACGGGCAGGTGCACTTTGACCCTATGACGCTCGGTCGGGACAAGTGCAAAAAAAAAAAAATCGTCTACAACTGCTTGTTGTTGTTTCCAGTTTCCCCGTGTCGCGGGTCGTCAGCTGGTGGGGTCCCAGGGAACTAATCCATTCTGGCACTACACCTTAGCCGTTCGGTGCTACCCCCATTCTACGTTGCCGGTGAATGGGGAGACCATCGCTCGGCTCCAGCCCCGTCCGTCCGTGTCTATTGTAAGTCCGCTGCAGTCGGTCCATTTTGTCTTCTACTCGACGTTATAATTTTTTGCTTGTCAATATGCCGAACCGTGTCAGAGCAGGAAAGGGTCAATTTTGATATTGGTATTTTTTTTTTATTTTTTTTTTTATTTGATTTTTGTATATTTATGTAACGTATGTACATTTTTACATTGTTTGGTCTGTTTCCCCATCTTGTTGAGTGGTCTATTTTTAAGTATATATGCGGGCGGATGTGCTTACCCCGCCACGGACCTGTTTTGTTTGTTTTTCTTGTGCCTTAAAGGTGGCGTTGTCCGTTTTAGGGCAAGCCCACCCGCTCACAGTTGCTGGGGAGGACAGTTTTTGTACCTGCAAGATAAAGCTAGTGGTTTATATTTTGTGTTGTTGTTTTTTGGGTTTATCTGTACATACAATATGTAACATAATAACATGAAGTGCCGGCCTACGCCGTCTCGGGGCTTGAACTCGTATTTATTTTGTTAATGAGTGACGTCTATCGCGGAGGATGTGCATATTAGGTCAATCCCTTTTTATGCATTTGCCGTTTTAAGTTAAGAAAAAGTGATGCCTTCCTCGACGTAGGATGCCGCACTCTGCGGGACCATAAGTGGGTCAGTCGCCATGTTTGCATATCATTAACGCATCCTACGTGAAGGAAGGCACCATAGGAGGAAAGTGTATTCCTGCCAAGCCATTTGGAGGCCCGAGACAACGTTAGCCGATCTCCTTTGTGTTGTTGTCCTTTTTGGGACAAGCCCATCCGCCCACAGTTGCTGGGAAGGACAATTTTTGTACCTGCAAGGTTGTGCTTGAAGATTATATTTGTGTTTTGTTTCTTCTGTACATACAACATATAACATAGTAACATGGTGTGTTGGCCTCCGCCGTCTCGGGCCCAAATTCGTATTTATTTTAGTTAGTGGGTGACCTCTATCGCGGAGGATGTGGAAAGTAGGTCAATCCCCTTTCATGCTTTTTCGTTTGAAGTTAAGAAAAGGCGATGCCCTCCTCGACGCAGGATGTCGTATTCTGTGGGACCGTAGGAGAGTCATTTTGTGTCTCCATGTTTGCATATCACTATCGCATCCTACGTGTAGGAAGGCATCATAGTAGAAATAAAAGTATTCTTGCCTAGCCGTTTGGGGACCCGAGACAACGTTTGCCAATCTCTTTAGTGCAAATTGTTATATAATCATGAAGGTCGCATACAAGCGTCCGCCTGCGCACGTGCGCAGTCGAGCGCTCCTATGCGATCTTGTTTTTAATGTTTCATATTTACACAAATAAAAATGTTTGAAATCGCTTTTTGATTTGTTTTTGTTTGATTTGAGGTTTAACGTCCCCGTCAACACTGTAAAGGTCATTTTGGAGACATTGCTTCCAATTTTGTGGGACTTTTACCCGACATTGAGATGAAATGACATCTCAAACCCTGTCGCCCAATGAAACCAATAGGGTTTATTAGCATGGACGGTCCGCCTCGCACTGCGGTTCCTGGACAGGCTTAGATCCTCTAAGCGGTTTACCTGTACTAGTGTGCGGGCCGGATTCAGCTCTGCGTGGAAGCATCATGCAGCCCATATATTTCTTCAAGCCCCTATTCTTCTTCTTCTTCTAACTCCAGGTTTTTGATCTCTCTTTTCTATACTATCCTCTCTACTGTATTCCCATCCTACAACTATCGCTATATCTACCTATCTAGTGTGGTTGTATGTTGGTTTAGTTTCGCGTGGGTGGTTGTGTGTGTTAAAAGCCTTCCTTCAGGTTGCGCTAAGTCATGCCCTAGTTAGTTTGTTAATTACCCTTGTCTGTATTGATATGTGGCCATCTTGACCGTCTGTCTTTATTACGGTCATGGCGCAATTTGCTGTTTTTGGTGATTTTTATGTTATGCGACAAGGGCAGTACGGAGGGCTGTATGATATACCAGGCGAGATGCGGTTTTTCAGTCGTGGTGGTATGCAGAAGGCCCTTTTGAGGGCCCCCAGGTCATTCCGTTTGGGTAACCTTATAATGTACATCCTTTATTCAAAAGCGAAAGTTGCGAAAAAAGAAAGAAAAAGATGTGATAAGGCGTCTTGTTTCTTATTTCAGTCCCACTTTTCTGTATGCGTTCCTGAAGGAGAGGCTTTGTTTGCTAGTGTGCTGTTGTGCCGTTTTCCTTTGGGTTGTGTGGCTCTCGATCTGCCAGGCTTTTGACGCAACGCTCCTAAGTGCAAAGTCCAAGGACCGCAACCACAGCGCTACGTCTCGTTCTGACTTCCCGTTTGCCTCACCCACTCAGGAGGGGCCGGGCGACGGATTTTCCTTGTGGTGGGTCCATGCCCAGTCCCGGCGTGCTTTCGTGTGGTCCTCTTTCGGGCTGTGTGGCTCCCGATCAGCTAGGGCTTTGGTGCAGCGTTCATAAGTGCAAAGCCAATGGGCCGCAGCCACAACGCTACACCTTGTCTTAACTTCTCGCTTGCCACACCCCCTCTGGAGAGTGGGTCGGGGCCATGGATTTTCCTTGTGGTGAGTCCATGCCCCGTTCTGCTATGGTCTTCTCACAGTGATCCAGGGATCGCTGTTACCGATAGGCACTCCTTAGTGCAAAGCTGAGGCCGCAACCACAGCGCCTATCGTTGACTTTGTTCCCCTTTTCGCTGTGAGACGGCCGCCCTTTGATCACTACGGCCCTTTTTGGTTGGTAGCGTCTAAGGTGCGGTTCGAATATTTATTTTTACTGTTCTGAACTCGGGTCTCTAGAGATTTTGGTTTAAAGTATGTATTCTCGTACGGGGTGTGTTTTACGGTACAATGCGATTAATTTTAGTCTGCGCCCTTAGTTTTCCCCTATATTTTGTCCAGGTAGTTTGTTTTCTCAAAGAATTTGAAGACCGCGTCCCTCATTTCCTGTGAATTTAGATTGAGCAGAGAAACCGCGTTTATCTCCCCTTGGTATCCTAATGTTGTCAGTTCTCCCTTTAGTTCCCTTCTGGCGGGGCCGTGTGCGGGGCACTCTGCGAGGTAGTGTTGAACACACT
Organism: Lucinisca nassula; assembly: GCA_963580285.1. Lineage (NCBI taxonomy): Eukaryota > Metazoa > Mollusca > Bivalvia > Lucinida > Lucinidae > Lucinisca > Lucinisca nassula. The sequence continues at coordinate 39,291,414 of OY757012.1, forward strand.
CCACCCCGCCACAGTGCCCGCATAATGGATCGGCCTCGCTATAGAAGATGTTGTGTGCATTTAGTCCGTTGACCCCGAGTCTTAGTCGTGTATATATGCGATCGAGCTTTCGGCTGTCGCTATATTGTACCAATTTCGGGGTCAAGGACTGACAGATCGAGTGTCTAAAGCCGTGTTGTCCCTGCCATATGCGCGCCCATTCCTTTTTGATGCTGGCCTTAATAATTGCGTATACTTCTTGTGGGGTGGGGAGGTAGTCAAGTGCCTTTCCCCGGGTCAGAGCTTCTTTGGCCAGTGTGTCTGCGCGCTCATTCCCCTGCACGTTGCAGTGGGAGGGGATCCAATCTATGTTCAGGGTGATACCTTGTTTTAGAATTTTGTGTATTAGGATATGAATGTCCTCCAGTATATCTGGTCTTGTAGTGCTATTCCCAGAGTTTATACTTTGTATTGAGCTTAATGAGTCTGTTAGTATAACAACACTATCGGGTTTTTGTTCCTGTATCCATTCCAAAGCTTTTTGTATGGCTATAAGTTCTGCAGTGTAGACTGTGAGGTGCTGGTTAAGTTTGAATTTTTGGTCGAAGTTTAATTCTGGTATTGTGAAAGCACACCCCGTTTCTTTTTTGTCAGCATCTTTGCTTCCATCAGTGAAAATTTTAAGCGCTTGCTTATAGTTTTCACTGATGTGTGATTCTGCGATCTCATTGCATTTTTTCTGTGATGTTTCATTTTTCTTTATGACACCCGTTAGTGTTGTTTTTGCGCATAGGCTTCTTAAGTTAAAAACTTCCGGATATGTTTGTTCCGCTGTTTTGACCTGCTCGAGGTCATGGTTTTTAATTAGGTCCTGGACTTTGATAATATAGGGAATCTTTCCTCTTAACCTATCTCTTTTAACATGATTGGGCGTGTCGGCGATCATTTCGTTTATGGGGAGACTTTCCCTAAGACTGCTTGAGCGGGCCCAGTACTTGAGTTGCAGTTCATCCCTCCGCAGGTGCAGGGGCATGACGCTGCATTCAATCTCCAGGTCCAGGTTCCGCGTTCCCCTGTATGCCCCAGTAGCGATTCGGAGGGCCGTGGCCTGTATGCTATCTAGTTTTTTCAGGTGTGAGGGCGCCGCAGACGCGTATGCTTGGCAGCCATAATCAATTTTGCTTCTTATGAGTGCTGTGTACATTTTGATCAGGGTTTTCTTGTCTGCTCCAAAGTTTGCCCCCGAGACCGCCCTTAGCACATTTAGGTCCCGCTGGGACTTGGACACCAGGTTTTCAATGTGCAGTCTCCATGTTAGATTGCTGTCAAAGTACATGCACAGGAATTTGGCATGACCGGCGTACTTTATTTCCTGCCCGTCATACGTCAGCCTGGGCATGCCCTTTGTATCTGCGAAATTTCTATTGTAAACTACCACTGTTGTTTTTTCAGTTGACAATTTGAAGCCCCAATTTGTAGCCCAATCATGTATGGCATTTAACGCTTTTTGTAATGCAGGAATGGCACTTTTCGGTTTTTTCGCGGTTTTCCATACTAAGCCGTCATCTGCGAACATGGATATTTCCAGCGGTAATGCATTAAGTGTTTCCTGCAGTGTGTTCATTAATAGGTTGAAAAGGATAGGAGATAGCACCGACCCCTGGGGGGAACCGTTCTCGCATTCATAAAAACCAGACACCTCGCTACCTATTTTTACGTTCATTTTTCTATCAGTCAAAAAGTCTCTGATCCAGGTTAACATTTTTCCTTGAATTCCGAATTTGTTTAGTTTTAGGAGGACCCCCCTAGTCCATAGTAGGTCGAAAGCTTTTTCTAAATCCAAAAATATCGCTACCAGTGAGTGTTTCATTAGTTTTGCCTTTCGGATGGCGGATTCCAGTCTGGTGATTTGATCAATGGTAGATCTATGTTTTCTAAAACCTGATTGTTCATTTGCTAAGAGGTTGTTTTTCTCAATGTGTGCTGTTAATCTAGATGCTACCATGGTTTCCATGATTTTACATATGGTTGATGTGAGTGAAATCGGCCTATACGATTTCGGCTCGTGGGGGTCCTTGTCCGGTTTTAATATTGGGACGATGGTGCTCTCCTTCCATTGTGTAGGGAGGGTCCCCTCGTCCCAAGATTTATTTATTAGTGCAAGAAGTTGATTTTTTCCCTTTTCTGGTAGATTTTTTAACATGTCGTAGTGAACGGTGTCTGCCCCGGGGGCGGTGCTCTTTTTCTTATTAAGCGCGCTCTGTAGCTCCCTATGGGAGAAGTTCGCATTGTATGCACGGCACTGGCCAGCGCGATCGGCGTCTTGAACGGCCTGCTCAATCATTGGGACCTGCGTTTCCCTAATGCGCCTAAAATTTGGGTCTAAATTTTCGTTACTGCAGACTTTCCGGTAGTGTTGTGCTAAGATTTCTGCTTTTTCATTGTTTTCGTGATATCTTGCGTTTCCTTGTTTTAAAACTTCTACCGGTTTTAGTGGTTTTCCATTAAATCTTTTTATTGTGTCCCAAATTTTCTTAGAGTTTGTTTTATATGTGAGAGTAGACACAAAATCCCTCCAGGCTTGTTGTTTTGTTTGTGTTAAAAGGTATTTTGTTTCCTCCCTTACGCGTCTATATTCTTCTAAAAGTGCGGCTGTTTTGTTTTTCCTGTATTTATAGTATATTTTATTTTTCTTTTTGACTGCCTCGCTACAATTTTCATCCCACCATGGCAGTGTGTTTTTATGCTTATTTTTTGGTTGCGTTTTTGGTATTGATTTTTCACATGCCGCCATTATTTCCGAAACAAAATCCTCATTGCTTTTATCGATATTTGTGCCTTCGAGGGATATGTTAATGTGTTTAAGTTGCTGCCTAAAGAGGTCCCAGTCTGCTTTGTCTAATTTCCAACGTCGGGCAGGCCGCTGCGTTACGCATTTGTGAGTGACGTTGAGCGACGTCAGGATGGGGAAGTGGTCGCTTCCCATCGTGTCGTCCCCCACGTGCCACTCACTAGATCGGCATAGTGATGCGCTGACCAGTGTTAAGTCTATGGCGCTCGTGCTTCCGCGCTCGACGTTGAGTCGTGTGCCACACCCCGTGTTTAAGATTACGTAATCTGTGCTATTTATGAACTCGACCAGTTCTAGGCCTCGCCGTTTGTCGTATGTGGGGTTGTGGTTTGTCTCCCATAGTTCATGTCTGGCATTGAAGTCCCCCAAGAAAACTGATTTTTTCCCCAATTTTTTATAAATTTCATCATAATCGTCAGACGTTACATGTGTTTGGGGTGGTGCATAAAAGTTAACGATGTCTATGTTTTCATTTTGTCCAAAAAGTCTGACGATCACCACCTCTATTTCTTTTTTTGTGTGTCTAAATTTGATTTCTTCCGAATCTAGTCCTGATTTGATAAAGGTGGCTAGTCCTCCCCCATGTTTCCCCACTGAAACTGACCGGGGTTTTATATCCTGGAAGTTTTGTTGGTTTACTATCTTTTTTTGAGAAAGTTTCTTGAATAGCTATTACCTCCGGTGTGTAGCCTAAAGTTTCTAGATAATGGCCTAAGGCCCCGAGTTTTGTTCCGTTCTCCTTGCCAGACAGACTACGGGCGTTCCACTGTAACACGCGGATTTTAGCAGTGGTGCTGGGATCCATAATTAGGCAGTAATATATTTTTTGTTTTAACGGCGTGAATTTTTACGTCCACCCTTGATCCTTGGTCTAGGATCGGTGGAGCTATAGTCCGCGTTTTTCCTTAAGAGCTCTTGTGGTTCGCGTTTGTTATGTTGCCTCCTTGGAATTATTGTTTTCCGCCTATTTTGTGCGGGTGCAGGTGCGGTGCTTAATTCTTTTTCTTTCGTTGCTTCTGTAGGTGATTGGGGGTTATCGCTATTTGCGGTGTGTACCCCTGTGGTGCCCGACGTATTCATGTTGTCGGTTTCCATTATGTTTGTGGTGGCGTTTTCGACGACGAGGTCTATGACCTCATCTGACGCTTTGGTGCTCAGCAGATTTTGTTTGTTGAGCTCGTGCAAGATTGAGCTCGTGGCTTTTTTTATCGCCGCGGTGATTAGCATTTCGACCTCCATTTTTGTGTAGGTCTCCTTTGTGTTGTGTGCATGGGGTGCGGTATGGGCCGCACTGGGGGTTGCGGTATAAGCCGCACTGGGGGGTGCGGTATAAGCCGCACTGGGGGGTGCGGTATAAGCCGCACTGGAGCTCCTGATTTCTTGCGCGTTGTTTTGTGTTTGGGCTTTTTTTTGTTCCCAATCTCTGGCTATTTGACCGTTTATTTGGTCGATTTGCGCCTTGTAATTGAGGAAAATGTTGCACCCGCGCCATGCTACTCCATGGCCGGCTAATCCGCAGTTTGCGCATTTTTTATTATATTTAGTTTTGCATTCATTGTGCTTATGGATCCCAGCACAGTGTGGGCATGTGTTTTGTTTACTTCTGCAGTTTTTTTCCGAGTGTCCATATTTTTGACATTTTTGACAGCGCAAATACTGCAAAAAGCATGGTTGCAGAGGATAAGTGATATCTGCTGTACTGGTTAGCTCGAAAGTCGGTGTTTCCTTATTAAATGTCAATTTGACTAAATCGAGATCTTTGCCCCTGGACGCTATCCTACGTGCATCGCAAATCTGATAGCGCCCAAAGTCAAACATCTCCCTGAGTTTTTCCTGCCTGATATTTGCCCCGATGTTCAGTGTTGCGTATGTCATTTTTTTGTTGCTGTTTATTGCGCGCGTTGTTTGCGCTACCTTGTAGTTCTGCTAAGCTTGTGCCGATTGTAATTTTGAGTTCGAGTCCCTGGTAGTGAAAACCCTTCGCTTTTACTTCTTTGGCAACCGGGATTTTGAAAATGGGACCCTTTCCCTTCCCAGGGGCATGGGCTTCGATGACCTCCCCTATGTAGGTCTTGAAGCTGGTCGCAAACTGTTCCATTTTCTGTATGGGGAAAGCGCCCCCCACCAGCGCGAACATAACGTAAACGTACGTCATGCCCGTCGCCACTGTTTGGCGCGCCTCCGTTCTTTCCTTGCTTGAGGCGGGGGTAGGGACGTGGGATTGAGCCCTAGCCCTAGCCATGCTCCCCTCTTTGTGGGTCCTCCCATTTTTTTTGCTCACTTCCGTGAAGCCCCCTTTGTCCATGTCCTCCTCCTCGGCCCCAGAGTCAATGACCAAGACTGAATCTAGGTCTTCCACCCCCTCCCCCAATCCAAGGTTTATGGCCTTAGGTAATGGGCGCCCCTCGAAGGACTCCCCCTCTGAGTCGCTTGACAGGTACGTCCTATCCCGGTCTACAACTGCCCGTTTTTTGGGGCCTTAAATACGGTAAAACTATACCAGTAAGTAAATCGCTGTCAATTCAATCTGTGTATTTATTACGGTTCAAGTATGACACTATTGTTAATCCCTGTCGTAAAATTACCACCCTGCGGTGCGTATCAATAAGGTGTGAAAATATGGTCAAGTTATGTCTCTAATTTGCGTTTATCCTCCGGTCATAAAATTTAATCCGCAATCAATATGAAAATGATTTAATTGCTCCTCAGACTATTAGCTACATCTAACGGTAAATGTTTGCATTATAAAATCGGACTATTCTACGGTCTCATGAATGGTTATGTTTTGGCGCCAAATAGCAGACGTTGGCGTGAAAAGTCGAACACTGTTGTTGGTTATTGACACGGAGCTTCTGGGGATAATTCGGGAGCTGTGCAAAGCATTGATTTTCTATCCACCTCTATTCACAACCGCTTAGCTATCGGGAAAATATTTTTTACCGGTTCGAAACATCTTTTTTTTATGAAAGAGATACACGCAATGACATTAAACACGTGTGGGGTAATGGCGTCGGATTACATAATTTACCGATCGCATGCAGAAAAATCGTAGCGATTGTTTGTGGGCGGCGATTTATATCAATTCAAAAATCACCGATGGGCTTTTTCCGTATGTCTGGTCTTAAGAAAGCACCGGCGCGAAAAAAACGTTGCGTCAGGCATACGCATGTCGGGATTTTTTTTGCGTCACGCCGGGAAAATTTGCGTAATCTACGCATGACGCAGAGGTAGATAAATCACTGCTTATCATAATTCCTAATTAACATTTTCATTCAAAGAACAGGTTCTTCTCACTCTCTCTCATATATGAATCTTTTATATATAAAATATAGTAAAATAGTTTGGGGGCGAAACGACTAGGGTTTGGGGGCGAAACGACTAGGGTTAGGGTGCGAAACGACTAGGGGCAAAAAAAGGGGGCGAAACGACTAGGGGGGAAACGACCAGGGGGGAAACGTCTTGGGGGCGAAACGTCTTGTTACCCAGAATTAGTATCACGATGCAGTACGTATCGCCAGCAAAAATATCATGATATATCAATATTTCATCCACATTGCTTAAAAAAAAGTACTGGTTACCGCCCAGGAAATCCTGCTTGTAATGCTCAGATGTGAGCGAGCAGCAGTAATAGGAGTGAGAGATCTGCATGGAATGTATCATGATATGTCGATATCGCCCCCGCTCTACATTCCATGCAGATCTCTCTCTCCTATCACTGCTACTCACTCACATCTGAGCTTTATGAGCAGGATTTCCTGGGTGGTAACCAGTTGTTGTTGTTGTTGTTAACCAGTCCTTTTTTTTAAGCAATGTGGAGGCTCAGTGCAAGGATTGAACCTGCTATCTATCTATCTATCTATCTATCTATCTTCTTATACTGAGTCGGTCATATCTGGCCATTACCTCAGTTGATTGGGTGGCTAAATTTAGAATTTAGCTGAAAAAAAAAAAAAAAAAAAAAAGAGAGGCACTGGATGCGTCCTTAAAACTATTTACAATCTGCATAACAGAGGTATCCTAAAACGCATACCTCTGAGACCCAATCTTACACTGTGCGGGCTTTGAACTCTTCTGCGGACTTGGCATTCACCGCAGAGGAGGGAAGACTATTCCATTGGGGAATAGTTCTAGGAAAAAACGAGTTCTTCAGGGCATCACTATAGGACTGGTATCTACGATATTGTGAGTCGTTTAATTTTGATGCCCTTGTTTGGGTCGACAGTGTTACAGGGGTCAAGTACCTATCTTTATCAATAGACACTGAATCAGAGTGTATCTTGTAGAAGAAGGTTAAAGAGGACTGCTCACGACGGGCCTCCAGGGACAGCCACTCTAGCTCATTAAGCATGTCACCGACGCTACTTCTATTTCGCCATCGCCTACAGGTCCATCGAGCAGCTGTCCTCTGCACCTTCTCCACCTGCTGAGTCTGAGTTTTAACATAGGGGTGACAAATGGGTGATGCATATTCGAGTTGAGGGCGAACCAATGTTTTATATGCAACATCCTTTGTCTGCCTAGGTGCAAAAGCCAAGTTCCGTCTAAGGAATCCCAAAGTCCTAGTTGCTTTAGATGTAATCTCTGAGATATGTTGACCCCAATCAAGATCGTCAGTGATGGTGATACCAAGATATTTGGCGGATTGAACATGCTCCAAAACTTGCTGGTGAAGAGTATAGTCAAACTTAATTTGCTTGTCCGGAGGGTGTCGTGACACTCTCATTGAGTGACATTTGGCCACATTGAACTTCATTTGCCAATCGGCCTCCCACTGTGCAAGTTGATCCAGGTCATCTTGTAAAATAAGACAGTCAGAAGGAGAATATATGTTCCTATACAGGACACAATCATCAGCAAACAAACGGACCGATGACCTGATATTGTCGGGGAGATCATTAATGAAAACCAAGAAAAGGACCAGTCCAAGGACCGAACCTTGGGGGACTCCAGATAAAACAGGGACTGGATCAGACGCTTGGCCATCAAGTACAACTTGTTGTGAGCGCCCAGAGAGCCATGAGCTAATCCACCTATGCGTGGATCCTCTTATCCCATAGTACTCCAGTTTATGTAATAGCCTTCTGTGAGGTACCTTGTCAAAGGCCTTAGCAAAGTCCATGATGATCAAGTCAGTCTGTTTGTGGCCACGATTTATGGCCCCATCCAGATTGCTCACAATGTCATGGTAAAATTGAACAAGCTGCGTTTCGCAAGACCTTTGACTCCGGAAACCATGTTGACAGTCAGCAAGAATGCTCTCAAAGGCTAAGTGCTTGTTGATGTTGCTTACTAATATATGCTCCAAGGTTTTGCAACAGATGCATGTTAGCGACACTGGTCTATAATTTGCTGCATCATATTTTTCCCCCTTTTTATAGACCGGGGTTACATTTGCTTGTCGCCAGTCATCTGGTACAGTGCCCTGGGCAAGTGATTGATTGAAGATAAAGGCCAACACAGGAGATATTTCAGCACTACATTCCTTAAGTACCCTGGCATTCAGGTCATCGGGCCCAGATGCCTTATGTATCTTGAGCTTACCTAACAGTTTAGCGACCCCATTGGGGTCAACTGTTATGTCCCCCATAGAGGGGAACGAACTTGCACGTTTAGATGGTAGCTCACCATCAGTTTCACGCGTAAATGCTGATTGAAACTGTTTATTGCAAATATTAGCCTTATCGCGCGCATCTGTTTTTAGAATTCCATTTTCCCTTAGCGAAGTGATCCCAAACACATCCTTTTTCAGGGACTTTACGAATGACCAAAACTTTTTAACTTTACCATTCTTTTGGGGACTATCGGGATCTATATTGTCATCTTCAAAGGTAAAGATGCTGGAAACATGCTTCCAATATGCATCTCTTATAACCTTTTGCACATGTGCTCTGAACCGTTTGTAATGGTTCTTAACGTCAGGGCTGCTAGACTTGCGAGCACGAAAATACATTCTATTCCGTCTTCTGATGAGATGCTTGATCGTGTTATCGATCCATGGTGCCCTATATTTTGTTTTGGTCATTTTAGTTGGTATAAACCTTTCCATTGCCGTGGTTAATTCGGACTTAAAACTGACCCACAGGTCATTAACTGACATGTGTGAGAGGTCAGAGGAAAGGAACGAATCCTTAAATCGCGCCATATGGTCTCGCAGACCATCCATATCCGCACGTTTGTAGAGAAAAACTTTACGCGGGACTTGTCTGATTCGTTTAGCTTTTATGTCATACTCAACAAGGACTATGTCATGATCAGCTTTGCCAATCGGGGGCATCCCCTTAACTCGGCTTACTGGGGATGGAGAATTTGTAAACAATAAATCAAGGGTCTTTTCTTGCCGGGTGGGTATGTTAACAACTTGGGCCAGGCAGTGTTCTTTTATTATATCCAAAAGTTGTTGCTGTGTCTGCCTTTTAGGCACCCCATGGGGCATGCTGCACCATTCAATGTCACCACAATTAAAGTACCTGCAACCTCTCGCTCACAAATCCGATGAGCTACCACTTTCCAAGGTGCTCCAGATTGTAGTACAGTACTGTGGAGAAAGCTCTGTTTGCATTTATTAGACAGAGTACACTGTCCTTATTTCTGGACATGCGTTACATGGATGGGGCCATTAATCGTGGCCACAAACAGACTGAACTGATTATCATGGATTTTGCAAAGGCCTTCGACAAGGTACCTCACAGGAGGCTATTGTACAAACTAGATCATTATGGGATTAGAGGATCCACTCTTAAGTGGGTTAGCTCATGGCTCTCTGGACGCACTCAACAAGTTGTACTTGACGGCCAAGCGTCGGATCCAGTCCCTGTTTTGTCCGGTGTCCCACAAGGTTCGGTACTTGGACCGGTCCTTTTCTTGATATTTATTAATGATCTTCCTGATAATATCAGGTCATCTGTTCGTTTGTTTGCTGATGATTGTGTTTTGTATAGGAACATATATACTACTTCTGACTGTCTTATCTTACAAGATGACCTGGATAGCCTAGCACGTTGGGAGGCCGATTGGCAAATGAAGTTCAATGTGGCCAAATGTCATTCAATGAGGGTGTCACGGCACCCTCCAGACAAGCAGATTAAATTCAACTACTCATTACATCAGCATACTTTGGAACATGTCCAATCCGCAAAATATCTTGGTATCACCATTACTGATAATCTTGATTGGGGTCAACATATTTCTGAGATTACCTCTAAAGCAACTAGGACATTAGGGTTTCTTAGACGTAATTTGGCTTTTGCACCTAGGCAGACAAAGGGTGTTGCATACAAAACCTTGGTTAGACCTCAATTAGAGTATGCATCACCTGTTTGGCACCCCCATGTTAAAACTCAGGTTCAGCAGGTTGAGAAGGTTCAGAGAACGGCTGCCCGATGGACCTGCAGGCGATGGCGGAACAGAAGCAGTGTTGGTGATATGCTCGATGAGCTGGAGTGGCCATCCTTGGAGGCCCGTCGCGAGCAGTCCTCTTTAACCTTCTTTTATAAGATTCACTCTGACACAGTGTCTCTTAATAAAGATAAATACTTGACCCCTGTGACTACTTTAACTCAAACAAGGGCATCAAAACTAAACAACAGTCAATATCGTAGGTACCAGGCCTATAGTGATGCCCTGAAGAATTCTTTCTTCCCTAGAACTATTCCTCAGTGGAATAGTCTTCCCTCCTCTGTGGTAAATGCCAAAACTGCAGAGGAGTTCAAAGCCCGCATAGTGTAGATTGGGATCCAGAGGTGTGCGTTTTAGTACACCTCTGAAAGCAGATTGTAAATAGTTTTAAGAACTCATCCAGTGGGTGTGTTTTTTTTTTTTTTTTTTTTGCTAAATTCTAAATTTAGCGCACCACCCAACTGAGGTAATGGCCAAGTTTGACCGACTCAGTATATGAAGATAGATAGATTATAAGTCCTACCCCACCACTAACTTTTTGAATGGAGGAAACCAGCTCTGACATTTTTTATGAAAAGAAGTGGGTGCCTGTGAAGAGTTATTTATTGCAAGTGTCATCTTTGAAGGAAATTCTTGCAGTGCGATCATGCTGACATTAAAATAGTCTTGCAAACCTTCAAATTTTACCATTTTACTTACAAGTAAACAAAACTTCGCATTCAGCAAAGCAGCGTCCTTCACCTTTTCACAAACAAGCGAACTTGTTTGGGGCAGTCCAGCTCGCCACGCACTAAGAAACCGGAACGCTCCACAAAATGACAGCACGAGAGGCACCTTTTTTTTTTTTTTTTTTTTACTAGGAAAGTAAGACAAAAAAGGGGATGAAGTGAAAAATATGTTTAGTTTTAGAAATTAATACATGTATATACATGACCACTTATAAACGCAGTATGTGACGTCATTAAACAGTTAAAGTAATATCATGCTTTGCTGAGTGAAGATGACGTCATTTGAAAGCAGGTAATTATAAAACTCCTGTCACACCAGGGCTTGGTCCTCACGGCGTCCAAGAAAAATGGAGAACGCCGAGGTGGGCGCAGTACGATCGCAAACATCGCCATGGCAATGCAGTGGCATTGCCAGTAGGCGCGTTGGGATCGCATATAACGCCCAGCGACGGCGAGCATTTTGAGCATCTCAAAACAAACGCCGTCGCTCGGCGTTCTGATCAGAGCGCAGTGAGTTCGCCAGATGGTTGCCATAGCAGCGCAGTAAGGTCTCCTACAAAGCTACAGGAGTTTGTCAGGGGCGCACAGAGGTCTCCTACAACGCCATATAAGCTCCGCTTGCATAATTGATTACCTGATTGATTGATTTGATGTTTAACGTCCCAGTCAACATTGTATAGGTCATTTTGGAGACGTTGCTTCCAATTTTGTGGGGCTTTTACCCAACATTAAGATGAAATGACATCTCAAGCCCTGTCGCCCAATGAAACCAATAGAGTTTACACGTATAAGCATGGACGGTCCTTCTCGCACCGCTTTGTCTGGGCAGGCTTAGATCTTCTAAGCGGTTTACCAGTACTCGTGTGAGGTCGGTTTCAGCTCTGCGTGGAAGCATCATGCAGCCCATCTATTTCTTCCAGTCCAGATGGGCGGGGGCCGCCCGCTTGTATAAACAGTGGCTAGAGTAGAGTTTGATTGTGTACTGTCCCGAAAAACCTACTTCTGAGGTGACTCATCCCAGGTAAGGTAATGGCGGTGGACTTACTCCTGCTTGCGGTAAATGCGGTGGACTTGCTTCCAACGGCACAGGAGTACTGGTAAACCGCTTAGGGGATCTAAGCTTGCCCAGGCAAAGCGGTGCGAGACGGACCATCCATGCTTATTAACCCTATTGGTTTCATTGGGTGACGGGGATTGAGATAACATTTCATCTCAATGTCGGGTAAAAGTCCCACAAAATTAGAAGCAACATCTCCAAAATGACCTTAATGTGTTGATGGGACGTTAAACCTCAAATCAAACAAAACTGTTTGACTGATGAAGATGTCTGTTTACACTTTGAGAACGTCTTCAACATGTGAGCGCCGTAAAAGCGCAGTGCACGCATTGTGAGCGCCCTAAAAGCGCAGAGGAAGCGCTGTGAGAGCACATAAAATCGCCATCAAGAACATCGCAGGATCGCGATAGATGGCCATGTAAGCTCCGTAGCAACGTCTTGGTCGCTGTAGGGACGCCATGACAGGTCCATGTTCACAAAAATATCCCATATTTCTTGCGATCTCGCAGCGTTCTGAGAAATTATACAACGTCGTCGCATCGCAGAGAAAACGGGGCATAGTGTGACAGGGGCTTAAATGCTGATCTATGCAAACTTTTGTTATCTTCTGATCTTACGTGAAATAGTTTTCAAAATAATGAGGCGGTCCACATTCTTTTCGATCAACCCTCGTAATTTGGCTATTACATACATGTATCTTTTCCATGAGGCCTGCTAACCCGACCGACCCTGCTTCAGACCCCCTGACTCTACTATTTTTATCAATAAAGGAAAATAATAAAAATTAAAACATCAACCGAACCACTTTTAATTTTCGACCCTACCCAGTGTCCTCTGAATTTTCCCATAGTAATTTCACGTTTTAAGTACATTTTTGTAGTTTTTGGCATTTATTATCTTCGGCTTCCAAAATACAGAGCTGACTTTTTGAGCATCTAAATGAATTATGATATATACAAAGCAAGTCTCAACATGACAATTTTATTAACAAAAAACGTACAAAAACACATAAAAAATACCGGCTCGACCTTGTTTTTTGGAGGGAGAAAAAATAGAATAATTAAAAAAAGTTTCTCCTACCTACCGACCATAATGTCGGCCCTCGCCCATTGGGGCTTAAAGAAATGGATGGGCTGCATGATGCTTCCACGCAGAGCTGAAACCGACCCGCACACGAGTACTGGTAAACCGCTTAGTGGATCTGAGCCTGCCCAGGCAAAGCAGTGCGAGTGTTGGACCGTCCATGCTTATAAATAAACCCTATTGGTTTCATTGGCCGACAGGGCTTGAGATGTCATTTCATCTCAATGTCAGGTAAAAGTCCCACAAAATTGGAAGCAAAGTCTCCAAAATGACCTTTATAGTGTTGACGAGGATGTTAGACCTCAAATCAAACAAACAAAACCAACCATAATGTTTTTCAGCATGTTCTTAGATAGTCAGTGATAGTCTCGTAGACATCAGCATTGAAGAGCTTCTGTGCTTTATTTAAGTAACTTTGGGTTGCATTACGATAACACGTCCATGTGACACAATGCACATCTCCAAAATGGCTACTTTTCTGATGAAATCCGTGATATTTTAAGCTCACCTGTCACGTAGTGACGAGGTGAGTTTTGGGATCACTTTTTGTCCGGCGTCCATCGTGCATGCATGCGCGTGTGCGAGTGGCCATCCGTGCGTAAACTTTTTCTTCAAACGACATCTCCTAAACCACTAATCAGATTTTGACCAAACTTCACAGGAATAATCCTTAGGTGGTCCCCATTCAAAGTTGTTCAAATGGTTCTGGTCTGTTGCACATCTAGGTCACAGGAGCTAAAAATAGATTTTTTTACTGAAACTTTTAAACATCTTCTCTGAAACCGCATGGCCCAGGTCTTCTATATTTAGTGTGAAGCTTCATCTAGTGAACCTCTACCAAGATTGTTCAAATTATAGCCTAGGGCCAAAAATGCCCACACCCCGGGGCCTTTTAGTTTTACATAGACTTATATAGGGAAAATCTTTAAAAATCTTCTGCTCTAAAACCACAAGGCCCAGGTCTTTGATATTTGGTGTGAATCTTCATCTAGTGGACTTCTATCGAGATTGTTCAAATTATAGCCCTAGGGCCAAAAATGCCCCCGCCCGGGGCCCTTTGATTTTACATAGACTTATATACCTGGAAAATCTTCAAAAATCTTCTTCTCTGAAACCGCAAGGCCCAGTTCTTTGATATTTGGTGTGAAGCTTTATCTAGTGGACCTCTATCAAGATTGTTCAAATTATAGGCCTTGTGCAGAAAATTCCCCCACCTGTGGGCCCTTTGGTTTTACATTGGCTTAAACAGGGAAAATCTTTAAAAATCTTCTCCGAAACCACATGGCCCAGTTCTTTGTTATTTGGTGTGTAGCTTCATCTAGTGGACCTCTACCAAGATTGTTCAAATCATAGCCCTTGGGCCAAAAATGCCCCCGCCCCGGGCACTTCGGTTTTACATTGACTTATAAGGGAAATTAAAAAAAATCTTCCACTCTGAAACCGCAAGGCCCAGGTATTTTGATATTTGGTGTGAAACTTCATCTAGTGGATCTCTATCAAATTGTTCAAATTATAGCCCTTAGAAAAAAGACGTCAAGGCAATGAAAACCTTTGAAAATCTTCTTGTCTGAAAACAGAAGGCCAAGGTCTTTGATATTTGGTATGAAGCTTTGTATTGTGGATTTCTACCAAGATTGTTCAAATTATAGCCCTGCATGGGGCCAAAAATGGCCCGCCCCAGGGAGGGGACCACAAGGTTTATATAGACTTATATAAGGAAAACTTTTAAAAATCTTCTTGTCTGAAACCAGAAGGCTCCGGTCTTTGATATCTGGTATGAAACTTCACATTTTAGACCACTACCAAGATTATTCAAATTATAGCCCGGGGCCAATAATGGCCCTCCCAGGGGCCCACTTGTTACCTTATGGATCAGGTGTGCGATCCAGGGCCATCATGGCCCTTTTGTTCTTATTTATACTGCAAATATGCGTTTTGGGTGCTGGTTAGAACTGCCTCAATGAGTACCCAAAACATATGTCTTGGAGCAGAAATAAGACAAAAATGTATACATAATGGAAATAATGGAAAAAAAAGCTTCAAAAATCTTCTTCTCTGAAACCATAGGGCCCAGAGCTTAGATATTTAGCATGTAGCAACGGCCAGTGGTCACCTACATAATTCCTGCCAATCATGCCCCTGGGTTTCAAATGGGCCACACCCCGGGGCCCCTTCGCTCCCATAGACTCTTAATGGAAAAAAAAAAGCTTCAAAAATCTTCTTCTCTGAAACCACAGGGTCCACAGCTTAAATATTTAGCATGTAGCAACGGTAAGTGGTCACCTACAAAATTCCTGCCAATCATGCCCCTGGGGTCCAAACGGGCCTCGCCCCGGGGCCCCTCAGCTCCTATAGACTCATAATGGAAAAAAGCTCCAAAAAGCTTCTTCTCTGAAACCACAGGGCCCAGAGCTTAGATGTTTAGCATGTAGCAACGGCAAGGGGTCACCTACATAAATCCTGCCAATCATGCCCCTGGGGTACAAATGGGGCATGCCCCGGGGCCCCTTTACTCCCATAGACTCATAATGGTAAAAAGCTTCAAAAATCTTCTTCTCTGAAACCACAGGGCCCAGAGCTTAGATATTTAGCATGTAGCAATGGCAAGTGGTCGCCTACATAATTCCTACCAATCATGCTCCTGGGGTCCAAACGGGCCATGCCCTGGGGCCCCTAAGCTCCTATAGACTAATAATGGAAAAAAAGCTTCAAAAATCTTCTTCTCTGAAACCACAGGGCCCAGAGCTTAGATATTCAGCATGTAGCAATGGCAAGTGGTCACCTAAATAAATCCTGCCAATCATGCCCCTGGGATCCAAATGGGCCACGCTCGGGGGCCCCTTAGCTCCCATAGACTCATATTGGAAACAAGCTTCAAAATGGGCCCCTTAGCTCCCATAGACTGATAATGAAAAAAAGCTTCAAAAATCTTCTTCTCAGAAACTGTGAAGCACAGAACTAAGATATTTAGTATCTAGCAACATAAAATAGCCAGCTACATAACCTGCCCCTGGGGTCAAAATTGGCCACGCCTGAGCTCATCAGCTCCAATAGACTTATAATGGAAAAAAAACTTAAAAAATCTTCTTCTATGAAACCATAAGGCCAAGAGCTTAGATTTTTAGTATATAGCAATGTCAGGTGGCCACCTACATAAATCCTGTCAGTTATGCCCCTGGGATCCAAATTGGCCACCCCCAGGGCTCTTTAGCTTCCATAGACTTACAATTGGAAAAACTTCAAAAATCCTCTTCTCTGAAACCACAGGGTCCTTATAATGAAAAAAAAACAAAAAAAAAAAACAAAAAAACACACACAAAAAAACAACAACTTAAAATGGGGAAAAAATCTTCAAAAATCTTCTTCTCTGAAACCATAAGTCCCAGAGCTTAGGTATTTAGCATGTAGCAATGTCGAGTGGTCGCCTACATGAATCCTGCCAATCATGCCCCTGGGGTCCAAATTGGCCAAATCCTGTGGCCCCTTAACACCAACAAACTTATAATGGAAAAAAGCTTCAAATATCTTCTTTGAAACCATGAAGTACAGACCTTAGATATTTAGTATATAGCAACACAAAATAGTCGCCTACATATATCCTGCCAACCATGCCCTTTGGGTCAAAATTGGCCAAGCCCCAAGGCTCATTAGCTCCTATAGACTTATACTGGAAAAAACTTCAAAAAATCTTCTTCTCCAAAACCATAAGGCACAGATTTTGTTTGTTTTGAGGTTTTACATCCCCGTCAACACTGTATAGGTCATTTTGGAGATGTCTCTTTCAGTTTTGTGAGACTTTTACCCGACATTGACATGAAATTACATCTCAAGCCCTGTCATCCAATGAAACCAATAGGACTTTTAAGCATGGACACCGCTTTGCCTGAGCTTTGATATTTAGTATGTAGCAATGTCAAGTGGTCTCTTACACTAATGATTTTCTGGTACACAGGTGAGCCATATAGGGCCATTGGGCCCTCTTGTTTTTATGCTCCCCGAAGAATTTCGGGGGAGCATATAGTCGCCACTTCGTCCGTGCATCCGTCCCGCTCTTGTCCACGCGAATTCTCAGAAACTACTCGTCGGATTTCAATGAAACTTCATGGGAATATTAAGTATCGAAGGTGGATGCGCATATTACCTGCGTGTTTCGGTTCGATGATTTTTCAAAGAGTTATGGCCCTTTGATGAATTCTGCATGAATATATAGGGTACTGTTCGTGTCCACGCGAATTCTCAGCAACTACCTGCAGAAATTCAACGAAACTTCAATGGAATCTGAAGCAGCAATAGGGGATGTGCATATTATCCGTGCTATCTGGTTAGATGATTTGTCACAGAGTTATGGTACTTTCTTTAAAGCTGCAGTGTAAGGTCAAATATAGCTATGGATATGGGCATTTCATGAATGAATGTCTGTCATTTATTGATCATTACATGGTCATGAATTGATGCACCATCAGGGGAGCTAAATCTTTCAATATTTTGATGGTCCTCAGTAGGAATCGATCTACTCTATTTTATTCTTTCCTTTAACCCTTATCCAGGTGATTTAATTAATTTGTCACACCCATTTCTGACTGTCAACCAACCAAATTACTTTAAATAATGTTTTCATCCAAACTCGCAAACTAAATGACAAACAGTGTAGATGGCCATCTGATCTGGATCTACACTGGGTAAGATAGGATAAGGGTAAAGGTTGAGATATGGGCATTTCATAAATGAAATCATTATTAAATGGCATGGCTGTCATTCACCGATCATTATACATGATCAGGTTAAGGTGAAAGGGGAGGTAAATCTTTAAAAAATGGCATAACTCCAGATAAAGAGAAGTAATGAGGATAATAAAGAGATAATTTTCTTCTTTTTCTTGCTAGGAAAATATGTTGTGGGTACTTGTTGGAATTGCCTCAATGAGGCACCCACCGGAACCCACAACATAATTATGTTTTAACCCTTATCTTGCTGTTCTCAACAACCCATATCATTGGAAACAGTGTAGATCCAGATCAGATGGCTTCTGAAGAAGCCATCTGATCAGGATCTACAATGTTTGACATTCAGTTTATGAATTTGTAGGAATAAATTACATCAAGTAATTTGATTGGTTGATAGACAGAAATGGGTGTGGTTTAGATGAATATTCAGCAAGATAAGGGTTAAGAGGTACGTAATTTTCTCTCTTTTTTGCTGGGAAAATATGTGTGGGTACTTGTTAGAATTGCCTCAATGAGGCAATTCTAACAGGTACCCACAACATATGATGTTTTAATGGAGAAATAAGAAAAATGATCCTAAAATTATCTACGGTACTCCTTATCTGTAGCTATGATTTTTTAAATCCAACTCAAGTGGAATCTACCATCATCTTCTTCTTCTTCTTCTTGAGCAGTACAGAGCTCTCTGTGGTGCATTGTCATACTTTGAAAGGAGGTGCAATTTCTTTTCTTTATTTAGTCGCATTTTCTGAGCAGGTATACTCCGCCCATCGGGGCTTGAAGAAATAGATGAGCTGCATGATGCTTCCACGCAGAGCTGAAACGACCTCACACCAGTACTGGTAAACCGCTTTGAGGATTTAAGCTTGCCCAGGCAAAGCGGTGCGAGTCAGCCCATCCATGTTTATAAACCCTTGCGGTTTCATTGGGCGACAGGGCTTGAAATGTCATTTCATCTCAAAATTGGAAGCAACGTCGACATCCAAAATGACCTATACAGTGTTGACGGGGACGTTAAACCTCAAATCAAGCAAATACTGCTTGAAGAGAAAATCCCTTCATTTAAGAGACACAACAACCCCTATCTTTGCAAACAGTCTAGATCCAGATCAAATGGCTTTGATCTGATCAGCATCTACAGTGTTTTTTATTCAGATTGCAAAAATAAATGAATACACTATATCAAGTAAATCAAGTAATTTGATTGGCTGATAGTCAGAAATCGTTCAAATAGGTGTGGCTAAATCAGTTTATTCAGCAGGATGAGGGTTAAGGAGGGAGTCAGTCACTAAGGTACCTGGAAAATTGTCCCCTTTGTGAAAATGGAAGGGGATATGGGGAAATGTGAGGTTAGCCCTTATCCTGCTGAATATTTAGCCACACCCATTTCTGACTTTGAACTCCGCCCCCGCCCATCGGGTCTTGAAGAAATACATGGGCTGCATGATGCTTCCACGCAGAGCTGAAACCGACAGCAAACGAGTACTGGTAAATCGCTTAGTGGATCTAAGCCTGCCCAGGGATAGCAGTGCAAGTCGGCCCGTCCATGCTTATAAACCCTATTGGTTTCATTGGGCGGCAGGGCTTGAGATGCTATTTCATCTCATTGTCGGGTAAAAGTCCCACTACATTAGAAGTAACGTCTCAAAAATGACCTATACAGTGTTGACAGGGACGTTAAACTTCAAATCAAACAAATCAGATCTGACTTTGAACCAATCCGTTTACTTGATGTAATTTATTGCCACAAATTCACAAACTTAATGTCAAACAGTGTAGATCATGATCAGATGTCTGAAGAAGCCATCTGATCTGGATCTACAATGTTTGCAAAAGTAATTGTTTTTGTGTTAGCAGGGTAAGGGTTAAACCATTCTACCCAAATTCTGGTTGAATGTTTCAGGTTGTAAGGGTTTTGCAGCGGTCTCGGGTCGTTTCGCCCGTGAGTCGTTTCGCCCATGAGTCGTTTCGCCCGTGGGTCGTTTCGTCCTGGGTCGTTTCGCCCTGGGTCGTTTCGCCCGTGGGTCGTTTCGCCCTGATTAGGTGGGTCGTTTCGCCCTTATTTTTTTCAAGCCCTATTGATTGAGGTTATGTTTGTTTTGGTACGTATATGGGTTAATGGGGGTATTGGGAGTTCCGGAAAACATGGTTTTGCCCTCGTTTAGTGCAGCTGGACGACCTACTGACGGCTTCTACTAAAGGTTTGAGCAACTGCGATACCACCATTTTGAGAAAGATATTCAAGCTCACATAAGGTTAACAAGTCTTTGCAATAAAATGGGATTTATGGCTGTGAAAATAACTGTTTATATCTAAAAATATGACATATTATTTTTCTGCTCAAAACATAGATTTTGGATTAGAACCGTCTAATTGTCTATGTTCTAGAATCAGAAATAAGAGAGATAAAGCATATGCGAAAATCCATTTTTCACTGTATAAAGTGACCATCCATGCTAATAAACTCTATTGGTTTCAATTGGCGACAGGGCTTGAGATGTCATTTCATCTCAATGTCGTGTAAGAGTCCACAAAGTTGGAAGCAACATCTCCAAAATGACCTTTACATTGTTGACAGGGACTCAAATCAAACAAACAAACAAAAACTGTATAAAGTTGGGTTTAGAGGGGACGTTATTGCATAGACTTGCTAACATGATGTTTTATTTACTTATCAGTTGTTCTTTCAGCACAAATAGTGACGTGATATAACTGGTTATATTATTACGTTAATTGTGTTGACGGGGACGTTAAACCTCAATTCCAATAAACAAAATATTTTAAACAGTGGTGCCTTCCTGGAACGTCGGCCGCTGTTCGTCGAAAGAGACAAAACGTATAATTAACAATCACAATTATTCTCACCTCGGTTAATGTGTGATTATAAGTGTTTAAGAATTATCGTGGTGGATTAGCGCCTTTGAAAAAGCAAATGATGAAGTAATTAATGCGCACTTGTTTTCACACTTAACTAATTATATTGACTTCCAAAACGACCACCTCTCTCTCTCTCTCTCTCTCTCTCTCTCTCTCTCTCTCTCTCTCTCAGTATATATATCCGAACTCTGAAACGAGCCTGTCCATACATCACCCATACGTAGGTGTCATTTGACGTGTCACCATGAACAGTTCAGATTCAGATCCGTTTGTCCGTCCGTCCATCTACACAAGCATCACTTCATTCATTCATTCATTCATTTCCGTTTGTCCATCTGCCATACTCTCAGTTAATTAATTAATTCATTCATTCATTAACTTATCCATCTCCGTATATTCATAATGCCATCCGTCCATCTACCAACGCACAACTCCATTCACCCATTTATTCATTTTTTTATTCATTCATCTGTCACATTTACTCATCCATTCCGTTTGTCACTCCCTTAAAATATAATTGCGGCGAAACGACCCACGGGCAAAATGATTCACGGGCGAAACGACTCACGGGCGAAACGACTCACCAGGTAAGGGCGAAACGACCCACCCCCAAAATCAGGGCGAAACGACTCAGGGCGAAACGACCCGGCGAAACGACCCACGGGCGAAACGACCCGGAACCTTTTGCAGCATCTTTTGCCTCTGGTATTGACGGATGACAGTTTTAAGCTCACAAGATGGACCATTGGTGGGTAGGTACCACGTGGATTGTGTCATCAATTTTCAGCGGTCTGTTTGACTTTTTTGCTGGCTTTATCTCATTGTTTTTATTTGGTTCGAAGGTGTGTGTATCATTTTGATATTTTTCTTTTGTGATTTAAAATAGCATTACAATACAAGTTCGCCGGCCTTGATAGCTCAGTGGGATGCGCGTTTGATTGGTGATCAGGCTGTAATGGGTTAGATACCTGCCATGTCGGCAACAGTCTTTCGTTGAGATTGATCATGAAATCTTTTCTGCAGTCATTCTCTCCCTTCTGCTACTTCAAGAAGGGCAGATGTCAGTTTCTGGCGAAAGAACGTATGAGCCTGTCCAGGAAAATTTTATATGGTAAACTTACTCTATAATTATAACCTAAATAGTGTTGACAGGGCCGTTATGTTAAACTCCAAAATAAACAAACACTACCAGATCTTATTTCAGTAATAACAAGTAAAGATGTTTACTTGGAATAAATAAATATTACACGACAGCCTCTGTGATACACTACTGTTTGGTTCCAAAGCTGAAGCTATGTTGGTAATATCCAAACAAAAGTACCTTATATAGATTATGTAGAAAAATGGCCATTTTTAGTCATTTTGTCTTTATAATGTATATATCTTTAGGATGAGTATTTAAAACATCTTATATCCCAAACATTGTTACAATAGAGGTTAATGATATTTTTTTTCTCCAGGAATTGATTGATGTCATAACACTGAGAACCTTGCTTAATATTACATGTGATATAATTAACCCTTTTAGCCCCGGAAACCCCAAAACGGGTTTTTGGCAAACAGTGCAGGTCCAGATCAGATGCCGTGTTCAGCGGCATCTGATCTGGGCCTACACTGTTTGCTAAAAGTTAAGTCATTTTCCGAATAAATTTTGAAGAAAACACCACCTGACACCCCTAAATTTTTAAATGGACTCATGCTATATATAAGGAGGAAGATTCCATTTGGTACAAAAAGGGTTAATGCATATCCATGTGGTAAACTGCATGCTTCCGAAATTCATGGCTCTAAAAATGACATTTTCTGAGGAAAAGGTCCTTTCACAGTAAAAAGTACATTGCAGTTGATATAATGCATATATTTACATACTCATGTGCTAAACTGTTTCATTCCAAACTTTGAAAATGGCATTGTCTTATGAATTTAGTGTCCTTTTCACAGAAAAATTACATTACGTTTGATATAATGCATATAATTATATTTACATACTCATTGATAAACAGTTTCCTTTTATGACTTTGAAAATGGCATTCTGTGTCCCTTAAAGTAAAATTTCACATTTGATATAATGCATATATTTACATACTCATGATGTGATAAACTGTTCCTTTTCATGACTCTGAAAATGGCATGATCTGATGAAGTGTCCTTTTTAGCTCACCTGTCATGTAATGACGAGGTGAGCTTTTGGGATCACTTTTCATCCGTCCTGCGTCCGTGCGTGCGTAAACAATTTCTTCAAACGACATCTCCTTCTAAACCACTGATCCGATTTTGACCAAACTTCACAGGAATGATCCTTAGGTGGTCCCCTTTCAAAGTTGTTCAAATGGTTCCGGTCCGTTGCACATCAAGGTCACGGGAGCCAAAAATAGATTTTTTTAATGAAAACTTAAAAAATCTTCTCCTCTAAAACCGCAAGGCCCAGGTCTTTGATATTTGGTGTGTAGCTTCATCTAGTGGAATTCTACCAAGATTGTTCAAATTATAGCCTTGGGGCAAAAAATGCCCCCGCCCCAGGACCCTTTGGTTTTACATAGACTTACATAGGGAAAAGCTTTATAAATCTTCTTATCTGAAACCAGAAGGCTCAGGTGTTTGATATTTGGAATGAAGATTCGTCTTGTTGATCTTTATCAAGATTGTTCAAATTATAGCCCTGGGGCCAAAAATGCCCCCGCCTCGGGGCCTTTTGGTTTTACATAGACATACATGTATATAGGGAAAACCTATAAAAATCTTCTTGTCTGGAACCAGAAGGTTCAGGTGTTTGATATATGGTATGAGGCTTCCTCTTGTGGACCTGTATCAAGATTTTTCAAATTATAGCCCTGGGGCCAAAAATGCCCCCGCCCCGGGGCCCTTTGGTTTTACATAGACTTATATAGGAAAAATCTTAAAAAATCTTCTCCTCTGAAACAAGAAGACCCAGGTCTTTAATATTTTGTGTGTAGTTTCATCTAGTGGACTTCTACCAAGATTGTTCAAATTATAGCCCTGGGGCCAAAAATGCCCCCACACCAGGGCCCTTTGTTTTTATATAGACTTACATAGGGAAAACCTCTGAAAAAAATCTTCTTGTCTGAAACAAGTAGGCTCAGGTGTTTGGTATTTAGTATGAAGCTTTGTCTTGTGGACCTCTATCAAGATTGTTCAAGTTATAGCCCTGGGGCCAAAAATGCCCCCGCCCCGGGCCCCTTTAGTTTTACATTGACTTATACATGTATAGGAAAAATCTTAAAAAATCTTCTCCTCTGAAACCACAAGGCCCAGGTCTCTGATATATGGTGTGTAGCTTCATCTAGTGGACCTCTACCAAGATTGTTCAAATTATAGCCCTTGCGCCAAAAATGTCCCCGACCCAGGGCCCTTTTTAGCTCACCTGTCATGTAGTGATGAGGTGAGCTTTTGGGATCACTTTTCGTATGCCGTGCATCCGTGTGTAAACAATTTCTTCAAACGACATCTTCTCCTAGACCACTGATCGGATTTTGACCAAACTTCATAGGAATGATCCTTAGGTGGTCCCCTTTCAAAATTGTTCAAATGGTTCCGGTCCATTGCACATCAAGGTCACGGGAGCCAAAAATAGATTTTTTTAATGAAAACTTAAAAAATCTTCTCCTCTAAAACCGCAAGGCCCAGGTCTTTGATATTTGGTGTGTAGCTTCATCTAGTGGAATTCTACCAAGATTGTTAAAATTATAGCCTTGGGGCCAAAAATGCCCCCGCCCCAGGACCCTTTGGTTATACATAGACTTACATAGGGAAAAGCTTTATAAATCTTCTTGTCTGAAACCAGAAGGCTCAGGTGTTTGATATTTGGTATGAAGCTTCATCTAATGGACCTCTACCAAGATTGTCCAAGTTATAGCCCTGGGGCCAAAAATGCCCCTGCACCAGGGCCCACAGTTTTTCATGGACTTACATAGGGAAAACCTTCAGAAATCTTCTTGTCTGAAACCAGAAGGCCCAGGATTTTGATGTTTGGTATGAAGCTTCATCAAGTGGACCTCTACCCATTGTTCAAATTGTAGCCCTGGGGCCAAAAATACCCAACGCTGGCCCCCACTGGTTTTACATCGACTTACATAGGGAAAACCTTTAAAAATCTTCTTGTCTGAAACCAGATGGCCCATTAAAGTGTTTGAAATTTGGTATGACGTTGTATATAGTGGGCTTCTACCAAGATTGTTCAAATTATAGCCCTGGGACAAAAAATTCCCCCGTGCCAGGGCCCACCGGTTTTATATACACTTACATAGAGAAAGCCTTTAAAAATCTTCTTGTCTGAAACCAGAAGGCCCAGGTCTTTGATATTTGGTACTATGTATGAAGCTTTGTCTGGTGGCTGTCTACCAAGTTTGTTTAAATTATAGTCCTGGGGCCAGAAATCACCCCCATCAGGGCTTGAAGAAATAGATGGGCTACATGATGCTTCCACGCAGAGGGAGTACTGGAAAACCGCTTAGAGGATTTAAGCCTGCCCAGGCAAAGTGGTGCGAGTCTGACTGCCCATGCTACTCATATGTCTAGCATCTAACTTATGATCATCTGGTGATAGGTGAGCGATACAGGGCCATCTTGGCCCTCTTGTTAAGTTTAAGGAAAATAATGTATATCCTTGCAAATTAATTTGGTTATTACACAGCTTCATCATGTGCTATAAGCTACACATCAACCTCGTGATAACATTGCTCATTATAACACAAGTTTTTGGATATAAAATGGTTTAAAAATCAATAAAAAAAATTAAATTATATAGAAAAACGACCATTTAATATTTTTTACGGCAGATTATGTAGAAAAATTACTTTAATTTTTCTACATAATCTGCCGTAAAAAAATCCTAAAAACTTGGACACCTTTAGGACTTAGTATTCTCCTAAAATTGGAACAAATTTGTTTTACCATCAAGCAAGGAGTACAAAAAGTGCAGACGGAATGGCAAACAGTGTAGATCCTGATCAGACTGCTCCTTCAGGAGCAGTCTGATCTGGGTCTGCACTGTTTGCTTAGGTCTGTCTGTCTCAATACTTCGGATCATTAGCATATACATTTTTGCTTGGGTATACACAGTTTGTTTTTGGACCCCAACTATAGTGTCATAAAAAGTGGTGATATATATTGTTATAAGTGACAATACAAAATGCATGTACATGTATAGTATTTCAAAACGCAGTGAGACGTGACTGTACTTTTAATTTTGGATTTGTCCGTGTTTTAGGTAAGTCGCCTTCAGTTGGGATTTTACATTGGGAGATATAGTTTTACTGAGATTCGTACTGCATCATACTAACCACTTGGCCATGGTGGCATTCTACATGGTGGCGTTATTAAAAAACTTATTTATAATTTTAAAATCCTGTAAAAAAAATCCGAAACCTGCTTCCCCTAAAACATGGAATAATCTTGCCACGCTTGAACGTTAAACTCTCAAAGGTCGTTGATTAACTATACTTAACTGCACATGGCTGCATGTTATCTGTTTGTTTGTTTTGTTTGATTTGAGGTTTAATGTTCCCGTCAGCACTGTATAGGTCATTTTAGAGACGTTGCTTCCAGTTTTGTGGGACTTTTACCTGAAATTGAGATGAAATGACATCTCAAGCCCTGTCACCCAATAAAACCAATAGGGTTTATAAGCATGGACGGTCCAACTCACACCGCTTTACCTGGGCAAGCTTAGATCCTCTGAGCAGTTCACCAGTACTCGTGTGCGGTGGGTTTCAGCTCTGCGTGGAAGCATCATGCAGCCCATTTATTTCTTCAAGCCCCAATTGGCAGGGGCCGTGCATGTTATCTGTGTAACAGGCTGCATTTTATCTGTGTAAAATACAAACTTTTATGGTATAAGAAAATCTTGTCTAGGAGGTGCAGTTTTACTATTTAATCGAATTTCAAGATATCTATAAATAAAATTAATGATATAAATAATAAAGATATAGGATATCAATAAATACTATTAGATATCTTTAAATAATATTAGATGTCTTTTATTTATTTTATGATATCCATAATATGTTAAGGGATGTATATTATTCCAATTTATACAGATATCTATTATTTGATATAACAATATCAAATATTGAAGAACATTTTAGGATATCAATAATTACATTTATTGATTTCCATAATATATTTTCTGATATCCATTATTGAAAATTGTGATATCTTAAATTCAACCTTTTAAATGATATCTATAATTGGATTTTTAGATATCTATATAGGCAAAGGAATAAAGGATATCATAAAACAAATTCATAGAAATCAAGAAATATATATTACATATCATTGATTACATTTTATGATATCAAAAAATATTGATAATTATAGATATCAATAATGTTAGTTAAAGATATCTATAATTTGATTTATAGATATCTTTAATTTGATTTATAGATATCTATAATAAAATTATAGATATCTTGAAATTGTATTAAATAGTAAAACGGCACCCCATACTTGTCTGCCTTCTTTAACTCAAACCAGAGTGTAATGTACATCTACCGTATTCGCCCTAATTACCGCACATGCTCCTATAAGCGCACACCAAAGATATTTTTGAAAAGGAAATGCATAAGCTCAAACTTTACAGTAACCTCCCCCTGGAAGCTCTCACAAAAAATCGCTAAAAAAATAACCGTTATTTCTTCAACGGTGAAGGCAATGCTTTAGTATCATTTTCCGTCCCATTAAATATCAGTATGCATAATCTCGGGGGCTATTGTTTTCGCATCGAGTGTGCGCTAATTAGGTAGATTTTTCACTGTCATTTTTTGACATGATTTTGAAAAAACTAAGCGCCCGGTGCGGTAATTAGGGCGAATACGGTATTTATAAAAAGCTGCATGTGAACTTTAGAGTGTGACTGAAAAACTTTAAATGCATTTTTTAGTTACTAGCTGTCAGGTAAAAATAACATACCGTATTCGCTCTAATTACCGCACCGTGCCCTTATTTTTTCAAAATCGTGTAAAAAAATCATGGTGAAAAATCTACCTAATTAGCGCACACTTAATACGAAAAAATAGCTTCAAAGATGATGCATACTGATATTTAACAGGATGGAAAAGGATACTTAAGCATTGCCTTCACTGTTGAAGAAATAATGGTAAGTTTTTTATAGATTTATTGTGACAGCTTCAAGGGGAGGTTACTGTAAAGTGTGCGCTTAGGCATTTCCTTTTCATAAATAGCTTTGGTGTGCGCTTATAGGAGCATGTGCGGTAATTAGGGCGAATACGGTAAATTGTGTTTTTGAGAATAAATTATATCCAGGTAAAATATTTAAGATAAGTAGCTAGTTAGGGAAGGGATTTATTTCCTGTATATAATGTCATCGGCGAGACGATGATTGTTTACTATGAAGAGCATCACTGAGCCGTAACAGGTGAATGAATATTATAGGTGTGATCTATCTATATGTATTATACAGAACAGTATAGCTGTCATAAAATATTTTGAAAAAGTGTGACGGTTACGATTTATATATTCAGGTGGATTTTCATATTGTTTGAGAACATGTATTTATAAATATTAGATAAATATGGATAAAATTCAGTGATATTTGGATGGTAGATTAACCCTTTTTGTACCAAATGGAATCTTCCTCCTTATACATAGCAGGAGTTCATTTCAAAATTTAGGGGTGTCAGGTTTTGTTTTCTTCAAAATTGATTAGTGTAAACAATATTTATTAACTTCTTCTGAATTACAAGAGTGAATAAGTGAGTGAGTTTTAGTTTTACGTCCCACCAACAGCTAAGGTCATACCGAGACGGGACCTCGGTTTAAAGACTCATCCGAAAGTCTGGAGAAGCCCGGGATCGATCCTGCGATCTGAATTACAAGAATACAATTACACGTTGTATGAAAAAAGTTCCACAGGATTTGAAAACAAGCATAAATGCTTATACTAATCATCTCCTGAAAATTGATTAGGAAAATGGCTGAACTTTTTGCAAACAGTGTAGGCCCTTATCAGACGCAGCGTTCTGCGGCGTCTGATCTGGGCCTGCACTGTTTGCCAGGGTTCTGGTACTAAATGGGATAATGGATGTAGCTTGGATAAGAGATAGATCTGAAAATAATATTTCCACTGTGGCACTGGAAATGTATAGATAATATAGAAAGACATATTTCTATTTAACCAATTAGGTACCAGAAACCCCAAAATGGGTACCCTGGCAAACAGTGCAGGCCCAGATCAGACACCGCACAATGCAGCGTCTGATCAGGGCCTCCACTGTTTGCTAAAAGTTCAGTCATTTTCCAAATAAATTTTGATGAAAACACAACCTGACACCTCTAAATTTTGAAATGGACTCCTGCATGTGTGGGAATAGGAATAATATGTGAACTGTGAACACATTACGATAACACACCCACGCGACATAATGTATTTTGCCACATCTCCAAAATTACATTTCAGATGAAAATCTGTGATATTTTCGTTATTTTTACTTCAAACATAGGTTGTGGGTGCTCGTTGGAACTGCCTCATTAAGGCGGTGCTAACGAGTACCCATAACCTATGTCTTGGAGCAGAAATAAGAAAAATAATGTATACCCCCTGTTAACCCTAGTTTTCTCTATATAAAGTGGGGTTCAGAGGGTGTTAATTTCACAGACTTGTTTACGTGATGATGAGTCCATCCACCAGCAACATCATCATCATCATCATCATCATGTTTTGCTGTAAAGAATATACCATTGTAGGTTAGGTTGATGCTTTTGTTATGTGAACTGTGAACATTAGTTGGACTTGAGAATCCCATGATTTGGTCAGACACCCTGCTAATTCTACATTTTGAAGGCCATTTGTTTTATCCATCCATCCATCCATATCCATATCCATATCCATCCATCCATCCATCCATCCATCTCCCTCCTCACTGACCACCACCACATCATCGTCATCATCATCTCCACCACTACCACATTATCGTCATCATCATTGTCATCATTCCACTGATTCAAGAAGGGCAGTTGTCAGTTTCTGGCAAAAGAATGTGCACTGCACTGGTTAACCGCTGAAATATAAGCCTGACCAGGAAAAGTGTTGATAGGTAAACTGACCGGCTCAAAAATGACCTAAAATAGTGTCGGCTGGGCTGTTAACCCTTGTCCTGCTGAGCCCGGATATGCCTTATTTTCCAAACAATGAAGATCCAGATCAGATGGCTTCTGAAGAAGCCATCTGATCAGGATCTACATTGTTTGTCATTCAGATTGTGAATTTGTTGCAATAATTTGCATCAAGTAATCTGATTGGTTGATAATCAGTAGTGGGTGTGGCATATTTAAATATTCAGTAGGACAAGGGTTAAACTCCAATACAAACAAACAAACAAATCATTGTCATCATCATCATCATCATCATCTTCATTGTTGTCATCATCATTGTTGACATCATGATCATCAGCAGCAGCAGCAGTGGCAGCAGCATCATCAGCAGCATGTTGTACTGTTGTAGGTTAGGTTGTTGTTTCTCAGGGAATAGGATCAGACAAAGGTTATCTTATGTTATTAATAATGTCAGAGAACTGTAGATAAATGACTAATTAACACAGATAAATGTCTGAAAAAAGAACAGTTAGAAAGTTTCCAGCCTTCTAGTTATCTCTCTAATATCTTGAATGTAGAAACAAGAGTGACTGATAAAGATGATTTCACTGAATCTGAAATTATTTGGTGTGTGAGGGTTGTTAAAGAATTTTAAGCCTCACCTGTCACTGCTATTAACCTTTCTCTTGCTGAATATTCATTTAAGCCACACCCATTTCTGTCTGTCAACCAATCAAATTACTTTATGTAATTTATTGCTACAAATTCATAAACTAAATGCCAAACTGTGTAGATCCTGATCAGATTCAGAAGCCATCTAATCTGGATCTACACTGTTTGCAAAGATAGGGGTTGTCGTGAACAGCAAGATAAGGGTAAAGGTGTGAGAAGATGCCATAATCAACTTCATAACTAATTAACCCTTTTTGTAGTCTTCCTCTTTATATATAGAAGGAGTCCATTTCAAAATTTAGGTGTGTCAGGTTGTGTTTTCTTAAAAAACTATTTGGAAATTGGCTGAAAATTTTGCAAACAGTGTAAGCCTTGATCAGACCCCGCATTTTGTGGCATCTGGTTTGGACCTGCACTGTTTGCCAACCACCCGTTTTGGGGTTTCCGGTACAAAATAGGTTAATCAATTAGATTGACTATCAAATTATTTTGATATCATCCAGCTCTGGCCACAGTTGATTTGTTTGTTTTGAATTGAGGTTTAACATCCCCGTCAACACTAATTAGGTCATTATGGAGATGATGCTTCCAATTTTGTGGGACCTTTAGGGGACATTAAGATGATTTCACATCCCAAGCCCCACCATCCAAACAAGACCAATAGGGTTTATATGCAGGGACGCAACTCGCACCAGTTTGCCTGGGGCAGACTTAGACCTTCTTAGCAGTTGTGTGGTTGGTTTCAGCTCTGCTTGGAAGCATCATGCAGCCCAATCTATTTTCCCAAGTCCTGATGTGCAGGGATATTTCCTCACAGTTGAAAATCACAGGTTATAAAGTTTAGATTTAGGTAATAGTTTACATTTTATCAAGAAAACCCTGGAATGTGGCATCTGATCAGGGCCTTCATTGTTTGCAGAAAGTTCAACAATTTTGTAAATACAATAAAACCTGTCATAGTAGCCACCTGTATTAAGCAAGCAACCTGTCTATATACAAGCATGCTTTTGGTTCCTAAAAATGGCAAATGCATTAATATTCACCTGTATTAAGCAAGCGCCTGTCCTAAGCAAGTACATTTTGGTTATCCCTTAGGTGCTTGCTTAATACAGGTTTGACTGAAGGAGACATCTGATCAGGGTCTACACTGTTTGCCATTCCGTCTGCACCTTTTGGACTCCTTGCTGGATTGTGAAACAAATTTGTTAAATTTTTTTTTAGAATTACAGCAAGGTCTCAAGTTGTCAGATTTTTAACTTCTTGCACAACAGATAAGGAAATCCGTGGTTTTAGCCTGGGATAGAAATTCTGTTCTTTATATATGTGGCTTAAATGAATATTCAGCAAGATAAGGGTTAATTGTCACTAATACAGATTATGAATCCATATTTTACACACACAAACTTCCATATTGAAGTATTCAGCAGAAGGTTAACAATTAAACCTAAAACAAAACAAACAAAACAAGCATTCATCTTGAAGAGCAACAGTGGTTGATGATGATGATTTCATGTTTAACGACACGTCAAACCACTTTGAGGGCCGCAACAGTGGTTGTCACATGAGAAACAAACATTTGGAATAACCAGTTTGTCAAGTTCACTAACTACAATGTAACTGTCTTTGGCGGAAATTGTTTTGAAGAAAACTGATACTGCATGTTCATTGTTGTACTAAAAATGTAGGGTCTAGAAAATATTTAATGCCCCTCATGTCCCAAATTGAGTGAAATGATGCAGATAACTGAGGGGGATTAAAACAATCTGTGTTTCTCCATACTGAGAAGTTCAAAATTTTGGATTTTTATCTCTTCACAGATTTTCTTTTCAGCTGTTACCTGATATTCTAGTGTTAATTAAATGCAACTTTCTAAAGAAAGGGATTTGTAACCATCAACAAGTGATGTTGGAACATGTATTGTTAATGTGGATACCCTGTGGTGCTATTGTAATCCCTGTACCATAACTGGTGTAAGACCAATAAATACTGTGATTGTGTGAAATTTGTGCTGGGACAATCAATGTAGTCCCTGATCAGACTGCTCCTTGAGCCTTGAGCAGTCTGATCTGGGTCTGCATTGTTTGTTTATCCACTGCTGTAACAATTCTTATATGTATGGTGGTATTATTTTCCAATAATTATATGACAACAAAGTTATAGACCCATCAAGAGCAGTACTATTACCTTTGTGGTCCATGTCTCACACCGGTTACCGCGGTACAACGTGACGCGACTGAGTACAACAAACGCTACTGTTTTTTTTTGACGGGAGAAAAGTGTGAGTACAACGTTTCCTTTATTTTGTCGAACATATCACGATTTACGTTTTTATGTTGGTTTTGCGATGACAACAGATTGTGTTTTTGTTGTCTTTCCAAATTTTAAGCTATGACACGGTCAGAGAAGTGAAATCAAAGCCACAAATTAGGCCAAAATAGGTAGAAAAACAAAACTTCAAGTTTAAAGAGTCTATCAATCAAAAATAAATGACATATACACGAGCATTCTTGGGTTTTTCATGTCACTAGGCATCGAAGTAAGTATACTATTTTTAATAATGCATAAAAAATATTTTAAATCAGAATTATACCTATTTTTCTTGGCTCACTACCTTGAAACACGGGTACACCTTACCACGGAACATGTGTTGTGTCTGAGTACACTAAACACGGAACAAATGGAACAACAAACACGGATATGGAAAACCGTATTTGGACGTTTTTACCCATTATAAGCGCCATTTTCAAGAAATAGCCAAGAGGAACGATATATATTTGCCCTTTGGTTGAAAATTACAATATGTACAGTGTACGCTGGGCTATTCCTAAAACAAAACAGTGTTTTGGGTTGTAAGGTGTGTTTATCACATGGAGACAACGTTTTACAACAGATGCTCAATACACAGTCGCTATAATCCATAAAAATGTCACAAACAAAACAACCTGTTTGTTTGTTTGAATTGAGCTTTGACGTCTCTGTCAACACTATTAAGGTCATTTTGGAATTGTTTCCAATTTTGCAATTCTTTTTATCCGTCATTGAGAATTAACGACATCTCAAACCTACCACCTAAGGTGAATAATAGGTTATATGAAGGAACGGTCGGACTCGCGCCACTTTGCCCGGGAAGAGTAAGACCTTCTAAGTGGTTAACCAGTAGTCCTGTACGATGGAAGTAACATGCAGCCCGTTTATTTCCCCAAGCAACGGTGGATGGGGCCCAAGAATAACCTGTACATAAACATGTAAACAATATAAAAAACAGAGGGACCGTTTAAATAGCCAACAATGGGCTATACTGAGCAAAACCAACTTCAATGAGACAAGACTCACAGTGCAACCACAAGAATCTGCAAAATAATTTGTGAGTAAAGAAGTTGCGCAAGCACATAGTCTGATCGCTGAAAGCAGCAACGAAAGACTAGCCCCGTATGCAAGTTCTAGCACACCAGACGAGGAAATCCTAGATTGTACCCTGGAATAGAAACTTTTATCCTACCCGGATTTTCTACGAAGGGATGGTATTGAAGTCGAGAATTCTGAGGTGTTTAACTCAAAGGGTGCCTGATGTGCGCTATTTGTTTAGAAAGTCGTGTACGCTGTCCGTAATGCGACGTCACTAAACGTCACAATAGACGTTATCAGTCGAAGTGTCCGCATATTCAAACTCTACGTTTTAAGATTGAAGCAATGCAAGAAAAAGAATCTGAAATAGGTGTGCCATGATATGTTCTCTTTGGTAATCATTCTGTTTTACTCAGCTCATAAACCATGAGTCCTGGGTTCGATTTTTGGCTTCTCCAAACTTTCTGACGAGTCGTTAAACTGGGGTCCACTCTCTGTATAACTATAGCGGGTTGCTGAGACGTTTAACTCAAAATACACAAACGGTCATTTTCTCCCTTTCACTGGCTTAAGAAGGGCAGTTGTTAAATTCTGACGTAAGAATATGCACTGTGTTGGTTTTATAAGCCTTCAAGGTAAACTAACTGGCACGATGTGACCTAAATAGTGTTTGTTGGGCTGTTTAATGGACGGTCCGCCTCGCACCGCGGTTTATGGACAGGCTTAGATCCCCAGCGGTTTACCAGTACTAGTGTGCGGGTCAGTTTCAGCTCTGCGTGGAAGCATCATGCAGCCCATATATTTCTTCAAGCCCCTATGGGCGGGGGCGGCCAAAAATAGACTTAGAAGGAAAAGAAGAGGAAGCTGAAGAAAAAAAGAAGCTGAGAGAAGAAGAGGAAGAAGAAAAAAAGAAGAAAATGAAGAAGAAGAAGAAGAAGAAGAAGAAGAAGAAGAAAAGTTGTATTTGTCTAGGAAATACTCAACACTATTTATTAGCTAGCATAGTTTCCTCCTCTGCCACCGGGAACCGCACTTACAGGAAAGAATTTGCTCCCTGATGGGAGCAAATTCTTTCCTGTAAGAGTGGTCCCCATTTGGTAAACGGGGCTATTATTTTTAGCATTTTCCTTGGTTTGCGTACAATTGATTTTCTTCCAGCTACGCCCCTGATATTGTTACGGCCCACAACTTCTAATCCTGAATTATCTTCCTTGGCCTACAGGTTTATAACCAATGACAACTGCGTCATGAGTACGACGACTCTTTGGCACAGAGTCGATTACTTTTTTTTTCTTTTTTTTTTTTAGCTATGCTCCATTCCTTCATTATGGCTGTCATGTCGGAAGATGCTGACTCGCCCGGGATTTGATTTTTTTTCGCAAAAATGACCTCGCGTCAACATATGGACTTGGAAAAAAGGGGTGAGGTGTTACGGCCCGATGCACCTAGCCTTCATTATACCTCCCTTGGTTGATTATGCGGAAGACAACTGAGGAAGACAGTTTACTCTTTGGCTTAGTGCTTAGAGCAGTTGATTTTACCAGATCGTCCCAGGTTCGAATCTCACCATAGGCGATTATTCCCCCTTTTTTTACAACTTTACCTCTCTCCATTGTTACGACATTCATGTCGCAAGAATACCAAAGTAAGAGTCTTATAGTTTTTATTTCAGAAAGATACATTATGGCTGAGTTTGAGTTTAGCGATGCTGGTCATCCAGATGACCCCAACACCATGTATACTATTGCCGAACCTAACAGTGAAACTTAGGATTGGGCTGATGTTTTGTCTGGTGTCTCACAAGGTGCCGTTTTCGGTCCAGCTTTGTTCTTCGTGGACATTAATGACATTTTTACTGACATTGTGTAACAGGCGACAAAAATGCTACACATCTTTGGCCCGGTCGTGTTTCGAACCCGGGCCGCCGGATTGATAAGCAAATCTGCCACGTTGCTATAAAAGCCGGCTTGTATCGAAAGGCAGTACAAGTGTGCTATATACATATACCCTATGCCATTCTCCCCATCCACATTGAGATTCGCCCTCGAATTTCTGGGAGTCCGAAAATCATGTGAAATAATACTCAAGGAGTTCTAATGCACGAACCCTCAAATTTGTTTTGTTCTCTGCCTAGTTATCTGCTTAATGTATTGCATTAAACACTTATTCCGATAACACACCCGTACGACATAGTGTGTTTTTTCACATCTCCTAAATGGCTACTTCTCTGATGAAAATCCATGATATGTTTCTTATTTATACTGCAAACATAGGTTGTGGGTGCTCGTTAGAACCGTCTCAAGGAGGCGGTTCTAACGTGTACCCACAACCTATGTCTTATAGAAGATATAATAAAAAAGTATGTATATCCCCTTAAATCCCATTTTTCTCTATGTAAAGTAAGGGGTGTTCATTTCACGGACTTGTTTGCATTATGTCATGCCACATTTCCATGCCTAGCACCCGAGTCTATCCATTTGGTTCCGAAGTTTACGTAAGTCCTCTGTAACTCTAATGTCCAGGCAGCACACCCAGTCGTCTGCGAACAGTCTTATTTCTGAGTCAATGTCGGTGGAAATATGATTAATATGCAGGGAGTATAACACTGGACTAAGAATAGGCGAACACTAATGTCATTAGTGTGCACCTACGATTAGTCCCATTCGGGACCCAGACAAAACTGGAACACACTCCATATATACTCGCCGTTAACTCAAATTGGGTCCATGCCATTTACAAAAACTTACTATTTTCAGTAGCAAAGATTTGTTTGTTTGATTTGAGGTTTAACGTCCCCGTCAACACTGTAAAGGTCATTTTGGAGACGTTGCTTCCAATTTTGTGGGACTTTTACCCGACATTGAGATGAAATGACATCTCAAGCCCTGTCGCCCAATGAAACCAATAGGTTTTTTTAGCATGGACGGTCCGCTTCGCACTGCAGTTCCTGGACAGGCTTAGATCCTCTAAGCGGTTTACCACTACTAGTGTGCGGGCCAGATTCAGCTCTGCGTGGAAGCATCGTGCAGCCCATATATTTCTTCAACCCCCTATGGGCGGGGGCCGTCAGTAGCAAAGAAAGGAATCTATAAATTCAAGAGTCTCCCCTCCCCACCAATGCCGAAACTAAATACGTTGGGTTTCAGTTGTTCATAAGTAGGGGATGTGGTAAAAACGTTCTG
Source organism: Lucinisca nassula (assembly GCA_963580285.1). Lineage (NCBI taxonomy): Eukaryota > Metazoa > Mollusca > Bivalvia > Lucinida > Lucinidae > Lucinisca > Lucinisca nassula. The sequence continues at coordinate 39,328,376 of OY757012.1, forward strand.
GAAAGCCAGAATAAATGTGTTCAACCGTCCCCTTTGTCCAAGGTTGTTACCCAACCCTTTAAATTCGTACGTGTATAAGTTCGGAGATCATAATGAGAAATAAAAAGGCATTAAAGAGTATGTAACAGCAAAATGGATCGTTTTGAATTAAAAACAGCATCATGTATCATGCCTTCGCTGGCGGATTAAAGAGTTTTATTTGAATGTAATTCGCCCCCGCCCACCGGGGCTTGGAGAAATAAATTTTGCTGCATGGTGCTTCCACGCAGAGCTGAATCTGACCACAAACGAGTACTGGTAAACCGCTTAGAAGGATTAAGCCTTGCCGGGCAAAGCGGTGTGAGCCAGATCGTCCAATATTTATAAGCCTTCTGGTTTCATTGGGCGGCAGGGTTTGAGATGTTATTTCATCTCAATGTCGGGTAAAAGTCCAACAAAATTGCAAGCAACGTCTCCAAAATGACCTAAATAGTGTTGACGGGGACATTAAACCCCAATTCAAACAAATATTTCAATTTATGAAGAATATTATCCGTGTTTGTTGCACCTAAATTGTGCTGACAAACCGCGTTATGGTGTATCATAACCCGTGGTAAGGTGTACCCTAACAAAAAATCACCATTGAACCATCAACGTATTCAGTGGGTATTGGCAAGAGCTGGGGCTCAAGCAAATGCATCAATGTAAGCTCTGAAATCGCAATAACATATAAATCACAAAATCATGTGCACAAAAGATGTGTTACTGTCAAAAAACATTGATCGAAGTATGCTGGGGTTGGTGAAAACACACCAGACGAAAGAAAAATGTTTGTGTTTTCGTTTATAATGAACAGAATTCTCTGCAACTGCATCAGTAAATGGTTATACCATTATTCTGCAACTATGCAAAATAACCACCCAAAAAGATAAGGATCTGGGCTACAATAAACCTTTTTCTTACCGAAAATACTGCTGTGACGTCATGATTTCTGTAGCGTTTGTTGTACTCTGTCGCGTTCGTTGTACTGCGGTAACCGGTGTGTGTCTTATAAAAAGTGTTTGAATTTTAAGTTGATTACATTAATTATCTAAGGATAATTTCCTATTTCTCCATGAAACACATTTTATGTAGCTCATTAATTGAAGCAACGCACAAGTGTCTGAATAAGGAAGCTTATTCCAAAGAGAACCTACATGTCTGTGTTTTTTTTCTTGTTTTGTTTAACTTCATTGTTTCAAGATTATTTCATTTATTTCTAACCAAATTTTACTCAGAGGTGGTTTTGTTTGATTTGAGGTCATTTTGGAGACGTTGATTCCAATTTTGTGGGACTTTTACCCAACATTGAGATGAAATGACATCTCAAGCCCTGCCATCCAATAAAACCAATAGGGTTTTTAAGCATGGATGGGGGGACTCGCGCTGCTTTGCCTGGGCAGGCTTGGATCCTCTAAGCGGTTTACCAGTACTCGTGTGCGGGTCGGTTTCAGCTCTGCGTGGAAGCATCATGCGGCCCATATATTTCTTCAAGTCCTGATGGGTGGGGGCCGTAATCAGAGGTGGCAAAAACAGGAGTATCTGGATAAAAACCACCTGACCTTCCGTTGCAGAACTTAGCGTCTCACATATTACCCCAGTGAGCCTCGAACCACAGCGGTGAAAGACCTAATGATTAAGAATCAGCGCTCTTATTCACTTTAGACCATGGAGGCCCCCACATGACTAAGGTTTTGTTTGTTGATATGAGGTTTAACGTCCCCGTCAACACTGTATATGTCATTTAGGAGGCGTTAATTCCAATTTTGTGGGACTTTTACCCAACATTGAGATGAAATGACATCTCAAGCCCAGTCGCCCAATGAAAATAATAGGGTTTATAAGCATGGACGGTCCAACTCGGCAAACTTAGATCCTCTAAGCAGTTTACCAGTACTAGTGTGTGGTCAGTGGAAGCATCATGCAGCCCATCTATTTCTTCAAGCCCCGATGGTAGGGGCCTAACATGTCAAAGGTAACCCAATAGTATAGCTAATTATATTGTCTATTTGTCCTTAAAGGGTGTCAGTAACAAACTAGAAATTATACCATGATCAGTCTCTGTGAGAAATACTTTTAACCCTTTTTGTACCAAATGGAATCTTCCACCTTATATATAGCAGGAGTCCATTTCAAAATTTAGGGGTGTCAGGTTGTGGTTTCTTCAAAAACTATTTGGAAATTAGCTGAAAATTTTGCAAACAGTGAAGCCCCTGATCAGACGCCACATTCTGTGGCGTCTGATCTGGGCCTGCACTGTTTGCCAACTACCCGTTTTCGGGTTTCCGGTACAAAATGGGTTAATCTGCAGCACTGCTCTATAGACTGCCAGCTCATCTAATTATGCATTAGTTGATTTGTTAATGTATATCTTAATTGTTGGTAGATAACAGTAATTGCTCATATTAAGCAGATGATTCATGAAGTATACCAGAATGTAAAGTTTTTTTAGTTTTTTTTAAATCAGATACAAGATAGACCTCAGAGAAAAAAGAAAAACAAAAACAAATATTCAGCATTCATATGTAGTAATTAAATATTCAGCATTCATATGTAGTAATTAAATAGAACTAGGAAATCGTCATAGGGTCATCATCAAAATTCAGTGAGTCTTGATTTACCCTATTTACCTAGATGCATTCGGACAGAGTCGGGCCTGAACTGTGGCGCAACTCATCAGGTCAACACTGTTTGCCATCCATCTAGCTATTTCTAGACAAAACATCAAATAGTAAATTGCACTTGTTCAAATTTTATAACAAGTTTGGTAAGGAGTGAGGTGTCCAATTATTTAGGATAAATTCTGCATCCTGATACTGGCAAAGTACAGTGAAATTCTGCTATTAAGACCATCCATTATTTAGACTAACCAGTGCTTCAGCTGAAGTGCACGACCCGCCGGATGCTTTTACCTTTATGAGTGTTACCATTTATGGGTATGGTGGCCATTTTGGTCATGTGACCTGGACCTAAAACGGTTCCCCCAATAAATGCGCCTTATCATAAGGAGCACAAAATATATCTTGAATCGTTTGCAGGATAAAATGCATTCTCACTTTTCCAATACAAAAGCATATGTGTCAAAGTTTGACCTAGGCACAAAGAAGGTCAAGGTCAACCCAGGGTCACCATTTTAGCAATTTATGATGGGCCTACGTCCCAGATGCTATTTATCAAGTTTCGTGGAAATCTTCCTAGTGGTTCTGGGGAAGTTTGTTTGTTTGTTTGATTTGAGGTTTAACTTCCCCGTCAACACTGTAAAGGTCATTTTGGAGACGTTGCCTCCAATTTTGTGGGACTTTTACCCAACGTTGAGATGAAATGACATCTCAAGCCCTGTCGCCCAATGAAACCAATAGGGTTTATTAGCATGGACGGTCCGCCTCGCACCGCGGTTCCTGGACAGGCTTAGATCCTCTAAGCGGTTTACCAGTACTAGTGACTGCGGGCCGGATTCAGCTCTGCGTGGAAGCATCATGCAGCCCATATATTTCTTCAAGCCCCTATGGGCGGGGGCCTGGTTCTGGGGAAGACTATTTTTGAAGGGTTTTTACCATATATGGCTTGGCGGCCATTTTGGTCATGTGACCTAGACCCCATGAGCAAATTTTGGTTTCCCCCATCCCATAGAGGCTCCATACGAAATTTGACTTCAATCGGCCCAACGGTTTCCGAGGAGAAGCAGTTCGAAAATTTTCACATTTTGCACCTCGGCGAGGTTATACTAAATGGAATGTAATATTTTGCAAGTTCATTGGTTAGATCTCATTGATATCTATCAGTATGCCAAAAATTGTTTAAATATTCCAAGCGGTTAAGTCACTATCACCAATTTTCACAAACGGGTTACGGATGGACAGACAGACAGACCATATATGGCTTGGCGGCCATTTTGGTCATGTGACCTGGACCCCATGAGCAAATTTTGGTATCCCCCTTCCCATAGAGGCTGCATATGAAATTTGACTTCAATCGGCCCAAAGGCTTCCGAGGAGAAGCAGTTCGAAAAGTTTCACTTTTTTCGCCTCAGCGAGGCTATACTAAATGGAATGTAATATTTCGCAAGTTCATTGATTAGATCTCATTGATATCTATCAGTATGCCAAAAATTGTTTAAATATTCCAAGCGGTTAAGTCACTATCACCAATTTTCACAAACAGGTTACGGACGGACAGAATGACCGAATGACAGATTTTAGACCACTCTAGAAAATCAACCTACTTCAGTTGGTCGCTTTTTCTGCGGGTCGTGCAATTTTGCTTTGATAAGCTTATTTAATAGGCTGCAGTTATTCTTTCTTTGTGGTTTCTGCATACAGTGTCCTCTGGTCGGGGACCACCTTTGGGACTGTTCAGGCCGATTTTGAATAGTCCTACAGGTGGTCTTAACCCTTATCTTGCTGTTCACGACAACCCCTATCTTTGCAAACAGTGTAGATCCGGATCAGGATCCATCTGATCAGGATCTACACTGTTTGGCTTTTAGTTTATGAATTTGTAGCAATAAATTACATCAAGTCATTTGATTGGTTGATAGACAGAAATGGGTGTGGCTTAAATAAATATTCAGCAAGATAAGGGTTAATACAGGAATTTTACTGTATCTTCACTGAAAAAGGAGTAATCAAATCAATGAGAGTGGTTTGTCTCTGAGTGTACTGTATCTACCCTAAATATTTGTTCTAAAATTTGAATACCGTAAAATCCTAAAAATTCAGGCATCTTGAGGACTTCCTGTAACTCTTGTTTGATTTGAGGTTTAACGTCTCCATCAACACTGTAGAGGTCATTTTGGAGATGTTGCTTCCAGTTTTTTGGGACTTTTGCCCAACATTGAAATGAAATGACATCTCAAGCCCTGTTAACCAATGAAATCAATAGGTTTATAAGCATTGAAGGTCCGACTCACACCTCCTTGCCTGGGCAGGCTTAGATCCCCTAAGGGTTTTACCAGTACTCATGTGCAGTCAGTTTCAGCTCTGCGTGGAAGCATCATGCAGCCCATCTATTTATTCAAGCCCTTATGGGCTGGGGCCGTCCTGTAATTCTTCTATTTTCTTTTACAAATTTCTTTCACTGTCCAGCAAGGAGTCCAAAAAGTGCAGACAGAATGACAGTTAATGGTGTAGACCCTGATCAGACTGCTCACAGAGATAGAAATACTGTGACTAATTTCTATAAATAACCATTACCTGGATTTGATAGTCACATGGACATCAAGATTGAAAAGCTTCTGTGCTTAGTAACTTTGGGTTGATTGACAATCGATCCAAACAGGATAATTTTGGGACAGTTTATCTTATTTCTCCATATCCCCACATGATGGTGGGTAGGTGGAACTTATTAGACTCTTACCAGCCCCGATAGCTCAGTTGGTAGAGTGCCCGCTCCGGGGGAACGGGAGGTCACGGGTTCGATCCCGGGCCGCGACATACCAAAGTCGTTAAGAATGGTACTAGCTGCTCCTCGCTTGGCACTCAGATTTACGGGGTAGAGCTAGGACTGGTCGACTCAGTGTCAGGATAATGTGACTGGGTGTGGTATCATGTAATGTGTCTGGGACATGATACTTCAGTGAGGCAGCACTATAAAAGTGAGCATTGAGCTCCCTGTCGCAACCAGACACCGTTGTGATATGACTGAAAAATTGTTGAAAGCGACGTTAAATCCGAATTCACACACACATACACTTATTAGACTCGACTCAATGAGCAACTCTAACAGGTGCCCACATGGCCCCAAAACATATTTTTTGACCTATTCAGTACCAGAAACCCCTAAAGGGTACCTTCGCAAACAGTGCAGGCCCAGATCAGATGCCGCAGAACGCGGCGTCTGATCAGGGCCTACACTGTTTGCAAAAAAGTTAAACCATTTCCCGAATAAATTTTGAAGAAAACACAACCTGACACCCGAACATTTCGAAATGGACTCCTGCCATATATAAAGTTTGGTAAAAAAAAGGGTTAAACAAGAAACAATGGAATTATCATTAACTTAGCCTCATTATCCTTAGGTTCACTGTTCTATAATTATCACTATCATTCCTGTGGTTTGAGACATTTATCTGATGACAACTTGCGATATTGCAAATACAATGAGAATCTTACACGAGTGGTCATTTCATATGATATTTCATAAATTTCATTTGAAATGACCACGAGTGTAGGATTCTGTTTATAAGATGACCGCTTTAAACTGGATTTTATCGCCTTTGAAATTTTGACAATTTTTCCACAAAAATGCTTTGTTGACATGGATGTCGTTATGACTTTACTTAATCCCGCCAACAGCCCCCACCAATAGGGGCTTGAAGAAATATATGGGCTGCATGATGCTTCCACGCAGAGCTGAATCCGGCCCGCACACTAGTACTGGTAAACCGCTTAGAGGAGCTAAGCCTGTCCAGGAACCGCAGTGCGAGGCGGACCGTCCATGCTAATAACGCTTTTGGTTTCATTGGGCGACAGGGCTTGAGATGTCATTTCATCTCAATGTCGGGTAAAAGTCCCACAAAATTGGAAGCAACGTCTCCAAAATGACCTTTACAGTGTTCTACGAGAAGAATATTGACCCTAAGTCCTCAGAAGTATACCGCCTTGCTAACCAGATGAGAAGAGAGAATGCTGATGTTGTAGGTGACAAACCACTAAAGAATGATGCAGGGGAGATGTCAATGAGGGAAGACTCAAAGCAGAGGGCCTGGCTAGAACACTACCAAAGGCTACTCAATGTTGAGTTCGACTGGGACCCAGACCACCTGTCTGATGAACCACCAGTGGAAGGGCCACCCATTCCAATCACTATTGATATGGTTAAGAAGGCTATCTCTCAGATGAAGACTGGCAAAGCACCGGGACCCTCTGGCATAGTGGTGGAGATGATAAGAGCTGCAGGTGATGCGGGTGCCTCGATGATCCGCGACCTTGCAGCTGCAATCATCCGTGATGGGAAGGTACCCTCTGACTGGGGACAAAGTTTCATTGTCTGTCTCTACAAGGGCAAGGGCGATGCATTGGAACGGGGCAACTACCGTGGTCTCAAGCTGACAGAACAGGTCATGAAAGTCCTGGAGAGGATTGGGGATGGCCTCATTAGGCAGTTGGTGTTCATCGACGATTCCCAGTTTGACTTCATCCCAGGAAGAGGCACAACAGACGCAATTTTTGTTGTACGGCAGCTGCAAGAAAAGTATCTGGCGACCACCAGGAGACTCTACATTGCTTTTGTAGACCTGGAGAAGGCATTTGATCGAGTGCCTAGGAAAGTCATCTGGTGGGCACTAAGAAAACTTGGAGTGGACGAGTGGATTGTGAAACTGGTCCAAGGGATGTATGCTAATGCTCGGAGCCGTGTCCGCGTTGGTGATGGTTACAATGAAGAATTGAGGTGAAGGTGGGTGTTCATCAAGGCTCTGTTCTCAGCCCACTGCTTTTCATCATTGTGCTTGAAGCCTTGTCATGCGAGTTCCGCTCTGGAGTCCCCTGGGAGGACCTGTATGCTGATGACCTTGTCATCATAGCTGAATCCCTTGAGGAATGTGTCAGGAGGCTCTTAACTTGGAAAGACGCAATGGAGGCGAAAGGGCTGAGAGTGAATGCAGGAAAGACAAAGATCATGATCTGTGGTACAGGTCTGGACCTCTTGCAGAGTACAGGCCAGTTCCCATGTGCTGTATATCGCACTGGAGTGGGCAGCAACAGTATCTTTTGTAATGGCTGCAAGTTCTGGGTGCACAAGAAATGCAGTGGGCTCAAACGCTTGATAGAGGACCCTGATAACAGGTGTACACGGTGCCAAGGAACTGCATGCCCCTTAGATGGCAGACCACAGAGGAAAGTCCAAGTCAGATCCGACAAGCTGGAGGTTGTAGCTTCCTTCTGCTACATGTACCTAGGTGATATGCTCTCTGCAGCGGGTGGTTGCGACATTTCAACTACATCACGTGTGAAAACAGCCTGGAAGAAATTCAAGGAGTTGCTACCAGTTCTCTCTTCCCGCCACCTCTCGTTCAAGACACGTGGCTGTGTGTAAAGCTCTTGTGTGCGGAGCGCAATGCTCCATGCCAGTGAGACATGGCCATTGACAAAGCCAAACCTCCAACGCGAAATGACAGGGCAATGATCAGACAGATCTGCAATGTCAAGCCACAGTCAGGTCCAGTGAGTTACTTGAGCATCTTGGCATTGAGGACCTGGACCTCATCCTGAAAGAGAGAAGACTTCGCTGGTACGGACATGTGGAATGCTCCAACGGTGCAGTCAAGACTGCCTGTGACATACAGGTAGGTGGAAAGAGGGGGCCAGGAAGGCCCAAGATGACCTGGAAGCAGCTAACAGAAAGAGATTGCAGAGAATGGAAGCTCTCTGCTATTGATCCTCATGATAGACAAGCCTGGAGATCTGGTGTAAGATCTGCCATGCGTGCAGCAAGCCAGCTACCTGGAAGGGGACCCACTTATGTGGACGCTGCCCCTGTACCTGCACGTTAATCAAAAATCCGTTGATGATGATGATGAGTGTTGACGGGGACGTTAAACCTCAAATCAAACAAACAAACAAATAATCCCGCCAAAGTGTTATTACACGTGTGGTCACACAACGCTATCTACTGCTTATCAACAACATCATTTGAAAAATGTATTTATGATGTAAGCATTCATTCGGGCTGCTTCAGTTATGCTGTTTTAACAATTCATGGATTTTGGGCTCTCATTAGAACCATAATAGCAGTACCACCCAGCTGTCTGTTTGATCATACAAATTTATACCCTTGTTAACTTGCTGTCTTTTTACAATAAAAAGTTTGGATTACAAGGGTGTCCATAGCAGTAAAGTGCAGATAAAGTACATGTATAGGGAATTAAATATATACCGTAAAAGTCCTAAAAATTCTGACACCTTGAGGCCTTGCTCCTAAACTTTTAGCATATTTGTTTCATGATCCAGCAAGGAGTGCAAAAAGTGCAGCTGGAATGGCAAACAGACTGATCTGGATGTGCACTGTTTGCTTAGGACAATCTGTCCCCTTAGGATCATTACAGTAAGTACTTTATGGCATGCACCAAATCCTCTGTTACAGCACTGCAGTATAACAACAGATCTCTGAAAAGTATAGATTAAAATATAATCTAGGGGTGGTTCAGTGAGGTGAAGGTGACACATCACCAGGGCATCCAGTTGATATTGGCTTACAGCTGTCAGTGCTGTTATCTGTTATCTGGCTATCTGATCAGGATCTTCATTGTTTGTCATTCAATTTATGAATTTGTTGCAATAATTTGCAACAAGTAATCTGATTGGTTGATAATCCGTAGTGGGTGTGGCAGATTAAAATATTCAGCAGGGCAAGGGTTAAAATATTCTGGTCTGCTGCAAAATTCCAGACTGGTTCAGATACTTCTGTTGCTTTAATTCTGGCTGGAGGTCTGGGCAGCATATTCAGATTCTTTGTACTTTCTCTCAATTTGCTAATGATTGATGATACATTTAAAGGTGACTTTGGCTAATTATGACAGATAATGTCTTTGTTTTGTATAAACTTATGTCAGATGGGGTTTCTGTACAGGGAATTAAACAGGAAACCAAATAAGTTGTTCTAAGAGAGATCCGTACAATATGGCCATTTCCAGAATTATTTTATGATGTGTTTGCCAATGGAAAGCCATAGGAAGACTTCCAAAATCTTGGACATACCCTTCTCGGCATTTACTCCTTTTCTTCGTTCAGGTTGATAGGCATGCTTACCAAGTAATGCTTACTATCCTAGGAAACCTGATTACACTCTTCTGGAGTCCATGTCTGTTAGTCTGAACATTAATATTTGCCATTTCTCTATGGATTAATGATTTTGGATTAACGCTTTGGTACTACGACCTAAACTACCTTCTAATGTTCTAAAGTACATTTAGTAGAAATTGTATTGAACAGAAGTAGGACCTTTCAATTTCAAAGGAAATAAAAGGGTAACATTTTGTTTATTTGCATTTTTGTGGATGCGGAATGTCAAGCATAAGGGCTGTAAATCATCATCATCATCATCATCATCATCATTATCATCATCATCATCATCACCATCATCATCATCATCCCCCTAACCATGTAGGTCAATCCCTTAGCAATACAAGAATGGTACAAAGTCACAAATGAATGTAAGGGTCATTAAGTAATATTTATTTTTTAACAGTGGCGAAAAAGGAATCTGCCGACATCCCACAATGCGTGTGTTCAGGAAATATAAGCCTTTGAAGAATAAGTACCCATAAAAGATAAGATCAACAGGAAGATGATTTAAAATGGGATATACTTATTTTACTATTATTAGCACAGTCACAAGAAAACTGTCTTTCGGGATTTGTGACCTCGTAGGACAATAACTGGCCTGCTCACCCATTGTATACTAGTGGACTCTTCTATTGCTATATGTTGGACAAGTCCATTTGTCATATAAGGGGTGGTTGGCCTATTTTTTCGTTCTTATTCTATTTTTGATGGATAATTCTGTTAGCAAAAAGTGCAGGCCCTGATCAGACGCCACATTCTGTGGCATCTGATCTGAGCCTGCACTGTTTGCCAAGGTACCTCTTTAGGGGTTTCATGTCTAAAAAGGGTTAAATAGATAATGTGTTTGTGTTGAGGTTTTATGTCCCCATCAACACTATTTAGGCCATTTTGGAGATGTTGCTTCTGTTTCTGTGGGACTTTTAACTGACATTGAGATGAAATGACATCTCAAGCCCTACCGCCCAGACAAACCATAGGGTTTACGTGCAGGGACGGTCGGACTTGCACCACTTTGCCTGGGCAGGCAAGTCTTGAAAGTTTAGATACACAACAAAAAGAGGCATTGTACTATACAGTCAGCGAAAAATAAAGTTCTGGGGCCAGTTGTTCAAAACTAACGACGTTGTTAGTTAACGTATCGTTAAAATTTTCATCATTAAATTTGGCAAATATACAAATATTTTTGCTGAAAAAATGTGAGCAGCTTTTGCAAATGCAAAAGCTGCTCACATTTTTTCAGCAAAAATACCAAAATTCTTGATATTGTTCTTACTAGAATAGTTAACAATTTGACCACTAATGAGCTCGTTAAGCTAACAAGGCTTTGAACAATAACCCCTGATCAGGCTGCGCAGATGCACAGGCTGATCTGCACCTTTGTTGTTCGTAAATGGCAAATTCAGATTTTCTCACGACACAACTCCTACGCCACTTCACATCACTTCACACTTTCAAGACATTGAAAAAAGGGATGAAATAGTTCAGTGGGCCATGGAATTATATAATTCATCCTTAATATGGAGGTTGCATCTCACTGTTCCATTGTGTTAACTTGTCTATATATTGAAGACCTTGGTAAACTCTACTTCATAGGGTGAAATATTTGGTTAGTGTGGAATACAGTAAAATTTTGCTATTAAGACCACCCAAAATTAAGACTAAATCTGCATTTAAAAGCTTATTTAGTAAGTTGAAATTATTCTTTCTTTGTTGTTTTTTTCTGCATACAATGTCCTCTGGTCAGAGACCATCTTTGGGACTGTTCAAAAGTGGTCTTAAGACCACTTTTGAACAGTCCAAAAGGTGGTCTTTATGTAGGAATTTTATTGTATATCCTTGTGTGTTTTGCTAATTTTAAACTCTACTTTGCAATTGTTTGTTAACACTATTACAGAAATGTCAGAATTTTTCTGCAAAGGCATGTTCAGGGAATGTTTTTCTTTAATACCAGAACCCTAACTGTGCTGAATATTTCAATATTGATATGCCACAATCCTCCCCAATTTTCAGCCAATTGTGTTGCAGAATTTCAGTTTTTATCATGGATTCAGAATGGAAAACAGTATACATTCTGATCAGCTGGCTTATCTACCTGTATCTACACTGTTTTCAGCAAAAAAGAATATGTCCAGATTCAGCATGGTTTATTCTTTTCTCAGTTTAACCCATAAAATGCCAATCTCGACAATTGTTGTCTGCTTTGCGGTCTGCTGGTTACCTTAATTTTTTTTTTTTTTTGCAAACAGTCTGGGCACAGATCATACTGCTCCTTTACGGTTTGCCTTTATGCAAAAATATTTTTAAAAAGTTTACAAAAAATTCAGCAGACGACATAAGCAGACGACATTTTCAGATGCAGTTTGTCTTGGCATCGTAAAGGTTAATTTTAAGATTCAACTAGATACTGGAATACAAACATATTATTGTATGGAATACAAACATATTATTGTACGGAATAATTATATTCATACATTAATAATTGTGATTCTTGAATGTGGAATATTGGATAATGTCTGACGAAAAGCGGCAAATTAACCTTGAAAGGAGACAGGCAATGAGAAGAAAGGGATTTGTGTGGGATCAGGCGGGGGTAAGTGTTCAAGAAAATATGCAAGGTATAGGGAGGTATGTTTGAAGATCATTGAAGTTTCATGGCTAATTTTCCTTATTTCTTGTTTATAGAAATGTGATAATTTTCTGTACATTTTGTGTGTACATTTTGGGTTAATTGTTTATCAGTTACCCCCTATATTAATTGCATTACAACACCTTGACCTGATAAAGATATGCTAACTCAGGTCAAGTGAGCTTTATCAGGTCAACGTGACATTGCACTTCTATGAACTGAACTACTGTAAAAAATGGCAAAAGTGTTAAGAGTGTACAAGGGGATTATTAGCTGATAAATAGAATACCAGTTTTGTGTCATTTGATATACTTGATAACAAAAGATAGTCCATTTATCAGTTACCCCCTATATGAATTGCACTGTAATACCTTGTACTGGTGTCTCAGGACAAGTGAGAGTGACATTGCATTTTTATGAATGAACCAGGCTACTGGAAAATTTGGCAATAAATATTATGTTATTTAACTGGAAAAAATACAATGTCATGCAGAAATATCATAGAAAAAATTACGGTCAGATGATACGGATATATTGACCGATTATTGCGGGTGCACTGAGGACAGTCGATAACTGTTCGTTAATTGCATATTTAAAGAGTGTACAAGGCCGTAAACTGATAAACAGAATAACAGATTTGTTGCATTTGATATCAAATTTATCAGGCTCGGCTTCGAGAAAGCATGTAGAATCGCTTGATGAGCGTCGCGATTCTACAAGCGTTCTCGAAGCCTTGCCTGATAAACTTGATAACAAAAGACATGAAACTGGTATTCTCCATTTATCAGTCTACCCATAGTTATATATGCATGTACAAGTAAAGTTGAATTGCTGATGTCCATGTGGCTATCACACTGACACCCATGTTAATAGTGTTTATACGAAATCCGGGTAAGAGTTATTTATAGCTTGATAATCTTCTTGTGATTAAGACTCCTGTGTAAAGGGGGTTGTCTCATAGAAACAGACTGATAAGGTAAGTATTTTGTGATAATTTGAGGATAGTTTTTGTCAATTCTCCATAAAAACCTATGTTGTGTGTATTCATTAGAACCGCCTCGGCGAGGCGGTTCTAACGAGTAACCACAACATAGGTTTTTTTTTGAGAAATAAGGAAAACAATCCTTCAATTGTCACAAAATACTTACCTTATCTGTTTCTATGTATCTGTAAAACATGGGCTGGGCTCATTGGCTGGGACAATAGCAAACAGTGTAGATCCAGATCAGATGCCACAGAATGCAGTGTTTGATCAGGATCTACCCTGTTTGCTCAAAAAACAGGAATTATAGGGTTAAGGGAAACAGTTTAAGTCCTCAAATTCTTACCATACTTGTTGTATATAAAATTTGAAATAGGTGGATGAGTGGTAAACAGTGTAGACCCCGATAAAATGCAGCACTCCGTGGTGTCTCATACTGTTTTGCTTAATTCTCAAATTCCTGTAGTTTAAACAAACAGTGATCAACTTCTGCATTCTGCGGGTCTACACTGTTTGCCACAATGACAAGAGTAGTGTGGCTATAAATAACTTATACCAAGATTTTATTCAAATCAGTGACAGTCACAGGGACATCAGCAATGTAAAGCTACTGTGCTTGATTGAGTATCTAATATTCACTGGCTGATATAGGCCCCCTTATAAGAAAGCCTTTCTTCGGGTTAACCCGTATCTTGCTGTTCGCGACAACCACTATCTTTGGAAACAGTGTAGATCCAGATCAGATGGCTTCTGAAGAAGCCATCTAATCAGGATCTACACTGTTTGACATTCAGTTCATGAATTTGTAGGAATAAATTACATAAAGTGATCTGATTGGTTCAAAGTCAGAAATGGGTGTGGCTAAACTGAATATTCAGCAAGAGAAGAGTTAAGGAGAATGGGAACACCTGCAAGATTTCTCTTCCATTATTCAAAGGGAGACAACTTTCGGAATTTCTGTCAGTTTTTCTATAAGCTCTGTCTCATGGAAGAAGGGGGTCAACTCTTAAAGGAAAGAATTTGCTCCGCATGAGCAAATTCTTTCCTTTAAGATTTGACCCTTATTGACATGAGAGACAAAAATACTTTTGGATGAGTTGCCTCCCCTGAAGGTGTATCCATTTCCCTTAAGACACAAAACCGGCCTTCTCAGGCTAGCAAGTATGTAGAAAGTTTAGAAATAGAAGGGGAGACAAAAGTACTTTTGGGTGAGTTGCCTCCCCAAAAGATGTATCCATTCCCCTTCAGACCCAAACGGGCCTTCTCAGGCTAGCAAGTGTCTTGAAAGTTTAGAAATAGAAACAGGCTTTGGAATGTGCTGATGGCTAGTGGGTTAGAGTGCAGACTCTTAATCATCGGGTCTGTCACCGCTGTGATTTGATCACACCAAGTTCTGCAACGGAAGGTCAGGTGGTTTTTCTCTGGGTGCTCCAGTTTTTGCCCACCTCTGATTAACAATCATCTCAAAATAAGTGAAATAATCTTGAAAGGGATGTAAACCCAATTGGGATTGTGTTGAAAAGACAAGAGCATTTAATTGCCTGTAGTGTATTGGGTAAGAAAACTTTTGAGTTATTTCCCTTCCAAGGTAACTTCAGCATATTGCTATGTTACACACAAAAAGGACATAGATGTGCAGGCTGGCTTAAGTCTTTGTTTGGTGCACAGATCCAAACACATTTTTGTTGTATCAGTGTTACCCCAGGAGTTATCGGGGTGGGGGCTCTTTTTCCTTGAATAGAGTAGCAGAGTCCACCAAACTATAGGGGTGTCAGATTGAGATTTTTTTTTGTCTTATATTGCTGAACCTTTTGCAAAAATTCTGCAGACCCTGATCAGATGATCTGATTTTGTTAATATTCTGGTTTGGGGATTCCCTATAACAGGGGTTAAAATTTTCATATCATGCTGTTTTAAGAAATCATTGCAACTGTCGGCCCCCGTCCATAGGGGCTTGAAGAAATATATGGGCTGCATGATGCTTCCACACAGAGCTGAATCCGGCCCGCACACTTGTACTGGTAAACCGTTAAGAAGATATAAGCCTGTTCAGGAACCATTGTGCGAGGCGGACCGTCCATGCTAATAAACCCTATTGGTTTCATTGGGGGACAGGGCTTGAGATGTCATTTCATCTCAATGTCGGGTAAAAGTCCCACAAAATTGGAAGCAACGTCTCCAAAATGACCTTTACAGTGTTAACGGGGACGTTAAACCTCAAATCAAACAAACAAATCATTGCAACTGTATCTATGGTTTCAACCCAGAATCCAACGGGCATCACATGTGAAAAGGTTAAAGGTCTCAGGCCCCAGGCCCCGAGGTCATACTCAACCCAGCTGAGCATGAAATTTAAAATGCTCATTAATATTGAAATACAAATGAAAGAGGCAAATTTTCAGCTCAGATCAGCATAGAATGTTATTTGTCATGCTCATAAATTTTAAAACGCCAACTATTGTTGGCATTTTAAAATTTATGAGCAAGACAAATTTCACCCTCAGCTGAGTTGGTTTAAACAGTATTTACAAATGCAGGAGCATATAATTTCACTCACGTGAGTGAAATTATATGCTCCTGACAAATGATAATGTTCAATACATACATACATGTACAAGAAGAATGTTCAGAAGCCACAGGATCTGACAGTAAGCGGCTAAGCTTATATTAATCATCTCCTGGAAGAAGTATAATTTATGTGTATAAAGCATGAATGGTGTTATTACAGTAAATATGTGTCAGCTGAGTTGAGCATGAAAAAAGTTTTATAACCTCGGGACCAGGCAAGCTTGCACATATATGCATTCTCACCAGAGCCTTTGCCACTCATAGACAATCATGTAGACGAGACCTTGAAATAGCTTCATTCAAGAAAAGAAGATTGGGCCTGAGGTTATAAAACTGTTTTCATGCTCGACTCAGCTGAGCATGAAATTTATAATGCTAATAAATATTAAAATGCAAATGAAAGAGGCAATTTTTGTCCTCAGATCAGCAAAGAATGGTATTTGTCCTGCTTATAAATGTTAAAATGCCAACAATTGTTGGCATTTTAAAATTTATAAGCAGGACAAATTTCATGCTCAAGTGAGATGAGCATGAAAAATATTTTCTTGCACACCAGACAAGGAAATCCGTGATTTTACCCTGGGATAGAAATTTATGTTCTGACCCTGGTGTTCCGACCCAGGCAACTAACATAAATACGCTTCAATTCTATTCAACTGCCGGAACTACTTCCGTACTACTTTTATTTTGTAAACAATATACATGTGCGAGCTGTCAAAACTAACCGGAGGTGTTGTGCAAGAAAAAGAATCCAATATGGGGTTCTGTTGTAGATGGGCGTTTTCAACCCTCGGGATGACTGTGCTGAGCTGAACCTCCGCATAGCCCTGGTTCCGCTCAGCATTATCATCCCTCGGGTTGGAAACGCTCATCTACAACAGAACCCCATATCAGATTCTTATATTATGATCTCGGGTCCAGGCCTATTAGTTGGCTGCTTTTGAAGAACATCAATCAAAACTTGCTAAGGTCAGCTGATTTTGGTTTCGAATATCCCTTTTCTGTATGGAGTAAAATTCCTGTATTTAGACCAGTTCTTGGGCTGTTCAAAAATGGTCTTCAAGAGCATTTTTGAACAGTCCTAAAAGATATTGAAGACCACTGTTGAACAGTCCTAAAAAGCTTCTCTTCTAGAGGACATTTGGTGTAGGAAGTGAAACTATTTAAATATAATTAAAAGAAGAATTAACCATATTTACCCTATGTATTAGGATAGACAGGCCTGAGACGGCCCCCGCCAATCGGGGCTTGAAGAAATATATGGGCTGAATGATGCTTCCACGCAGAGCTGAATCCAACCCGCAAACAGGTAGTGGTAAACTGCTTAGAGGATCTAAGCCTGCCCAGGCAAATTGGTGTGCACGAGTCGGTTTCATTGGGCGACAGGGCTTGAGGTGTCATTTCATCTCAATGTCGGGTAAAAGTGCCACAAAATTGGAAGCAACATCTCCAAAATGACCTTTACAGTGTTGACGGGGGCATTAAACCTCAAATCAAACAAAAACAGACAGGCCTGAGCAAACAGTGTAGGCTCAGATGAGATGCCACAGAATGGCTATTCATCCAGCTATTTTTAGACAGAACATTTGGTAGTAAATTGTACTTATTCATTTTAGAACAAGTATGAAAAGGAGTTGAGGTGTCTGAATATTTAGGGTAAATATGATAGTCATTTTTAGCTGGTTTTAACCCATTTTGTTCCGGAAACCCCAAAACGGGTACCCTGGCATACATTGCAGGCCCAGATCAGACGCCACAGAATGTGGCGTCTGATCAGGGCCTACACAAGATCAGACGCCACAGAACGTGGCGTCTGATCAGGGCCTACACAGTTTGCAAAAAGTTAAGAATTTTGAAGAAAACACAGCCTGAATCCCCTAAATTTTGAAATAGACTCCTGCCATATATAAGGTGGAAGATTCCATTTGGTACAAAAAGGGTTAATAGCAGAATGTTACTGTATTTCACAGACACTGGCAAAGCTTGAAGAATCAGCTAGAAGGTGGAGAGAGGCCAGCAGTCGCAGACAGAAAGGTAGGAATTTTTCCTGATAAACAGGTTAACCCTTATCCTGCTGTTCACGACAACCCCTATCTTTGCAAACAGTGTAGATCCAGATCAGATGGCTTCTGAAGAAGCCATCTGATCAGGATCTACACTGTTTGCCATTCAGTTTGGAAATTTGAATGAATAAAATACATCAAGTATTTTGATTGGTTGAAGTGAAAATGGGTGTGGCTAAATTAATTTATGCAGCAGGATAAGGGTTAACCCTTAAAGTGCAAATCAGGACAAGCAGATGGCCCTTTCAAAGCATTTTGCTTTACTTTTAGAGAAAATAAAGCTTGACATTAGGCAGATCATTCACATCCCAGCAGATGATTCACATGAAATGTCAAGCCTTTGTTTCACTTAAAAAAAAACTAGAATTTTCCATAGCTCTTAAAGGGTTTTTGAGAAAAAAAAAAAAATTTTTTGATAAAAATAGTGTTGAAAATATTTGCTAGAAAAATTGACTGTTTAACCCTTATCCTGCTCTACCTTTTCAAATAGTGTAGATCCAGATCAGAAGCCATCTGATCTGGATCTTCATTGTTTGGAAAATAAGGCATACCCGGGCTCAGCAGGACAAGGGTTAAGTAAAGAAAAACGAAAAAAAAAAAAAAAAGAAGTCTGTGTGCATGTTTGAGCATAGTGTGACCCCTGCGCCATGACCTTTGACATCATCAGAAAGATTGTTTTTACCGTACCGAATATGACAGCCAGTCTGCTATAGATAAATGGGAGAGAGAAGACCATCGGGCCCAAAAGATCAGGTTCTAGGGTGTAATGATCTCCCCTACCCCCGCGATTTCACAAAAGCTTGACCATTCTAAGGATATAGGAAAATGAGCATAAATGGCCACGTTTCTATGTAAACTCTACATTTTTGTTCAGCTTGAAAGAAGTGAAATAATCTTGAAAGGGCAGTAAATCCAAAAACCAAAAATTTAACCCTTATCTTGCTGTTCACGACAACCCCTATCTTTGCAAACAGTGTAGATCCAGATCAGATGGCTTCTGAAGAAGCCATCTGATCAGGATCTACACTGTTTGGCATTCAATTTATGAATTTGTAGCAATAAATTACATCAAGTAATTTGATTGGTTGATAGACAGAAATGGGTGTGGCTTAAATGAATATTCAGCAAGATAAGGGTTAATAAAAAAACATGGTTTCTGCTTTGGACAATAAAGAGTTTGTGGCTTAGTCAGTTCTACATGTATGGATGTAGATTATAATAGATTGGCAAGGCAGAGCCATCAATTTTTTACTGTCAATTCAACTGTATCACAGACAAAAGTTATGGTGTATAGAACAGTTGGTCCGCTTGCAAAGGCATTCTACTCACTGCCCAGGTGAAAATGATGGTCAGGAGACCATCAAAAATGATGGTCAGGAGACAATCGACTATCATAGAATACTATGGACTACCATGGTAGTTCATGGTCACACAACCATGGAAAACCATGGTTGACCATGTTTTTTTACAATGGCCACCCATGGTCATATACCATGGTCTAAAGTGACTTTGAACACCATGGTAGACCATGGTCTATGCCCATGGTCAAAAAGTCATTTTTGCCTTCACTAAATATATAGCATTTTCCTAACCAAACCAGTTCAGGGTGCAATGCCATTTATATTTGATGACATACAATAGGTAGTATTAGAACAAATACTTTGTTTCATACATTTTTGTTCCATACATTGTCGTGTTGAAAGTCTTTTAATAAGATTCTTGAAAATCATCTCTTATTGGTGATCATAGGGTTGATACAAAAGTTCTGTATAGGTGGCAAGCTAGATGGCATTTATTGCAAGCCATTCTTGTCTACATAAATGTATATAAGTAATTAGATGTAATTCAAATAATTATGATTTCTACATACAGAGATAAATGAATGTTAATTTTAAAAGAATAATAAATATAAATTATAAATTTAAAGGGAGGCTACTGAAACTTCAAACTATACTGACCATGGTAGACCATGGTTAGTTGGAATTTTTATGACAATTGACTATGATAAACCATAAACCATGGTCAACCATAGTAGTAATTTTTATCCTCTTTCAAACCCAAGAAAAAATGTAATACAGATATTCTTTTTCCATTTTATTTGATGGTTGACCATGAAAGAACATGGTAGGCCATCAAAAACCATGGTGTCAACCATGGTGACCATGATTGACCAAGAAAAAACCATGATCCAGATATTCTTTTTTATAGTATTTGATGGCTGACCATGAAAAAATGGTAGACCATCAAAAACCATCATGACCATGGTCAACCATGGTTACCATAATTTTGCCTCGGTGAGGCTACAACTTTGACATACATTGAAAGCACCTGAACTTCCCCTCCCTGTGTGTGTGTGTGAATTCGGGTTTAACGTCGCTTTCAACAATTTTTCAGTCATATCACAATGGTGTATGGTTGCGACAGGGAGCTCAATGCTCACTTTTATAGTGCTGCCTCACTGAAGTATCATGTCCCAGACACATTACATGATACCATACCCAGTCACATTATCCTGACACTGGGTCGACCAGTCCTAGCTCTACCCTGTAAATCTGAGTGCCAAGCGAGGAGCAGCTAGTACCATTTTTAATGACTTTGGTATGTCGCAGCCTGGGATCGAACCCGTGACCTCCCTTCCCCGGAGCGGACACTCTACCAACTGAGCTATTGGGGCCGGTCTTCCCCTCCCTGTCAATGTTAACTTTGATTGCTATAGATAATGAAAATTTTGTGATTACAAGATCTTCATTGATGTCTGTTGTGTTGATTATTATGGACTAGAGATGTTTTTGGGTTTTAACCTCTGCATTCATTTAAATTTAAATGGGTTGTTAATCAACTCTTGAACTCCATAAATGGTATAACTCTTGTATTTACAAGCAACAAATACCGCCAAATAACTATCATACTGTTGGTCAAGAGTTTTTATATGGATTTTATAGCCTAACACCTTTACATTACTATTTTTCCCTAACTAATACCTTCTCTAATTTCCAGTATAAACAAAATTTCTATTTCATCTATGTCCCTGTTTGATCTCCTTTTAAGTTCTTGTTATTTAGACAATATAATCATGATAATGGTTGTTGTTTTCTGTTTTGATTCAATATTGATACTTGTAACATTGTGGTGGACTTTTGTTCCAGTTGGAGCCTCCTTGATGTCAACTTCTACATTGTTGCCGGTAATCTGTAAATTAGGGATTTTCTTCCTAAGTCCTCTTGACCGGCAAGGGACTGAAGGAGACTGGAGACACCATCAGTGGAGGCAACTCTGCCAAAATTATTTTTGCCTCGTTTATTGGTTGGGGTCTTATCGGTAGGGGTCTACTCTTAAAGGAAAGAATTTGCTCCACAGGAGTAAATTCTTTCCTTTAAGAGTAGACCCCTTTTTTTGGAGAGGTTAAGTAACAGGAAGTCTCAACAGTTGCCTTCCTTATTGGAAATGTTTGAAAATATGCCAGCCTCACCCATTCTCCTTTACAAGAAAGAAAAATATCTTCAAATGCATAAAATAAAGTCTGAGTTGAAGTGGATACATAATAGATAGGTGACACATGCACTATATAGTACAATTTTGTTTGATTTGAGGTTTAACGTCCCCTTCAATACTATTTAGGTCATTTTGGAGAGATTGCTTCCAATTTGGTGAGACTTTTACCAGAAATTGAGATGAAAAGACTGCCCAATGACACCAGTAGGGTTTATATGCATTGAATGGTCTGACTCACACCACTTTGCCTGGGCAGGCTTAGACCTTCTGACTTCTAAGTGGTTTAAAATTACCAGTTCTCGTGTGCGGTCAGTTTCAGCTGTGTGTGCAGAAGCATCATGCAGCCCAGTCTGTTTCTTCATGCCACCCATCGGCAGCCCAGTCTGTTTCTCCATGCCCCAATTCGTGGGGGCAACTCTTCTAAATTACAGTAAAATTCCAATATTCAGACCACATTTGGAACTGTTCAGAAATGGTCTTCAAGAAGACCACTTTTTTAACAGTCCCAAAGATGTTATCTTACAGAAGACACAGGATGTAGAAAAAGGAAGAAAGGTTCAGTTAATTAAATCTTTTAAATATGATTGTTAGAAAAGGATGAGTCTTAAAATTTTAGCTTAGTGGTTTGTTTATTGAGGTTTTATGTCCCCATCAACAATATTTAGGCCATTTTGCCAATGTTGCTTCAAATTTTGTGGGACTTTTACCCAACATCGAGATGAAATAACATCTCGAGACCTACTGCCCAAAGAAATCGCAAGGGTGACTCACATCACCTTTCCTGGGCAGGCTTAGTACTGAAGTTTGGTCAGTGGAGCACCATGCAGCCGAATCTATTTGTTCAAGCCCTGATGGGCGGGTACACATTGAGTGGTTTAGTGGTAGTGTGTTTGGTTTCTTGGGTGCTTGAAGTTTTTGATCTAAAATTATAACCATTTAAGTTTTTCTAGATAAAATCGCTATCAGTTTCAGTCTTTTCCACTTTTATAGTCAACTTCTGTACAATTTTTAAGGTTGAATACCTACTGTTTACCAGTATAATAAGTAAACAGTGCTTTTGATGTTCTGTGTTGTGTAAAGAGTTACCTGTTACATAATTACAATGTGACAGGGTGGATTTGCCATTATTGTTGATTTGAATTACTCCAAGCCAATATGTCCTACCTGACAAATGAGCCTTTCACAGGATTTAAATACAAAAATGGCTTAGGCAAGCATGCAGAT
Organism: Lucinisca nassula; assembly: GCA_963580285.1. Lineage (NCBI taxonomy): Eukaryota > Metazoa > Mollusca > Bivalvia > Lucinida > Lucinidae > Lucinisca > Lucinisca nassula. The sequence goes on from OY757012.1 coordinate 39,351,131, forward strand.
TTTACTCTTAAAGCACCACAAAAACTTTTAGAGCATCTTTAACACTATTAAGTTAGTCACACCCATTTGCGACCTTGAACCAATCAGATTACTTTATGTAATTAATTCCTACAAATTTACCAACTGAATGTCAAACAGTGTAGATCCTGGTCAGAAGCCATCAGATCTTGATCTACACTTTTTGTAAAGATAGGGATTGTCGTGAACAACAGGATAAGGGTTAAATTATTTTCATAGAAAATCAGTCTGGACATTATGTTACTCCTGTACATGAGAGTTCTTTATGTTGTTTAATTGTCGTGCCTGCTATTAGCTAGGTGGGATATAGGCGTCACGTTTTCCGTCCGTTTGTTCGTTCGTCCATCCGTCCCGACTTGCGACCACCCTAGCGTTCACCCTAATGGTCAAGTTTATTTCTCAAGAACTATAAGAGCTTCATTAATGATACTTGGTACAAACTTGTATCTGTGGATGGCATTAAATGCAAGCATCCATATTTGACCTTGACCAAAATTTCATGGTTCACTGACTTTGTAAAATATTGCGACCACCCTAGCATTCACCCTAATGATCAAGTTTATTTCTCAAGAACTATAAGAGCTTTATTAATGATACTTGGTACAAACTTGTATCTGGGGATGGTAACTTAAATGCAAGTATCCATATTTGACCTTGACCTATATTTCATGGTTCACTGACTTTGTAAAATATTGCGACCACCCTAGCATTCACCCTAATGGTCAAGTTTATTTATCAAGAACTATAAGAGCTTCATTAATGATATTTGGTACAAACTTGAATCTGGGGATGGCAACTTAAATGCAAGCATTCATATTTGACCTTGACCAAAATTTCATTGTTCATTGACTTTGTAAAATATTGCGACCACCCTAGCGTTCACCCTAATGGTTAAGTTCATTTCTCAAGAATTATTACAGCTTCATTAATGATACTTAGTACAAGCTTGCATTTAAGAATGGAAACTTTTATGCAAGCATCTATGTTTGACCTTGAGCTACATATCATGGTTGGGTGACTTTGCGCCCCCACAGGCACGACATAGCCTTCAGCGGAATTCTTGTTTATGACTTTGTTATTCATCTGAATGCACAACTATAAAAAACAAATCTGCAAATGGGTGCATGCTTATGTGTATTACTTGTTGGACTAGTCATTGCATGGGAATCTTCACATGCAATGTCAAGCCTTAGACACTCTGTATAATAAGAAACAAATAGTTTGAAAATGTTGTCTGCTAGTCATGGTTAGCATGTGAAGAGTTAAAATCTGATGACCCAAAAAAGTGCATGTTGTTGTGGCTCTCTTGCTTAAAAGTAGTGAAAAGAGATGATTTTCTATACATGGATCAAATCCAATGTCCATAATGGTCCAATGTAGTGAGACAGACAGGCCTAAGCAAACAGTACAGACCCAGATCAGACTGCAGTCTGATCAGTGTCTACAATGTTTGCCATTCCATCTGCACTTTTTGGGCTCCTTGCTTGATCGTGAAACAAATTTTTTTGTCAAAATTTTAGGATCACGTCCTCAGGATGACTTAATTTTAAGGATTTTTACGGTACGTAAGAATTGAAATGACCTCTTCACATTTGTTTAATTTTTGTGTTTGAAGTTTTCCATCAAATCAAGGTACCTACACCATTTTGGCCCCCGCCCATAGGGGCTGGAAGAAATAGATGGACTGCATGATGCTTCCATGCAGAGCTGAAACAGACCGCACACGAGTACTGGTAAACAGCTTAGAGGATCTAAGCCTGCCCAGGCGAAGCGGTGCGAGTCGGACCGCCCATGCTTATAAACCCTATTGGTTTCATTGGGCGACAGGGCTTGAGATGTCATTTCATCTCAATGTCTGGTAAAAGTTCCACGAAATTGGAAGCAACGTCTCCAAAATAACCTATACAGTGTTGACGGGGACGTTAAACCTCAAATCAAACAAAACCTATACCATTTATCAAAGGGAGAGAACTGATATTAAACTGTTTAATACGGGAAACCCAAAAGCTGCCCACTTGCAACAGTGCTGGCCCAGATCAGATATGCTGTAGTATGCCTTACCTGAATAGTGCCTGCACCGTTTGCAAAATGTTCTACCATTTTCAAAATAAATTGTAAAGATAACACAACCTGACACCTCTAAATTTTGGAATGGAATCCTGCGAAAGAATGGAGCATTCTTGTCAATGAAACCGGCCTCCTTAGCTCAGTCGGATGCACATCTGACTGGTGATCATGAGGACGCAGGATTGATACCTGCGGGGCCAGCAACATTCTTCAGTGGAGATTGATCATGATCATGAAATCTTTTCTACTGCCTTCCTCTCCTTTCCGCTGACTCAAGAAGGGCAGTTGTCAGTTTTTGGCGAAAGAATGTGCACTGTACTGGTTAACCGATTACGTATTAGCCTGTCCAGGAAAATTGTGGATAGGTAAACTGAGCGGCTCAAAAATGACCTAAATAGTGTTGACTGGGCCAATAAACTCCATTACATTTAATGTAAGAGGTAGTGGGCTATTCTTAAAGTCCTGTGAAAGCAAATACTTTCCAAGAGTATTCCCACTCTGAACCGGCCCCGATAGCTCAGTTGGTAGAGTGTCCGCTCCGGGGAACGGGAGGTCACGGGTTCGATCCTCGGCCGCGACATACCAAAGTGGTTAAGAATGGTACTAGCTGCTCCTCGCTTGGCACTCAGATTTAAGGGGTAGAGCTAGGACTGGTCGACCCAGTTTCAGGATAATGTGACTGGGTGTGGTATCATGTAATGTGTCTGGGGCATGATACTTCAGTGATGCAGCACTATAAAAGTGAGCATTGAGCTCCCTGTTGCAACCAGACACCATCGTGATATGACTGAAAAATTGTTTAAAACGACGTTAAACCCGAATTCATACACATACACAATTCCCACGCTGAAAACAGAGGCAAACATTTCCACACATGATAAGCTCCCATGAAAATGTATCTTTCCTCCTTAAATTTGATGATACTGATGCATTTTTTGATACATATTTCAAATATGTGCACAGCGGGATTTGATATGCCATTTGCTAATTTTATTTCATCAAAACTTGCTAAACAGGCTTCTGTTACACTGCCATGCATAATAATTTCTGCGTTAACCCTTATTGTACCAAATGGAATCTTCCTTCTAATATATAGCAGGTGTCCATTTCAAAATCTGGGGGTGTCAGGTTGTGTTTTCATCAAAACTTTCATCATGAACTTTTAGCAAACAGTGGAGGCCCTGATCAGACGCCGCGTTCTGCGGCGTCTGATCTGGGCCTGCACTGTTTGCCCTGGTACCCGTTTTGGGGTTTCCGGTACTAAATGGGTTATTAATAGTAGCCGGTTAAGAATTTAATCCAAACATGATTCATACGACTTTTGTTATTCAATGAAGATTTAAATTACGCCGGATTCTTTCATTGCTATACATAGTCATGTAGGGAGGCTTGCTAGAAATTCAAATTACCTTCAATGGAAATAGCTTTAAAACCTCCGAAAAGTTATTTAACCCTTAAGGACTAAGAAAAAATGCACAGCAGATTCAAAAAAAAATCTCTTATTTTTCAGAGAAAATCAGACTTGACATTTCATGTGAATCATCTGCTTGACATTTCATGTGAAACACCTCCAGTAGACGTTTCACATGAAATGAAACCTGATTCTCTGATAAGAATGAAAATGTATTTGAAAGATGTCTGCAACAGTTTTGCCTGGTGGTTATAACCCATAAAATGCAAATCACAACAATTGTCGTCCGCTTTGCCGTCTGCCTGTTGCCTTAAAAGTAATTTTTGGCAAACAGTATAGGCCCAGATCAGACTGCTCCTCTAGGAGCAGTCTGATCTGGGCCAACACTGTTTGCCTGTATGCAGAAATATTTTTAAAAAGTTTGCAAGAAGATTGAGCAGACGACGTAAGCAGACGACATTTTCAGATGTTGTTTTTCTCGCCAGCAATAGGGTTAAATAAAGATTGTAAACTGATTAAGTCACTGTCTTTTTCTTTCTTCTTCAAAAATTTGAATGTCATTTGAAGCTTGTCGGTTGTCTCATAGGACATTGCTCTCTCATTAGTTTTTAGAAAAAGATCTCATTTAAGTTAGTTGAGAAGTAAAAAAAAAAAAAATTGTCTCGGATCTATACAAAGGACCCATCTTATCCTGTTCATATTCTTCGAATGCGCCTGATACCAATGAGTATTTTGGCAATGATTGTGTGGTCTGACCTGAGTCCGCACCCGAGCCATCAGCAGTATTAAATACAGAATGCTTTCCTGAAAAAAAAAAAAAAAAGAAAAAAGTAAAACAGAAAAAGAAAAAGAAAAAAATAGATAAAAGTCAGACAACACGAAGAATGCCTGTCTTAACCCTTGTCCTGCTGAATATTCATATATGCCACACCCACTACCGATTATCAACCAATCAGATTACCTGTAGCAAATTATTACAACAAATTCACAATCTGAATGACAAACAATGTAGATCCTGATCAGATGGCTTCTTCAGAAGCCATCTGATCTGGATCTACATTGTTTCAAAGAAAAGGCATATCCGGGCTCAGCAGAACAAGGGTTAAAAAAAACAAAGGAGAAAACATGTACACTTCATATTTTCCAGTTCTGTGGTGTATTCTTTGCTTCCAAAGGATAACCCTTTTATAGAACATACAGTCGAACCTCGATGGCTCGAACACCGATGGCTCGTTTACCATTGATGTGTCGAACCCATTCTTGGGCCCATAGGGAAATCCTCTACATAAGAAATAGTGGGGGATAATTATGGAGATTTTAGTCTTTTATCTTGCAAATGTATGCTGTGTGTACTCATTAGAATCGCCTCGATGAGGCGATTCTAATGAGTACGCACAGCATACAAATTCATTATAGAACACCGAAAAGATGTCTAAAAGTATATCGTACACCTCCTGGCAGTCTCCCTCAGTGGCTTGAACTACCCCTGTCTCGAACAGATTTTTGAGGTCCTAAAGGTGTTCGAGCCATTGAAGTTTGACTGTATTTAGTAACTTTGGGTTGATGGGTTGACTGTATTTAGTATCTTTCCTATTGACCCCAAAAATTATATGCAACAGTAAAGGATCTATGGGGTAAGGCTAAACACACCTGTGATCGCTGACAATGACCAGTCTTAACCTTTGTCCTGCTGAATATTTATATATGCCACACCCACTACCGATTATCAACCAATCAGATTACTTGATGCAAATTATTGCAACATATTCACAATCTGAATGGCAAACAATGTAGATCCTGATCAGATGGCTTCGTCAGAAGCCATGATCTGGATCAACATTGTTTCAAAGATAAGGCATATCCGGGATTAGCAGGACAAGGGTCAATCGCATTTGAGAAATGTTACTGTTTGTCTGTTCTAAGATGGCTGACTGATTTGTCCAATTCTAGCTCTGAACTGTCTGTTGCAGATAGAGCATCAGACATGACAAAGGCTAGAGGAAGACAGCTCTGCCGGTTATGCATTAGCTCTTGACTTAGGGCTGTGGGCATTTTTGCCCAGCTTCACTGATACTTGTTGCTACATATTCACTGCACCTCTTCTGATGGGACCTCACCACTTTGCTCTGTCCTGTGCAATTTGTTCCAACGACTCTGTTGGAATGTTGAAGTCCCTGAGGGAGGCTTTGAGGGTGTCCTTGTAGTGCTTCTTCTGACGTTTGCCCATCTCTATTTCTCCATAGAGACTTTTCTTTGGCAAACATGATTCCTCAGACATTCTGGTAACATGGCCTGTTCATCTTAACAGTGCTGGTTTCAGAAGAGTATGTACACATTGCATCCCTGCCCTGTTAAGGACTTCCTTGTCTTGAATCCTGTCTTGCCGCTTAATCTTTAAGAGGTTTCTAAGACACGATTCAGTCTTTTGGCAGGCCGTTGGTAAACTGTCCATGTTTCACATACAATAGCATTGGCAGCACCACAGCTCTGTAGACTTTCAGGTTTGTGTCAAGTCTGATTCCACTTCAGTCCAGGACACTACCACGTAGTCGACCAAATGATGCACTAGCTTCATTGACTTTATCATCAATGTGCACAGCTCTTGATAGTGTGGTTCCAAGGTAGTTGAACTTGTCTACCACTTGCAATCTTTGATGTCCTTTTACTGTGAATGTGGGCTCTTTGAAATGGCTGATAGACTACCTCAGTCTTGTTGATGCTGATTTTGAGGTCACAGGAGTCAGATACTTGATGTATAACCTTCTGTTGGAGCAACTTTTGCCATGTCATTGGCAAAGAGCACCTCTGTCTGCACTTTGGATTTGGCTTGCAACCTCCTTTCCATCACTCTATTACAAAAAGTGATGTCAAAAAAAAATGGAAGACACTGAAAAGGGCTATAATTATGTTTTTCAGCTCATCTGAGCATCCGAAGGCTCCTGAGGAGCTATTGTGATCCCTCACTGTCTGTTGTCGTCGTCATCCATCCGTCTGTCGACAATTTCTTCAAACAACATCTCCTCCTAAACCACTGATTGGATTTTGACCAAATTTCACAGGAATGATCCTTAGTTGGTCCTCTTTCAAAGATGTTCATATGGTTCCGGTCCATTGCACATCTAGGTCACACGAGCTAAAAATAGATTTTCTAACTGAAAAGTTAACAAATCTTCGTCTCTGAAACCACAAGGCCCAGCTGTTTGATATTTGATATGTAGCTTCATCTAGTGGACCTCTACCAAGATTGTTCAAATTATAGCCCTGGGGCCACAAATGCCCCCGCACTGGGGCCTACTGGTTTTTACATAGGCTTATATAGGGGAAACCTTTAAAAATCTTCTTGTCTGAAACCATAAGGCCCGATCTTTGATATTTGGTATGAAGCTTTATCTAGTGCACCTCTATCAAGATTGTTCAAATTTTAGCCCTGGGGCCAAAAATGCCCCCGCACTTGATATTTGGTATGAAGCTTCACATAGTGGACCTTTACCAACACTGTTCAAATTATAGCCCTGGAGCCAAAAATGCCCCTGCAACAGGGCCTACTGGTTTTACATAGGCTTATATAGGGAAAACCTTTAAAACTCTTCTTGTCTGAAACCAGAAAGCCCAGGTCTTTGTTATTTGGTATGAAGCTTCATCTAGTAGACCTCTACCAAGTATGTTCAAATTATAGCTCTTGGGCCAAAAATGCCCCCGCACCAGGGCCTACTGCTTTTACATAGGCCTATATAGGGAAAATCTTTAAAAAACATGTTGTCTGAAACCAGAAGGCTCAGGTTTTTATGCCCCCGGAATCTAAGAGATTCGGGGGCATATAGTTTTTGGTCTGTCCGTCTGTTTGTCCGTTTGTCTGTTTGTCCGTCTGCAAAAACTTTAACATTGGGCATAACTTTTGAATGGTAAGTGGTACAGCTTTCATACTTCACATGTGTATACCTTATCACAAGACCTTTCCAGTGGTACCATAATTTTTGATCTCGTGACCTTGAACTTGACCTTTGACCTATTTTTTTCAAAATTTTTAAAAACATTAACATTGGCCATAACTTTCGATTGGTAAGTGATAGGGCTTTCATATTTCATATGTGCATTCATTGTCACAAGACCTTTCTAGTGGTCCCATAATTTTTGACCTTGTGACCTTGACCGTGATGTTTGACCTACTTTTTAAAAACTTTAACATTGGCCATAACTTTCGATTGGTAAGTGGTAGGGCTTTCATATTTCACATGTGCATACTATGTCACAAGACCTTTTCAACAATCCCATAATTTTTTACCTTGTGACCTTGACCTACTTTTTTAAGACTTGAACATTGGCCATACCTTTTGATTGCTTAGTGATACTGCTTTCATATTTAACATGCGCTGTCCGGGGGCATCAGTGTTTCACAAACACATCTTGTTGATATTTGGTATGAAGACCTCTGTTCAAATTATAGCCCTGGGGCCAAAAATTGCCCTGCACCGGGGCCCATGCACTGGCTTTACATAGAGAAAACATTTTAAAATTTTCTTGTCTGAAACCAAAAGGCCCAGGTCTTAGATATTTGGTATGAAGCCTCATCTAGTGCACCTCTACCATGATTGCGGCCCCCACCTATCGGGTATATAGATGGGCTGCATGATGCTTCCACGCAGAGCTGAAACTGACCGCACAGGAGTACTGGTAAACTGCTTAGAGGATCTAAGCCTGCTCGAGCAAAACAGTGCGAGTCGGACCGTCCATGATTATAAACCCTATTGGTTTCATTGGGCGACAGGGCTTGAGATGACATTTCATCTCAGTGTCGGGTAATAAGTCCCACAAAATTGGAAGCGACGTCTCCAAAATGGCCTATACAGTGTTGACGGGGAATCAAACAAACAAAATCTACCATGATTGTACAAATCATAGCCTGGGGTCCAAAATTCACCCCACCACGGGGCCCACATAGGGAAAACTTTTAGAAACTCCTTACCTGAAACCAGAAGGCCCAGGACTTTGATATTTGATATTAAGCTTCATTTAGTGGGCCTCTACCAAAATTGTTCAAAAATTGCCCTGGCCCAGGACCCACCTGTAAATCTTTTAGCTCCTGTGAGCGATATAGGACCATCATGGTCTTCTTATATGTACCTCATGTTACTATGTCCTTGAAATGAAGACCCCCTAAGTCCCACTTTATATAGAGAAAACTGGGGTTGATGGGGTATACATTATTGTTCTTTTTCAGCTCCAAGATGTAGGTTGTGGGTACTCGTTAGAACCGCCTCATTTCTAACGAATACCAACAACCTATGTTTGGAGTATAAATAAGAAAAATATCATGAGAAAAGTAGCTATTTTGGAGATGTGAAAAAATGTACTATGTCGCTCGGGTGTGTGTCAGTAATGAACAATGCAATGACATGGACATGCTAATTTGAACTCACATTTTTTCTTGTGGACACATGGATTAAAGACCTACAGAAAAGTTTTGCAGTTCAAATTTCTTTGCACCTGATTGCATGTCCATGTCATTGCATTGTTACATAAAAACCTGTTTGATTTCATTTTTTCATGCATACATGCATACATAAAGACTGGCACACATTTAAATATTGCTTTGATCTTTATAATTTAAACATGGGTATTTATTTTCATTTAAGGGCTTGTATGTTGTCTGTGTTAGTCATTCCACTGTTTGTCTTAGTACAGTTTTTATCTACAAATAAAATGTAAGACTATGCAATATTTGTTTGTGAATATCATAATGATCCTAAATATTGGGGCAGATAGGTGTATGCAAACAGTGTAGACCCAGATCAGACTGCTCCTGAAGGAGCAGTCTGATCAGGGTCTACACTGTTTGCCATTCTGTCTATACCTTTTGGACTGCTTTCTGAATCGTGAAACTAATTTAGGAGAACTTAAGCACGTCCTCAAGGTGTCCGAATTTTAAGGAGCTTTACGGTACTTGTCATCCTATTGAAACAGGTATACAAAAACCAATAATTTTTGCAATGAAGGGTGCAATAAAAGAAAACAAAATAAAAGAAATAGGTGTTGAAATTAATAAGAGATTTGACAGGTGATTTTGGTGTTCTTAGATAAAACCTCAATGATCATTTTGATTTTGGCTGTAAAATCAAATACTTACTTTTGAGTTGCTTGGATAAACAAATACCAGCTTGGCGAAGAGATTGCTTTACACCAAAAAGATTGGTGAGTTATTTTCACTTCTAAATGTTTTCTGGAGTTATCAGTCTGTAAACTGTGCAACACACCCCTGGGTGGGGAATGGAGAAGTAGATGGGATTGCATGGTGCTTCCACGCAGAGCTGAAAATGACTAAACCTGCACAGGCAAAGTGATGCGTGGTTATAAACCCAAACAGTTTCTTTGTGCAGTAGATCTTGAAATGTCTTTTTGTTTGTTTGATTTGAGGTTTAACGTCCCCGTCAACACTGTAAAGGTCATTTTGGAGACGTTGCTTCCAATTTTGTGGGACTTTTACCCGACATTGAGATGAAATAACATCTCAAGCCCTGCCACCCAATGAAACCAATAGGGTTTATAAGCATGGACGGGCCGACTGGCGCCACTTTGCCTGGGCAGACTTAGATGCTCTAGGCGGTTTACCAGTACTCGTTTGCGGGTCGGTTTCAGCTGTGCGTGGAAGCATCATGCAGCCCATCTACTTCTTCAAGCCCCGATGCGCAGGGGCCTTCTTGAGATGTTATTTCATCTCAGTGTGGAGTACAAGTACCTAGAAGTGGAAGCAATGTCTTCAAAATGACCTCTATAGTGTTGACAGTGATGTAAAAACCTCAACACAAACAAAAACACTATGCAAATATATAATATTTATTGGGGTCTGGAGGTTTTTCAGGGACATTGATCATGAATTATTTTCTGCTGTCATGCTTTCCCTACCGCTGATCCAAGCAGGGCAGTTGTCAGTTTCTGGTGGAAGAAGGTACACTGCACTGGTTAACGGTTTATGTATTAACCCTTTTTGTACCAAATGGAATCTTCCTCCTTATATATAGCAGGAGTCCATTCCAGACATTAGTGGTGTCGGGTTATGTTTCCATCAAATGTGTTTGAAAAATGACTGAACTTTTAGCAAACAGTGGAGGCCCTGATCAGACGCCACGTTCTGCAGCATCTGATCTGGGCCTGCACTGTTTGCCAGGGTACCTGTTTTTGGGTTTCTAGTACAAAATGGATTGAAAAAGGGGAGGTTAACCCATATTTTACTGGAAACCCCAGAACAGGTAATTGGCAAACAGTGTATGCCCAGATCAGATGCCACAGAACGCGGCCTCTGATCAGAGCCTACACTGTTTGTAAACAGTTCTGCCATTTTCCAAATAAATTTTGAAGAAAACACAACCTGACACCCTAAATTTTGAAATGTACTCTTGCTATATATGAGTTGGAAGATTCCATTTTTAGCTTGTCTGTTTTTTGAAAAAAAACTTTCGAGCTATTGTCATCACTCCGACGTCTTGGTTGTCGTCTGGCGTCGTCCTTAACCGAAAACCTTAACCTTGACCATATTTCCGAAAGTATTTGGCCTACCTTCATGAAACTTCATACACATACTCACCATCACAAGAGCTACATTCCCTACAAGTTTTATAACTCCATCTTGCAATTTGATTGCTCTTGTTTTTACTTAGAACTTTGGTTTTCTAAAAGAAACTGCAGACGAGCTTTGGCACCCGCATGCGGTGCTCTTGTTACAAATTGGGTTAAACTGACCGGCTCAACATAAGTTTAATGGTATTGGCCAGGGCTCAGTTGTTTAAAGTTACACATTTTATTCGCGATTTTTTAACGAAAATGTCGATATTCCGCCATTAGTAAATGCGACGTCGTTAAAGATGCTGCACATGTAACTTTACGGGGCGTATCTTTCTAATTTGCATATTTAATCCACTGGTAGATTATCAAATTTATTATATGGCATTATTACACTCTCAAATACGACATCATATGATAAATCTTATTTCATCGGGGCTCCCAACTGATTCTGGCTTACAGATGGGCAAGGTGTGCTGTCCTTGTAGAGGGGCAATGTTGTTATTTCTTCTGTTCCTTCCCCTTCTTTCGTTTCTTCTCCTCTGCTACCTCTTCTGTCTCTTTTCTTGGAGACAACACAAAATGACCCACAAGGGTTGACATGTCATTAACACTTAACACAATCAATCAATATCAGGCCTTTGTGGCCTAGTGGAAAGGAGCACTGACTCTTAATCATTAGGTCTCTCACTGCTATGGTTTGAGCCTAGCTCGGGTCACATGTGAGATGCTAAGGTTTGCAACAGAAGGTCAGGAAGTTTTTCTGTGGGTACTGCAGTTTTTGTCCACCTGATTAACAATCTGCTCGAAATAAGTGAAATAATCTTGACCAAAAACCAAAGAATCCACGGTAAATATTGAAATTATGCAACACAAATGGCTGAAGATCTGTGATGAGTTGAAAAGCATGATGACGGTTAACCAAGTATAATGGGCCCAAAGGTATCTTTAACCCATAAAATGCCAATCACGACAATTGTCGTCTGCTTTGTCATCTGCTGATTACTTTAAAAGTCATTTTTGCAAACTGTGGACCCAAATCGGACTGCTTCTAGCAGAGCAGTCTGATTTTGGCCCACACTGTTTTTAGCTCCACTGGCCGAAGGCCAGCGGGGCTATTGTCATGGCCCTGTGTCCGTCGTGCGTCCGTGCGGTCGTGCGTCCGTGCGTTAACTTTTTCTTTAAACATCTTCTCCTCCTAAACTACTGGGCCAATTGTAACCAAACTTCACAGGAATATTCCTTACATAGTCCTCTTCTAAATTCCTTCAAAGAATTTTGTTACACCCAGAACTCTGGTTGCCATGGCAACAAAACCACAAAAAATTAAAAATCTTTAAAAATCTTCTCCTCCAAAACCACCTGTTGGATTTCATTTTTATTTTGCATGACTGTTCCTTGGGTTGACCTCTTTCAGATTCCTTGAAGAAATTTTGATCCGACAAAAAACATGGCCGCCATGGGCGGGGCTTATTTTCCCTATTTAACATATAGTGTAATGCTAAAACATCTCCTCCTAAACTATTGGGCCCATTGTAACCAAACTTCACAGGAATGTTCCTTACTTAGTCCTCTTCTAAATTCCTTCAAAGAATTTTGTTACACCCAGAACTCTGGTTGCCATGGCAACAAAACCACACAAAAAAATTAAAAATATTTAAAAATCTTCTCCTCCAAAACCACCTGTTGGATTTCATTTTTATTTTGCATGAATGTTCCTTGGGTGGACCTCTTTCAGATTCCTTGAAGAAATTTTGATCCGACAAAAAACATGGCCGCCATGGGTGGGGCTTATTTTCCCTATTTAACATATAGTGTAATGCTAAAACATCTTCTCCTCCTAAACTACTGGGCCAATTGTTACATCCAGAACTCTGGTTGCCATGGCAACAAAACCACACAAAAAATTAAAAATCTTTAAAAATCTTCTCCTCCAAACCCACCTGTTGGATTTCATTATCCCCTTGCACAACATAGTTGTGAGGGAGGATATAGCATTTGTCCCGTACGTACGTACGTGCTTTTGTCATCGCTCTAGCGCCACGTACGTACGTACTTTTGTCATCGCTCTAGCGCCACGTACGTACGTACGTATTTTTTGTCATCGCTCTAGCACCTACATTTCTTGACCGATTTTAATATAACTTCACACGAACGTTCCTTACGACACTATCTGGAGCAAGATCGACTTTCAAGGTCATGACCTCAAGGTCAAGGTCACTCTGGCTATTTTTTTAAAAACTTTGTCATGGCTCTAGCGCCTACATTTCTCCCCCAATTTCAATATAACTTCAAACATTTGATCCTTATAAAAATATCTGGAGCGGGTTTGACTTTCAAGGTCATGACCTCAAGGTCAAGGTCACTGTGGCTATTTTTAGAAAAACATTGTCATCGCTCTAGCGCTTACATTTCTTCACCAATTTCAATATAACTTCACACAAATGATCCTTATAAAAATATCTCGAGCGAGTTCCACTTTCAAGGTCATGGTTTCAAGGTCAAGGTCACAGTGGCTATTTTAAAAAAACTTTGTCATCGCTCTAGCTCCTACATTTCTTCACTGATTTCAATATAACTTCACACAAATGTTCCTTATGACAATATCTTGAGCGAGTTGGGCTTTCAAGGTCATGACCTCAAGGTCAAGGTCACTGTGGCTATTTTTAGAAAAATTTTTCCTTGCTCTAGCGCCTACATTTCTTCACCAATTTCAATATAACATCACACAAATGTTCCTTATAAAAATATCTCCAGCGAGTTCAACTTTCCAACTCATGGCCTCAAGGTCAAGGTCACTGTGGCTATTTTTAGAAAAAACTTTGTCATCGCTCTATCGCCTATATTTCTTCACTGATTTCAATATAACTTCACACAAATGTTCCTTATTACAATATCTCAAGCGGGTTCGACTATCAAGGTCAAGGCCTCAAGGTCAAGGTCACTGTGGCTATTTTTTAGAAAAACTTTGTCATCGCTCTAGCGCTTACATTTCTTCACCAATTTCAATATAACTTCATACAAATGTTCCTGATGACAATATCTCTAGCGAGTTCCACTTTCAAGGTCAAGGTCACTGTGTCTATTTTTAGAAAAACTTTGTCATCCCTCTAGCGCTTACATTTCTTCATCGATTTCAATATAACTCACACAAATGTTCCTTATGACAATATCTCGCCATTTCGACTTTCAAGGTCAAGGTCACTATGGCTATTTTTAGAAAACTTTGTCATCGCTCTAGCGCCTACATTTCTTCACTGATTTCAATATAACTTCACAAAAATGTTGCTTATGACAATACCTCGAACGAGTTCGACATTTCAAGGTTTCAAATGTTCCTTACAACAATATCTCTAGTGAGTTCCACTTTCAAGGTCAAGGTCACTGTGGCTATTTTTAGAAAAACTTTGTCATGGCTCTAGCGCTTACATTTCTTCACCCATTTCAAAATAACTTCACACAAATGTTCCTTATGACAGTACCTCGAGCGAGTTTGACTTTCAAGGTCAAGGTCACTGTGGCTATTTTTAGAAAAACTTTGTCATTGCTCTAGTGCTTACATTTTTTTTTCACCAATTTCAATATAACTTCACACAAATGTTCCTTATGACAATATCTCGAGCTATTTAGACTTTCAAGGTCAAGGTCACTGTGGCTATTTTTAGAACAACTTTGTCATCGCTCTAGCGCCTACATTTAATGATGGATTGTAATAGAACTTCACACAAATGTTTCTTATGATAATATCTCGACTTACTTCGACTTTCAAGGTCATGACCTCAAAGTCAAGGTCAGTGTGGCTATCTTTAGAAAAACTTTGTCATCGCTCTACCGCCTACATTTATTGACAGATTTTAATATAACTTCACACAAAAGATGCTTATGATAATATCTTGAGCAAGATCTACTTTCGTGGTCATGGCCTCAAGTCAAGGTCACTATGGCTATTTTTAGAGAAACGTCATCACTCTAGAATGTACATTTATTGGAGGATTTTTAAACAAACTTTACACAAATGTTGCATATGATAATATCTCAAGCAAGTTGGACTTTTTCCATTTCAGTGTTTTCCACTCACGAAGTTGTCTAGTGCGAGGGGATTTGTATCGCATGCGATGCCTTGTTTTTATTTTGCATGAATGTTCCTTGGGTGGACCTCTTTTAGATTCATTGAAGAAATTTTGATCCACAAAAAA
This sequence comes from Lucinisca nassula, assembly GCA_963580285.1. Lineage (NCBI taxonomy): Eukaryota > Metazoa > Mollusca > Bivalvia > Lucinida > Lucinidae > Lucinisca > Lucinisca nassula. The sequence continues at coordinate 39,366,377 of OY757012.1, forward strand.
CATGGCCGCCATGGGCAGGGCTTATTTTCACTATTTAACATATACTGTAATGCTAAAAAATCTTCTTCTGCAAAAGTACTTGTGGGATTTCATTGTAATTTGCATGAATTGTCCTTGGGTGGACTGTTGTCAGATTCCTTGAAAAAAATTTGATCTTACAAAAAAACATGGCCGCCATGGGCGAGGCTTATTTTCACTATATAACAAATAGTGTAATGCTGAAAATATTTTCTGCAAAAGTTCTTGTTTTATTTCATAGTTATTTGGCATGCATGTTCCTTGGGTGGACCTCTGTCAGATTCCTTGAAGAAATTTTGATCCGACAAAAAACATGGCTGCAGTGGGCGGGGTTTATTTTCACTATATAACATGTAGTGTAATGTTAAAAAAGTCTTCTCTTCTTCAAAAGTTCTTGTTTATTTATTTATTTATTTATTAGCTCACCTGTCACGTAGTGACGAGGTGAGCTTTTGGGATCACTTTTTGTCCGGCGTCCGTCGTGCGTGTGTGCGTGTGTGCGTATGTGCGTGTGTGCGTGTGTGCGTGCGTAAACTTTTTCTTCAAATGACATCTCCTCCTAAACCACTGATTGGATTTTAACCAAACTTTACAGGAATGATCCTTAGGTGATCCCCTTTCAAAGTTGTTCAAATGGTTCCGGTCCATTGCACATCTAGGTCACAGGAGCTAAAAATAGATTTTTAAAATGAAAACTTTAAAAATCTTCTTCTCTGAAACCGCAAGGCCCAGGTCTTTGATATTTGGTATGAAGCTTCATCTAGTGGACCTTTACCAAGATTGTTCAAATTATAGCCCTTGGGCTAGAAATGCCCCCGCCCCGGGGGCCTTTGGGTTTACATAGGCTTATATAGGAAAAATCTTTAAAAATCTTCTTCTCCGAAACCACAAGGCCCAGGTCTTTGATATTTGGTGTGAAGCTTCACCTAGTGGACCTTTACCAAGATTGTTAAAATTATAGCCCTAGGGCCAAAAATGCCCCCGCCCCGGGGGCCTTTGGTTTTACATAGGCTTATACAGGGAAAATCTTTAAAAATCTTCTTCTCTGAAACCACATGGCCCAGGTATTTGATATTTGGTATGAAGCTTCATCTAGTGGGCCCTCTACCAAGATTGTTCAAATTATGGCCCTTGGGCCAGAAATGCCCCCGCCCTGGGGGCCTTTGTGTATACATAGGCTTATATAGGGAAAATCTTTAAAAATCTTCTTCTCTGAAACCACAAGGCCCAGGTCTTTGATATTTGGTGTGAAGCTTCACCCAGTGGACCTCTACCAAGTTTGTTCAAATTATAGCCCTGGGGCGAAAAATGCCCCCGCCCCGGGGGCCTTTGGTTTTACATAGGCTTATACAGGGAAAATCTTTAAAAATCTTCTTCTCTGAAACCACAAGGCTCAGATCTTTGATATTTGGTGTGAAGCTTCATCTAGTGGACCTCTACCAAGATTGTTCAAATTATAGCCATAGGGCCAAAAATGCCCCCGCCCCGGGGGCCTTTGGTTTTACATAGGCTTATAAAGGGAAAATCTTTAAAAATTTGCTTCTTTGACATCACAAGGCCCAGGTCTTTGATATTTGGTGTGAAGCTTCACCTAGGGGACCTTTACCAAGATTGATCAAATTATAGCCCTAGGGCCAAAAATGCCCCCGCCTCAGGGGCCTTTGGTTTTGCATAGGCTTATACAGGGAAAATCTTTAAAAATCTTCTTCTCTGAAACCACAAGGCCCAGGTCTTCGATATTTGGTATGAAGCTTCATCTAGTGAACCTCTACCAAGATTGTTCAAATTATGGCCCTTGGGCCAGAAATGCCCCCGCCCCGGGGGCCTTTGGGTTTACATAGGCTTATATAGGGAAAATCTTTAAAAATCTTCTTTAAAACCACAAGGCCCAGGTCTTTGATATTTGGTGTGAAGCTTCACCTAGTGGACCTCTACCAAGATTGTTCAAATTATAGCCCTAGGGCCAAAATTGTCCCCGCCCCGGGGGCCTTTGGTTTTATATAGGCTTATACAGGTAAAATCTTTAAAAATCTTCTTCTCTGAAACCGCAAGGCTCAGATCTTTGATATTTGATGTGAAGCTTCATCTAGTGAACCTCTACCAAGATTGTTCAAATTATAGCCCTGGGGCCAAAAATGCCCCCATCCCCGGGTCCCTTTGGTTTTTCATAGGCTTATATAGGGAAAATATTTAAAAATCTTCATCTCTCAACCACAGGCTCAGGTCTTTGATATTTGGTAAGAAGCTTCACCTAGTATAGCCCTTGGGCCAAGAATGTACTAGAGACACTGATTCTCAGGTGAGCGATTCAGGGCCCTCTGGGCCCTCTTGTGTAATTTATTCCTACAAATTCATAAATTGAATGTCAAACAGTGTAGATCCTGATCAGATGGCTTCTGAAGCCATTTTAGATGGCACAATATTCATACATGTATCATCATCATCTTGAGTACAGAAATAATCAGTAATTTTTGTCATGGAGTCAGATTTCAGGCTTTTTAGCTCACCTGAGCAAAGCTTAAGGTGAGCTTTTGTGATCACCTTTTGTCCATCGTATGTGCGTCGTTCTTCATGTGTCATCAACATTTACCTTGTTAAGACTCTAGAGGCCACAGTTTTGGTCCAATCATCCTGAAACTTTCTCAGAATGATCATCCGGACAATATCCCGGTCAAGTTTGAATATGGGTCATGTCGGGTTAAAAAGCAGGTCAGCAGGTCAAACCATAGAAAAACCTTGTAAAGACTCTAGAGGCCACAGTTTTGGTCCAATCATCCTGAAACTTGCTCAGAATGATCATCCTGACAATATCTCTGTCAAGTTCGAATATGGGTCATGTTGGGTCAAAAAGTAGGTCAGCAGGTCAAATTATAGAAAAAAACCTTGTTAAGGCTCTAGAGCCCACAGTTTTGGTCCAATCATACTCAAATTTGCTCAGAATGATCATCCTGACAATATTCCGGTCAAGTCTGAATACAGGTCATTTCGGGTCAAAAAGTAGGTCAGTAGGTCAAATCATAGAAAAATTGTTAAGACGCTAGAGGTCACAGTTTTGGTCCAATCATCCTCAAACTTGCTCAGAATGATTATCCTGTCAATATCTTGGTCATGTACGAATATTGGTCATGTCGGGTCAAAAAGTAGGCCAGTAGGTCAAATCATAGAAAAAGCTTGTTAAGACTCTAGAGGCCACAGTTATGGTCCAATCATCCTGAAACTTGCTCAGAATTATCATCCTGACAATATCTCAGTGAAGTTTGAATATGGGTCATGTGGGATCAAAAAGTAGGTCAGTAGTTCAAACCATAGATAAACTTTGTTAAGACTCTAGAGGCTATAGCTTTGGTCCAATCATCCTCAAATTTGCTAAGAATGATCATCCTGACAATATCTAGGTCAAGTTCAAATATGGGTCATGTGGGATCAAAAAGTAGGTCAGTATGTCAAATCATAGAAAAACCTTGTTAACACTCTAGAGGTCTGTGTTTTGGTCCAATCATCTTCAAACTTGCTCAGAATGATCATCTTTACAATATCTAGGTCAAGTTGGAATATGGGTCATGTGGGTTCAAAAAGTAGGCCAGTAGGTCAAATCATAGAATAACCTTGTTTACACTCTAGAGAATGCAATTTTTGGCTCACCTGAGCAAAGCTCAAGGTGAGCTTTTGTGATCACCTTTTGTCCATTGTAAGTGCGTTGTGCATCATTCATCATGTGGTGTACGTCGTCAACATTTACCTTGTTCATCCTTAGAGACCACAGTTTTGCTTCAATCTTTATGAAACTTTACCAGAATGTTTGTCTTGATGATATGTTTGAATATGGGTCATATCAGGTAAAAACTATGTCACTAGGTCTAATTCCTTGAAATCCTTGTTCACCCTCATATCTGAGTCAGGTTTGAATATGGGTCATGTCACGTCAAAAACTAGGTCCCTAGGTCAAATTCCTTGAAAACCTTGTTCACCCTCTAGTTTAAATTGTTTTTGTCTCTTATTTCAATACTATTCACAACAGAGCCTTCCAACTTCACATGAATGTTCCTTGGGACAAGACCTTTTCAGTCATACCACGCTTTTTGACCTGTGACCTTGACCTTTGAACTTTGACCTATTTTTCGAAAAATTAACCAAAAAACTTAACCTTGACCATATTTCCAAAAGTATTTGGCCTACCTTCATGAAACTTCAAACACATACTCACCATCACAAGAGCTACATTCCCTACAAGTTTTATAACTCCATCTTGCAATTTGATTTGACTTAGAACTTTTGTTTTCTAAAAGAAACTGCAGACGAGCGTTGGCACCCGCTTGCGGTGCTCTTGTTAGCCAACCTGATAAGCAGTGCGCTATTGATTCGATTATGACATAGTATTTTATGGAAACATTTTCAGTCTCCAGAATCATAGTACCGAATGATTTTCACTGACTTTTACGCTGTATTTGTTTTATCAATGGTCCGGTTATTGACTGAAATGAAATAAAACAGGTTTTGGAGTTTTATTTTCTGCGAAGAACTCCTCATCTGTCAAAAGGGGGGGGGGGGGGGTGCCTATTTGGGGCTTTTTTGGACCCCTACCAAATCTTTTTATTTTTGGCAGATGAATAGCCCATCATAAGTGCTTTATTATGGTATACCTCTTTTCGCGCACAATTATCCGTTTTTTCGAGATACAGGCCTTTAAAAGTGGGTGGGGTAACTTAGCATGTCACTATAGTCTATTTTTAAAGTTAATTTTGGTTATTATTTGTGTGTTATTTTACCAATTTTTCTCCTTATGCAGACAGAGGGATGTCTGAAATGATATTTAGGCACATTTTTCAAAACAATATTGCGAGTTTTGAAGATTAAATGTATTTACCAAACGTTAAGATACATTTGCTTATTTTTACCCTTAATCATTAAATATTTTAAAATGTTTGGTAATATAGGGGACAAACAATGGTGATTCTTGGTCAATACTAGTATTTTTATCAGCACAATTAAAAGCAGTGTAGAACCGGTGGATTTAGGCTACATTTTATGGTTCAGTGAACTCAATATTGACAATAGGTGGGGTAATTCAGACGATGAGTACAGTTACTTTCCCACCAACTTACAAATACCTCATAGTGATGATGTGTATTTAATGCCAGCAAGATTATTCATTCGCTGATCTGGGTACCATATTCTATACCGCCTTTAGGTATTGTTTTGTAACCTCAGATTTACCTTTACACCTGACAATCTATCTTTATAACCCTACCTTGGGTATTGTTTTGTAACATTAGATGTATTTTTACACCTGACAATCTATCTTTATAACCCTACCTTTGGTATTGTTTTGTAACATCAGATGTACCTTTACCCCTGACAATCCATCTTTATAACCCTACCTTGGGTATTCTTTTGTAACATCAGATGTACTTTTACACCTGACAATCTATCTTTATAAGCCTATCTAAGGTACTGTTTTGTAACATCAGATGCACCGTTACACCTGACAATCCAATATATAACCCTACCTTGGGTATTGCTTTGTAACATCAGAGGTACATTTACACCTGACAATCTATCTTTATAACCCTACCTTGGGTATTGTTTTGTAACATTAGATGTACTTTTACACCTGACAATCTATCTTTATAACCCTACCTTGGGTATTGTTTTGTAACATCAGATGTACCTTTACACCTGACAATCTATCTTTATACCCTACATTGGGTATTGTTTTGTAACATCAGATGTACCTTTACACTTGACAATCCAATATATAACCCTACCTTGGGTATTGTTTTGTAACATCAGATGTACCTTTACACCTGACAATCTATCTTTATACCCTACCTTGGGTATTGCTTTGTAACATCAGATGTACCTTTACACTTGACAAGCTATCTCTATTAGCCTATCTAAGGTACTGTTTTGTAACATCAGATGTACCTTTACACCTGACAATCAAATATATAACCCTACCTTGGGTATTGCTTTGTAACATCAGATGTACCTTTACACCTGACAATCTATCTTTATACCCTACCTTGGGTATTGTTTTGTAACATCAGATGTACCTTTACACCTGACAATCTATCTATATAACCCTACCTTGGGTATTGCTTTCTAACATCAAATGAACCTTTACACCTGACAATCTATCTCTATTAGCCTATCTAAGGTACTGTTATGTAACATCAGATGTACCTTTACACCTGACAATCTAACTTTATAACCCTACCTTGGGTATTGCTTTGTAACCTCAGATTTACTTTTACACCTGACAATCTATCTTTATAACCCTATCTTGGGTACTGTTTTGTAACCTCAGTTTTGAAGACTAGGATGCATTTTTCAATCGTTTACTAAAATATACCTCTTCATTATCCTTCTGTTAGGCAGCACTGGCAGCTTGAAGTGTATCTCCATACCCTTTACCCTTTACCTTCTAGACTACTATTCTTAACCATATTACATACATCAGACTCAGACATTTTCTGATTCACTGTCATCTTATTCTGAGCTTGATGTGTCCCAGTCCTTATTAGCAGCGTCTGTTAGGTAAGAAAAGTAATGGGACTTGAGCTGTGGGGTCTTGCTTTCATTCTGCTGGTGAAACCACATCACCGATGCTATGTGAGCACAGCATCCCACTGTCCTTGACCCACTTTTGCATTTACAAAACCATCCCTTTATGGGGTCAAGTCCTGGGCCATACTCAATCCACAAGTTATACGAACCAGCTGATGTGTGTCTTGATCTTATGTTCGCCTAAAGTATCCCAGCTGTTTCTATATGGACCATAATTATATACTGACCTGAGTCAGTTGTATGCTCTTCTGTATAGGAGTCAGCTTGTTTGGGCTGGTACACTCCCATTGTTTTATCCCGTAATTCAGTGAGCTGTGGAAAGTCTGTTAAGTCTGCTTCATCTATGACTTTCCTCTGTGTCTTAACTCGTGTGTCCCAGCCATTAGCTTCAACCTGTTGCTTAAAGGTGTAAAGGTACATCTGATGTTGGAAAGCAATACCCAAGGTAGGGTTATATAGATAGATTGTCAGGTGTAAAGGTACATCTGATGATACAAAACAATACCAAAGTTAGGGTTATATAGATAGATTGTCAGGTGTAAAAGTACATCTAATGTTACAAAACAATACCCAAGGTAGGGTTATAAAGATAGATTGTCAGGTGTAAAGGTAAATCTGAGGTTACAAAACAATACCTAAAGGCGGTATAGAATATGGTTCCCAGATCAACGAATGAATAATCTTGCTGGCGTTAAATGCACATCATCACTATCAGGTATTTGTAAGTTGGTGGGAAAGTAACTGTACACATCGTCTGAATTACCCCACCTATTGTCAATTCTGAGTTCACTGAACCATAAAATGTAGCCTAAATCCACCGGTTCTACACTGCTTTTAATTGTGCTGATAAAATACTAGTATTGACCAAGAATCACCATTGTTTGTCCCCTATATTACCAAACATTTTAAAATATTTAATGATTAAGGGTAAAAATAAGCAAATGTATCTTAACGTTTGGTAAATACATTTAATCTTCAAAACTTGCAATATTGTTTTGAAAAATGTGCCTAAATATCATTTCAGACATCCCTCTGTCTGCATAAGGAGAAAAATTGGTAAAATAACACACAAATAATAACCAAAATTAACTTTAAAAATAGACTATAGTGACATGCTAAGTTACCCCACCCACATTTAAAGGCCTGTAGCTCGAAAAAACGGATAATTGTGCGCGAAAAGAGGTATACCATAATAAAGCACTTATGATGGGCTATTCATCTGCCAAAAATAAAAAGATTTGGTAGGGGTCCAAAAAAGCCCCAAATAGGCACCCCCCCCCCCCCCCCCCTTGCTGGTTAAGCATTAGATCTTCTGGTTGAGCATTCGATAACCAAAGGAGAAAATCAAACCAGTTGCTGCCTAAGTAAATGCCAGCAGCTTACTACAAAAATGGTGGTCCACATATGATTTCTAAATTGTGTTAAAATCACCAGAGAAAGAAAGCTGTGATGAAAAATACTTTTCTGGACAAGACCATTAAATGTCTGGGTATCATGCTTATCTGACCGAATGACGCGCCGATTCATAAATAAGAGGTCATTACTTGCTTTTGTAGAAAACAAAATGGCCAGCTTACGCTTTGTAATGGCGATTAAATCTATATCCGGATGGGATGGCCATTTATGAACCGTCTCATCCGAGAATCAAAGCTGTTCGCCATCCTGTAAATGAATTTGACTAAATCCCCTATTAACAAGAATTGCCCAAAATAAAAAAATGGAGAGAACTCGTTTAAGAACCTCAGGCGTGAAAGGCTAAGGGTAAGATCGTTAACCCTTTACCACTCAGACCCGTGTTTCGCCGTATCTATCCATTACCACACCGACCCGTATATTTACGTGTCTATCCATTACCACTCCGATCCGTATTTGCCCGTATATCGGCCATTTGAACAAATACGTGTTTCCCCGTGTCTCAAAATCAATCGCGTCATTTTTACCTTTTTCCTAAATATAAAAACGCCGGATGTTTATTAATGTTAAGTTTGGTCTTTTGCCAACAATATTTGCAAAAAAAAACAAATATGTTTCTATACAAAGTTTTTGTGTAATTTACAACCAAACACACCAGGGGTTTCTTCTACTGAATCACGATGACCTTGCCTAACCGTAATGGAAAATTACTGGGTTGAGTTACTGAATGACGCAATATTTGTGTGTCGGTCGCGCATGATTTGCATGATTTAGGTAGAGACAATTAGCGCTGTATAATCAGTTAGATTCAAGGGATTTATGGTTCAAGATAATTAGTTAATTGGGGTTTATGATACCCTAGGAATGTTTATACAGCGGATGCCACCCGGAGCGTGCCGAGCATTGAGCCGCAATAAATTACGTAACAGTACCCAAAAGTGTACCCAGGTGGTCATTGGAAGGGCAATAAAACCCACAGATGGGTAGAAGGCCTTTCATTGGTCAATAGTTTCAGCCCCTTTAATGAATATTAATTTCTAAAAAAAAAAAAATATGCGACGTCTGATCAGGGTCTCACCGCCGACACGTTAACAGACAAACAGATGCAATTATTAAGCGGCACCTGATCAGGGTCTTCAGGTTTTTGGACCTTATAATGCTACGGCACCCGGATCAGACCCTCCACAATTATTGCCGCGACGTCTGATTCAGCTCCAACCGCCGACGGTTCATTTTATTTTATTTTCCGCGACCGAATAGGTTTGGAGGATATAGCGACCGTCCAAATGTCCGTCCGTCCGTAGACACAACAGACAGATGCAAACAATGCAGACTCGGATCAGACGCCGTACTATTATTGAACGGCGTCTGATGAGGGTCAGCATGTTTGTAGAAGGCATATGAGACGGCGCAGACCCAGACAAGACGCTGCGCAACGGTTATGCGGCGTCTGATCAGGGTCTTATCGGCGACGGTGTTGTTTTTTATCCCTAGTCTGAACAGGTTCGGAGCCTGGCGTCCGTTCAAACGTCCGTCCATAGACGCAATAGACATATGAAAACAATGCAGATCCGGATCAGATGTACAATTATTAAACGGCGTCTGATGATGGTCTACATGTATGTAGACGGTATCTGAGACGGCGCAGACCCGGACAAGACGTTGCGCAACGACGCAGGGTCTGATCAGGGTCTTATCGCCAACGGTGGTGTTTTTTTTTTAACCCTAGTCTGAACAGGTTCGGGGGATATAGCGATCAGCGTGGCGTCATTCACCCAACCGTCTGTATAACAAAAGACAGAACACAAAGGTGCAAACAGTGCAGATTTGAATCAGACGCCATACAATTATTATACGGCGTCTGGATAGGGTCTACAAGTTTGTAGACGGAATATACGACGGCACAGACCCAGACCAGACGCTGTACAATGATCATGCGGCGTCTGATCATGGTCTGACCGCCGCCGGTGCGTTTTATTTTTATCCCCTGACCAAATAGGTTCGGGGATATAACTATCAGCCTGGCGTCCGTCCGTCCGTCCGCAAACAAAATTATGAGTCTGGCGTCCGTTCACCTGTCCGTCCGTTCGTCCGTAGACACAACAGACAGATGCAAGCAATGCAGATAAGAATCAGACCTGTACAATTATTAAACGGCGTCTGATGAGGGTCTACAGGTTTGTAGACGGCATATGGCGCAGACCCGGACAAGACGCTACACAACAATAATGCGGCGTCTGATCAGGGACTAATTGCCGACGGTGGTGTTTTTATCCCTAGTCTGAACATGTTCGGGGGATATAGCGATCAGCCTGGCGTCATCCACTCAACCGTCTGTATAACAATAGACAGAACACAAAGGTGCAAACAGTGTAGATTTGAATCAGACGCCATACAATGATTATAAGGCGTCTGGATAGGGTCTACAGGTTTGAAGATGGCATATGCGACGACACAGACCATGCGACGTCTGATCATGGTCTGACCGCCGCCGGTGCGTTTTATTTTTTATCCCCTGACCAAATAGGTTCGGGGATATAACAATCAGCCTGGCGTCCGTCCGTCCGCAAACAAAATTGAGTCTGGCGTCGGTTCACATGTCCGTCCGTCCGTAGACACAACAGACAGATGCAAGCAATGTAGATTCGAATCAGACTTTAACAATTATTAAACGGCGTCTGATGAGGGTCTACAGGTTTGTAGACGGCATATGGGTCGGCGCAGACCCGGACAAGACGCTGCACAAAGGTAATGCGGCGTCTGATCAGGGACTCATTGCCGACGGTGGTGTTTTTTATCCCTAGTCTGAACATGTTCGGGGGATATAGCGATCAGCCTGGCATCATCCACCCGTCTGTGTGTATAACTATAGACGGAACACAAAGGTGCAAACAGCGCAGTTCGGGATCAGAGCCCAGAAAATTATTATAAGGCATCCGATCAGGGTTTACAGGATTGTAGACGGCACAGACCCAGACCAGTAGCTATCAACCTGACGTCATCCACCCGTTAGTCTGTATGACAATAGACAGAACACAAAGGTACAAACAGTGCAGATCGGTATCAGAGCCCAGACAAATATTATAAGGCGTCTGATCAGGGTCTACAGGGTTGTAGACGGCACATGCGATGGACAGACCCAGACCAGACGCTGTACAATGACCATGCGCATCAGATGTCATTGCACCTCAGTGTTGTGTAAAAGTCCCACCAAATTGGAAGCAATATCTCCAAAATGTCCTAAATAGTGTTGATGGGGATGTTATACCTCTAATCAAACAAACAAATCTTATTTATAAAAAAAAAATAAAAAAATACAGAGACGGCTCTTTGGGGTGAGCTGGCTATGGGCTGGTAACGATACATTTATTAAAAAAAAAAAAGGTAAAGTTGGGGATGGGGGTTCAAAAAAGGATAGATAGGCTGTAATAGTTATTTTAATCTTATGCAAAAGTACTGATTTTTTCATAAACAAAACACACCCATGTGTCATAGCACATTCTTTAATTTCTCCAAAATGGCTACTTTTCCATTGAAAACTTTTATATTTTTCTTATTTATACTCAGAACATAGGTCGTGGGTGCCGATTGAGGCAGTTCTAACGAGTACCCACAACCTTGGTCTTGGTGCAGAAATAAGTAAAATAATGTATACCGGGTTCAGATAGATGTTCATTTCACAGACTTATGAACATGATCTTATTTTTGCATAAAAAGTATGTTATGGAAACTTGTTGGAAGACCCTCAGTGACATGCCCTAATGATTACCTACAAATAGGTTTTTTTCGCGGAAATAAGAAAAATAATACGTGGATACCCCCTCTTTTCTGGGGCTATGGTGGTTAAAAATACTTTCTCTGACCAACCCAAAACAGAAATTTTTGCTAACGAAAATATTTTGCTTACTTTGACACTTCATATTTTCAAAACGCAAAGAGAAACTATAATAAATTTAGTACCATTGGAAAGAAAATTTAATTTCCTAGAAACTTTACATTTACATAAATATTGTCAAATGTACAGAAAATACTAAAATAATCATTTTTGTAACATAAGGGTGAAAATCACACAAAAATGCCAATATCTCTGTTCAGATAAGACTGTCAGGCCTATCAGCCTGATATGGACTATTGGTTATTGATTTACCTATATCAGTGTTCTGTTAAGATGCTGTATTGGATAATTTTCTGAGTGGTAAAGGGTTAACACTGCAGATACGAAAGCCTATTTGGCTTATGTATGAGAAAATAAAATACCGTAAAGGCGTAGTAACGCGACACAAAAGACGTAATAAGGCAATAAAGGCGTAGAAACGCAAAACAAAAGACGCAGTAACGCCAATCAGAAGGCGACGCTACGCAAAAAAGGCGTATTAACGCAAAAACAAGGCGTAGTAACGCGAAAAAGTTCATACTAATGCAAAAGTAAGACGTAACGCAAAAGAAAGGCGCAGTGATGCGAATCAAAGGCGTTTTTACGCGAATCAAAAGGCGTAGTAATGCGAAAAAAGGCATAGTAATGCAAAAGAAAGGCGTATTTGTTTTAGCTCGCCTCTGCAAAGCAAATAGGTAGCCTGAATATCCTACTCCTGGGACTGCGCATGCCCCCAAAATATATGTCTTTATCATGATCGATAACCCGGATTGGAGGTCCCGTGAGTTCTATGCTAACTGTCAAAATGATGAGATAAAGATATTGTCTAAAACCAACTTCTTATTAATTAATACAAACAGCGCATGAATGACACACCATGTATTCTTAATCATGTTAATCAAGACGAACCAGAATCCATTTGTAAAATTTATAAAAGTAAACAGGAGGACAGGTGCGTTCATTAAATAATTGAGAGAAGTAAGTAAGTAAATCAGTCAGTCAGTCGGTAAATAAATAAGGACTTTATTTAGTGAATGTAGCAACATTTAGCACATACAAAAATACATGTAATAGCTAATCTTCCATGAGGCCCTCAGCTTATCTTCCATGATCTAATCTTCCTTCTTAATAAAACATACACGCTATAATATTTTGTTTCATCGGCAGTGTCATTTTTAGATATGAGGAAAAAATATAGATATAATAAATTGATAGAACATACAAGTTATAATATTTTCTTCCATCTGCAGTATCATGTTTAGATGTGAGGAACTTTTGAAACCGTTTTGAATATGGAGCAATATTTTCTCACGGATGTATCTAGGCAGTGATTAGGCAGTTTACATAAAGCCAAAAGTCCAGTCTTTTGTTCACTATCGACCGACTGTTGATAATATTGTATTTAGTACTAAAAATGTTGTAGACATTTGTTTTCTGCACATCATTTTGTTTCTTTGAATAATCATTATGAAAACACGCCTATACAAATTCAATGTAACCTTTATCGCCGAAAAAACGAAAATGTTAAGATGAAAAATTGTGAGATTTTTCTCATTTCTGCTCAAAATATAATGTGATTTAAAAAAAAACAAAGGACTGGTGGGTCTATTGCCTCCGAGTGTATGTAGGAGAAATAGTCTTAAACTGTTTCATTAATCTCTTAAATTCCAGTGTCCAATCAAATAGTGTAGATCTTCACCAGACGCCGGATTCTGCAGCGTCTGATCAGGGTCTACACTCTTTGCCAAGCCCATCCTATGTTTCAAAGATAACCCTCTTTAGTTTTTCACAACACTCTGACCTCACTGCGACTATTTTCATTCTAATAGTTTTCCCGACAAGTCAGTGATATTCACGTGCACTTAAGCATAGAACAGCTTTTCTTCTGAGCACCTTTGGGTCGATTGACAAACGATTCCCAGTGGAATTCTTTTCACTGAATGTTATAAGGTGGTTCTTCTTTGGCGTTTTATTTATGTTATTGTTTGTCACTGATTGTATGTATCGCATTTTGGATAGCCAGCTGGTATTGATTCCTGATCATTGCTTTACTTCTATTTTTTTATAAGCACCAAGTTTATAATCATGAGTGTCTTATGCTCAATCTGGCTCTCTAATGCTTGACCATAGAAACACGATATAGATTTAATCGCCATTACATAGCGTAAGCTGGCCATTTTATTTTCTACAAAAGCAAGTAATGACCTCTTATTTATGAATCTGTGCGTCATTCGGTCAGATAAGCATGATACCCAGACATTTAATGGTCTTGTCCAGAAAAGTATTTTTCATCACGGCTTTCTTTCTCTGGTGATTTTAACACAATTTAGAAATCATATGTAGACCACCTTTTATTAGGGCCCCGCACTGAAAGTGTGGGTGCCCTATAGTAATCACTCTGTCCGTCCGTCCGTCTGTCTGTCTGTCTGTCCGTCCACAAATTTTCCTACTCCTCTGATAGCGCTGCCGGGGCCCTAGTCAGTTTCACTGACAGCTCTAGTTGTAGTAAGCTGCGGGCATTTACTTAGGCAGCAACTGGTGAGATTTTCTCCTCTCTGGCTATCGAATGCTCAACCAGACGATCTAATGCTTAACAAGCAAATTTCGACAGCTGAGGAGTTCTTCGCAGAAATTAAAACTCCAAAACCTGTTTTATTTCATTTCATGCAATTACCGGACCATTGATAAATCAAACACAGGGTAAAAGTCAATGAAAATCATCCGGTACTATGAGTCTGGAGACTGAAAATGTTTCCATAAAATACTATGTCATTATCGAATCAATAGCGCAATCCTTATCAGGTTGGCTAAAAATGGTTCCGTAGAACAAGGTGCGGGTGATTCTGGGGCCGTGGAGATGAAAACAGATCCGCTTTATAGTTGCAAGTTTTGATATCATTTCTATAGATCTAATGCGTAACCAACCATTTTCGACCTTTTCCGTGGTGATTTATCGCTAGTGCTGCATTGACAAGCAAAATATCCACAACACATATAACCATATATGTTTATTGTGTGTGCATGTTAATACGCTGAACTTGTAGCAAAGCGCAGTAATAAATAAAAGGCAACAAACACCTCGAGAAAACCACTCGTTTTCTAAGGCTTGAGTTCACCTTCAGCAGGAGAAACTAAATTTAGCCAAAATGTGTGAAGTACGGGATTTGGTATTTACTCCAAAGATGCCGATATCAATGAGCTCCTGAATGTAATTCCCCGTTTTTTAAATAACTTCCTCGTAAAAATTATATAACTTATGAAACACAGAAAATGCAGTTTCTTTACCTTTTTTAGCGATCTAATTCCTCACCGGATGTCGCTCTAATTGCTTCACGTTCTTACCCAATGGTTACGCATTCTATCGTTCCGTAGGCGTGTTCATTAAAAACTGCTAGGAAAATTGAAGTCAAATTTCATAATATTATGAAGCTTTTATGGGATGAAAGAAATAAATTTGTTCAACTGGTTGAGGTCATAAGACCAAGATGGCCCTCATGACCACATATGGTAAAATAGCTTCAAAAAACTTTTTCTCTGTCACCAGTATGCCACTTACCTTGAGATGATGAATGCAGCATTGAGATTTCCATCCCATTATAACTTATTCGAAAGATGAGTGTGTGTTGACCTTGACCCAAATGTTACACCAAAGTAAAATTTGGTCATTTGTGCTTTTGTATGAGAAATTAATACTTTTTCCAAAACTGCCATTGCCTGTGAACTTAGCTGGTATATGCAATCACCTTAACAAGTTAATGAGTACCAAACGTCAGCTGTAGTCATTGACCTTGGTCCCCGGCCACTGAGATATCAAAATTAGTTTTGTTTAAAAAAAAAACAGCTAGGCATATTTAGATGACAAATGAAGCCATATTGGGATGGAGAAACAAAAGTTCGTTCAAATGGTTTTGGTCACATTACTAAGATGGCTGCCATGGTAAAAAGCCTTCAAAAATCTTCTTCTCAGAAACCAAATGGCTCCATAAAAACTCAGCACTCAGGTGAGCGGTTCAGGACCATTGGTCCTCTTGTTTATTTATTTATTTATTTAAAAGTACCTTCCTGTATCTGAATTAATCTCTTCCAATTTTGCTGACTATCACATATCTATAGAGGTCCACCTACAAATTGTCATTCTAAAATTCAAAACATCAGAAATTTCACTTGCCCATCACACTGGTGATAGAACTGATGTTTTCAACACAAACTCTATTTATACGACTTGATGTTTCAAAATAAATTCAAAATACTGAGGGAGATTGATTTATTAGACCTAATTATACTACAGTGTCAACAGTTCTCCAGATCCCTGAGGGTTAAAATGGCTTAGTTGAAAAGGGAGGCATACCGAATCCGACGGAGGAAAGGAAAAAATAAATAAATAAAGAATAAAAACATAAATCTGTTCATTTTTTAGCTCCACTGGCCAAAGACCGGCGGGTCTTATGTTATATGTTATGGCCCTGTGTCTGTTGTGCGTCTGTGCGGTTGTGCATCCGTGCGTTAACTTTTTTCTTTAAACATTTCCTCCTTAACTACTTGGTCGATTGTAACCAAACTTCACAGGAATGTTTCTCACATAGTCCCCTTCTGAATTCCTTCAAAGAATTTTGTTACATGCAGAACAAAATGGCATCGAAACCAAAAAAAAATATTTAAAAATCTTCTCCTCCAAAACCGCTCAATGGATTTTATTCTTATTTTGCATGAATGTTCCTTGGGTGGACCTCTGTCAGATTCCTTGAAGAAATTCGGATCAGACAAAAAACATGGCCACCATGGCCACCATGGCCATGCCCCACATGACTGCCATGGCCATGCCCCTTGGCTCATTAGTTTTCAAAGGCTTATATGGGGAAAAGTTTTAAAAACCTTCTCCAAAACCGCTCAACTTAATGGATTTCATTCTTACTTTGCATGAATGTTCCTTGGGTGGACCACTGTCAAATTCCTTGAAGCAATTTTGATCAGACAAAAAACATGGCCGCCATGGACACGCCCATTGGCTAATTAGCTTCCATAGACTCATAAAGGGATCTTTTTTTTTTTTAATCTTCTCCAAAACCGCTAAATGGATTTCGTTCTTAATTTTCATGAATGTTCCTTGTGTCTACCATTGTGAGATTCATTGAAGAAATTTTGATCAGACAAAAAATATGGCCGCTATGGCCACCACCTTTGGCTCATTAGCCTCCATAGACCAATAAACGGAAAAACTTCTTCTCTGAAACCATAAAGCCTAAAGCTAAGACATTTACAGTAAAACCTGTCTTAGTGGCCACCTCTATTAAGCAAGCAATCTGTCTTAAGCAAGCAGGCATTCAGTTCCCAAGAAAGGCAGATGTGTTAAATTTCACCTGTATTAAGCAAGAACCTGTCTTAAGCAAGCATATTTTGACTATCCCTTAGGCACTTGCTTAATACAGGTTGAACTGTAGTATGTAGCAAAGTTATGTGGTCACCTACTAAGTCCTGCGAACTATGACTCTTGAGTCCAAATTGGCAGCGCCCCGGTGCTTAGTAGCTCCCATAGACTAATAATGACAAAATCTTGAATCTTTTCTCCTCTGAAACCATAAGGCCAAGAGCTTAGTATGTTGCAACTTGAAGTATTCAACTACATAAATCCTGCCAACTATGCCCCTGAGGTCCAAATTGGCCACACCCTGAGGCCCATAAGCTCCCATAGACTTATACTGGGCAAAACTGACAAAAATCTTCTCTGAAACCATCAGTGCCCAGAGCTTAGATATTAAGTATGCAGCAACGTCAAGTGGGGTAAAAAATTGGTCACACCCAGAGGCATATTAGTTCCCATAGACTTATAATAGAAAAAACTTAAAAAAAGTCTTCTTCTCTGAAACCATAAGGCCCAGAGCTTTAGATATTTAGAACGGAGCAATGCCAAATGGTCACTCACATAAATCCTGCCAACCATGGCTCTGGGGTCCAAAAAATATAGAATGGACATTCCTTGGGTGGATCACTTGTTTCTTTTTTACCCATTGCATGCGGGAAAACCCTAAATGGGTACCTTGGCAAACAGTGCTGGCCCAGATCAGACCCCACAGAATACCATGTCTGATCAGGGCCTGCACTATTTGCTAACAGAATTTTCCATCAAAAATAGAAAAAATAGGCCTGACACCCCTTATATGACAAATGGACTGGTCCAACATATAGCAATAGAAGAGTCCACTAGTATACAATTGGTTATGCTATGTTCCCACTATCACGATTCGCGCCACGATTGCAATCGTGTTCTAAATCGTGGATTAATCGTGGTGATCCTATCAGATCTTATCAGATCTTGAGGTCAGTCGTGGCAATCGTGTTAATCGTAGAAAATTTTTGAACGGTTCAAAAATTTTCCACGATCAACACGATCGCTTGTCAAATCGGGATCATCGTATCACACCGTGTTGCATCGTAACAAAGCGCGACGGATCGCATCTAATCGTGCTTCCAAATCGCGGTGATCGGAGCCAATCTTGGACAAAACAAACCCCGCGTTCTGTTGAGATGGGTTGCGATCTCACAAGATCTGTCACGATTTGTTACGCACTGTCGGGTGCGATTGCTAAAGACCAGTCACGAATGACTCGTGATCAGATACGAGATGATACGAGGAAATGCGATTAGATACGAGTAGGCTACGTTTTTATACGAACGTTCACGATCTATTGCGAGTTCTCAAGATTTAATGCGAGTCATTCAGCGATCTGCTCATGAGTTTATGAGTGAGTGTATTTCAGTTTTACGTCCCAACAATAACTAAGGTCATACGGAGACGGAACCTCGGTTTATAGATTCATCCGAAAGTTTCGAGAAGCCCGTGAACGGTCCTGCAATCCCTGGTTTATACAGGCCTTTGCTAGTATTTTTAAAGCCTTTGAAAGATGCCACCCAAGGGTAATGGAAACTAAGAATGGAAAAGGCAAGCCTGAACCATTCCAGCCAGAGACATTGCCACATTGCCATCATCCGCAACTCCTACCATCATCAATGGCTGAGGCTCAGTGTTCATGCTGAAAAAAGTCAAGAAACAATTAAGTCCATGGTCAGTCCGGCTGTATATATACCAGTCGGGGTCAAGTCGTAGCTCAAATCGTGATCGCCCTCGATCATGATCGTGAAGAACATCGAGACGACAGTCGTATGCTATCGTAACAGAGCGCATCTGCTCGTGATGAGCGTATAAGAACGTATCTGCACGTATCAGATCGTTCCAATTCGGAGTACTCGATCGTGATGATCGTTTCAGATCGAGACTAAGTCGTAGACTCGATCGCAACAATCCTATCGGAACGCATTTGATCGTATTTGAACGTGGGAGCAGACCGTGGCTGATCGTGATGCCAGTATTTGACAAATCGTGATTGGATTGCATCCGAGCGCGACGAATCGCACCAGAACGTATCGACTCTCATCGTCTCGTAGCCAAACCTGAACTTTAAGAGAATATTCCACGACCAGCTACGAATGGCCAATCGTGGCGTTCGTAACGGATCGCACGACAGTGGGAACCTAGCATTAATGTAATAAATATGACAATTGACTGAAGTTAGCCGGTGGAGCGACAGGCCCTCTTGGGCCTCTTGTTCCTGTATATTTTTTAAAACAATTTGCAAAACAATTCAGCAGACGACACAAGCAGACAACAAATTCAGATGTATTTTTTCTCGGCATCATAAGGGTTAAATTACCTACTTACCAAGTAAAGCCTCAAACATAATAGCATTAAAATATGATTATCAAATGTTGACATTTTGAATATTCCTATACAGTCATTTGTAAGGCTAACATTGGCTGTAGTTCTGTTTATGTCATGTATGTGACTGTGCTATTCTTTTTATGCCGCCATTCGATTAATGGTGGAAGGGCATTTAGCATTGCCCATGTCCGTTCATCCGTCTGAAACTTAAGCATGGTCCATATTTCTGGATGGATTTTGAAATTACTTTGCAGCAATATTAACCATCACGTGACGATGTGACATGCGCAAAACCCAGATCCGTACCTCCACGGTCAAGGTCTAACTTAGGTGTTAAAGGTAAAAAAAGGGTCCGAAACTGAAACACGGCCAATAATTTTCTTATTTATGGATGGCCCCCGCCCATAGGGGCTTGAAGAAATATATGGGCTGCATGATGCTTCCACGCAGAGCTGAATCCGGCCCGCACACTAGTACTGGTAAACCGCATAGAGGATCTAAGCCTGTCCAGGAACCGCGGTGCGAGGTGGACCGTCCATGCTAATAAACCCTATTGGTTTCATTGGGCGACAGGGCTTGAGATGTCATTTCATCTCAATGTCGGGTAAAAGTCCCACAAAATTGGAAGCAACGTCTCCAAAATGACCTTTACAGTGTTGACGGGGACGTTAAACCTCAAATCAAACAAACAAAACAAACAAACATTTCTGGATGGATTTTGAAAATACTTTGCAGAAACATTAACCATCATGAGACGATGTGTCACATGCAAAAACCAGGTCCATGCCTCCAAGGTCAAGGTCATACTTAGAGGTCAAAGGTCAGAAAAGTGTCAGAAACTTAAACAAGGTCAATAACTTTCTTATTTCTAGATGGATTTTGAAATTACTTGGCAGAAATGTTAACCATCATGAGACAATGTGTTGCGTGAAAAACCCAGGTCTGTACTTCCTGTACCTCCAAAGACAAGGTCGTACTTGGAGGTCAAAGATCAAAAAAGGGAATAAAATTTCTCAATTTTGTTTTACTTCTCCTATGCTCTTTTATCTTTATTGGCATTTTTTAATTATGCCTTTTTTTTTTCATGACCGCCAAAAGCACCAAAATAAAATGACTGCCAAATGTAAGTGTTTTACAGTAAACTATACATTTTTGAGATCCAGCTTCAAACTGTGTTACTTCCAAAACTGTTATAGTGAACAGTATTATAAAGAATTTTATTGTATAGCAAACTCATACTAAAAGAAAAAAAAAGATTTATAGGCAACTGTTACCTTCCATGTCACGTGTTTGACTTGGTTGGTAAGATGTATGATTGTACCATAATAAAAGGGTAATAATATGACAAGTTGGGGACACGCTACTTATACAAGTGATGAGGACATTTAAGCCTTGAAGTACCAATTATGACTATTACCAGATGACATTTTCAGAAATTTTTTTCTTATTTTTCAGAGAAAAATAAGTTTGACATTTCATGTGATCAGACACGTTGTTGAATTTTTTGTTGAAAAATAATGAAATGAAAAATTGCTGTCTGTTCTAGAGTGTAGACAGTCAACCCTTACCCCTCGGCCCCCGCCCATCGGGGCTTGAAGAAATAGATGGGCTGCATGATGCTTCCACGCAGAGCTGAATCCGACCACACACGAGTACTGGTAAACCACTTAGAGGGTCTAAGCCTGCCCAGGCAAAGCGGTGCAAGTTGGACCGTCCATGCTTATAAACCCTATTGGTTCCATTGGGCGACAGGGCTTGAGATGTCATTTCATCTCAGTGTTGGGTAAAAGTCCCACAAAATGGGAAGCAACGTCTCCAAAATGACCTTTACAGTGTTGATGGGGATGATAAACCTGAAATCAAACAAACAAAACCCATTTACATTTCAACCAATCAAAGTCCTTAATGTAATTCATACATCCAAATTTGCAAACTGAATGACAGTATTGGTTCCTGTTTTCAGATGCTAGCCATCTGATCTGGATCTATACTGTTTGCAAAGGTAGGCATTGTCATGAACAAAAGTTTAAGGGTTGAATACGAAACATTGTTCAAGTATAAAACAATGGAATGCTGTGGAACAGATCTCTTTCCTCCACTTTAACCCTTAAGACTGCGAGAAAAAGTGCATCTGAAAACGTTGTCTGCTTATGTCGTCTGCTGAATTTTTTTGCAAACTTTTTAAAAAATATTTTTGCATACATGCAAAAGGTAACCAGCAGATGGCAAAGCAGATGGCAATTGTCGTGATTGGCATTTTATGGATCTGGGTCCACACTGTTTGCAAAAAGTTGCTTTTAAGGTAACCGGCAGATAGCAAAGCAGACGGCTATTGTCGTGATTGGCATTTTATGGGTTAAGGACATTCAACATGGCCGCCTGGACAAATGAGCAAAAATGACAGTGGCTCTGAATATGCAAGAAATTGAATGCAACCCTTTTGTTTAAGCCAACTAATATAATTGGAACATAAACTTGATTTCTAAAAGTTATTTAAATACCTGTTAGAAAAGTAAAATATTGTTCAGAGTTTTTTCTTCACTCACCTGAAAAATGCCAAACTTTGTGTATCAAAACCGGAAAATTCCCACAAGTACCAATGACAAAAAGAAATCACTGAGTAGTTACATTTTTCCTTAAGGTGCACCAGGAATCTAAATTTTGATTAGCTGCACTAATTTCAAATAAAGTGTTTTCAACCAAGGCATGTTTTGTGTTCAGGAAAAAAATCTTGTCTTTTTATTTTACACATTTCTTGACACAATAAAAGAAGTCCTTTCTGTGTATGGAGAGATAAACTTGCATTCATTGGAATAAATATGCAGATAAGTTTATTTTTTGTGGCTGACTGAACACACCTGTGTAATGTTTACAGGTAGAAAAAAAGAAAGGGAACAAATTAAGACCAATCTTTAACACTAGCTACTGTGATTTTAAAGTTGTTATTAAATTTTCTTTCGCCAAAAATCTTCATTAACTTTATATAATTTTGTCAAACATATTATTTATATCTAAAAATGCATTACAATCATGTTTAATGCTGTGTCACTATTTTGTAAAACTAGGTGGTGGAGTATACTTCTCACACGTGTCTAATGTTTACATTTGTAACCTTGCACGAGGATTCTCATAAAATACTGACGGATCGATATGCAGTATATTGACCAGGGGGTGTAAAATTACTTACTTAATATGTATAGGCGAAAGATACAAAAAATGGTTGTGGTTTAAAGAGAAATATTTATAAAAACAATTGAAACTCGTCGCTGCGACCATTATTTTCCTCCATGAAAAATTGACAGTTTGTGACATCAATCTGGTTACCGGCTTCATATCTGGTTCAAGATTCTTTGACTACGTCTTTGGGCGTTTACAACATCACTCGTCTCTAACGACCGGTCTGTGCCGTTTAGAAGTGTGCGTGAGCAGGACTGAGCTGGTGTGGACATAAATTTAGCTTGAAAATGCTGCCAAAGTAAATGTAGGCTACACTGAACCACATTTCCTCGATACATTTATCTCGTTTTTAGCGATGACAAAATTCTTGTAAAAGCCAAACTTGTTCAAAAACTAAAGTACTCGGCTCCATCCGGAAACCAGCATTTCTATAAAAGTGCTCTCCCTTCAGACAAATCGCGGATGAAAAGTAGTTTCAAAAGTATTTATTGAATAAATGTGTATAATCTTTCTTTGCCGGTGACATCCCCTGGAATCCTAAAAGAAGATTTCATAACGTATATAAATTCATTACAATAATGTAAATATGACGAAAAATAACTCGATCTTTCGCTGATAAAAAAGTGCCTTGGCGTATTAATCTAATGTTTTAGCCAGGGTGTTGTTCGGCTCCTTGCCGAAAAACTTTACACAGAGTAACACAACAAATGTATTGTCGAAATGTTAGTATTTGATAATTCCTATGTGATAATCGAATGGTGCGGTTTTAAAGGTGTATATTTGGGGTTTCAGATTATATCAAGTACCTTGGCGATCCCGTCATGGTTACGTCAATACGAACGTGTTAACTTGCGTGTAAACACATCCCCAGATGTTCGGCCATGATAAATTTTGTTTCGAAATTTTCTACACACCACGTGAACTAAAATTAATTATTCGCTTTTGGAGCTGTTTTATGAAAAAATATGTCCCGGTGCACCTTCCCTGTGCAATTACTCATACACAAGTGGCAATATATTTTTTATTTATTCATAAACAATTTGGTTCTAAGTCTAAAACAAACAAGCATTTATTGCAATATTAATTTTACATTTCTCTCGTTATAGTAATTCAGATATTCAAGTGGTTTTGTCTTGAGTAAACTTTGCCCTGTTATTTTTTACACTAATAAGAAAAAAATTTCTGAGACCTTTGCTTAATGCTCAAATTCATGATTTCTTTTTTCAAGTGCATATTGTGCTATTTCAGCCATGTTGGTCGCAGAATATCCTTAAGGGCCAAACCTAAGGAAGAGAATTTATCCCCAAAGGGAATGAACTCTTTCCATTGCGAGTAGCCCGCCACAGCAAGTGAATGAGGAGGAAGTTTGAATGAGTCCCCCCCCCCCCCCCCTCTGAAAGTGACTTCGTTCACCTGACTCCATACATTTGTTGTTTTCTATGCTAACCAAGTTTGACCAGGGTTTATTTTCAAACATAATTACATGTATTATTGGCATGGTTTACACAGCTCACTTTCTGTCAACGTCAACATCAGATGACCGAAACAGATTAGCAAATATTATTGTGCACACAGTGGTGACCTATCGTGTGAACTAGTGAAATAGTTAGTATTTAGTTTATTTGGTGTCCTCTGAAGTTTATTGGAGTACTGGGCATATTATTTGGTGTCCGCAAAGGAATATTGGGAATATTTAAGAAGGGGTAATGTATATTTTCTTTCTCCTTTTTGTGAAAACTAGAACTTTCAAGGCTAATAAAGCATACAACCTGTAAAATATTTCTGAATTGCACTACAACCTCTTAACCCTTGTCCTGCTGAACTGGATATGCCTTATTTTCCAAACAATGAAGATCCAGACCAGATGGCTTCTGATGAAGCCATCTGATCAGGATCTACATTGTTTGCCATTCAGATTGTGAATTTGTTGCAATAATTTGCATCAAGTTACCTGATTGGTTGATAATCGGCAGTGGGTGTGGCATATTTAAATATTCAGTAGGTTAAGGGTTAAAATGTGGTTGACTACAGCACTGTTTTGGAAAAGATGGATCCGAAAGTATCACGATCATACAGAAAAATGACCATAAATGGTCATTTTTCTATTTGTTTTTGATTGTATATAATATGAACGTTTGACCACCATGGTTTTTACTTTGTACCCCAACAATTCGGCGGAATCTGATCTGGGTCTGCACTGTTTACCAGCCTGACACATGATTCTAATCAAGTTCAATTCTACATATGACCTTCCTCACACAATACTTAGACCTCACATAGATGGATTTTGTACAAGTTAGTGATGGTCACATAGAGATCAGCAATGTAAAGCTAATGCACTTAGTAGTGTTGGGTCAAACAATCAACCAAACAAAAACAAAGTATTGGATAGTGCCCACATTGTTGAAAAGGATACCTGATTTCATTATTTTTTTGTCTGAAAATTTATTTATGGTAAATATGGTATAATATCAGGTGTTGTCAGTAAATTTAACCCTTCAGGTGCGAAACAGAATAACAGCAGATGACATTCTATTACTGTAATGATCCTAAATATTGGGTTAGGTAGGTCTAAGCAAACAGTGCAGACCCAGATCAGACTGCTCCTGAGGGAGCAGTCTGATCAGGGTATACATTGTTTGCCATTCTGTTTGCACCTTTTGGATACTCCTTGCTGGATCAAGAAACAAATTTGTTAAAATTTTAGGAGAATTACAGCAAGTCCTCTAGGTGTCCGAATTTTTGGATTTTTTTTCTTATTATTCTTATTTTCAGGGAAAATCTGACTTGACATTTCTTGTAAATAATCTGCTTGGCAGATGATTCACATGAAATAACAAGCCTTTTCTCGAAGCCTCAGTGGTGTAGTGGAACATGCTACTTGCCTTGTAAACCAGGGATCGCAGGATCGGTCCCGGGCTTCTCCAGACTTTCGGATGATTCTTCAACCCTTATCTTGCTGTTCACGACAACCCCTATCTTTGCCAGATCAGATGGCTTCTGAAGAAGCCATCTGATCAGGATCTACACTATTTGGCATTCAGTTTATGAATGTGTAGCAATAAATTACATCAATTAACTTGATTGGTTGATAGACAGAAATGGGTGTGGCTTAAATGAATATTCAGCAAGATAAGGGTTAAACCGAGGTTTTTTCTCCGTATGACCTTAGCTGTTGGTGCTCTCTGAAAGATAAAAATATTTGAAACTAGAATCGCGCAGTCGATGGCAAGCCATCGCATATCCCCACGCTTTTTAGCTCACCTGTCACGTAGTGACAAGGTGAGCTTTTGGGATCACTTTTTGTCCGTCGTCCGTCGTGCGTCCGTGCGTGCGTGCGTCCGTGCGTGCGTCCGTAAACTTTTCTTCAAACGACATCTCCTCCTAAACCACTGATCGGATTTTGACCAAACTTCACAGGAATGATCCTTAGGAGGTCCCCTTTCAAAGTTGTTCAAATGGTTCCGGTCCGTTGCACATATAGGTCACAGTAGCCAAAAATAGATTTTTTTCACCGAAAACTTAAAAAATCTTCTTCTCTGAAACCGCAAGGCCCAGGTCTTTGATATTTGGTATGAAGCTTCATCTAGTGGACCCCTACCAAGATTGTTCAAATTATAGTGCTGGGGCCAAAAATGCCCCCACACGGGGGCCCTTTGGTTTTACATGGGCTTATATAGGGAAAATCTTTAAAAATCTTCTTCTCTCAAACCGCAAGG
Source organism: Lucinisca nassula (assembly GCA_963580285.1). Classification (NCBI taxonomy): domain Eukaryota; kingdom Metazoa; phylum Mollusca; class Bivalvia; order Lucinida; family Lucinidae; genus Lucinisca; species Lucinisca nassula. The sequence goes on from OY757012.1 coordinate 39,392,859, forward strand.
CCCAGGTCTTTGATATTTGGTATGAAGCTTCATCTAGTGGACCCCTACAAAGATTGTTCAAATTATAGTGCTGGAGCTAGAAATGCCCCCGCCCCGGGGCCCTTTGGTTTTACATGGGCTTATATAGGGAAAATCTTTAAAAATCTTCTTCTCTGAAACCACAAGGCCCAGGTCTTTGATATTTGGTATGAAGCTTCATCTAGTGGATCCCTACCAAGATTGTTCAAATTTTAGTGCTGGGGCCAAAAATGCCCCCGCACGGGGGCCCTTTGGTTTTACATGGGCTTATATAGGGAAAATCTTTAAAAATCTTCTTCTCTGAAACCGCAAGGCCCAGGTCTTTGATATTTGGTATGAAGCTTCATCTAGTGGACCCCTACAAAGATTGTTCAAATTTTAGTGCTGGGGCCAAAAATGCCCCCACATGGGGGCCCTTTGGTTTTACATGGGCTTATATAGGGAAAATCTTTGAAAATCTTCTTCTCTGAATCTGCAAGGGATAGGTCTTTTATATTTGGTATGAAGCTTTATCTAGTGGACCCCTACCAAAATTGTTCAAATTATAGTGCTGGAGCTAAAAATGCCCCCGCACGGGGGCCCTTTGGTTTTACATGGGCTTATATAGGGAAAATCTTTAAAAATCTTCTTCTCTGAAACCGCAAGGCCCAGGTCTTTGATATTTGGTATGAAGCTTCATCTAGTGGACCCCTACCAAGATTGTTCAAATTTTTGTTCTGGGGCCAAAAATGCCCCCACACGGGGGCCCTTTGGTTTTACATGGGCTTATATAAGGAAAATCTTTAAAAATCTTCTCTGAAACAGCAAGGCCCAGGTCTTTGATATTTGGTATGTAGCTTCATCTAGTGGACCCCTACCAAGATTGTTCAAATTTTAGTGCTGGGGCCAAAAATGCCCCCACACGGGGGCCCTTTGGTTTTACATGGGCTTATATAGGGAAAATCTTTAAAAATCTTCTTCTCTGAAACCGCAAGGCCCATGTCTTTGATATTTGGTATGAAGCTTTATCTAGTGGACCCCTACCAAGATTGTTTAAATTATAGTGCTGGAGCAAAAAATGCCCCCGCACGGGGGCCCTTTGGTTTTACATGGGCTTATATAGGGAAAATCTTGAAAAATCTACTTCTCTGAAACCGCAAGGCCCAGTTCTTTGATATTTGGTATGAAGCTTCATCTAGTGGACCCCTACCAAGATTGTTCAAATTATAGTGCTGGGGCCAAAAATGCCCCCGCACGGGGGCCCTTTTGTTTTACGTAGGCTTATATAGGGAAAATCTTTAAAAATCTTCTTCTCTGAAACCCCAAGGCCCAGGTCTTTGATATTTGGTATGAAGCTTCATCTAGTGGACCCCTACCAAGATTGTTCAAATTATAGTGCTGGGGCCAAAAATGCCCCTGCACCAGGGCCCTTTTGTTTTACATAGGCTTATATAGGAATAATCTTGAAAAATCTTCTCTGAAACTTCAAGGCCCAGGTCTTTGATATTTGGTATGAAGCTTCATCTTTTGGACCTCTACCAAGATTGTTCAAATTATAACCCTGGGGCTAAAAATGCCCCAGCTCCGGGGCCCTTTGGTTTTACATAGACTTATATAAGGAAAATCTTGAAAAATCTTCTTCTCTGAAACCACAAGGCTTAGGTCTTTGATATTTGTTATTAAGCTTCAGCTAGTGGACCTCTACCAAGATTGTTAAAATTATAGCCCTGGGGCCAAAAATGCCCGCGCTCCGGGGCTCTTTGGTTAAACATAGACTTATATAGAGAAAATCTTGTTTTACATATACTTCTATATGCAGGGTAAACCTTTAAAATCTTCTTCTCTGAAACCAGAAAGCCCAGGTCTTTCATATTCGATAAGAAGTTTCATCTTGTGGACCTCTACCAAGATTGTTCAAATTATAGGCCTGGGGCCAAAATTGACCGTGCCCGGGGCCCACTTGTTATACATTGGATCAGGTGAGCGAACCAGGGCCCTCTGGGCCCTCTTGTTTAAAGATATGCCACTATATAAGTTCTCAATTGCAAGTCCCCAATCTTAAGATCAAAATTCCGAAAGTGTCATGCACTCCTCAGACCAAAGACCTATCAGTTCCCAAAGTTTCATGTTTCTATCTGAAAGGGCGTAGGAGGAGTTATCCAGTAATCGTTAAAAAGGGGGTTATGGAGGTGAAAATCCAAGTTTTTGACCTCTGGTGACCTCAAACCTGACCCTAGGGGTCAAATTTTGATTGTTATGTATTCTACTCATCATGCCGTTCGATTTGATATGTCACACGACCAGGTTCTGAAAACTTTGATTTTTTACCCCCGGGGCACCCCACCCCCTGGCCTGGCCCCTAGGGGTAGGATCAAAATTCCGAAAGTGTCATGCACTCCTCAGACCAAAGACCTATCAGTTCCCAAAGTTTCATGTTTCTATCTGAAAGGGCGTAGGAGGAGTTATCCGGTAATCGTTAAAAAGGGGGTTAGGGGGGTGAAAATCCAAGTTTTTGACCTCTGGTGACCTCAAACCTGACCCTAGGGGTCAAATTTTAATTGTTATGTATTCTACTCATCATGCCGTTCGATTTGATATGTCACACGACCAGATTCTGAAAACTTTGATTTTTTACCCCCGGGGCACCCCAACCCCTTTCCTGTCCCCTAGGGGTAGGATCAAAATTCCGAAAGTGTCATGCACTCCTCAGACCAAAGACCTATCAGTTCCCAAAATTTCATGTTTCTATCTTAAACGGCGTAGGAGGAGTTATCCGGTAATCGTTAAAAAGGAGGTAATGGGGGTGAAAATCCAACTTTTTGTCCTCTGGTGACCTCAAACCTGACCCTAGGGGTCAAATTTTGATTGTTATGTATTCTACTCATCATGCCTTTCGATTTGATATGTCACACGACCAGGTTCTGAAAACTTGATTTTTTACCCCCGGGGCACCCCACCCCCTGGCCTGGCCCCTAGGGGTAGGATCACCTCAGACCAAAGGCCTATCAGTTCCCAAAGTTTTAAGTTTATAGCTGTAAAAGTGTTGGAGGAGTTGTCCGGTAAGACGGATGTACGGACGACGGAGACAATTACAATATCCCCACTTTTTCTTCGAAAAGCGTGGGGATAAATATTGTTTGTTACTATTCTGATTGGTGATATTGGGAGGGCTATAACACTTGAAATTTTAGTGGACCCTAGATTCGATTTCAAAAGCTGAATGTGCAGAGATTTGATATTGACAGATTTGGTAAATAATCTCTCTTCAGTTTCAAAATATCCTTGAAAGGCTACTGAACTTTAAATTATTTGAATATTGAATTTGTGAAAGGTGTCTCTTATGCACTTTTAAACAATGATGGCTTTAATCCGTGCACAAAATGTGCCACTTTAGGCATGATATTGTAATAATGCTGAGTATTGGGACTCCTTCAGGATCCTTCAGGAGCAGTCTGATTGAAGGAGCAGTCTGATCGGGGTCTACAATGTTTGCCATTCCATCTGCTTTTTTTTGACTGGATTGAGAAAAAAATTTAGGAGTATTACAGCAAGTCTTCATGGTGTCCGAATTTTTAGGATTTTTACGGTATAATTATGTGTCTTATGGTTTGGTTTAGTCTGGCGTTGAATGGCCCAGTCAACATGATCTATTCCGGTCTGGTAATCTTGATAGGGATTATAACCAGTACAGTCCATATTCTTTTGCCAGAAGCTGATAACTGTGCTTCTTGATTGATTGATTGATTGATTGCATTGAGGTTTAAGGACACGTCACCCCTTGCAGGTCATTTTGTGTCTCTCTCAGAGAAAAAGATATTGAAACGACAGTAGATTTGTTTGTTTGATTTGAGGTTTTACGTATCATTTTGGAGACGTTGCTTCCAATTTTGTGGAATTTTACCCGACTTTGAAATGAAATGACATCTCAAGCCCTGCTGCCCAATGAAACCAATAGGGTTTATAAGCATGGACGGGCCAACTCGCACCGCTTTGCCTAGGCAGGCTCAGATCCCCTAAGGGGTTTACCAGGACACGTGTGCGGGTCAATTTCAGCTCTGCGTGAAAGCATCATGCAGCCCATCTTATTTCTTCAAGCCCCGATGGGCGGGGGACCGAAGAGAGAGTAGAGAGGAGATAAAAGTGAAGTGTGGTGGAGAAAGAGGAAAATGAATGGAAGTGTAGAAGACATAACAAAACTCCCTTTTTACCCTTACCTGAGTTGGACACCTCAGTGGACGCCCTAGTGACACAAGATACACGACACCTTTGCCTCACCCAAACACCCCCACTCTGTGAAGGTTGTGAGTTTTAACCCTTATCTTGCTGAATATTCATTTGAGCCACACCCATTTCTGTCTATCAACCAATCAAATTACTTGATGTAATTTATTGCTACATTATTGATAAACTAAATGCTGATCAGATTCAGAAGCCATCTGATCTGGATCTGCACTGTTTGCAAAGATAGGGGTTGTCATGAACAGCAAGATAAGGGTTAAAAATGTATACGATAAAGAGAAATCACTTAACTTTATAGCAATTACATGTACCTTCTATATCATAGGGGGTTCTCTTGGGAGCAAATTCTTTCCTTTAGTGTTGACGGGGACGTTAAAACTTAAACAAACAAACAAAACTTTCCTTTAACCCTTCTCTTGCTGAATATTTATTTTAACCACACCCATTTCTGACTTTGAACCAATCAGATTACTTGATGTAATTTATTCTTACAAAGCCATAAACTTAATGTCAAACAGTGTAGATCCTGATCAGATGGCTTCTTCAGAAGCCATCTGATCTGGATCTACACTGTTGCCAAAGATAGGGGTTGTCGTGAACAGCATGATAAGAGTTAACCTTATCCCATAGCATAAATAAATTTAGCCACACCCATTCCACCAATCAAATTGCTTGATATGATGAGAAGCCTCATTGATGTAGTGGATAAGCTACTCGCCTCATAAACCAGGAGTTTGATCCTGGTACCGTCTCCATATGACCTTAGCTGTTGGTGGGATGTAAAACACTGTTAAATTCATTCAGTTTAACCCTTTACCACTCAGATACGTGTTTTTACGTGTCTGCACCCCACCCCCCCCCACCCCATTTTAAGCCCCAGAAGCACCTAAAATCTGCAATTCTACCCCTGGATAGTTATGTTTGCTTTAGGATTTGTTTGGCAAAAAAGTGACCTGTTTTTTCGCGCGCCTCCCCACTAAAAATATTCTAGGGGGATTGAAGGGGGACAGCGCCCCCCTCACATCCTGAAAATTTTTGGGTGTATGGCCCAACCGGCCGCTAAAATTTATATCTGAGGGTGTCTGGGGTTAAAAATGCCTGAAAATTGATGCTGATAAAACATGCTGCAAACAGTGAAAATGGCCAGTGCCAAACACCTTAATTGTTGCCTTGACAGCTGTGTGAAGATTAAAATGTGGTCAAAAATTCATGTGAAAACACACTTTTTGCCAACTTTGAGATGCCCCCTCTTTACCATGACAACAATGATCAAGTCATGAAAGGTTGCATTTGAAAGGCTACTACCCAATGAACATTCATACCGAGTTTGGTGTAAAACAGACCATCCATTATGAAACAATGGCTGGTTGAAGTTGCTGTCAGGTGCAACACTGTGAAAATCAGCGAAATTCACAAAATCCCTGAGTGGTAAAGGGTTAAAAAAAGCTGCATGACAAACAGTATAGATCCTGATCAGAGAAGCCATCTGATCTGGATCTACACTGTTTGCAAAGGTAGGGATTGTTGTGAACAGAAGGATTAGGCATCTTGGATGAGAAGTTTTCCTGTGCATAAAAGTAATTAGCTTCCGACCACGCCTCTGTATATGATTGTAACATTTGGTCCCCCAAACACTTCATGAAGAAATATTAAGCCAGCAAATAAAAATTGGTATGTACTAAACTACCGTATTCACCCTATTTACCGCACATGCTCCTATAAGCACACACCCAAGGTATATTTGCAAAAGCGAACGTTTTACAGTAACCTCCCCACGATTTCATATTGAGTTTTGGTGCATTTTTTACCCAGACAATCATGTATATATGTGGTGGACCCCTCTGCTGAAATTCAACTTGATCTGTAATGTCTTTGAGCCACTTCTAATCATATTGAGTGAGTGCTTATTAGATAGAATTGTCACCAAGATTTTTTTTATACAATTTTGAAAATCTAAGCGCTTGGTGCTGTAAATAGGTCGAATACAGCATGTAGTGTTAGCTGCAGTCCTGGGTTCCATAGAAAACAGTTTTCGCTTTGCTTATGAGGATGTGGAAATACATAAACAGTTTGCTAGTACTTTAATTGTCATTTTGACCATGTCATCAATAATTTGCACCTTAAAATCATACCATCAAGTTAATCTGCCCTTTCCACAAGTCTTGATCTTCTTGATCTGGGCTTAGGATAAGCAGGTTAGAGTGTTCTACCAGCTTATATTTGGCAAAGTCAATGACTAGTTATTTAACTAATAATATTGGTCAACCAAATTCAGTAGCAACTAGAAAACAGCCACAGCACCCCAAAGGGGATTTTAGCATATGGTTTCATCTTTTGTTATGTCAACTTTTGCGTTGTTAAAAATGAGAAGGGGACAAAACCCTTTTGTTCACTGTTTACAAGGGCGCACACAAACATGCAAGCAGCAGTTTAGCAATAAGATCTCATCCCGTTGCATATCTGATGCTCTTTGCAACAAAAGTCAAGGATGCACCCCCGGCACTGATAGCTCAGTTGGTAGAGTGTCCGCTCTGGGGAATGGGTTCGATCCCGGGCCGCGACGTTAAGAAGTCGTTAAGAATGGTACTAGCTGCTCCTCGCTTGGCACTCAGATTTACGGGGTAGAGCTAGGACATGTGGACCCAGTGTCAGGATAACGTGACTGGGTTTGGTATCATGTAATGTGTCTGGGACATGATGCTTCAGTGAGGCAGCACTATAAAAGTGAGCATTGAGCTCCCTGTCGCAACCAGACACCGTCGTGATATGACTGAAAAATTGCTGAAAGCGACGTTAAACCCGAATTCACACACTCAAAGATGCACCAAAAGGTTGAACTTTCCATCATGTGCTTCTGAACAGGTTTTAGACATGACTGACAATATGGGCAGAATGATTGCATAGCTAGTACTTCTCAGTTGATTGGCTGAAACTTCCGAGCAACTGACATGTTTATTAAATGCAGTGCAAATCTGAGGAAGGCTGGATTGCAGTGGTATAGATTTTTAGATAATTGCTATGCTCCACCCCACTTTCTGTGTGAAGCTGAAATTTACCGCTAAATATGGATAACTGTTCTTTGTACTTTGACAAACATGTCACTTGTGATGCAAATTCTTGTTCAGTGCATCATTGTGATTTGACATATTTGCTAAACTGCTAGTTGCGCAGTTGTAATATGTAATGAACAAATTGTTATGACAAGGGGTGCGCGGTAAAACCGGTGCACCGGTAAACCGCGGTATTTTCTTCCGGCGGTATGTACCGCGGTACTTTTTGGCCGTACCGGTACTTTCGGCAAGCTCCGGATTTTATATAATTTAATTCAATGTTTGCGTAAGAACAAAAATATATTTGCGAAACGATTTCACTAGCGTCGGCCGCGAAAAAAAAATACCTCGCAGGGACGCAAAGTGTCTTTTATATATGCCGCTAGTCATGCTGAGCGCTGTTAAGTTCAAAGAACCCGATGCGACCGATAGGGCGTAATATTATCGTATACTTGAGATGAATAGCGGTAATAACTAATAGAGCATGCTCCGCATGCATGCAACTTCGGATTAACATAGATAAATAAGCGTAACAGTTTAATCCTGCTAATTGGGACTCTAATCTTGCGTGAAAGCTTTGTGACATATATATGCTCTAGGTCGGAGATGACATTGCAAGAAAGCATGTTGTGCGTTGATCAGTCTGTGCAGCAATGGAGAGGAAGAAACGGTTCCGTTTGCAATAATATAATAATGAAATGTAGTTCTTGCTTTAGCTTTGTATTGACTTAAATGTCTGGAGTAAAAATACTTCGGGCTGACATAGTATGAACACCTTTTTTACTTAGACATTTCGTTTGTTTCTGGATAAAAAAAGTTTTAAAAGATGAATAAATTTTACTGTTGCACTTTATAAAATCAATATGCTGACAACATATATATGATTTTATTGCGCTGTGTCGAACTGTGAATAAATAATGGTTATCACGAATTGCCCAGAGACAGTTCAAATGGATAATGCAGAGAGCAGCGTTTGCGTTCGTGCCAAAAAAATGCATCTGGGACGCGATTTCACTAGCGCCGGATGCGAAAAAATTACCGTCTGCGGACGTAAAGTAACTTTTATGATGTGCTGCCAGTCATCAAAGACGCCGACGCGACATCTAAGTAGCCCAAAAGGGTGTTAATTTTATCGGCTACTTGAGATGAAAAGCGGTAATTTACGATTTTATTGTGCTGCATCGAACTATGAATAAATACTGATATTCCCGAACTCGTGAAAACCAGACACAAAAACGGAGATGCGCGACCGTAATATGCTGCAACAAACTTTATTAATGCCCAGTTCGCCAGTCCATATTACAAACCGTTACCATTTTATAATTTTCCATTACGTCAGGTGCAACAAAAATACTATTTTTCATTCATTGGGTGATTATCGTCCTAGTTAAAAAGTGTCCAAATTTTAAGGGGAATGGGAACACCTTCAGGGGAGGCAACTCATGCAAAAGTATTTTTGTCTCTCATGTCAATAGGGGTCAACTCTTAAAGGAAAGAATTTGCTCCTGAGGAATTTGCTTCCAATTTTGTGAGACTTTTACCCGACATTGAGATGAAATGACATCTCAAGCCCTGTTGCCCAATGAAACCAATAGGGTTTATAAGCATGGACGGTCCGACTTGCACAGCTTTCAGGGATGTAAAATTCCACTCGTCCGCTCGCATTTGCGAATAAGGTTTTCAAAACTGACCTTACTTTTTTCATTTTTAGCACCTAAATGAAAAGTTTAGACGATAAGGGCGAGTAAGTTTGATGGAAATTTTACAACTCTGGCTTTGCCTGGGCATGCTTAGATCCTCTTAGCGGTTTTCCAGTACTCTTGTACGGGTCGGTTTCAGCCTCATAAACCAGGGGTGGTTGGGTCAATCCTGGGCTTCTCCAGACTTTTGGATGAGTCTTTGAATTGGGGTCCCATCGCTGTTGGTGGGATGTAAAACACCGACACACTCAGGAATAAATTATGAATGAAAGTACGTCACTATAAAAGTTTTTTGTCAAAATGGTGAGAACAATTTTATTTCATTTATTCCTGCAATTACCTGGGTAGAGCAACAATAAATTGAAAGGTCAAAACAATTTTCTTGTCATTTGCAACCTCAGACAGTTTTAGTGCTGCAAAAATCTATGACAATTGGCGGCCTTTAACCCTTTTTGTACCAAATGGAATCTTCCTCCTTATATATATAGCAGGAGTCCACTTCAAAATTTGGTGGTGTCAAGCTGTTTTCTTCAAAATTGATTTGGAAAATGGCTGAGCTTTTTGCAAATAGTGAAGGCCCTGATAAGATGCATTTGACGGCGTCTGATCTGGGCCTGCACAGTTTGCAAGGGTTTCCGGTACAAAATGGGTTAAAAAAACCAAGGTACAAGTTTTAACCACAATTTGAGTTTCTTACACCTTAATTAGGTAAGGGTCTGAAATATTAGACTTCTTTTTTCTTTATTACTTTTTAATTACCATGGGTCATGAGATATTATACCTCCCAGATGAAATGAAGTGTGCAGCACTTGCTGGGTGGCGCAGGTACTAACCGCTATCCAACCACTCTGGCTCCAACAACAAGGCTGTAGAAGTGGTATACAGTCAAACTTCAATGGCTCGAACACCTTTGGGACCACAAAAATCTGTTCGAGACAGGGGTAGTTCGAACCACTGATGGTTACTGCCAGGAGGCGTAACGAGATACTTTTAAACATCTTTTCGGCGTTCTATAATGAAAATGTATGCTGCGTGTACTCATTAGAATCGCTTCATCGAGGCAATTCTAATGAGTACACACAGCGTACATTTGCAAGATAAAAGACTAAAATCTCCTTAATTATCCCACACTATTTCTTATGTAGAGGATTTCGCTAGGGGCTCAAGAATGGGTTCGACACATCCATGGTAAACGAGCCATCGGTGTTAGCGCCATCGAAGTTCTACTGTATATTAATTTCTGTTACATTTGTCCCCGTCATCTCTTGACTTTCCACACGTCACTGAGACACTACCACCAAATGTATATAGTGTTTTCGGGTCAGCCACAACAACAGCCACCAATCTAGTATCAAGAAACCCCTAAAGGGTACCTTGGCAAACAGTGCAGGCCCAGATCAGACACCGCAGAACGAGGCGTCTTATCAGACCCTGCACTATTTGCTAACAGAATTTTCCATCAAAAATAGATTAAAAATTAAATAATAGGCCTGAAACCCCTTAGATGACAAATGGACTTGTCCAACATATATAATGGAAGAGTCCACTAGTATACAGTGGGTTAACTGGGATATCCATTGCTTAACTTAGTAAATAAGCCAACCATTCTCCCTGTGTGGCTCCTTAAAATTCCTATTTTACACCACCTTTGGAACTGTTCAAAAATGGTCTTTAAGACCATTTTTGAACAGTTTCAGAGGTGGTCTCTTATTAGATCACACTAGATGTAGAAAAAAGACAGAAAGAATATCTGAAAACTTTTAAATCTGGGTTTTTCCCCATTGCATGCGGGAAACCCCTAAAGGGGTACCTTGGCAAACAGTGCAGGCCCAGATCAGACGCCACAGAATGTGGCGTCTGATGAGGGCCTGCACTATTTCCTTCAAAATAGAATAAAAATGAAAAGATCGGTCTGATACCCCTTATATGACAAATGGACTTGTCCAACATATTGTGATGGAATAGTCCACTAGCATACAATGGGTTAAAGAAGAATGAGTCTTTAATTTCAGCTTCTTAATAACCATTACAGACAGTACCAATCACTCCTCGCAGAGGGTGTTGTCGATTACTTTTTTTATGCCCCCCGGAATCAAAGATTCAGGGGCATATAGTTTTTGGTCTGTCTGTCTGTTTGTCAAAACCTTAACATTGGGTATTGGATATTTCACATGTGCATACCTTGTCACAAGGCCTTTTCTGTAGTACCACAATTTTTGACCTTGTGACCTTGACCTTGACATTTGACCTATTTTTTTAAAAACTTTAACATTGGCCATAACTTTTGATTGGTAAGTGATAGGGTTCATATTTTGCATGTCCATTCTATGTCACAAGATCTTTCCAGTGGTACCATAATTTTTGACATTGTGACCTTGATCTTGACATTTGACCTTGTTAAAAACTTTACCATTGCCTATAACCTTTGATTGACTTGCATATTTCACATGTGCATTCCCTGTCACAAGTGCTTTTCAGTGACACCATAATTTTTGACACCTTGACCTTGAAGTTTGACCTTCTTTCTTAAATACCTTAACATTGACCATAACATTTGGTTGGTTAGTGATATGGCTTTCATATTTCACATGTGCATTCCCTGTCACAAGTGCTTTTCAGTGACACCATAATTTTTGACACCTTGACCTTGAAGTTTGACCTTCTTTCTTAAGACCTTAACATTGACCATAACATTTGGTTGGTTAGTGATATGGCTTTCATATTTCACATGTGCATTCCCTGTCACAAGTCCTTTCCAGTGGTACCATAAGTTTTGACCTTGTGAGCTTGACCTTAACATTTTACCTACATTTTAAAAACTTTACTATTGGCCATAACTTTTGATGGTAAATTGATTGGGCTTTCATATTTCACAAGTGCATCCCTTGCTTGTCTCAACAGCTTTCCGGTGATAACATAATTTTTGACCTTGTTACCTTGACCTTGACCTACTTTTCAAAGACTTTAACATTGGCCATAACTTTCGATTGGTAAGTGATACACGTGTGCATTCGTTGTGACAAGACCTTTCCAGAGGAACCATAATTTTTGACCTTGTGACCTTGACTGTGACATTTGACCTACTTTTTAAAACACTCTAACATTGGCCATAACTTTTGATTGGTAAGTGATTGAGCTTTTGTATTTCACATGAGCATTCCTTTTCACAGGCCTTTCCAGTGGTACCATATTTTTTACCTTGTGACCTTAACCTACTTTTTAAAAACTTGAACATCAGCCATACCTTTTGATTGGTTAGTGATAGGGCATTCATATTTCACATGTGCTGTCATGGGTTATGAGTGTTTCACAAACACAACTTGTTTTTCTTACTTTTTCAGAGCAAATTAGGCTTGACATTATGATGTGAATTGTTTGCCCATTCACATGAAATCTTACTCTGGAAAAAAAAAAAAGATTTTCATATGTTCTAGAGTTTTCTGCAGTGCTTTTAGAGTTAAGTGTGATAACCTCAGTTTCTGCATGTTCCACCCAAACAATCCTCCCCGCCCCACATTCATGTGTAAATTATCTTTATAGCCTCACTGTGAAAAAGTGGGGCTATACTGGATTTACCTTGTCCTTCCATAATTCCTTTCTTCCTTCCATCATTCCTTTCACCTATCATCCCATCCCAATTCATCAGTTAAAATTTTTGTCACTGTTTTGTCAACAACTGTTAAGGTTACAATGTTGAAATTTGGTACACACATGGGCAGTGGGTTGATGTATTGTGTATACCAAAATCAGGGCCAACAAAGGGCCCACAACTCGCAGAGCTCCATCTCTGGATAGGTTTTACAATTTACCATTGATCAGATAAAATTTTTGTCACACTTTTCTCAACAACTGTTAGGATTATAATGGAATTATACACATGTACAAAGTTGAAATTTGGTGCACACATGGGCAGTGGGTTGACGTATTGTGTATACCATATTGATGGTCAAAGGCCCATAACTTTCTTAGTTACATTCCTTGATAGGTTTTACAATTTACTATTAATGAAAAACAAAAAAATGTCACAGATTTCTCAGGAACTATGAAAGCTGTGAAGTGGGCTGATATGTTGTGTTTTCCAGAATCTGGGTCAAAGGCCTGTAACTGTTGGAGTTACATCCCCTGATATGTTTGTTGAAAAAATTGTGTCACTTTTTTCAAGAACTGTAAGGGTTACAAAGTTGAAATTTGGTATACACATGGGCAGTGGGTTGATGTATAGTGTATACTGGATTCAGGTCCAAGGGCCCATAACTCTTGGAGTTAATCCTTTGATAGGTTTCACAACTTACCATTAATGAAAAATTTTCATTATAGATTTCTAAGGAGCTATGAAAGCTGCAAAGTTGAAACTTGGTACACACACATGGTATTGTACACACACATGGTATCGTGTATACAAGATTCAGGGCCAAGGGCCTCTAACTCTTGGACATCTCTTAGTAGGTTTCAGTTTGCCATGAATGAAACATTTACGTCACATTTTTCTCAAGAACTGTAAGGGTTTCAAACCTGAAACCTGGCACCTGGGCTGATGTAAATAGTTGTATATACTGGAAGCAGGACCAAGGGCACATAACTCACTGTTAAGTTCCTTGATAGGTTTAATTAAAGTTTAGTTACAGATTTCTCAGGAATAATGGCTGCAAAGTTGAAACATGGTGAATGCATCGACAGTGGGTTGATCTCTTTCATGTATGACAGAGGATATGTAACTCTTGGGTACACCCCACTCCTTGATAATTTGATTGTTTGTATTGGAGTTTAACAGCCCAGTCAACACTGTTTTAGGTCATTTCTGAGCTATTGACACTTTTCCTGGGCAGGCTTATACGTAAGCAGTTAACCAGTACAGTGCACATTCTTTTGCCAGAAACTGACAGCTGCCCTTCTTGAATCAGCAGAAGGGAGGGAAACACCCCTTGATAGGTTTTACAATTTGCCATTAATTTTTGTACCAAATGGAATCTTCCACCTAATATATAGCAGGAGTTCATTTCAAAATTTAGAGGTGTCAGGTTGTGTTTCCTTCAAAATTTATTCGGAAAATGGCTTAACTTTTTGCAGACAGTGTAGGCCCTGAACAGATGCCACATTCTGCGGTGCCTGATCTGGGCCTGCACTGTTTGCTAGGGTGCCAGTATTGGGGTTTCCGGTACAAAATCGGTTAACTACAACAACAACAAAAAGATAATACTGTGCTCCTTATATTTAGGGTATCTACTGTAATTTTTTGATAGGGCAGTTTGATAGGCCAGTAGTTTTGCATACAAGGGCTTAGAAAATTTTTGGAGTTGAAAGGTCATTGGAAGGGCATTAATGCATTCAATGCATATACACATACATGTAGAGTCCTTCATGTTATTGGGAGTTACACATAAGAGTAGTATGTAACAACCTTTTTATACTTGATATGATATTATACTTGATAATGACAAACAGTGTAGATCCTGATCAGATGGCTACTTCAGAAGCCATCTGATCTGGATCTACACTGTTTGCAAAGGTAGGGGTTGTTGTGAACAGCAGGATAAGGGTTCTTCAGAAGCCATCTGATCTGGATCTACACTGTTTGCAAAGGTAGGAGTTGTTGTGAACAGCAGGATAAGGGTTCTTCAGAAGCCATCTGATTTGGATCTACACTGTTTGGATTGGTAGGGGTTGTCATGAACAGCAAGATAAGGATTCTTCAGATGCTATCTGATCTGGATCTACACTGCAAAGGTAGGGGTTGTTGTGAACAGCAGGAAAAGTGTTCTTCAGAAGCCATCTGATCTGGATCTACACTGCAAAGGTAGGGGTTGTCATGAACAGCAGGATAAGGCTTCTTCAGATGCAATCTGATCTGGATCTACACTGTTTGCAAAGGTAGGGGTTGTTGTGAATAGCAGGAGAAGGGTTCTTCAGAAGGCATCTGATCTGGATCTACACTTCAAAGGTAGGGGTTGTTAAGGCTTCTTCAGAAGCCATCTGATTTGGATCTTCACTGCAAAGGTAGGGGTTGTCATGAACAGCAGGATAAGGCTTCTTCAGATGCTATCTGATCTGGATCTACACTGTTTGCAAAGGTAGGGTTGTTGTGAACAGCAGGATAAGGGTTCTTCAGAAGGCATCTGATCTGGATCTACACTGCAAAGGTAGGGGTTGTTAAGGCTTCTTCAGAAGCTATCTGATTTGGATCTACACTGTTTGCAAAGGTAGGGGTTGACATGAACAGCAGATAATCCTTCTGATTTTGATCTACACTGTTTGCGTTGTGAACAGCAGGATAAGGGTTAATAGGCTTTTATGGCATTGCTCAGGGTGACATGTCACTCTATACTATGGCCTTATTACTGTGAATAGGGTTATTACATTAGCACCCTGTCTCTCAGGGGTCAGGTTACCTTAATTGTTTAATTGGCTGGTCAGAGGGGTTATAAAATTTTTGTAAATGATGTCTGAACTTTGCAGTGAAATCTTCAACAGACAAAGTCAAGAAAGTGTGAAGTCCATAAACTTAAAAGCTTTTACCACTTTAGGGCCTGTCTGTGGTCTATGGTCAGACAGTCAAAGGAGAGTGGTTAGTGTGTATTAAACCTTTTTTTATGTTTACAGTACCGCAATGATTCTAAGTATCGGGACATATAGGCTTACCCTTATCTTGCTGAATATTCATCTAAGCCGCACCCATTTCTGTCTATCAACCAATCAAATTATTTGATGTAATTTATTGCTACAAATTCATAAACAGAATGACAAACAGTGTAGATCCTGATCAGAAGCCATCTGATCTGGATCTACACTGTTTGCAAAGATAGGGGTTGTCGTGAACAGCAAGATAAGGGTCTTCAGAAGCCATCTGATCTGGATCTACACTGCAAAGGTAGGGGTTGTTGTGAACAGCAGGATAAGGCTTCTTCAGAAGCCATCTGATCTGGATCTAAACTGTTTGCAAAGATAGGGATTGTCGAGAACATCAAGATAAGGGTTAAGTAAACAGTGCATGCCCT
Organism: Lucinisca nassula; assembly: GCA_963580285.1. NCBI lineage: Eukaryota > Metazoa > Mollusca > Bivalvia > Lucinida > Lucinidae > Lucinisca > Lucinisca nassula. The sequence continues at coordinate 39,408,837 of OY757012.1, forward strand.
GATGAGTCTGATCAGGGTCTACCCTGTTTTTCATTGTGTCTACAACTGTTGGATTCCTTGCTGCTGGTGTGTGATTTTGAGTTTTACGTCCCACTAACAACTAAGGTCATATGGAGATGGGACCTTGGTTTAAAAACTCATCCGGAAGTCTGAAAAAGCCCAGAATCAAACCCACGACCCCTGGTTTATGCGGCGAGAAGCTTATCCACTGCACCATGCAGGCTTCTAGGATCTCGCTGGATCATGAAGCTAATTTGTTAAAATTTTTAGGAGAATTACAGCAAGTTCTCAAGGTGTAATAATTTTAAGGATTTCTATGGTATGTAATGTCTTTAAGGTTGATTTTGATTGAGATAATCAATTTAAATGAACTGGTCAAGAAGCTCTTGACCTCTTGAAATGTATATGCTAAATCTTGAACATAGGTGTTTGTTGATTTTAGGATTAATAAAGGTGGGTAACTTTTCTAATAAGGAAAATTTAGGTCTCATGTTTCTCATAGTGAGGTTTTGAAGTTTTTGATATTTGCACTTGTGGTATAAGCTTTGAATATGATCATGTTAAAAAATAACTTTAATGAAGGCAACAGGGGGGTAACTAGGAGAAAATCATTTGTACGCAAACCAAAGAAAATGCTAGAAATAATAATCCAGCCCCTAAATATTGTTTACCAAATGGGGACCACTCTTCCAGGAAAGAATTTTCTCCCTTTAGGGAACAAGCGGTCCCTCCAGCACAGAAGGAAACTATGTTAGTTGGCTTATATCTTAGACATAGTTTTTCTTCTATTTTTCAGCAAGTGCATATCTGCATAATGGATGCTACGCACCTGGCCATAGTTTGAATTGACTTATCCTGCTGAATAATTTAATATTTTGTCACCATCAGCTTACTTGGTCAAACTCACAAAATGACAACCAGTGTAGATCCTGATCTGAAACTATGCTGTTTGAAAAGTTAGGGCTTGTCATGTTGAGCAGGAAAAGGGTTCCATGTGGGCAAAACAACCTGCTTATTCCTCATAGTGCCATGCAAAATTGGAGCAGATGAAATTTTGATTCGTTTTTATTATATTTTTTTTGGAGATACATGTAATAATTAAGATTTTGTCATTCATGGGACTCAGGCCTTCGGCTCTCATTATGATAATACACCCGTGCGATTAGTTCATATTTCTCATCTCCAAAATGGCTTCTTTTCTGATGACAATCCGTGAAATTTTTTATTATTAATACTTCAAACATAGGTCGTGGGTGCTCGTTAGAACCGCCTCATTGAGGCGGTTCTAACGAGTACCCACAACCTATGTCTCGGAGCGGATATAAGAAAAATAATGTATACCCCCTTAAACCCCAGTTTTCTCTATATAAAGTGGGGTTTAGTGGGGTCTCAATTTCACGGACTTGTTCACGTGATGTGTGAGCTAAAACTACCATAACCGAAAAACTTAATCATCTTGGGTCAGTTGTTCAAAACCTACGATGCTCACATTTTTTTGCAAAAATACCACAGTATTAGCTATTTTACTTACTGGAACAGTTAAGAACTGGCCCCCGCCCATAGGGGCTTGAAGAAATATATGGGCTGCATGATGCTTCCACGCAAAGCTGAATCCGGCCCGCATACTAGTACTGGTAAACCACTTAGAGGATCTAAGCCTGTCCAGGAACCGCGTGTGAGGCGGAGCGTCCATGCTAATAAACCCTATTGGTTTCATTGAACGACAGGTCTTGAGATGTCATTTCATCTCAATGTCAGGTAAAAGTCCCACAAAATTGGAAGCAACGTCTCCAAAATGACCTTTACAGTGTTGACGGGGACGTTAAACCTCAAATCAACACTAACAATTAAGCTTGTTAAAGGACACGGGAAATCATTCTCAAATAAATAACATCTTAAAATCGCCAGTTAACACTCCCTGATGCTGAAATTCCGAGATTTATACACAGCGTAATAAATAAACAGTAGCCAGGTAAACATGTGCATTTGTCTGCTAGTGTAGTGTGCGTGAGAAAATTCCGATAATTAATCAGCTGCCGAATCACGTGGTGTAGTGACGTCAATATTCCCACTTTGCTCTAGTAAACCAACGAAATTGTACATAAATTCGGCCAGAAAACAAAGATTTAAAAAGTAAATAAATAAATAACAAAATGCAAGCGAGCTTGAAGCTGATACCAGAAATACAGTCATATATATATAATCGCAGGCCCCTACGCGCACCTAGAAAAAAATCTATAGAATGTGTGATAATTTCCAAATAAGTACGGGGATGCTTTTTCACCCTCGCAACCCTCTCCCAGCGAACGGGCCTGGTTTGAGCCCGCTGAATTGCAGCAGGACGAAGCCGAGGACTCCTCTTGACGGCCTCAGTGGAACACAGAGGATGCAAGATACAAATCGGTCTGTATGGCACTGCCTTCTTTGTACAGAATTGTCGATTTGATTAATGCAGCGTATTGAAAAAATATTTTTGAACGGCATGTTAGGTCATATGTTATGTTTTCTATACAGTATTTTTTACATTCATCCAACATCGATATATTTTAATAAAAGCAAATATAAAACAAAATAATATTATACGGATATTTTGTCACGTCGTCGCATCAACGTTGACACGAAGTCATTTCAAATTTATATACCCGCTTGGAAGTTTCATCTGCAAAGCGCTCACTATAGGCGCCGTTTTTTTTTTTTTTTTTTGTTTGGTTTTTGTTTTGTTTTTGGCATTTGTCTTATTATAAACATTTTTTGCCTCGACTTGATTTGAAAACTAGCATCACGAGCTCTAATAACTGACATAGATACAGTGTTATCAGTGCCATTTATAAGATGCTGACTATCATTATGTGCCGATCTCGGTAGCTCACACGGATGCGCGGTGATCAGGAAAACGCGGGTTCGATACCTGTATGTCGGGGTCGGCAACATTCTTTCGTGGAGATTGATCATGAAATCTTTTCTACGGTCATTTCCGATGATTCGAGAAGGGCAGTTGTCAGTTTCTGGCGAAAGAATTTGCACTGTACTCGTTAACCGCTTACGTATAAGCCTGCCAAGGAAGAGTGTTAGGTAAACTGACCGGCTCAAAAATGACCTAAAATAGTGTTGACTGTGCCGTTAAACTCCAATACAAACAAACAAAGACTGTCATTATGCCGCCATCCACTTCATGCTGTACTTTAGCAACCACTGGGGCTTCAGTGAGTTATTATAAAAAGGATGTTAGAATTCAGATTAAAACATCAAAACATCACGTAACACCTCAGCCGACTCACGATTATTAACCCATTTTGTTCCAGAAACCCCAAAACGGCAAACAGTGTAGGCCCATATCAGATGCCACGGCCGTACAATAAGTGGATATTCTGCGCTACATTGAAGGTATTCAGTTGTAGGCTAATCTTCTAAGCATATCCGAAAACAAACGCGCAGAAAACAACACTCAGGGTGAGACTATCCGGGTCTACATCCCTAACTTGGCGTGTGAGTAGCCTGAGGCAAAGTGAGACTTCTTCTACGGTCAGAAACCTACACACACCCACTTGAAACATCGGCCTTGCATTTGGGTATCAAAATTCAGCCATTTTCTGTGGGTCTCTTTCGTAACATTCAATATGGCCCCCGCCCATCGGGGCTTGAAGAAATATATGGGCTGCATGATGCTTCCACGCAGAGCTGAATCCGACCCGCACACGAGTACTGGTAACCCGCTTAGAGGATTTAAGCCTGCCCAGGCAAAGCGGTGCGCACGATTCGGACCGCCCATGCTTATAAACCCTATTGGTTTCATTGGGCGACAGGGCTTGAGATGTCATTTCATCTCAATGTCGGGTAAAAGTCCCACAAAATTGGAAGCAACGTCTCCAAAATGATCTGTACAGTGTGGACGGGGAAGTTAAACCTCAAATCAAATCACTTGAAAAATGTACTCTTCGGTCGTGCTTCTTTTACAATAAAACACCCATTGTGCAAAGAAATGAATCCCTCATCCTTTTGAATGTTTACTATTGCACCCGAATGCTTTACAATAGACCATATTAATGTATTTGTTTCCAGAAAATAAAAGCGTAATGCAAAGAAATAAACATTAATCTTTAAACGTTCTATAATGAAATGGGAACGGGCCTCCGTGGCCTAGTGGATAAGAGCGCTGACTCTTAGTCATTAGGTCTCTCACCGCCGTAGGTTCGAGCCTCGCTCTGGCCACGTGTGAGACGCCAAGTTCTGCAACGGAAGGTCAGGTGGTTTTTCTCCGGGTACTCCGGTTTTCGCCCACCTCTGATTAACGATCGGCTCGATATGAGTGAAATAATCTTGAAAGGGCCGTAAAACCCAAACCAAAAAAAAAAATAAAAAAAAATAATGAAATGGGAACAGTGACGTCACTCACCGATAAGCAGCGTAGAGTGGCGGAATACATGCATATTGGAGGAATTTTTATCTCTAAGCGGTTTACACAGGTAGCTGTAAGGTTAACAGACTAAGCTCTGCGGGGATGCGCAGGATTCTTATGACTGAACAATATATGATTAAAAGTCAAATTGTTTCCGTAGTCCTTTAAGCTAACATTAGCCTGCCACGATCGGACACTTTCTTATTAACATGGTACACAACTACAGTTAAGGTATAGAAATATGTGTTATTATTTGCCCCTTATCTACTTGAGAACATTGTTTTGCAGTTTATTAGTATTTAACCATTACCACTCTCTAGGCTAATTCAGCAGACAACAAATTGTTGATATTAATTTTTTCTTATTTTTCCCAGAAAACAGGACTTGACATCAAATGTCAAATTCTGTTTTTTGGGAAAATTAGGAAAATATTTCAAAATGTCATCTGCTGCGAAAAAATATCCAGCATGCAGAGCGTTAACAGACTGATACCAGTCTAAGCTAACAACTGGGCCCTGAAAAATGTAATTCCAACCAACGTTGGCCCAGTTTAAAACGTTGGCCCAGTTGTTCAAAGCATCATTAGCTTGACAAGCTTGTTCAAAGTGGTTAAAATGTTAACTTTTCTAGTAAGTTCAATTTCTAACACAGTGGTACTTTTGCTGAAAAAAAAAAAAGTGATTGATTTTTGCATTAGCAAAAGCTACTCATATTTGTTTTCAGCAAAAATATTTGAATATCTGCCAGATTTAACCCTTTCTGTACCAAATGGAATCTTCCTTATATATAGCAGGAGTCCATTTCAAAATTTAGCGATGTCAGGTGTGTTTTCATCAAAATTTATTTTGAAAATGACTGAATTTTTAGCAAACAGTGGAGGCCCTGATCAGATGCCGCATTCTGCGGCATCTGATCTTGGCCTGCACTGTTTGCCAGGATACCGAATTTGGGGTTTCTTGGACAAAATGAGTTAACACTTATCATGCTGTTCACGACAACCCTTTTCTTTGGAAACAGTGTAGATCCAGATCAGATGGCTTCTGAAGAAGCCATCTGATCAGGATCTACACTGTTTGACATTCAATTTATGAATTTGGAGGAATAAATTAAATCAAGTAATCTGATTGGTTCAAAGACAGAAATGGGTGTGGCTAAACTGAATATTCAGCAAGAGAAGGGTTAATGATCAGTCATAACTAACAACATTGTTCGTCTTGAACAACTGGCCCCTTGAATGACAGCATGGGTTGCTGTCCAAATGTAAAACTTGGCCATTGCAAACAAAATGTTTTGTTGCAGTAATGCACCAGTCATTTATAACCACTGCCCCCCACACCTACGGGGATAGCGGGGACAATGACTTTTCACTTTTCACAGCCCTGCTAGAAGCCCTGCACTGGGGGGTGGGGGACCTCCAGAAGGTCACAGCCCCGCTGTTTATACTAGTTCATTCCACTGGGGGTATATTTGCATAATATCAAAAACCCAGCATTAACCAGGCACTACGGGGGAACACAGAGGGTAACTCACCCGCGCATTAGCCCCGCCATTCCCCGCATATCCCCGTCAGTGGGGGGGGGGGGGCAGTGGTTACAAATGACTAGTGCCAAATTTTTATTAGGTGACCGACTTAACCCTTTTTGTACCAAATGGAATCTTCCTCCTTATAGATGAGTTCATTCCAAAATTAAGGGGGGGGGGGGGGTCAGGTTGTGTGTTCTTCAAATTTTATTTGGAAAATGGCTTCACTTTTCGCAAAAAGTGTAGGCCCTGATTAGACGCCGCGTTCTGCAGCGTCTGATCTGGGCATGCACTGTTTGCCAACTACCCGTTTTTGGGTTTCTGGTACAAAATGGGTTAATTGGGCTGTATCTTAAATTACTGACATGATCTTGAATTTATTATCAGTATTGTGATGAACACCAACACTTCAAATGACCAAATATATAAGTGTTATTCTAAAAATTAAGAAGCCTCTGTGGTGTAGTAGACTAGTAGGTTAATCATAAGCTTTGGTTCTGGGCTTCTCCAGACTTTTGGATGATTTTTATACGCCCGTTTGACAAACGGTCGTATTATGTTATGCCCCCGGTGTCCGTCCATCTGTCCATCCATCTATCCATCTGTAAACTTTTCGTTTCCGGATAACTCCTCCTACAGTTTACATCTGATCAAGCTGAAACGTCATACATAGTTAGACCATGATGTTGTTGGTAACCTGCTTAGAGCCAGGCAAAGTGGTGCAGGTTGGACTGTCCGTGCATATGAACCCTATTGGTTTCAATGGGTGGCAGGGTTTGATATGTCATTTCATCTCAGTGTCAGGTAAAAGTCCCACAAAATTGCAAGCAATGTCTCCAAAATGACCTCAATTGTGTTGAGGGGATGTTAACCCTTATCTTGCTGTTCACGACAACCCCTATCTTTGCAAACAGTGTAGATCCTGATCAGAAGAAGCCATCTGATCAGGATCTACACTGTTTGGCATTTAGTTTATGAATTTATAGCAATAAATTATATCAAGTAATTTGATTGGTTGATAGACAGAAATGGGTGTGGCTTAAATGAATATTCAGCAAGAGAAGGGTTAAACCTCAAACAAAACTGCAGAGCAGACAACAATCAAATTTCTTTCATTATTTTTTAGAGAGAACAAGGCTTGACATTTTTTGCAAATTATCTGCCAAGCAGACAATTCTTATGCAATGTCAAGCCTTATTTTCTCTAAAAAAATAGGGAACCAAATGTTGCATGCTGGAAGTGATTTGCAGTTTAAGGATTACCATATGTTCCAAAAATTGTTGGATGTGTTTGAGCCCCAGTCAGGTCATATGAGATACCAAGTTCTGCACCTGTCCAGGAAAAATGTAGCAACCTGAGGTTACCTTGCTCACTTGAGGTTTTACATCCCCATGAACACTATTTAGGTCATTCTTGAGACATCGCTACCAATTTTGTGCAATTTTTACCCGAAATCAAGATGAAATGACTTATTCGTAACACTTTTTATGCAGGGACAGTCTAACTTGCACCTCTTTGCCTGGATAGGCTCAGACCTTCTAAGTGGTTTACCAATACTCGTGTGTGGTTGGTTTCAGCTCTGCTTGGAAGCATGATGCAGCCCAATCCATTTCTTTAAGCCCTGATGGGCAGGGGCCAGCGCTCGGCTCACATATTGACTTGGCCATTAACTGGAAACAAACAAACTAATGGACAGGAAGTGACCGAAGGAAATTTCATTGTGAAATTAGTCACTTCCCTGTCATGTTTTTCCATTGTATTTTTTCAATAATATCTGTATGATTCAAAGTGAACTTTGCATGCTAGAAATAAAAAGCTTTTTTCTGTTCTTCTTTAAAATGAATCATTGGTTTTATTTATTTAGTGGGCTTGAATATGGACTATGAATTTTGCACTTTTTGTTAAAACCACAAACTTTAACCCATAAAATGCCAATCACGACAGTTGTCGTCTGCTTTGCCATCTGCCGGTCACCTTAAAAGTAACATTTTGCAGTGTGGACCCAGATCAGACTGCTCCTACAGGAGCAGTCTGATCTGGGCCCACACTGTTTGCCTGTATGCAAAAACATTTTTTTAAAGTTTGCAAAAAAAAATTTGGCAGACGACATAAGCAGATGACATTTTCAGATGTAGTTTTTCATGGTGTCTTAAGGGTTAAAACCACAAACTTTAATGTCTGGTAGGTCCCTCTATTTTTAGCTCACCGTCACGTAGTGACGAGGTGAGCTTTTGGGATCTTTTTTTGTCCGTCGTCCGTCGTGCGTGCGTCCGTGCGTGCGTCCGTGCGTCCGTGCGTAAACAATTTCTTTAAACGACATCTCCTCCTAAACCACTGATCGGATTTTGACCAAACTTCACAGGAATGATCCTTAGGTGGTCCCCTTTCAAAGTTGTTCAAATGGTTCCGGTCCGTTGCACATCTAGGTCACAGGAGCAAAAAATAGATTTTTTTCACCAAAAACTTAAAAAATCTTCTTCTCTGAAACCACAAGGCCCAGGTCTTTGATATTTGGTATGAAGCTTCATCTAGTGGACCCCTACCAAGATTGTTCAAATTATAATGCTGGGGCCAAAAATGCCCCCGCCCCGGGGCCCTTTGGTTTTACATAGGCTTATATAGGGAAAATCTTTAAAAATCTTCTTCTCTGAAACCACAAGGCCCAGGTCTTTGATATTTGGTATGAAGCTTCATCTAGTGGACCCCTACCAAGATTGTTCAAATTATAGTGCTGGGGCCAAAAATGCCCCCGCCCCGGGGCCCTTTGGTTTTACATAGGCTTATATAGGGAAAATCTTTAAAAATCTTCTTCTCTGAAACCACAAGGCCCAGGACTTTGATATTTGGTATGGAGCTTCATCTAGTGGACCCCTACCAAGATTGTTCAAATTTTAGTGATGGGACAAAAAATGCCCCCGCCACGGGGCCCTTTGGTTTTACATTGGCTTATATAGGGAAAATCTTTAAAAATCTTCTTCTCAGAAACCACAAGGCCCAGGTCTTTGATATTTGGTATGAAGCTTCATCTAGTGGACCCCTACCAAGATTGTTCAAATTATGGTGCTGGGGCAAAAAATGCCCCCGCCACAGGGCCCTTTGGTTTTACATTGGCTTATATAGGGAAAATCTTTAAAAATCTTCTTCTCTGAAACCACAAGGCCCAGGTCTTTGATATTTGGTATGAAGCTTCATCTAGTTGACCCCTACCAAGATTGTTCAAATTACAGTGCTGGGGCCAAAAATGCCCCCGCCCCGGGGCCCTTTGGTTTTACATAGGCTTATATAGGGAAAATCTTTAAAAATCTTCTTCTCTGAAACCACAAGGCCCAGGTCTTTGATATTTGGTATGAAGCTTCATCTAGTGGACCCCTACCAAGATTGTTCAAATTTTAGTGCTGGACAAAAAATGCCCCCGCCACGGGGCCCTTTGGTTTTACATTGGCTTATATAGGGAAAATCTTTAAAAATCTTCTTCTCTGAAACCACAAGGCCCAGGTCTTTGATATTTGGTATGAAGCTTCATCTAGTGGACCCCTACCAAGATTGTTCAAATTATAGTGCTGGGGCCAAAAATGCCCCCGCCACGGGGCCCTTTGGTTTTACATAGGCTTATACAGTCCAACCTGTGTTAAGCAAGCACCTCAGGGATTACCAAAATGTGCTTGCTTAAGACAGGTGCTTGCTTAATACAGGTGAATTTGAATGCATTTGCCTTTTGGGGGAACCAAATGCTTGCTTGCTTAAGACAGGTTGGTTGCTTAATAGAGGTGGCCACTATGACAGGTTTGACTGTATAGGGAAAATCTTTAAAAATTTTCTTCTCTGAAACCACAAGGCCAAGGACTTTGATATTTGGTATGAAGCTTCATCTAGTGGACCCCTACCAAGATTGTTCCAATTTTAGTGCTAGGGCAAAAAATGCCCCCGCCACGGGGCCCTTTGGTTTTACATTGGCTTATATAGGGAAAATCTTTAAAAATCTTCTTCTCTGAAACCACAAGGCCCAGGTCTTTGATATTTGGTATGAAGCTTCATCTAGTGGACCCCTACCAAGATTGTTCAAATTTTAGTGCTGGACAAAAAATGCCCCCGCCACGGGGCCCTTTGGTTTTACATTGGCTTATATAGGGAAAATCTTTAAAAATCTTCTTCTCTGAAACCACAAGGCCCAGGTCTTTGATATTTGGTATGAAGCTTCATCTAGTGGACCCCTACCAAGATTGTTCAAATTATAGTGCTGGGGCCAAAAATGCCCCCGCCACGGGGCCCTTTGGTTTTACATAGGCTTATATAGGGAAAATCTTTAAAAATTTTCTTCTCTGAAACCACAAGGCCAAGGACTTTGATATTTGGTATGAAGCTTCATCTAGTGGACCCCTACCAAGATTGTTCCAATTTTAGTGCTAGGGCAAAAAATGCCCCCGCCACGGGGCCCTTTGGTTTTACATTGGCTTATATAGGGAAAATCTTTAAAAATCTTCTTCTCTGAAACCACACGGCCCAGGTCTTTGATATTTGGTATGAAGCTTCATCTAGTGGACCCCTACCAAGATTGTTCAAATTACAGTGCTGGGGCCAAAAATGCCCCTGCCCCGGGGCCCTTTGGTTTAACATAGGCTTATATAGGGAAAATCTTTAAAAATCTTCTTCTCTGAAACCACAAGACCCAGGACTTTGATATTTGGTATGAAGCTTCATCTAGTGGACCCCTACCAAGATTGTTCAAATTATAGTGCTGGGACAAAAAATGCCCCCGCCACGGGGCCCTTTGGTTTTACATAGGCTTATATAGGGAAAATCTTTAAAAATCTTCTTCTCTGAAACCACAAGGCCCAGGACTTTGATATTTGGTATGAAGCTTCATCTAGTGGACCCCTACCAAGAGTGTTCAAATTATAGTGCTGGGGCAAAAAATGCCCCTGTCCCAGGGCCCTTTGATTTTACATAGGCTTATATAGGCAAAATCTTTAAAAATCTTCTTCTCTGAAACCGCTAGTCCCAGGTCTTTGATATTTGATGTGTAGCTTCATCTAGTGGACCTTTGCCAAGATTGTTCAAATTTTAGCCTTTGTTGATGTTTGGTATGAAGCTTCACCTTTAAGACCTCCCTCAACATTATGCACATTAAAGCCCTGGGGCCAATAATGGCCCTCTCTGGGGCCCACTTGTTACACTATGGATCAGGTGAGCGATCCAGGGCCATCATGGCCCTGGCCCTCTTGTGTTTTATATTAGGATCACTTTTTGTCTGTCATCCGTGCGTAAACAATTTCTTCAAACGACATCTCCTCCTAAACCACTGATCGGATTTTGACCGAACTTCACAGGAATGATCCTTAGGTGGTCCCCTTTCAAAGTTGTTCAGATGTTTTTGGTCTGCTGCACATCTAGGTCACAGGAGCCAAAAATAGATTTTTTTCACCGAAAACTTAAAAAATCTTCTTATCTGAAACCGCAAGGCCCAGGTCTTTGATATTTGGTATGAAGCTTCATCTAGTGAACCCCTACCAGGATTGTTCAAATTATAGTGCTGGGGATCTCTATCCCCCCCCCCCCCCCAGACCCTTTGGTTTAACAAGACTTATATAGGGAAATCTTTAAAAATCTTCTTCCCTGAAACTGCAATGCCCATGTTTTTGATATTTGGTATGAAGCTTCACCTTTTTAGACCTCCCTCAACATTATGCACATTGTAACCCTGGGGTCAATAATGGCCCTCCGGGGCCCACTTGTTACTCTATGGATCAGGTGAGCGATCCAGGGCCATCATGGCCCTCTTGTTACTTTTTATTAACTCTTATCCTGCTGATCACAGCAACACCTACCTTTGCAAACAGTGTAGATCCTCCTGAAGAAGCCATCTGATCGGGCTCTACACTGTTTGACATTCAGTTTGTGAATTTGTTAGAATAAATTTTAATAACATCAAGTAATCTGATTGGTTCAAAGTCAGAAATGGGTGTGGTTAACTAGTCAACCTTGATTTGTTTGGATTATTTGTTTGAATTGAGGTTTTACATCCCCATCAGCACTATTTAGGTCTTCTTGGAGAAGTTGCTTCCAATTTTGTGGGACTTTTACCCGACATTGAGATGAAACGACATCTCAAGCCCTGCTGCACAATGAAACCAATTAGGCTTATATGCACTGGAGGGTCTGACTCCCACTGGCTTAGTCCGTCTAAGTGGTTGACCAGTACTCATTTGCGGTCAGTTTCAGCTCTTGGTGGAAGCATCGTGCAGCCCAATCAGTTTTACCAAGACCCGATGAGCGGGGGCCAGATATATGTCTTTATCCCTCCAACTTCCTAAGATATAACATTATTCATATACATGTATAAGACAAAATGATCTATTTTAAAATAGATACACAGATGCTGATTAAGTTTATATATGTCTAACAAAAGGTAGATGATCTGTATGTGATCTAGATCCTGTCTAGATCATCTAAACATCCCATAACTCACCTGTTGGATTTTACAGGTGTTTTCCATTTTACTTAGACCATATTTTCCCTAAATCACTCCTGCAAAATACTACCTTTTTATAAATTTTCTCTATTTTGTTATCAGACTTTAATCTCTAAACTAAACATGGACTGTCAGAATGGGTATTTTATTACCCCTGCTTGCAAAAATCTGGAAACTCTCAAGAGGTTGCTGAAGCTAAGGCCAATACAGATTACCTAAAACTGGGCTTTTTTACTATACAGAGGAAAATAAAAGAAACAGGTTTGAGTGGGTGAGTGAGTGAGTGAGTGTGTGAGCACGCGAGCAAGCAACTGAGTGGGTGAGTAGGTAAGTAAGCAAGTAATCTTGCAGGCACACAATACTGACTCAACTTTGATTCAACGTTGAAACAACGTTTTAAACGTTGTTTCAACGTTGATTCAATAGCAGGTAGATAAGTAAATAAGGTAAAGTAAGAATGTTTATAGGTTACTAAGAGGTTTTAGTAACGAGGAAAAATCACAAATTAATAAAAGAAAAAAAAAACAAAAACAAGAAAAATGAATATTTTTTCCCATTTTGTACAGAATGGGATGTCCCATCCCACGTAATCCCACGTACAGAAGGGGTGCATTTAAGAGTTGTAGGGGACCAGGCTGATTAGAATTTAATCATTGATAAAAATTGGTTGAAATTTAAGCAAAAAGTGAAGGCCCTGCTCAGGCGTCTTGTTCTGCAGTATCTGATACGGGTCTGCACTGTTTGCAACGAGTGATAAGTTGTTTCCTTATTCCTTAGTCCTTTGTCCTTATTCCAGATTTATTTTTTCAACCTGAATTTTTATAAAGGGTCATATCAGGAAAGGTTTATTTTTGGCCCCATCAAAATATGCTCCGGCTCCGACTTTACGTAAATATGCTCACAAAAAGTCTTGGTATGACTTCAACTAGCATAGAATCGACTATTCAGTTATCATACACAATATCAAACCAAAAATCGCCCGCCTATCTTGGCATGGAGAAATATATTGAGCTGAATGGTGCTTCCACGGAGAGCCGAAACTGACGACACATGAGAAAGCCGCTGTGGGTTCAAGCCTGGCTGGGGTCATATGTGAGATGCTAAGTTCTGCGTGGTTTTTCTCCGGGCACTCCGGTTTTTGCCAACCTCTGATTATCGCTTGGCTCAAATGAATTAGTGATGGCCCCCGCCCATAGGGGCTTGAAGAAATATATGGGCTGCATGATGCTTCCACGCAGAGCTGATTCTGGCCCGCACACTAGTGGTGGTGAACCGTTTAGAGGATCTAAACTTGTCCTGGGACCGCGGTGCCAGGCGGACCGTCCATGCTTATAAACCCTATTGGTTTCATTGGGTGACAGGGCTTCAGATGTCATTTCATCTCAATGTCGGGTAAAAGTCCCACAAAATTGGAAGCAACGTCTCCAAAATGACCTTTACAGTGTTGACAGGGACGTTAAACCTCAAATCAAACAAACAAAAACTGAATAAGTGAAATAATCTTGGAAGGGCTGTAAACCACAACCATTACGATAACACAGTCGTGACACATAGTGCTTTTTTCACATCACCAAAATGGCTACTTTTCTGATGAAAATCCATGATTTTTTTCTTATTTATACTCCAAGCTTATGGTTGAGGGTGCTCGTTAGAACCGCCTCATTGAGGCACAAACTATGTCTTGGGGCAGAAATAAGGAAAATCATGTATACACCCGTAAACCCCAGTTTTCTCTATATAAAGTGGGGTTTAGGGGGGGGGGGGTGTTCATTTCACAGATTTGTTCACCTAATGAAAACAAAAAAAAATGAGCAGGCTGGTCAATGGAAACTAAATAATGTTCAACTCTGCTACAATCTGGAAAACTAATTATACTCTGCTTTTTCTACAATTTTATCTCCTTCCTACAGCCAGTGTACCTTTTTCTAGAATTTAATCAGATAGTCTGACATATTATCTGATTTATAGACTTTTGCTAGGATCTGTTTGTTTTAATTGTTGGAGCTTGAAAGATCAAAGACACTCAAATTGAGGAAACCTGTGTCACATTTTGTTAGGAGTGTAAATGACTATTCATGTATTATCACAATTGGAATCCATTGCATGCGGGGAAAACCCCAAAAGGGGTACCTTGGCAAATATTGCAGGACCAGATCAGACGCCGCAGAATTCTGCGGCGTCTGATCAGGGCCTGCACTATTTGCTAACAGAATTTTCCTTCAAAAATAGAATAAAAACAAAAATAGGCCTGACATTCCTACCATGGAAAATGGACTTGTCCAACATATAGCAGTGGATTTGTTTGTTTGAATTGAGGTTTAGCATCCCCGTCAACACTGTAAAGGTCATTTTGGAGACCTTGCAGTCCACTAGTATACAATGGGTTAAGATAATCCAGGGGCATAGCTGGGGGCAAAATAATAATATGCACCTAAGAAGTGGGGTTTGGGGTCCTCCCTAAACAGGGGTTAAGGGGGTGGAGCCCCTTATGGGGGTAGCAGCAGGGCGATGCCCCCAGGCAAAACCGAAAATTAGAACAATTCATGAGGTCTCCGAGGGCGTTTATTGCACTTTTTTCCTTTAACTGGCTCATACTTGCAGATCCAATGTGCACCCAAATGTCTACCGGTATAACTCTTGGAAGTATATCCGGTGATAGGTATTAATGTAATTTTCTCAACCATTAATGTTGGGTACACAAATGCACGGGTGGTAATCAGGGGAACTAGCTCGAAAATGAGTCAATGGAAATTTGTTCCCTCGACACATCCGGGAATTCTCGAGCTAGCTCCATCGCCACGAAACTTGTAAACAAAGGTAGGTGTTGAAGAGTTTTATCACCATTTTCTCCTTTGTAAGCTATTTATTAAAAAATCTGGCAATGCAGTTTCACATAGAAATGATTTAACTTTGTACCCCGCTAGAATTTGCCATGCAAATTTGCAGCGCTGGAGTATGAATGAAACTAAACTTTTTATCACGGACCTGAACAATTGTCAATTTATGTCAACACGGAGATTTTGGCCGACGATTTTTCACTTTCCGCCAAAAGTACGCCCTTCACACCCCCAGAAGCAACATCCCTAGTGAAATGAAACATGGAACGTTTGAAATAAGCAAAATATTTTGGCCGTGATTACGTAACTTGCGACTTATGACGAAATTACTGTCCGAGCTAGTCTTCTCGACAAGGAGCTAGTTCACTCGACATGGAGATATTGCCCTCAAAATGAAGATGAAACATCCATCAGATGACTGGGGCCTGATTCGATGTCTTTCTTTGGTAATTTATCCAACTGGTTTCTTTACCTCTGGCTAGTGGGGTAACAAGATACTATGCCCACAAGACGGCCCCTCAGTCGTTTCTCCCTGGTCGTTTCGCCCCATTTTGCACCCATAGCTGTTTCTTCCACAAAGCCTGGTCTTTTCGCACCCTGAGTCATTTCGCCCACCTAGTTGCTTCGCCTCCTTCCAATTCACTCGACGTGTAGATATTGCCCTCAAAAAATGAAGATGAAACATCCATCAGATGACTGGGGCCTGATTCGATGTCTTTCCAGGCAATTTATCCAACTGGTTTCTTTACCTCTGGCTAGTGGAGTAACAAGATACTATGACCACAAGACGGCCCCTCAGTCGTTCCTCCCTGGTAGTTTCGGCCCATTTTGCACCCATAGCTGTTTCGTCCACAAATCTGGTCTTTTCGCCCCCTGAGTCATTTCGCCCACCTAGTTGCTTCCAATTTAGAACGGATCAATGGATGGATGGATGTTGGTTGGATGGATGGGTACACTACAGAGAGGGGTAAGTGAGTGGGTATTTAGATGGATGGGTCCATTGGAAGACGAATGAACGAACGAACAAACGTACAGACGGATGGACAGACAGACAGACAAAAGCCTCTATCGGATATAATACTCAAAATGTAGGGATGATACTTAGTCAAATGATTCATGAATAACTATAATAATCTAGGGAATAAAAAGTAAAGAGGCGCCCGATTATCTAGCACATGAATATATATATATATATTTTGTTGCATGTCCGGTATTTTTCTGCTCAGGAATGGTCCTTTGGAACTTTTTCCTTGGAAAGCGTCCATCTGAAAAGAAAATCGAACATTCAATATAAAAATGTATTATGTCAAATCTCAATTTGAGTTTGCAGCTAAATGGTTAAACCAGACAGACTGCGCACTTAACCACCAGGCCCACTAGCCAGAGGTAAAGAAACCAGTTGGATAAACTGAGTGGGACCATAGAAAGACATCGAATCAGGCCCCAGTCATCTGATGAATGTTTCATCTTTGAGGGCACTATCTCCATGTCGAGTGAACTAGCTCGATAGTCGAGAAGACTAGCTCGGACAGTAATTTCCTCATAAGTGGCAAGTAACGTAATCACGGCCAAAATATTTTGCTTATTTCAAACGTTCCATGTTTCATTTCACTAGGACTGTTACTTCTGGGGGGTGTGAAGGGCGTACTTTTGACGGAAAATGAAAAAATCGTCGGCCAAAATCTCCTTGTTGACATAAATTGACAATTTTTCAGGTCCGTGATAAAAAGTTTAGTTTCATTCATACTCCAGTGCTGCAAATTTGCATGGCAAATTCTAGCGAGGTACAAAGTTTAATCATTTCTATGTGGAACTGCATTGCCGGATTTTTTTATAAATAGTTTACAAAGAAAAAAATGGTGATAAAACTCCTCGAGACCTACCTTTGTTTTCAAGTTTTCTGGTGATGGAGCTAGCTCGAGAGCTCCCGGATGTGTCGAGGGAACAAATTTCCATTGACTCATTTTCGAGCTAGTTCCCCTGATTACCACCCGTGAAATGGGCAGTGGATTGACGCTTTGCCTGTATACTGGATTCAGGGCCAAGGGCCAATAACTTGGAGTTACATACCTTGATATTTTTACAATTTACCATTAATGAAACATTTTCTCAGATAAATTTTTCGTCACTTTTTAGCTCACCAGAGCCGAAGGCTCCGGGGGAGCTTATAGGATAGGCAGTTGTCCGTCGTCGTCGTCGTCGGCGTCGTCGTCGTCGTCGTCTGTCCTATGACGTCAACATTTTCAAAGGACATCTCCTCTGAAGCCACTGGGCCGATTGGGCCCAAATTTTATCTGTAGCATCCTTGGGTTGGGGGATTGAAAGTTTTTGTTTTTTATCAAAATCAACTCATTAGTTTGGTTGCTATGGCAACTTGTAGTTTCCATAGACTTATAAGGTGGAAAATTGAAAAATGGCATTTACTGCCAAGCCTCTGCAGATATTTTGACAAAACTTACATAGAAATGTTCCTTAGGCGAACTACTATCTGCCGTATGATTTTAGGCCTACTGCTCATTTCTATTGGTTGCCATGGAGACCAAAATAAAAAAAATAGAAAAAAAAAACCTTCAAAAATCATCTCCTCAGAAACCGAATGCTCTATAAGGCTGAGAGTTTTTGGAAATATTCACCATATTTGCCTTTACAAGTTTTGTGTTTTTTATAAAATTTGGCTCTTTAGTTTGGTTGCTATGGCAACTTAGATTTTCCATAGACTTATAATGGGGAAAATTGAAAAAGGGCATTTGCTGCCAAGTTATTGCAGATATTTTGACAAAACTTTTATAGAACTGTTCCTTGAGTAAATGTCTCTCAGCCATATGCTTTAATGCCAACATGGGGGTCCCCCAGGTTAAGCTGGGGCCATGCCCCGCCCCCTCCACTTCATAAAAGGCCATAAAACGCGGAAACCATCCAGATTCCCACCCCAAAACCATATATATTTTTGTTTCTTATGATAAGATGCATTCAGTGACACCAACCTGGGGGTCCCCCGGTACGTGCGGGGGTCATGCCCCATAAAAGGCCCAATATCTTGGAAACCTTACAGATCCCCACCCCTAAACCATATATATTCTTGTTTC
This sequence comes from Lucinisca nassula, assembly GCA_963580285.1. Taxonomy (NCBI): domain Eukaryota; kingdom Metazoa; phylum Mollusca; class Bivalvia; order Lucinida; family Lucinidae; genus Lucinisca; species Lucinisca nassula. Next base: position 39,427,146 of record OY757012.1, read on the forward strand.
TTATGAAAATATACATTCACTGACACCAACTTGGGGGTCTCCCGGGGTGCGCCTGTGCCTTGCCCCACCCCTTCTTCTTCACAAAAGGTCATATATCTCAGAAACCATTTAGATTCCCACCCCAAAACCGTATATATTCTTGTTCCTTATGATAAGACGCATTGAGTGACATCAACCTGGGGGTCCCCCGAGTTGTGCCGGGGTCATGCCCCACCCCCTCCATTTCATAAAAGGCCCAATATCTTGGAAACCTTACAGATCCCCACCCCTAAACCCTATATATTCTTGTTCCTTATGAAGAGACTCATGCATTGACACCAATTTGGGGGTCTTCCTGGGTGCGCCGGGGCCTTGCCCCAACCCTCCACTTCACAAAAGGCCATCTATCTCAGAAACCAAAGCCTTATATATTCTTGTTTCTTATGATATGACGCATTCATTGACACTAACCTGGGGGTCCCCCAGTATGTGCCGGAGTCGTGCCCCACCCCTACATTTCATTAAAGACCCAATATCTTGGAAACCCCTCCACCGCTTAAGAGGCCTTATAACTCCGGTATACAGATCCCCACTGCTACACCATATATATTCTTATTCCTTATGATAAGACGCATTTAGTGATTCCGGCCAGAGCTCCATTGGGTCCATGCCCTACACCCTCTACTTAATAAAAGGCCTAATGTTTTAGATTCTGAGTCCAGATGGATGCTCATTTGGATATAGGGGTTCATTTGGGAGACTTTATAATTGGTAGATTCAAATCATATCATTTTAAAATACATGGCTGTCATTGGGCAGTGCCCACCTGAGCTCTGGTGAGCATAGTGGCCCATGGGCCTCTTGTTTCTTCTTTTTTTTTTTCATTTTTTGTGGTAAAATTTTAAATATATTTGAATAGGTGTGTTTTGCATAGAAGAGTACCTTTTTATGCCCCCCCCCCCCCCTCCCCCCGAGAATCTTTGATTCTGGGGAGGTGGGGGGGGGGGTGCATATAGTATTTGCCCTGTCTGTCTGTTTGTGTGTCTGTCTGTCCATCACAAAAACTTTAACCTTGATCTTAACTTCAAAAGTATTTGACCTAGCCCCATGAAACTTCACACACTTATTCGCCATCACAAGGGCTACATTCTGACCAAGGGCCATAACTCTGTAATCATGTTTGGCTGAATTATCTCCCCTTGAAATTTGGCAAAAACTCAGAAATTGGCTCCCACGGGGGGCATTGGTCACCTATAGTGACAGCTCTTGTTGTAATAAAGTTGCAAGTTGTAATAATTATTACAAAATGTTCTGAGTGCCGTAATACAATGTTGAAAAAGCTTTTTAACGCGATTTGTAAAATGTCTGGCTTGTGCATCACTGCAGTTCATTTTTTCATTGGATGGCTCAAAATAAAGAAATAAAATAATAATGATAAACATATAAGATTAAAGGCTTCTTAATGCATTTTAGTGTCAGTATGCAATGACAGATTATTATTGACTGATGTCGTCATAAGGAATTTCTTAGATGCATTAAATAAATGATCAGTGATTCATAAATGCCTGTAAATATCTATATTGAATGTTTCATTTTATAATTTATGAAGACTCTAATGTGTAAATACATATATTTCCCAATATGGCATGAAGGCTAAAAAAGTGGAAGATCGTAATGGAAGGTAAATAACATTGTTTGCTTTTATTCACAACAATTATGCAACAAAAGGTGTATTGGTTTATAACAAATGAACCAATTTAAGATATTGTTCATAATAGGAGAATTTTAAAAGATGAATCCCAAAAATGTCTAGAAAATATAGAAAAATGACCATAAATGGTCATTTTTATGCCCCCGCAATGGATGATGCCGGGGGCATAGAGTTTTTCGGTTTTCCGTACATGCGTCCGTGCGACTGGGTGTCAGAATGTACGTCCTTCTGTACGAAAGTGTGTACGTACGAAGTACGTAATCCTGTTAGACTCAGGTTAAGGTTTTCGGTCAGGGTAGAACTTGAGCTCATATTTTTCAAACCATGCAATGAATGTGGTTTATATTTAGTATGATGATAGATATGGGTCCAAAGTTTTATCCAGCAATACCCCCACATCTACCCATGGTCTCAAGGTCAAGGTCACAGACTTAGAAATTTTAAATGTTTAAGACTCAGGTTAAGGTTTTTGGTCAGGGTAGAACTTGAGCTCATATTTTTCAAACCATGCAATGGATGTGGTTTATATTTAGTATGATGATTGATATGGGTCCAAAGTTTTATCCAGCAATACCCCCACACCTACCCATGGTCTCAAGGTCAAGGTCACGGACTTAGAAATTTTTTAATGTTTAACACTCAGGTTAAGGTATTTGTACCACATTGAACTTTATTTTTTATGATTCATTTGGTTCATTTTTGATTTAATGATAGATGCAGGTCCAAAGATTTATTCAGTAATACCCCCACCCATGCCTATGACTTCAAGGGCAAGGTCGCAGATATAGAAATTTTCAAAATTAAGTATGTTAATAGCTTATATTTTCCAAACTCTATAATGGATTTGCTTCATATTTGGTATGACAATAGTTGCAGGTCCAAAGTTTCATTGAGCCATATCCCCCACCCCTTAACTGAAGGTCAAGGTCACAGACAGACATAGAAATTTTTTATATTATATTTTTGAGAGCTCTCATATTTCTTGAACCATGTGATGGATTTGCTACATATTTGGAATGATGATAGATACATGACAGAAGTTTCATTCAGCCATAACCCCGCCCCTGCCGCATGACCTTAAGGTGATGGAGGGGGGGGGAGAAGGTAGGTCCCTGGGCGGGGGCATTTGTGTTGTATTGACACATTTCTAGTTCTATATAAATATATTGTAACATTTTTGTTTGGCTATAACATTGTTGTTTAACCCTTCTCCTGCTGAATATTTTAATTAGCCACACCCATTTCAGACTATCAGCCAATCAGATTATATGAGATAATGTTTTCGTTCAAATTCACAAACTGTATGACAAACAGTGAAGATCCTGATCAGATGGCAGAAGCCATCTGATCTGGATCTACACTGTTTGCAATTGTTAGGGTTGTCTTGAACAGCAAGATAAGGGCTAACCTGGTTTCTGATCATGCTTAACTCTTATCTTGCTGTTCACGACAACCCCTATCTTTGGAAACAGTGTAGATCCAGATCAGATGGCTTCTGAAGAAGCCATCTGATCAGGATCTACACTGTTTGACATTAAGTTTATGGCTTTGTAAAAATAAATTACATCAAGTAATCTGATTGGTTCAAAGTCAGAAATAGGTGTGGCTGAACTGAATATTCAGCAAGAGAAGGGTTAAGACCCATTGATTGATTGTGTTGGGGTTTAACGACACGTCAATCCTTGTGGGTCATTTTGTATTTTGTGTCACCTCCCAGTAGATAGAAGGGATAGGAGAGTAGATGAAAGTGAAGTACAGAGGAGAAAGAGGAAAATGAATGAGAGTGTAAAAACTGAAAAAAATAACAACAATCTCCCTCTACCCTTACCTGAGGCAAGCTTGCCCAACTGTAAGCTAAAATCAGTAGGATGCCCCTGCAAGCAGTGAGTCGGCCTCCGTAGCTCAGTCAGATGCGCGTCTGACTGGTGATCAGTAGGGCATGGGTTCCATACCTGCCGTGTTCGGCAACATTCTTTCGTGGGGATCGATCATGAAATCTTTTCTACGGTCATTCTTTCCCTTCTGCTGAATCAAAAAGGACAGTAACTGTTGTCAGTTTCTGGCGAAAGAATTTGCACTGTACTGGTTAACTGTTTACGAATAAGTGTGGATAGGTAAACTGACCGGCTCAAAAATGACCTAAAAATGTGTTGACTGGCCCGTTAAATTCCAATACAAACAAACAGACAAAACAAACCCCTGCAAGCAGTGATGCAAGATACATTACACCTTCGTCTCACTCAACCACCCGGCTTTGGACCCAAACTATAGTGTTATATAGAGGATCTTACATGAGTGTTCATGTATTATTGAATTTATTAAACGAGTTGAGGAAATGGGATAAAATGTGAGGCTATGCCAAGCATTTTATTCCTTTTCCTCAACGAGTTTAATAAATTCAATAATACATGAGCACGAATGCAAGATTCTATTTATCATATGACATTTAAAACGCATTTTATTCACGATTGTTTACAAAAATGTCAATATTCCGCCGTTAGTAAACGCGACGTCGTAAAGTGGGTTGTACATGTAACGTTACGGAACGTATCTAGATACATGGCGTTATTACACTCTCATACCCGACGTCATATGATAAAAAGAATTTATCATATGACGTCGGTGATAAGCAGTGGATAACGTCGTGTAATAAAAATCATATGACCACACGTGTAATAACACTTTGGCGGGATTAAGTAACGTCATGACGACGTCCATGTCAACAATGCATTTTTCGTAGAAAAAAATTGTCAAATTAAAAGGCGATAAAATCCAATTTAAAGTAGTCATATGATAAAGAGAATCTTACACTCGTGGTCATTTCATATGATATTTATGACACTCGCCGAAGGCTCGTTTCATAAATATCATATGAAATGACCACTCGTGTAAGATCCTCTATGTAATGCATACTTGATTGTCAAAAATACCATAAAAATCGTAAAAAATTGGACATCTTGAGGACTTTCTGTAATTCTCCTAATATTTTAACAAATGTGTTCCATGTGTGTATGTTTGAGTTGTAAGTCCCACCAACAGCTAAGAACATACAGAGATGGGACCTCAGTTCAAAGACTCATCCAAAAGTCTGGAGAAGCCTGTGATCAAACCCACAAGCTTATAGCATAACCACTACACCACGGTGGCTTCTAGATTTATTTGGAGTCCAAATGGCAAACATTGTAGACTGATCAAACTGCTCCTTCAGGAGCAGTCTGATCTGGGTCTGCATTGTTTGCTTATCTTTCCCAATACTTAACCCTTCTCTTGCTGAATATTCATTTTAGCCACACCCACCTCTGACTTTGAACCAATCAGATTACTTGATGTAATTTATTCCTACAAATTCATCAACTGAATGTCATACAGTGTAGATCCTGATCAGATGGCTTCTTCAGAAGCCATCTGATCTGGATCTACACTGTTTCCAAAGATATGGGTTGTCATGAACAGCAAGATAAGAGTTAGGATCATTATAGCTAACAGAATTTAAATAATGCTTTTCAGAGATAGTAAGGGGAATATTTCAAAATTTGTGAACAGATTTCCAGAGATGGTTATGAAATTTGTCAAATATTTTTCTGGCATTGAGAGAAAAAAAACAATAACCGTTTTTAATGTCAGAACTTTTATTAACTCTTATCTTGCTGTTCGCGACAACACCTATCTTTGGAAACAGTGTAGATCCAGATCAGATGAAGCCATCTGATCAGGATCTACACTGTTTGACATGAAGTTTATGGATTTGTAAGAATAAATTACATGAAGTAATCTGATTGGTTCAAAGTCAGAAATGGGTTTGGCTAAACTGAATATTCAGCAAGATAAGCGTTAAATTACTCTCTGCATTTGAAATAACTGGCTGACATCTTCAGCTGCTTGTCTTTATCTTGTCAGTGATACAAGCTTTTATTGGCATATTGGGTGATAATTTGTCATAAATCACTGAGACAGACATGCTGGGTATCAAAAGGTTTAAACCTCAACATCAGGTGGTAGGAGGTTTTAATTTCAGGTCCCTCATAAAACTTTGTAAAACTGGGTGTCGAAATATTTCCCCAGTTCACAGGTGTGAAAGAAAGACAACTTGGATGGTACATCTGTAAGTGATAGTATAGAAATCAAAGGGTTAAAGGCACTGAACTGAAGGGATTCTGAGATGTGTTGTGGTTTTATGGCCCAGTCTACAGCTTGAAGGTCATGTTGGGCTGGTCAATTACCATCACTTTTCCTGGACATGTTGAGGGCCTAGACCCTTTAAGGGGTTTACCAGTATACCACAATCTCATTATAACCCTGTTTCTTATAACATGGTTTTAGCTATAACATGTTTTTTAAGATGGATCCCAAAAATGTATAGATTATATAGAAAAACAACCATATATGGTCGTTTTCTATATAATTTATCCACTTTTGTTCAGATATAACACAGTTAGCTAACACGGTTCCAGCTTTGGACCCCAACCATAGTGTCATTAAGAGGTCGGGGTGTACATAGTGAGATCGTCCCCCAACAGTGGCTGACAACAGCCAGTGGGTCATGGGATGAGTGCTCAAGCAACTGTCCATCACAAGCCATCTCCCAAAAGATGGGGTATTGGACTCCTTGCTGGTTGTTCAAATTTTAGGCAAATGACAACAAGTCCTCAAGGTGTCCGAGTTTTGTAAGATTAATCTCCCTTGAGCCACCATGTTGGATTTTGATCGTTTTCATATGGCTTTATATCTATCTGAATGACAAATAAATTTTGGATTTATAATTTAGTCTTAACCCTTATCTTGCTGAATATTCATTTAAGCCACACCCATTTCTGTCTATCAGCCAATCAAATTACTTGATGTCATTTATTGCTACAAATTCATAAACTGAATGCCAAACAGTGTAGATCCTGATCAGATGGCTTCTTCAGAAGCCATCTGATCTGGATCTACACTGTTTGCCAAGATAGGGGTTGTCGTGAACAGCAAGATAAGGGTTAAATAAAGAATGAAGCAGTCAATGTTTAAAAGTTTTGTTTTGAGGTTTCATATCCCCTTCAACACTATTTAGGTCATTTTGGAGGATTTGCTTCCAATTTAATGGGACCAGTAAGAGATCTAACCATCACCAAAGGCACACATCACCTATCTTCATGCAAAATCTACCAAGCCCCTGCTTAATGCATTTAAGGGGCCAAAATTGTTGTTTTCAAAGTGATGGACAGCTAACTGATCTACAGATGGGTGACTTATAGACTGACCAGCGGCCAGTTGACTGCCATGATAGGTGCCAGAAAATGGTGTTTGCTTGTATGTTGTTTGAATGAGGTTTGGCTTCAACATTATTTACTTTTACCAACATTGAGACGAAATGACATCTCAAGCCCTTCTGCCCAAGGAAATTTAACCACTAGGGTTTAAGGAGTGGTTTGACTTGCACCACTTTCCTGGGCAGGCTTATAGTATTACATTCTATGTGGTTTACCAGTACACTGTAGCGTCGTTATAACGCTGTCATCGGGATCCATCGACGTCAACCGCGATATATCTGGTCCAGCGCTATATTGATCCCGAAAATATAGCGTTATATTGTTACCCCACCCACTTTTTCTGCATGCCTGGCTACTGTTTCTGCCAGTTTATTATGAATATTACATACTGCATGTATTTTGTAAATTATATAGTTACTAGATTAAATGTTCATCTGATTCTATACTTCTAGTGGTCATTTAGCTTTTCATTCAAACCATTGCTGAATTTATTTATTACTGTACTTTCGTTTCTGTTTGTCTGGCCGCCATATTTATTTACCTCTTCCGGTCTCAAGAAGGTATCACTAAATAGTGAAGTAAAATGCAACTTGACAATTCCGAAAGGATAGCTTGAAAGAGGGGCTATTAATGTAAGCGAACCAAGTTTAACATGATGATTATGAATGTTTATTGTTGTACCTTGCTTGATTTCCGTTCCTTTGTTTTTATCTAGTGAATAATAAATAAATATCAAAAAGAAAAAAAAATCCGTCTGCTATACTCTGTTTTGGCGGGAAAAATATTTAGCGTCTGCAAGTGACAATTACAAAGGGATTAATTGAGACAAACTGGTACAAATATCTTGATTACCTAGTTTTCACACCTTACCACACAGTTAATTGCCGTCTTATCAGTAAGCCGTAGGCGAGTATTCACAGTTTAATAGTGTTGACAACTTAAGTGAATAAGCGAGAATAGAGTCTTGGCTGATGGTATTTTGACTGCCGAGTTCGGCGGAAAAATGGGGAAAAAATGACCATTTTCAAAACTGGCGGACAAATGCAAAAAAATGGAGCGACAGACCAACAGCGTTATAACAATTTCCCCCCAACAAACGGCCTCACGGATTTACTGCATTCAGATGCACAGATGAAAACAGCATCTGCATTGCTCTATTTTGGCGGGAAAAATGTTTAGCATATACAGGTGTCAATTTAATTTCACACCTTGTCCAGCCTAATTTTAATGCCTTAGGTGAATATTCACAGTTTTATAGTGTTGACAGCTTGAGTAAATCGGCGAGTATACATGTCTTATCATGGCCGACGATGTTTTGACTGCCGAGTTCCGCGAAAAAAGGGCAAAAATTTCAGCCAAACTTTCAAAACTGAGGAAAAAACGTTAAAAAAAAAACGGGAGCCACAGACCAACAGCGTTATAACGATTTCCGCGTTTTAAGCATCAGCGTTATAACGACTCTACAGTGTACTCAGGTATTGTATTGTAATGCATGTTTATTGTTTCCCTGTTTGGGGGGGGGGGGGGGGGGGGCAGGTATTGTAATACATGTTTATTGTTTCCCTGTTTTGTGCCAGATGAGGGTGATAGTTGTTACCGGTATGTATATATATGACATTTAATATAGGATCTGAGCATGAAAAAAAATCACACCGGGCCCAGGCTGTTGTGATATTCTCTTTGAGACAGGCATTTTTCCACCCACAGACTCTGTGTTTGGACAGTATAGGTGCAGCTCCCATCTCTTTAATAGCACTTGAAAGGTAAGGCAATTTTTGTAGCTATCTACCTTAACACTTGAAGACAAGATGAAAACTTTAAAATATGGATGGTTCGGAAACCACAAGGATTGGTGACAGTTAATTATGCAGTGTGATACTGGGCCTATAATTTGAGACTATTAATACCAAACCATGTCAGACGAAAGGGTATGTTGTGTCAGAGGTGCTCCTACCAGAGGAGGAATATCAATCGACAAGACAGGGCAAGGTGTTCTGAAGGGATCTATGCCAGGCTGGGTTTCTATGAAGTTAGGGATTCTACCATTAAAATCATATGCACATGTATTGGAACAAATAGACATTAGTGCATATGCAAATAGTGTGGACCCAGATCAGACTGCTCCTCCAGAGCAGTCTGAACTGAGTCTACACTGTTTGCCATGTTGTCCAGAACATTTTAAAAAATAGCTACACATAAATTTATATGGGGTAAAATTTAAATTGTTCAGATTTTAGGATATCTACCTCACAATTTTGCACAGTATGTGTGTCCAAGTTTTTAGGACCAGTATATTTGTGAACAAAGAAAATTGGGATGAATGAGTGAGTCTTTGTTAAGTAAATAATGCTGAAGATGCCTTTTCTCCTGAATTTGGGGTACTGATATATATTTATATTAAGTTTTATGGGTAGACCTCATTATGGCCTGAGAGTAGAATAACCTGACGTTAGGTCAGATTGTCACTCAGAAAACATTCCTCATATATTATCAGAGCAGCCTCTCTTTCACTGGGGCAGTGACTTGTGGGATATGAGACAGTGAGGATGTTATTAAAGTATTAACCCTTAAAACGGGAGAAAATCTACATCTGAAAATGGCGTCTGCTTACGTTATCTGCTAATTTTTTTTTTCGAACTTTTTAAAAATATTTTTGCATACAGGCAAACAGTGTGGAGCCAGATTAGAGGAGCAGTCTGATTTGGGTCCACTCTGTTTGCAAAAAAATTACTTTTAAAGTAAACAGCAGACGTCAAAGCAGACGACAATTGTCGTGATCGTTAAATTTGAAAGGATTAAATTGGAAAAAAAATCATTTGAAAGATATTGTGAAAACTGGCAGAATTGGAATATAGATAATAAAAAAAAAAAGATATACCATTAGAAAATCAAAATCTTTATTTATAGTGCTGAGAAAATAATTTTTGAAAGGATTTATTTCTTAGGTGTTAAGATTTTGTTTTTTGGTGTTAAAATTTTTGGTGTTAGAAAAGAAATACATGATTGTGCAAGACGACTGCTATAATGTGATAAGCTAAAAAGACCCACGATTTTAAAGTTTTTATTCTCAGGGTTTCTAGGTTAATGACAAATAAGTGTTTTATCTTTGATAAAACATGATTTTTTTCACAATTTTAATATTTTTATCTGTTATCATTTTTATTCCTGGTTGTTGCTTTAAATTTTTTTCACATTTTTGAGATGATGAGCATGAGAATATGTGTCAAACAACAAATATATTTAACTTCTTTATGATACTTTTGTTGGGTGTCCAAAGCAGAAACCATGTTAGCTAGATAACAATGTTATATCTAAAGAGGACAATTATAAATCTTTTGTTTGTTTGTTTGTTTGATTTGAGGTTTAACTTCCCCGTCAACACTGTAAAGGTCATCTTCCAATTTTGTGTGGATTTTACCTGACATTGAGATAAAATGACATCTCAAGCCCTGTCGCCCAATGAAACCAATAGGGTTTATAAGCATGGACGGGTCGACTCGCACCGCGGTTCCTGGACAGGCTTAGATCCTCTAAGCAGTTTACCGGTACTAGTGTGCGGACGACTTCAGCTCGGCGTGGAAGCATCATGCAGCCCGTCTATTTCTTCAAGCCCATATTTTGGGATCCATTGTTAACCTTAACCCTTTTCCTGCTGAATAAATTTGTTTTGCCACGTCAAACATTCAAAATACTTGATATAATGTTTTATTCAAATTAGCAAACTAACTGAAAATGTAGATCCTGATCAGATCTAGTCTGGCAAAGATGGGGGCTCAAACTCACTGTAGTGTTCATGAAGCAGGCTAATGGTAAAATTGGGTTACATCACAACCTCTTTGTAACACTATTAACCCATTCTGTACTGGAAACACTTAAACGGGTACCCTGGCAAACAGTGCAGAGCTCAGATCAGATGCCGTAGAACGTGACGTCTGATCAGGGACTACATTATTTGCCAAAAAATTCAGCTATTTTCCAAATCAGTTTTGAAGAAAACACAGCCTGACACCCCTAAATTTTGAAATGGACTCCTGCTATATATCATTTGGCACAAAAAGGGTTAATGGGGTCCAAAGCAGAAACCGTGTTATTTAAACGAAACCAAAATGTATATAGATTATATAGTAAACTGGTGTTATAAGGAACAGGGTTATAGTGAGGCTGCTGGTGTATATGTAAAACTGAGTTATAATGAACCGTGTCATAAAGAGGTTTTAACCTTTGTCCTGCTGAGCCTGGATATGTCTTATTTTTCAAACAATAGAAGATCCAGATCAGATGGCTTCTGAAGAAGCCATCTGATCAGGATCTTCATTGTTTGTCATTCAGCTCATGAATTTGTTGCAATAATTTGCATCAAGTAATCTGATTGGTTGATAATCAGTAGTGGGTGTGGCATATATAAATATTCAGCAGGTCAAGGGTTAATGCCCGTAGAATTATCAAAAGTAGTGAATTAAGAGTAAAGAAATTTCAGAGAAGTATGTATATGTAGATTGTTTTTTTGTTTTTTTTTTCAAGAGTAGATTGTTCAGGCAGGAAACAAATGTACATGTATACTCTCTCTCTCTCTCTCTCTCTCTCTCTCTCTCTCTCTCTCTCTCTCTCTCTCTCTCTCTCTCTCTCTCTCTCTCTCTCATGATGTGTATGCATGTTTTTCTGAGTGTGTGAGAGTGTGAAAGAGACGGAGAATGTGTTGCCTAAATGCTCTACGGGAGTGTCAAAAAATATTTAACCCTTAAAATTCCATCATGAATTCTTTGAAAATAAAATAAAAAAAAAACAATAATGCCATCTACTGTATATAACATGTATTTCCAAGGTTACAGTTCACCTAATATTGACCAACTAATGCCCCTTTAAAAAGTTCTGTAAACATTTCTTTTCCAAGTACATGTAAAACCCCTGTCACACCAGGGCAGCGTTTTCACGGCGATCCCACAGCGTCCAAGAAAAATGCAGAACACAGAGGTGCGCGCAGTACGATCGCGAACATCGCCGTAGCAATGCAGTGGCATTGCCAGTAGGCGCGTTGGGATCGCATAGAACGCCAAGCGACGGCGCTCATTTTGAGCATGCTCAAAACAAACACCGTCGCTCGGCGTTTTGATCAGAGCGCAGTGAGATCGCCATAAGGTTGCCATAGCAGCGCAGTAAGGTCGCCTACAACTCCATATAAGCTCCGCTTGTATAATCTATTGATTGATTTGATGTTTAACATCACCTTTAACACTGTATAGGTCATTTTAGAGACGTTGCTTCCAATTTTGTAGGACTTTTACCCGACATTGAGATAAATAACATCTCAAGCCCTGTCGCCCAATGAAACCAATAGAGTTTACATGTATAAGCATGGACGGCCTGTCTCGCACCGCTTTGCCTGGGCAGACTTAGATACTCTAAGCGGTTTAACAGTACTCTTGTGAGGTCGGTTTCAGCTCTGCATGGAAGCATCATGCAGCCCATCTATTTCTTCCAGGCCCGATGGGTGAGGGCCGCCCGCTTGTATGAACAGGGGCTAGAGTAGACTGTGGGATGTAGAGTTTGATTGAGTACTGTCCCTAAAAACCTACTTCTGAGGTGACTTATCCCGGGGTTGATAAGGTAATGGCGGTGGACTTGCTCCTGCTTGCAGTCATGGCGGTGGACTTTCCTCCGACGGCACAAGAGTACTGGTAAACCGCTTAGGGGATCTAAGCTAGCTCAGACAAAGGGGCCTGAGTCGGACCATCCATGCTTATTAACCCTATTGGTTTCATTGGGCGACAGGGATTGTGATGTCACTTCATCTCAGTGTCGGGTAAAAGTCCCACAAAATTGGAAGCAACGTCTCCAAAATGACCCATACTGTGTTGATGGGGAAGTTAAACCTCACAGCAAACAAAATCAAACAAAACTGTTTGACTGATGAAGATGTCTGGTTACACTTTGCTTTATAGTGCGAAAGAACGTCTTCAACGTGAGTGCCGTAAAAGTGCAGTGCACACATTGTGAGTGCCGTAAAAACACAGTGCTGGCAATGTTAGTGCCATGTAAGCACAGAGGAAGCGCCGTGAGAACGCATACAATCGCCATCAAGAACGTCGCAGGATCGCGATAGATCGCCATGTAAGCTCCATAGCAATGTCTTGGTCGCTGTAAGGACGCCATGACAGGTCCATGTTCACAAAAAATATCCCATATTTCTTGCGATCTCGTGGCGTTCTGGAAAATTAACCAACTCTGTTCCATCGCAGTGGAAATGCAGCATAGTGTGACAGGGCCTTTACTCCTCCTAGGGTAAGCTAAAAGTAGACCATGCTATGGGGGCGGAGATTACAGATCACCATATAAATAAATACCCCTTTAAAATTTTATGTAAACATTTATTTTTTCGGCCAACTTATCAGATTTGTAAAAAGTTATACCAAGATGTGGTGCATCGCATATATTGTTTCAAGGTTACAGTCCACTAAGTGTTAGCTTTGATGTTTTTCATTTCTGTTCTGGTAAATGCTTCCTACAGAAGCAGATAGATTTATAGTTAGAAGCACATTTTTTCTACTAGTTATGGCTTTTTCTTTTTCTACATCTTATTACTTGCCATGTGTGTATGTACCTCTACTGTTAACTTTTAACAGTGGGGAACCATTATTTCTGTCTACTCTGCAGAACATTTGCTTATTCAAAGGCCTGGTGACAAAAATGTGCACAAAATCAAACACTCAAATGTCACATGGCAGTTTGAGGAAGTGACATGTTTTTATGAAGATAATATTTTATCTTGTAAATATTTGTAAAACATTAAGTCTGCTTATGATAGGATAATTGGATTAAAGGTGATCAATTTTGTCTTGCATTTTTGAAAGAAAATGCCAATATATTTTTCTCGTTGAACCCTTTAAGTTCCATGCAAAGAATCAGGGGTTGAATCTGCGATCCTTTCTTTACACCAATACAAGTATCAATTAGTACCTACAGTCTATGTTTGTGAGTGGTTCTAATCAGCATAAAGTTACTATATTTGAAACCTAAGTAAGAAAAATATTACAAATTATCATTGGTTTAATGTTGCTTCTGACACCATGAGCAGAGGACTATTTTAGCATAAGGTGTACATAGACATCCTTTTGGTATGTTCTAATTGCAGGCTTAAGTGTCAAAGACCCAGTATTAAAAAAAGGAAAGGTCCAGTTTAATAGGAGTGGGGCACATCATATTTGCAACTCTGTGAAATCAGCACTATTGTTTTGGTTTTGGTTTTACTGCGCTTTCAAGGTTATTCCACTCATACCGGGCCAATCGTTAATCAGAGGAAGACAAAAACCAGAGTACCCAGAGAAAAAACACCTGATCTTGCAGAACTTGGCGTCTCACATGTGACCCGAGCCAGGCTTGAACCCACAGCAGTGAAAGACCTAATGATTAAGAGTCGGCGCTCTTATCCACTAGGCCACGGAGGCCCGATCAGCACCATTGTAAACCCACCTTTATACAGAGAAATAAATGGTATGGGGATTTAATACAAGGGCATACATTATAATTAATTATTTCCCGATTTTTGCTGAGATAAATAGATTGTGGGTACTTGTTTGAACCGCATCATTTCAAGTGCCAACAATACATGTTTTAACCATAAATGGGACAAATACATCATAAAAAGGCCATTTTAATCTGGGGGGTGGGGAAACCAATAAAACAGGTCATTGGCAGACAGTGCAGGTTCAGAGCCTACTCCATCTGCAGAAAATTCAGCCATTTTCTACATACCGGTGAATCTTTAAATAAGACTAAACCTGACACCCCTTAATTTCTAAATAGGCTCTCCTGTTGTATCTAAAAGTGGGAAGATTCCATTCAGTACAAAATAGTTCACCGGCCAATGTTTTTAACACTATTTAGGTCATTTTGGAGACATTGCTTCCTATTTTATGGGACTTTTACCCGACATCAAGATGAAATGACATCTCAAGCCCTGCCGCCCAATGAAACCAGTAGGATTTATATGCATGGATGGTCCAACTCGCTCAAGGGCCATGATAGATATCATTATTTCTCATGGGCTGTTGAGATAGGTGACCAAGATAATTCAATCTTGTATGATTCACGAAATTGTACACATTGTAACAAACCAGATGTGATAAAAGATACAAGAATCATTGGATGTTTATTGTAATGGCAGTTCTGCTTACAGGATCTTCGACATTGTTGATGAGGCAATATAACATAGGCACAGAATATAAACTGTATCTTCCCTGGATACTGGATTAATGTGTTCCATTATTATGTTTGCTTGACCTTTATCCAGCTAAATTTCGCTCTCTCTTTGAATCCTGGGTGGAGTTATGACTGTGATAGAAACATCACATGTGCCACAGTTAGCTTTAACCCTTATCCTTCTGTTCACGACAACCACTGGGCCCTCACCCATCCGGGCTTGGAGAAATAGATTGGGCTGCATCATGATGCTTCCACACAGAGCTGAAACCGACCGCACATGAGTACTGGTAAACCTCTTAGAGGGACTAAGCCTGCCAAGGCAAAGTAGTGTGAGTCGTACCGTCCCTACATTTAAACCCTTTTGGTTTGTTTGGATGTCATGTCATCTCAGTGTCGGGTAAAAGTCCCACAAAATTGGATGCAACATCTCCAAAATGACCTAAATAGTGTTGAAAGGGACGTTGAATCTCAAATCAAACAAAATTACCAGAACCACTACCTTTGCAAACAGTGTAGCTCCAGATCAGATGGCTTGAAGACTGTTTGACATTCAGTTTGTGATTCTTTAGGAATAAATTACATCAAACAATCTGATTGGTTCAAAGTTAAAAATGGGTGTGGCTAATTTAATTATGCAGCTGGTTCAGCCCCATCAGCTCCTGTAATGTGAATTTGATAAAATATTAGTCCCTGACCATGCATATCTGCAGTTAGGTCAATAAGGTTTGCAGGACTTAAACTGACAGTTATCCTTGAAACTTTGATCATTTAACATGGCAAATACTTTGATGAAAAACTGTGTGCATTTTTAAGCAAAATACCTCTGTATTATATATTGTAGTTGCTAGATCAGTAAACGATTTTACCACTAAGAAGCTGGTTTAGATAACGCTAACGATGCTTTGAACAACAGCTGAATGTTTTGCATGTAATGCATCACGTTAACAAGTCCTCCTAAACCCCACGTTATATAGAGAATCTATTCTGAGACATAGGTTGTGGGGACTCGCTAGAACTGCTTCAGTGAGGCGGTTCTAAGGAGCACACAAACCATAAATAAAAAAAATATCACAGATTTTCATCAGAAAAGTAATCATTTTTGAGATGTGAAAAATGCACTATGTCCCACAGGTGTGACATCGTAATGGTCTTCAGGGCCCTGGTGAAATGCCACATTCAATGGTATCTTATTCTATGGCTTCTCATCTTGGCCTGCACTGTTTGCCATTGACCTATTTTTGGGCGTTTCCATATAAAATGGGTAACGCTAGGCTAATGTCTCAAGAAATGTTGTTTTTGACATGCAAGCATCACGCAATGTTATTTCTGCATTATAAAAGCAAAAAAGGGTCATGTTACTAGTGTGCAATTAAATACATTTACAACCTGAGCTTTCAAAATGTGCATTGAAAATGTCAATTTTATTAAAACTTGTCTTTTTTTTATTGACACAATAATTTGACATTATAAATAACTAGACAGGCAGGAGGCATTTAATTTCAGAGTTCATAGTCTTATGTTTTTTGCTTGCATGTGACAACATTTGTGTGTGGAAACTTTCAAAGTTAATAAGTTAAACCCAATCTTATGAAGGATGGACATTCAAGACAATCTTATGAAGGATGGACATTCAAGACCACAGTGTTCTGAGAGCCTGTGTGTCTTAATCAACCCTTGTCCTGCTGAATAGATTAGTTTAGCCACACCGATTTCAGACTATCAGCCAATCATTTTACTTTATACACTGTGCATTCATTAAAATTTGTAAACTGAACGAACAACAGTATAGATTCTGATTAGATGGCTTCTGAAATTTGACAGGGAACTATACTGGGTTGGCCGGCCTCGGTAGCTCAGTCTGATGCAGGTCAGACTGGTGATCAGGAGGACGCGGGGTTGATACCTGCCGGGGAGATTGATCTTGAAATCCTTTGTATGGTCATTCTCTCCCTTCTGCTGATTCCAGAAGGGTAGTTGTCCAGCCCCCGCCCATAGGGGCTAGAAGAAATATATGGGCTGCACGATGCTTCCAAGCAGAGCTGAATCCGGCCCGCATACTAGTACTGGTAAACCGCTTAGAGGATCTAAGCCTGTCCAGGAACCGCGGTGCGAGGCGGACCGTCCATGCTAATAAACGCTTTTGGTTTCATTGGGCGACAGGGCTTGAGATGTCATTTCATCTCAGTGTCGGGTAAAAGCCCCACAAAATTGGAAGCAACGTCTCAAAAATGACCTTTAAAGTGTTGACGGGGAGGTTAAACCTCAAATCAAACAAAACAAGAAGGGCAGTTGTCAGTTTCTGGCGAAAGAATGTGTACTGTATTGGTTAACCAAGAAAAACTAGATCTGAAAATGTTGTCTGAGTATGTCATCTACTGAATCTTCTTGCTCATTAAAAATATTTGTGCATAAAGGCAAACAGTGTGGGCCCAGATCAGACTGCTTCTAGAGGAGCAGTCTGATCTGGGTCCAGCAAACAGTGTGGGCCCAGATCAGACTGCTCCTAGAGGAGCAGTCTGATCTGGGTCCACACTGTTTGCCAAAATGAGTTTCGAAGTGTTACCAGCAGATGACAAAGCAGACAACATTTGTCGTAATTGGCGTCTTATGGGTTAAGGTATACATAAGTTAAATAGAAAAGTAAAAGAAAAAAGGTGTTTGGTAGGGTTTGTGACTTTGTCTTAATGAGAGTCAACCAGTATTTCACTGAAATATGCAAAAGAATGAAGATACACAAAAAGTATCAATTGTGAGAAAATTACCATTAAATGAGGAATTTGTCATTTTGGTATAGGGGAATATAATTTGACCATAATTTAGACAGATAATAAAGTGACTTTGTTGTATGACTGTATGACAGACACTTTAGACTGCTTCCAATGAAAAGAAAACAGTTTTAGATAGATTTCATTTGAAAAGTTGAAATAATAATATGGGGGTTTTCATTCACCTGAGATGTGTGGTCTCGGGTTTCTGCTTCTGAATATTTAAACCGTAATTACCATAAATATTTGTACAGTAGAACTTCGATGGCTCAAACACCGATGACTCGTTTACCATGGATTCTTGAGCCCTAGCGAAATCCTCTACATAAGAAATAGTGGGGGATAATTAAGGAGTCTTTTATCTTGCAAATGTATGCTGTGTGTACTCATTAGAATCACCTCGATGGGGCGATTCTAATGAGTACACACAGCATACATATTCATTAAAGAACACCGAAAAGATGTCAAAAAGTATCTCGTTATGCCTCCCGACAGTAACCTCAGTGGCTCAAACTACCCCTGTCTCGAACAGATTTTCGAGGTCCCAAAGGTGTTCGAGCCATTGAAGTTCGACTGTATGTACATCTAGGAAAATTTGTTTGTTTGATTTGAGGTTTAACATCCCTGTCAACACCGTATAGGCCATTTTGGAGACGTTGCTTCCAATTTTGGGGGACTTTTACCCGACATTGAGATGAAATGACATCTTAAGCCCTGTCGCCCAATGAAACCAATAGGGTTTATAAGCATGGATGGTCCAACTCCCACCGCTTTGTCTGGGCAGGCTTCGATCCTCCAGAGGTTTACCAGTACTCATGTGCGGTCAGATTCAGCTCTGCGTGGAAGCATCATGCAGCCCATCTACTTCTTCAAACCCCGATGGGCGTGGGCCGCAAATCACATATTACTGCCGTGGAAAAGTGTGGATAGGTAAACTGGCGAGTTCAAAATGACTTAAATAGTGTTGACTGGGCCATTGAACTCCAAAAAAAAACAAAAACATACAGGAAAGTCCAAAAAGTATGGACCCTAATCAGTTTACTCCTGCAGGAACAGTCAGAGCAGGGTCTATACTGATTGTCATACTGCCAAAAAAGTTATTACACCACTACCTCTTTATAGCACTATTGCTGGGGTCCAAATCAGAAACCGTGTTAGCTAAAAAAACGTTTTATATCCAAGCAAAAATGTGTAGATTATACAGAAAAATGACCATTTATGGTCATTTTTCTATATAATTTACAAATTTTTGGGATCCATCTTGAAACTGCATTATATCCAAACCGTTTTATAACAAACCGTGTCATAACGAGATTGTGGTTTATCCACATGCTTTAGTGTTTGGGGATACTGTTAACGCCTCCATCCATTTGTCTGTCTGTCCATCTGTCACACTATCTCCTCCTTAACCATGGGCCGGAATGCAACCAGATTTGGTACATGGCTTCCTTACATGATGAGGGCATACAAGTGCAGCACTATATTTGGCTCCAACTGAAGCATGGGGATATGCGATGGTGTGCCATGCCCTCGTGCTCTAGTTATGAATGCATGTAAATAGTTCAGTTTGTTTGTTTGGGTTAGTTTATACTAATTTATTTTAGTTTGATTGCGATGAAAGCTTTAAGCTTATTGAATCGCTCTCGAACACTCATTCCGGGTGTTTTCACGCGCGCGCGAGAGAGAGAGGCAGTGGCTTTAAGACCACTGCTACCCATTTACACCTGGGTGGAGTGGGGCAGTGTCATTACGTGTCTTGCCCAAGGACACACCTCGATACCGGTGGCGGATTCGAACGCACAACCTCTCGATTATGAGTCGAACGCCCTAACCACTGCGCTATCGAGGCTGACAGGCTTTACATTCCCGTCAACACAACACTATTTAAGTCATTTTGGAGACGTTGCTTCCTTTCCCCCGACATTGAGATGAATTGACTCTATAGAGTATGACTCGCATTACTTTGCCTGGGCAGGCTCACACCTAAGGGGTTTATTAGTTATCATGTTAAGTCAGTTTCAGCTCAAAATGGGTTAATTACCCTATTTAGTACCAGAAACTCCAAAACGGGTACCCTGGCAAACAGTGCAGGCGCAGATCAGACACTGCAGAACGTGCGTCTGATCAAGGCCTCCTCTGTTTGCTAAAAGTTCAGTGATTTTCCAAATATATTTTGATGAAAACACAACCTGGCATCCCTTAACTTTGAAATGGAGTCCTGCTATATATAAAGAGGAAGATTCTATTTGGTACAAAAAGGGTTAACACTTGTCCTGCTGAATATTCATTTATGCCACACCCACTACCGATTATCTACCCAGATTACTTGATGCAAATTATTGCAACAAATTCACAATCTGAATGGCAAACAATGTAGATCCTGATCAGATGGCTTCGTCAGAGGCCATCTGATCTGGATCTTCATTGTTTGGAAAATAAGGCATATCCGGGCTCAGCAGGACAAGGGTTAAACTGTGCCTAGTTTCAAAGTCCAGGCACTTGTGTGTCGTGCTTGAATGTGCATTGTTTGCACTTAAAAGCTGTAAAATTTTAATATCTCGGATTGATGGCTTTGTACTTTAACCCCTGACAATTGTTTAGCATTTGAGAAATTCCAATTTAAAATGTCACTTTTAAAAGCCAACTCACAAGAGGAGAGGACCTTAGTGCAGCGGAATTTGTCAGCCCTCAGACGTGCTTGAGGCAGTTTGTCTACTACGTTTAATCTTGGTCCACAGAATTACTGAATTTATATGGCCCACTAAAAGCCCTAAACTAGTGTGACATGCACTAATGGCCCAGCTCAGGACCTAAATTCAGCCATTCTCTAAAATAGTTTCTAAAACTAAACCCAACACCATATTTGGAAATGGGCGCCTGCTTTAATAAGGGACTCCTCCATATTATATAATTTTTAAGGCCGAAGATTCCATTCAGTACAAAAGGGATTAACAGTGGAAGTTAGCCCAGACTGACTTGAACCTTAGTCTCTGATTGATTGTTTCATTGGTCGATCAATTCATTGATTGATATGGGTTTAACAACAGATTAACCCTTATGGGTATTTTTGTGTCGTCTCCCAGAGAAAGGGAAAAAAGAGATTACATAGAAGAGATAGGGGAGGGACAGAATGAATGGAAGCATAAACAACATCCCCCCTCTAGCCTTACCTGCAGGACAGCAGGCATTGCCCAACTATAAGCAAATATCAGTTTGATGCCCTAGTGATGCAAGATATACCTCATCTTTGCCTCACCCAGCCTTTGAACCTGTCTCTGTTTGTGTCCATTATGTGGGCTCTTGCATAGGAAAAGATACAGCTAGGTTGATATGTGTTATCAGCAGACTCTGATCAGCTTTGCAATACTATTACTGTGGTTCCCAACACATCAGTCATGAAGTAGAACATGTGACTTCATAGTTCATGCAGGCACATATTACACCATACTGACTATTTCAGTATGCAACACTCCTCCCAGAATTTCAGTCATTATCATTTTCACCATGGGTTTCAGTCTAAGCAGAATGGAAAATTGTATAGATCCAGATGTGAGAAGCCTGGTGATCTGGATCTATACTGTTTTCAAAAAAAGACATATCACGGTTCAGTATGGTGAGGGTTCAGCATGTATGATGAGGGTCCGTTTCTGTGTGCCCAGGCTTGGTTGTACCTGATGCTCTGTCTCTGGTCCGGCCCCTCGGAGTCTAACTGTTGGTTTTCTTTTGCTCCAGCATTTCAGTGGTTTCTTGCTGTCGAGTCCTCACCGTTGTTTCATCTCTGTGGTTGTTTGATTATTTGTGTTCACAGAGATGTTGCACTGATGAGTTGAGGTGGCCTTCATGCGGACTGAACATATTATTTGTCTAAATCGCGACGGACGTAAGGGCGAGGATTGTGGCCACATAAAATCGATTTAAGCCCCACGATGGAATTTGTTTCCGCTGACTGTTCCAAGGGGGTTCTTCTATCGCGGTTTATTTTTGTTATGGTTTGTCTTTGGGTGTTTGTGTCACTTATTTTATTTTGGATAGCCTATTGGCCATTTTATTGGAAAGTAACTGTCCTTTTGGCTTTCCGCTATTGATATTTTAATTAGGGTCTGTTGTTTCATGTTTGTACTTCTTTCCTTTTGGTGTCTCTGATGGGAGCTGTGGGTTGATTGTATTGATTCCTGATCATTGCCTTCACTTCTATATTATTTGAACCCACGGAGCAACTTTAGAATCTGTCCGCCACTTCATATTACCTAACCCTAACCCTTACCCAATGACCTGACTAACCTAACCCTAACCTAGCCCTAACCCTAACCTAACCCTAATATCAGTGACCTATTCCTAACCCTAACCTAACCCTAACCGCCAGTGACCTTCTCCTAACATGCTAAGGTCAGTAAACAGTGGCGGACAGATTCTAAAGTCTAGCCGAACCCACACCATGCTGAATTTTCAGTTTGCTACCTACTCTTCTTCCTGATTTTCAGCCTTTGTGTTGCATGATTTCAATTCTTACCATGGATTCAGATGCAGAATGGAAAACAGTATAGATCCAGATCAGCTGGCTTCCCAGAAGCCAGCTGATCTGGATCTATACTGTTTTCAAGAAAAGGATGCATCCCCATTCAGCATGTTGAGGGTTTTAGCTTGTTTTTTCATGGGCTAGCCCAGTAAGATTCAATTTTGCACTTTGGCACTATTTTAGCATCTTGTATATATGTGGGCGTCCTTCTTGAAACTGATCAGGTTAGACAAGGAAAAAGATTAATATAGTCCCACCCTCTTCAAGTTTCAGATTATTTTAGTTTATGTTAATTGAATAGTCAGACATTCTTCACCCTGTGGATTAAAAATATACAATATTAATAAATATGATTAAGACATAATTATCCTGAATTTTGGATTTTCTGATTTGTATGGTCATTGGTTTTGTTTGTTTGTTTGATTTGAGGTTTGATTTGAGTCAACACTGTAAAGGTCATTTTGGAGACATTCCATTCAACTTTGTAGGACTTTTACCCAACATTGAGATGAAATGACATCTCAACCCCTGTCGCCCAATGAAACCAATAGGGTTTATAAGCATGGACGGTCCGACAGGCACCTCTTTGCCTGGGCAGGCTTAGATCCTCTAAGCAGTTTACCAGTACTTGTGTGCGGGTCGGTGTTCCATCTCTGTGTGGAAGCATCATGCAGCCCATCTATTTCTTCAAGCCTCGATGGGCGGGGGGCCTGCATGGGGTCGTTGGTATAGGATGAGATTGAAAATTAAGGGTTCACTCATATTGGGTTCAAAGGTGGTTATTGCAATTTTACCGCGTAAAAACGAAAATTTTGAGATGAAAAATTGTGGTATTTTTCTTATTTCTGCTCAAAATATAGATTGATGGTACACGTTAGAACCGCCTCATTGAGGATGAGGCTCTTCTAATGAGTACCCACAATTTACATTTTAGAGCAGAAATGAGAAAAATTGTTTACCCCTGGAAACCACAGTTTTACTACATAAAAGGGGTTCAAGGGGGTCAGAATGATATGGGCATGTTTTTGTGATGCAGGTTGAACTTTTTGCCACTGATCTGGGCCTGCACTGATTGCCAATGGCCTGTTGTGTCCCCCCTCCCCAACCACCAATTTACAACATGCACTATCTTTAGATGCATTGTTTGCATGTTGGTTCCATGATTAAATGCAGATCACTTACCTTAAAAATTTGTTGCATGCATCATAAATTTTAATGAGATCTGCTTAATGTTTCCATCATGCAAATCACATAAGGTGCAGATCATAAAAAGATCTGACACAATCACAAGTGGGGCAGATATTGTTTTTTTTTTTCTAATTTCTCAGAGAATATAAGGTTTAGCATTTCATGTGAATCATTTGCTTGCCTTTGATTTACATGAAATGTCAAGCACAGTTTTTTCTTGAAAACTTCATGCTAAAATACAGTTTAACCTGTATTAAGCAAGCACCAAAGGGATAAGCTTATTGTGCTTGTTTAAAGCAGGTGCTTGATATATGCAGGTAAATTTCAATTTGGAACTGAATTTGCTAACTTGAGACAGGTTGCCTGCTTAACTCTTATAAAGCTGTTCACGACAACCCCTATCTTTGGAAACAGTGTAGATCCAGATCAGATGGCTTCTGAAGAAGCCATCTGATCAGGATCTACACTGTTTGGCATTCAGTTTATGAATTTGTAGGAATAAATTATATCTAGTAATCTGATTGGTTCAAAGTCAGAAATGGGTGTGGTTAATCTGAATATTCAGCAAGAGAAGGGTTAATACAGGTGGCCGCTAAGACAGGTGTAACTATACCAACACACATGGCTGTTTAATGGACTTTCTAACACCCACTATCCATATTTAAATGGAAAAAATTTGTGCGCTGTTTGATCGTGGTTTAACTTAAAAGTCCTCAAAAGCCGATGATGTAAAACTGCATGGTGTCGTTGCATTTTCTATGAAATTAACATCATTGTTTGCTGCCATATTGATTTTCAAATTTCTTTGAAAATCTATGATGATTTTTAGGGATAGTTTTGATAAAAATACTTACAGAATCGTAGGTTTTACAAAAATCATCATCTAATTGATCATTCATATTTGTTTCAATGGATTAACATTTGCCTGTTGTCTCAAAAGATGTTTGAATGCTTAGTCTGCGGCCCCACTCTCAAACAACTTCCTCGAGAGCATTCTAACAACTTTCTTGGGACCCAGCAAGTGTTAACCCTTGTTCTGCTGAATATTCATATATGCCACACCCACTACCGATTATCAACCAATCAGATTGCTTGATGCAAATTATTGCAACACATTAACAATCTGAATGGCAAACAATGTAGATCCTGATCAGATGGCTTCGTCAGAAGCCATCTGATCTGGATCTACATTGTTTCAAAGATAAGGCTTATCCGGGATTAGCAGGACAAGGGTTAATGATTAAACAACTTCCTCAGGATCTGCCAAGTGTTAATGTTCAGACAACTTCCTTGGGACCCTGCAAGCAACTTTCTTGGAACCCTGCAAGACTAAGTGTCAGTGTTCAAACAATTTCCTCAGGAATGTCCAAACAACAACCACGGGACCCTGCAAGCACTGATTTTCAAACAACTTCCTTGGGGTCCGCTGCAAGTGTTAATGGTCAAACAACTTCTCGGGACCCTGTAAGTGCTCATGCATTAAAAACATGCATGATTTCTGTATCCTGCCTACGTATACAGTTTTTTGCCTCTGTTTAAAACACTTTTTGCTACATTGATGTAAATCATAATGAAAGGTATGTATGTTAGTATGTGTTTATGACAGATGTAGCAGCTATTCATTACCTACGGTCACTAAATTGCCAACGCTCCAAATGGGCTAGAAAAATCACGGTCAATTTTTGGTCATATTATTTACAAAATGTCGTTGAAAAGGTCTGTCAAAATTACTTGGAGCCTAAGGACAATTTACCCTTTTTGTACCAAATGGAATCTTCCTCCTTATATATACCAGGAATCTATTTCAAAATTGAGGGGTGTCAGGTTGTTTTTTCTTCAAAATTTATTTGGAAAATGGCTAAACTTTTCGCAAACAGTGGAGGCCCTGATCAGACACCGCGTTCTGCAGTGTCTGATCTGGGCCTGCACTGTTTGCCAGGGTTTCCGGTACTAAATGGGCTAAATCATCATGCCATTGTCATGGTTTTATAGATATTCGGCAGTAATAGATTTTTGACCGAATCATTGTTTCTTAAAAAATGCTTAAAGGCAAGGACTTAGTACATAAGTCATATACATTTTGACAGCCGTTTTGTCCATTTTTTTGCCCAGGGTTGTTTGTGTTCAGGTATCGGACGTGGAAGTGGACTAAAAAAATAAAAAAAATGACCTGAAAAATCAGCGTGTATTATAGGTCAGGGTCAAACCTTCAGTGACATCGCATATGACACACTACATTCTGCATAGCCTGTAAATCTGCACAAAATATTGGATGTGCACATATGTATGACACAAATTTTTTTGGCATGATATTATATTATTTTGTCAGTGATGAAAGATGAGTGAAACAAGGCCTAGAATCTGGCTTTATTCTTTTCCAATGACATTTCGGATTATTTATTGGAGTCTTTATACTTAATTTTGTTAATTTTTGTGACTTCTCAAACATGATACCACTTAAACCTCTTTATAACACTGTTTATTATATCACATTTCTGGATATAACACAGTTCAGGAGTGGATCCCAAAAATATATACATGTATATAATATGTAGAAAAATGACCATTTATGGTCATTTTTCTATATATTGTATGCATGTATCTATTCATTTTAACGCATTTCTAGATATAACAAAGTTTAAAAGTAGATCCCAAATATATATATATGTATATAATATATAGAAAAATGACCATTTGTGTACATTTTTGTATATATTAAATGCATGTATATATTCATTATGACACATTTCTGGATATAACACCGTTTCGGAATGGATCCCAAAAATATATACATGTATATAATATATAGAAAAATCAATAAATGGTCATTTTTCTATATAATCTATACAGTAAACAGTTGTTTAGCTAATATTATCGCTTCCTGCTTTTGACTAAAAAGAGGCTGTGGAGTTTTCCAGCATCTGATCAGGGACCCGACCGTGTTCAACAACTTTCTGAAAAGATTTCTAAAAATATCTGAACCTCAGACATCCTTAGATTTTGAAATGGACTCAGCTGTGAGTGGATTTAATTGTTTGTTTTGTTTGATTTGAGGTTTAACGTCCCCGTCAACACTGTATAGGTCATTTAGGAGACATCGCTTCCAATTTTGTGGGACTTTTACCCAACACTGAGATGAAAGGACATCTCAAGCCCAGTCACCCAATG
This sequence comes from Lucinisca nassula, assembly GCA_963580285.1. Lineage (NCBI taxonomy): Eukaryota > Metazoa > Mollusca > Bivalvia > Lucinida > Lucinidae > Lucinisca > Lucinisca nassula. Next base: position 39,453,921 of record OY757012.1, read on the forward strand.
AAACCAATAGGGTTTATAAGCATGGATGGTCCGACTCGCACGGCTTTGCCTGGGCAGACTTAGATCCTCTAAGCAGTTTACCAGTACTCATGTGCAGTCGGTTTCAGCTCTGCGTGGAAGCATCATGGCTTAACTAGCAAGGTTTCTTTTTGGACCCCAGCAACAGTGTTAATGCTCTGCAAAGAAGCAGACCGCATTTTGAAATATTTTTCCTATGGAGACAATTTGTATGGGATGTCTAGTCCTGTTTTCTGGGAAAAATAAGATATATATCAACAGTTTGTCGTCTGCTAAGTCCGCAGTAAGAAAAAAGTAAAAAAAAGAAATTGTTGTCTGCCATTAAGGGTGACAATGTCTTTTAAGATTACCCTTGATTCTGATTAATTATGAGGTCATTAGATAAGGTCTAAATAATATTTACATAGATAGGTAACAGTTTTTGTAGATATTAGTATACAACTGCTTTTCATGGGGATTTTACGGGCAAAGATAAGATTTAATCGGGAGTCAGGAAAGATAGATGTAGTGTGTTGGTATTTTAGTGTTGGTTATAGCAATGTTTTTTGTTGTTGTTTTTTTATTATTTTTTTCTTTATTTAGGATTTGCATGTGAATTAAATTTATTACCTATGCTTGACTGCAATTCAAAGTAAAATACCCAAATAAAGTATGAAAATTTTGTTTATTGGATAGTTATAAATATTTTGCATAAATGAAAGTTTTGAAATTTCTGCAAAATTTTCATGACAGATAAAAAATAAGAAGCCCAGTCCAGAAATGGAACAATCTCTAGGTTTTTGTTATGGAAACAAAAACCAGAACTGGAAAAGTAATTAATTTGAAGGTAGTTTAATAAGCAATTGTCAAAACTTATCAAGGAAGATGGATAACTTGAAAAGCAACAAGGTAGATTATGAAAACAATGAACTGGAATGTGAGAATTCTGCTTCCGAGATGGATTACCTGCATAATATAAACTTGAGTTACCGTGGTAACGATATTAACAATCGTGTGGGTTTGATACATTCAGCCTCTGTACCGGAATATAATGGGGGCTCCTTAGTCAAATGGAGGGTGTCAGCCCTGAGACAAGAGAGGGATGTGAGAAGACAAAGTTCTGTATTTCGAAATTCATTGCACTGGGAGGAATTTTTTGGTAAGTTAAAATGTTTATTTCACCAGTGTTTTAAGGGGAATGGGAACACCTGGTCGATTTTTCCGCCATTTTTCAAAGGGACTTGTTCGCTTTTCTATAAGCCCTGTCACACTGAAAAAGGGGTCTACTCTTAAAGGAAAGAATTTGCTCCTTAGGAGCAAATTCTTTCCTTTAAGAGTTGACCCCTATTGACATGGGAGACAAAAATACTTTTGCAGGAGTTACCTCCCCTGAAGGTGAATCCATTCCCTTTATGACAGAAAAACAACAACAACAACAAAAAAAAAAAAAAAAAAATAAGGCAGAGTTTCTCATTATGATATCCAACCCCTGCGACAAAGTGCAATTTTTCACATCTCCAAAATGCCTTCTTTTTGGATAAAAATCTGTGATATTTTTCTTATATCTGTTCTGCAATATATTATATTTATACTCATTGATGCGGTCCTTATGAGTACCCACAACCTAAGTTTTGGAGCAGATTAATAAGAACAGAATGTATACCCCTAAACCCCAGTTTACTCTATATAAAGTGGGGTTTAAGGGGGTGCTCATTTTACGGATTTGTTCAAGTGATGTGAAAAGGGCTCTTAGTAGACTCCTATAAGAGGGTGAAGTTCAGATTTCCAGATAACTGCATCACAACCCCTTAATAAAACTGTTCATTATAACATGGTTTTGGAACTATAACACATTTTAAAGATGGATCCCCAAAACGTATAATATAGAAAAATACCATACCTCAGATCTACAAATTTTGTATGGATATACCATAATGATCCTAAGTATCGGGACAGATAGGCCTAAGTAAACAGTGCAGACCCAGATCAGACTGCTCCTGAAGGAGCAGTCTGATCAGGGTCTACACTGTTTGCCATTCTGTCTGTACCTTTTTGGACTCCTTGCTGGATTGTGAAACAAATGTGTCAAAAATTTAGTAGTATTGTAGCAAATCCTTGAGGTGTCTGAGTTTTTCGGATTTTTATTGATAGCATGGTCGTTTCTGCCTGACTGAGTAGTGTTGTTATGCCCCCGAATCGTATGATGCCGGGGGCATATAGTTTTAATGTTTTCCGTATATGTGTCAGTGAGTATGTGCGTAAGTGCGTATGTGCGTCCCAATGTACGAAAGTGTGTACGTACGTACGTACGTACGTACGTAATCCTGTTAGACTCAGGTTAAGGTTTTTGGTCAGGGTAGAACTTGAGCTCATATTTTTCAAACCATGCAATGGATGTGGTTTATATTTAGTATGATGGTAGATATGGGTCCAAAGTTTTGTCCAGCAATACCCCCACACCTACCCATGGTCTCAAGGTCAAGGTCACGGACTTAGAAATTTTTAATGTTTAAGACTCAGGTTAAGGTTTTTGGTCAGGGTAGAACTTGAGCTCATATTTTTCAAACCATGCAATGGATTTGGTTTATATTTAGTATGATGATAGATATGGGTCCAAAGTTTTATCCAGCAATACCCCCACACCTACCCATGGTCTCAAGGTCAAGGTCACGGACTTAGAAATTTTTAATGTTTAAGACTCAGGTTAAGGTTTTTGGTCAGGGTAGAACCTGAGCTCATATTTTCCAAACCATGCAATGGATGTGGTTTATATTTAGAATGATGATAGATATGGGTCCAAAGTTTTATCCAGCAATACCCCCGCACCTCCCCATGGTCTCAAGGTCAAGGTCACGGACTTAGAAATTTTTAATGTTTAACACTCAGGTTAAGGTATTTGTACCACGTTGAACTTTAACTTTTATGATTCATTTGGTTCATATTTGGTTTAATGATAGATGCAGGTCCAAAGATTTATTCAGTAATACCCCCACCCATGCCTATGACTTCAAGGGCAAGGTCGCAGACATAGAAAGTTTCAAAATTAAGTATGTTAATAGCTTATATTTTCCAAACTCTATAATGGATTTGCTTCATATTTGGTATGACAATAGTTGCAGGTCCAAAGTTTCATTGAGCCATACCCCCCACCCCTTAGCTGAAGGTCAAGGTCACAGACATAGAAATTTTTTATATTATATTTTTTGAGAGCTCATATTTCTTGAACCATATGATGGATTGCTACATATTTGGAATGATGATAGATACATGTCAAAAGTTTCATTCAGCCATAACCCCGCCCCTGCCGCATGACCGTAAGGTGAACACTATGAAGGTCATGTTAAGCAACTTGAACATTTTTAAAATTAACAGATTTATACTTAATGTACTTACTTAGCCAGTTTTCAAAGCAATGTTAAGTATCTAATATCTAATATGGTGGTATTTTTGCTGAAAAAAAGGCTTTGGAAGCTTTTGCAGCTGGTAATTCCAAGGAGTATTTAAACCGAGGTCCCGTCTCCGTATGACCATAGCTGTTGATGGGACATAAAACTCGACACTCACTCACTTTATGATCTATCAAGGAGTCTAAAAGGTGCAAAGGGAAAGGCAAACAGTGTAGACCCTGATCAAACTGCTCCTTTAGGACCAGTCTGATCTGGGTCTGCACTGTTTGCTTAGCCCTATTAGGATCGTTACGGTAGTTCATGATCTACTGACAAAAATAGTTGACCCCAGGAGTTAGACTGCTAGTCTAAGCTGGGTCTACATTGATCTTCAAGAATTTCTTCCTGTAATGTTTTTGGTTATTACTGGAAATATATACCATATTTACTCTATGTGATCTAAGCAAGCAGTGTAGATCCAGATGTTCGAATTTTAGAACAAGTATGGCAAGGAGTTGAGGTGTTCGAATATTTAGGGTAAATGCAGTATATAAAAAGGATCAGAGATAATAAGGAAGAAGTTTCCTTCTTTGTGGTTGGATACATATGCTGTGGGTACTTTGTAAAATTGCCTCCACATGTACCCACAACATATGAACATATGAATTAAGAAAACATTTCCCAAAATTAACTCGCGCTAAGGTGCTACTATAGACCCGCATGTCAAATCGTATCAAAATGAATTGCTACTACTCTCTCTCACATCAACTTTTCATGACTGCATATGTTGTATGTTTGTATTAAAAAGAGACCAACTTTTTGTGTGTGAGTTCGTATCTGTGTGTGTGTGTGTGTGTGTGTGAGAAAGAGAGAGGGAGTACTCTGGAAGTTGAATATTTCCATGATTTTACCAACTATTGATATTGTTGTTACAAACAACATCAGTGATATCAGCATCAGCAATGACGCCTAGCAATTATGATGTCAAACCTTAGAAATGAAATATTGACATTGGGTGAATTATAGATAATAATTCATTGAGAACTGTATGGTTGAAATTAAAAAAAACATATATATATAATATATAAAAAAATCCATTGGGACACAGCGAGTTTATCTATAGTTTACATATACATATACAGCCAAAGGCAGAAGTTTTTACTGACATTTATCATGTTTTTGATCATAATAACTGTCATAATTTAACTTGTTAAAAATCAGTCACTGGATTATTATTTGCCTGGTCAGACCAATAGATCAAATAAAAGGGCAGTTAACAAATTGGGGGTCTTGACATCTTGAAACAGACACATGACCAACTGATTTAATGCTCTGCATGCTGGATATTTTTCAACAGATGACATTTTGAAATATTTTTCTTATTTTTCCCAGTAGCTCAAGCAAGACAATTTGCATGAGATGTCAAGTCCTGTTTTCTAGGAAATGTTATAAACCCTACTTTTTATAGAGAAAACTTGGAGCCTACATTATTTTTCCAAATTTTGCTCAATAATATTGATTGTGGGTACTTGTTGGAATTGCCTCAAAGAGGCAGTTCTAACAAGCACCCTCAATCAATATTTTGACAAAAAATAAGAAAAATATCAACCATTTTCATCAGAATAATATTAGGCTCCCACCCATCTGGGCTTGGAGTAATAGATTGGGCTGCATGATGTGTCCACTCAGAGCTGAAACTGACCACATATGAGTACTGGTAAACTTAGAGGGTCTAAGCCTTCAGAGGCGAAGTGGTGTGAGCCTGACCGTCCCTACATATAAACCCTTCTGGTTAATGATTGGTGGCAGGGCGTCTGATCTGGGCCAGAACTGTGTGCCAGTTACCAGTTTTGGGGTCTGCGGCATCTGATCAGGGCCTGCACTGTTTGCCAATTACCCATCTCTGGTAAAAATATGGGTTAACTTACTTTAGACCACCAGCATCTAACGTTACATCATTGCCATAATTCGACTGAGAAAGTGGGCTAAACTCCCTATTAGTGCATAGCTCGCAGGAGGTGTTTTGGCATATTGGGTGACTTTTTTTGGCTGAACCTCAGAGGCCTGTGTTTAGACTGAACAACTGTTACAGTAAAATTCCTATATTAAGACCACCTTTGGGACTGTTCAAAAGTGGTCTTAAAGACCACTTTTGAACAGTTCCAAAGGTGGTCCTGACCAGAGGACAGTGTAGGCAGGAAACACAAAGAAAAATTTAGTGTACCCTTCAAAATAAGCTTTTTGTAGCAAAATTAGTTCTGATTTTAGGTAGTCTTATTAGCGGAATTTCACTGTATATTGGAAGAGAATCAGAATGGTTATGGGTGTATCGTGGTGGGCCAGACATCTTGTCCATGCAGTGATTATGGTCAGATTTGTTGCTTTGTAAACTGATATAATATTGCAAAACTTTACTGGCTTATCTAATCATATAATACAGGCTTTGATAGTAAAATCATAAAAGACATATTAAGGCAAGTTCTGTTTTTTGTCAGGTGAGTTATAAATTTGACCTGCCCTGTGCAGAGGGGGACCTTCAAAAGGTGTGCATACATATAATTTTCCCCCTCCCATCCACACACACATACTGTATGGGAGGGCGTTGCTGTTGTTTTTGGTGCTGATCTGCTGAAGCGGAGGCTGGCTCTGGGATGATGGAGTTACTTGGCTATTTGTAGCTGTTTGAAGCATTGTACTGGCATAATTGAGCATCAAAATCACTAAGATGGGTCGCCCGCCCATCGGGGCTTGGAGAAATAGATCTGGCTGCATGGTGTTTCCAAGCAGAGCTGAATCTGACCACACAGGAGTGCTGGTAAACCACTTAAAAGGACTAAGCCTGCCCAGGCAAAGCGGTGTGAGTCAGATTGTCCAATGCATATAGGCCTTCTGGTTCCATTGGGCGGCAGAGCTTGAGATGTCATTTCCTACAAAATTGGAAGCAACGTCTCCAAAATGACCTAAATAGTGTTGATTGGGACATTAAACTCCAATTCAAACAAATAAACAAATCACTAAGATGGGAAAAACAGTGTTTGTGTTTTGATGGCCTTGACCTTATTTGCAAGGTCACTCTCAATGTTGTTTTTAGTCATATTCATGATGTCTTTAACGCCAAGTTCTGCAACAGAAGGTCAGGTGTTTTGGGAGTTTTTTTAGGGTACTCCAGTTTTTACCCACTTCTGATTAACGATTGGCTCAAAATAAGTGAAAGTAGTCTTTATAACACTATTCAATACAACACTGTATTTTGTTTATTACATAAATAGTTTAACGCATTTAGTTAATGTTCTGGAACGGAAGGTCAGGTGGTTTTTCTCCGGGTACTCCGGTTTTCGCCCACCTATGATTAACGATCGGCTCGATATGAGTGAAATAATCTTGAAAGGGCCGTAAAACCCAAACCAAAAAAAAAAAAAAAATTAACGCATTTAGTACCGGAAACCTCTAAAGGGGTAAGTGGCAAACAGTGCAGGTCCAGATCAGACGCCGCAGAATGCGGCGTCTGATCAGGGCCTACACTGTTTGCAAAAAAAATCAGCCTTTTTCCAAATTAATTTTGAAGGAAACACAACCTGACACCCCTAAATTTTGAAATGGACACCTGCTTTATATAAGGAGGAAGATTCCTTTTGGTACAAAAAGGGTTAAAGGTTGTTCACAAATAGAAAAAATAACATACTGGTAAATGGTAATTTTTCTATATACATTTTTGTTTGGATATTTTTAACAAGGTCCTGCTTTGGACCAAAAAGAGATTGTATCATTTTTATCATATGTATTCGGACAGACAGGCTTGAGCAAATAGAAAAGATCCAGATGAGAAGCTACAGAATATGGCATTGTATCAGAGTCGACACTGTTTGCCACTGACATCCCACTACAAATCCCACTACACTAGATGCAACAGTGGATAGCAATATGATAAAGAGTTGAGGTGTCCAAATATTTAGGGTAAATATGGTACAACAAAATATACTGTTATTTTGGAATGTCACAAGGACTACCTATTTGATAGAAAAGTTGACTTTTACAAATATTTGAACAGATTTTCAGAAATAAAATACTGTTGTACCAAGAAATATGAACTTGACAATAAACTGACACACATGACAGTTTAGGGTTAAATGTGAGAATTAACCCACTTATAAGGAGGTTCAGGTCAGATGCCACATTCTGCGGCTTCTCACTCGGGACCTAAAATCACCCATTCCTAAACGTTCAATAAATTCCTATAAATAGCTCAATCAAACATACAAAATTGAAAATGAACCCTTTCAGTGGTTAAAAGAAGAAAACTCTGACTGCTACCAAACAAATTATTTCAAAGTGTCACTGTTCCCACATTTTCAACCTCCCACTCAAAAAAAAAAAAAAAAAAAAAAAAAAATCCGAAATTTCTCTTTTGGACAGAAAGGTTTGTAACCAAATATTAAGTAATCAAAATTGCTAAATTGGTTCAAAAACCACAGATTTGGGGTATTGGTCATATACGGGTCATTTTGTACTCTCCGAGGGTTCAATGCTCTTTCAGTCAGAGATAATATGACTAAAATTGGTAAAAAATTGGGTTAATAATTCGGCATTAACCCATTAATGCCTTAACCCTTATCTTGCTGTTCACGACAACCCCTATCTTTGCAAATAGTGTAGATCCAGATCAGATGGCTTCTGAAGAAGCCATCTGATCAGGATCTACACTGTTTGTCATTCAATTTATGAATTTGTAGCAATAAATTACATTAAATAATTTGATTGCTTGATAGACAGGAATGGGTGTGGCTTAAATGAATATTCAGCAAGATAAGGGTAAAAATTCAAGTAAAAGGGGCGTTGGCAAATTGTGTAGCTACAGAATTCAGCATCTTATATCAGTCTACAGTTTGTTTTAAATACATGCTAAATTTTGTGCAACTGACATTAAACCAAATTAACCAGACACCCCTTATCTTGATAATGGACTTGTCCAAAGTTGTTAGAGGGAATAACTACCATAATAACCAGAAAAATTCTGACACCTTGATTTTGTTTGATTTGAAGTTTAACGTCCCCGTCAACACTGTAATTTTGGAGACGTTGCTTCCAATTTTGTGGGACTTTTACCCGACAATGAGATGAAATGACATCTCAAGTCCTGTCGCCCAATAAACTAATAGGGTTTATTAGCATGGATGGCCCGCCTCGCACTGCGGTTCCTGGACAGGCTTAGATCCTCTAAGCGGTTTACCAGTACTAGTGTGTGGGCCGGATTCAGCTCTGCCTGGAAGCATCATGCAGCCCATACATTTCTTCAAGCCCCGATGGGCGGGGGCCATCTGACACCTTGAGGGCTTGGTGTAATTCTCCTTAACTTTTTAACAAACTTATTTCAAGATCCAGCAAGGAGTAAAAAAATATGGAGACGGAATTGCAAACGGTGTAGACCCTGATCAGACTGCTCCTACTGGAGCAGTCTGATCTGGGTCTGCACTGTTTGCTTAAGCCCTTAGGATCATTATGGTATGTGAAATATGGGTAAAACCTTCGGGCTACAATTATTGTATCTTAAAAGGAGCCAGGACACAGTAAAAAGTACAGGTTGACATGTTCTACATCTCAAGCTCTGTCGCCCAATGAAACCAGTAGGGTTTATATGCTCGCACAACTTTTCCTGGGCAGGCTTAGACCCTCTAAGCAGTTTACTAGTACTCATGTGCGGTTCGTTACAGCTCTGCATGGAAGCACCATTCACCATATTTGCATTATTTGCTGGCTCCCAGCTTGCACATTGTCAATATTGGAAAAACAGGTAACCAGACCCCCCTGACCTTTTAAGGTCAGGGGGGTCTGGTTATCTGTTTTTCCAACACTGATAACCTTCAGACTAGGAACCAGCAGATAATGCAAATAAGGTGAATACAGCCCAATCTATTTCTCCAAGCCCTGATGGGCAAGGGCCCTAGTCTTCCTTGAGAAAAAACGGATAGAATATAATCCTTTGTCCATCCGCCATAAGGACCCTTTTTTTTGTTCAAAACTGTTCTAATGGGGTTAAAAGAGACATAATGACTTATCAATGGTGATAGTGAAAGCTTTTGTGCTGAGAGGTATTTGAAATTAATCTAACATGGCTCCAGTCCATAAGCTGGTCACCAAAAAGGGTAGAAAGTGGTCTGTCGAAAACCTGTCTTAGTGTCCTACCTGGAAGACTAAAATTTCAATTTCAGATTTAGGAAAAACTGTCTTCATGTGTTGGTTTTAGTCGTAAACCCTTATCCTGCTGTTCATGGAAACCCCTACCTTTGCAAACAGTGTAGATCCAGATCAGATGGCTTCTGAAGAAGCCATCTGATCAGGATCTACACTGTTTGTCATTCAGTTTGCAAATCTAAATGAGTATAATATATCAAGGAATCTGATTTGCTGATAGCTGGTTAGTTAATCCTTAATCACAACTGTGGTTTGAGCCTCATTTGGGGTCATATGTGAGCTCACAATTGTGAAATGCCAAGTTCTGTAATGGACCATCCATGCTTATAAACCCTATTGGTTCAAATCAAACAAACAAACACATGAGACACCAATTTCTGTAGGCTATGAAAAACACCCTATGATAGGGTACTGAAGTTTTCACTTGCCTGAATAATGATCTTTTGTTGGTTTGTTTAGGAGTTGGCTGGCCTCGGCAGCTCAGTTGGATGCACGTCTGACTGGTGATCAGGAGGATGCGGGTTTGATACCTGCCGGGGTCGACACCATTTTTTCGTGGAGATTGAGCTTTTCTACAGTCATTCTTTCCCTTCCCCTGATTCAAGAAGGGCAATTGTCAGTTTCTGGCGAAAAAGTGTGGATAGGTAAACTGACCAGCTCAAAAATGACCTAAAATAGAGTTGACTGAGCCGTTAAACTCCAATACAAACAAACAGACAGATGAAGGTTGAAACTTGATGAAGGTTGACCATAATTAAGACACCGAGAAAAACTGCGTCTGAAAATGTAGTCCGCTTATGTTGTCTGCTGAATCTTCTTGCAAACTTTTTAAAAATATTTTTGGACACAGGCAAACAGTGTGGGCCCATATCAGACTGCTCCTACAGGAGCAGTCTGATCTGGGTCCACACTGTTTCAAAAAAAAAAAAAACAAGATGTGTTTGTGAAACACTGATGCCCCCGGACAGCGCCAATGTTAATGTTTTTAAAAATTTTGAAAAAAATAGGTCAAAGGTCAAGTTCAAGGTCACGAGATCAAAAATTATGGTACCACTGGAAAGGTCTTGTGATAAGGTATACACATGTGAAATATGAAAGCTCTATCTACTACCATTCAAAAGTTATGCCCAATGTTAAAGTTTTTGCAGACGGACAAACGGACAAACAGACAAACGGACAAACAGACGGACAGACCAAAAACTATATGCCCCCGAATCTCTTAGATTCCGGGGGCATAAAAAACTTTTAAGGCAATCAGCAGACAACAAAGCAGACGACTCATGCGAAACATGGATGGCAGCTTATTCCATGTCCAGTATTATAAAATTAGTGGCTGCTGTAAGTGCAAAGCCCATTTGTCACAGGTTGTATTTAAGATATGTGCCCTATGAAAAATGTTGACATGTTGAATGATTGTTGTACAAGTAAGAATTTACTGGCCCTGGGGGCCAAAATGTATAGCGGGGATTTACTTTACCTGATCTGAAAATCACTAAATCAGCTGGTATCTATTTTATACCTGAGGCATTGGATATTTATTCTAATTGTTTCTTTTTGTAGTTTCGCTTTAATAAACATTTATATTTATAGAGCGTAAACCTGTACGTAACCTAAGACAGACTATTATAGGTTTTGTGTGTTTTGTTGAAAACACTGTACTTTACCTGTCTGTATACATCTCTTATTCAGTGCATACCTGGAAATCTAAAGTGACATAATTTCATAAATTAAAAATTTCGCTGCATTTCAATGCCTTGTCGGATTTACTTGTTAAAAATCTATCTTATGATAATTAAGATACTGGCTTATATTTTGTGAAAGGTAGGCTTTCAGACATTTTTCTTTTTCAACTAGATGATACAAATAATGATCATGATCCGATGATTTTTTAAGCCATAAAGCTTGACATTTCATGTGAATCGTCTCCTTAGCATTAACCCTTTTTGTAACAAATGGAATCTTCCTCTTTATATTCACCTTATTTGCATTATCTGCTGGTTCCTAGTCTCAGGGTTATCAGTTTTGGAAAAACAGGTAACCAGACCCCCCTGACCTTGAAAGGTCAGGGGGGTCTGGTTACCTGTTTTTCCAATATCGGCAATGTGCAGCTGGGAGCCAGCAAATAATGCAAATATGGTGAATAAAGCAGGAGTCCATTTCAAAATTTAGGGGTGTCAGTTTGTGTTTTCTTCAAAATTTATTTGGAAAATGGCTGAACTCTTAGAAAACAGTGGAGGCCCTGATCAGACGCCGCATTCTGCGGCGTCTGATCTGGGCCTGCACTGTTTGCCAGGCTACCCGTTTTGGGGTTTCTGGTACTAAATGGGTTAAATGTTGAATTTCAAGCCTTATTCTCTGCAGATGTCGACGCCGCTACCGCTTTCCCATACTAAATGTGTGTAAAGTAGCTTATTTCTGCGTGAGCTCTCATTCTGAGGTCTACATGAACTGGGAAGAACAACTCTGCAACAAATGTAATACCATATCACATTTAATGATAATGAAAAAAATGCATATATTAATGAGCGGTTATGGAAAGTCATTGTAAAATACAATGACATGAAGGTGTCTTTTTTGAATGTAGTAATCTTCATATGGTAAAACACTAAAAATGGATGGACAGGTGACTTCATTGTTTACAAATATGAAATGCACAATTTCAATCCGAAATAGACAAATATCCATTTCAAAATATGATATGAAAATTATGTCAAAATGAAGGAAAATGACAAGACTACATACCTGCAACAAATGTAATACCATATCACATTTAATGATAATGAAAAATGCATATATTATGAGCTATTATGGAAAGTTCATTGTTCAATACAATGACATTAAGGTGTGTTTCATTGAATGATATAATCTCCGGTACCTAACTTTGAAGAAATACCTGGCTAACGCGACCTACCTGGGCAAACGGACTACCTACACTACAGGAGACTACTGAAACGGACTACCTACACTACTGGAGACTACTGACACACTGGGCTCAAAAGGGCATTTTATGGGAAGGCCAGGAATGTTGTCAGACAGCGTACATATAAAAAATAGTACCCTATGACATATTTCCCCCCTATGGGAAATGGCGTCCCGACATTTATCAAAAGCAGGCATAAGGATAAATTTGAAACATGCAGCAACTTATAAAACTAATGGTACATTCATGTCTCAACAAGAAATCATTAGCAAATAATGATCCAACAGAACACCTCCAGTCTGCAAGATAAAATATACCAATTATATTACTAGAGTAATTTCTATCCAGCTTTGGCAGACCACAAAAGCTAGTATTCTGTAAATAAGACATATTAATTAACCAGTTCATACTAACAACTGCAGTGGAATTCTAGACAAAATAACTGCAGTATCTAACTCTATTATAATGCCACAGATACACTACGGCATGACTTTCTTCAGCGATACAGTACTGAAATAAAACCTTCAATCTGAAATAAATATTGAACATTTTTTCAGATTATCACCATGAGGAAACAACTGTAGTACCATAGTTCTGAAAATGATAAAAACAATGAGTTAAGGATGAAATGGCATAAAAGTACAACAAACTGAGTTAAAACAAAAACAGACTAAAGCATAAGCATATGCTCAGAGGTGATATTTACATCCACCGAGGTTTTCGTCTGGCACGGACTGGACGGGGACTCCTTTGTTCCTCACTAGAGGTACAGTGAGAACTACTATGTTCCAGAACGTCGCTTTGAGGTATCATGCGAGGTAGAAGACCTGGTTCCCCCCGCGACCTCCGCATCGGAATCTTATACTTACCAGGCGTCGATTTTTGGCTGTTGTCTGAGATACCTCCGTCGTAAGCTGCCTCAGAATCCGAATCTGAGCACAGATCCGAAATGGCATCGACAGAAGGTACCTCTTTTAACACGCCCTCATTCTGGTTCTTCTCTGCAGATTTGTCTTGCTCCGCATCCTCGCTAAGACACGGGAGACACATAAATGGCAGCAGAAAGTTCCGATGAAGGAACCTGGTCTTCGACCTCACACCTTCACGCTTAACCTTGTAAACAGGTATATCTTCTGTCGGCTGGCCAATAACTATATACGGGTCCTTTTCCCACCGATCGGCTAGTTTGCATTTGCCTCTAACGCCAGCATTCTTCACCAGTACTCGATCGCCTGGCCTCAAGACAGAGTGTCTTGCTTTGAGATCATAGTTCAGCTTATGCTTTTCTGCTGCTTTCTTAGAAGCTGCTTGAGCTTTCTGATAAGCATAGCTGAGGCGATTCCTCAGTTTCCTCACGTATTCAGTCTGAGTCGAAGAGCTCAAAGAATCTGAATTCAAACCAAGAAAAGCGTCAATAGCCAATCTTGGGTGGCGCCCAAACATGAGGAAATAAGGAGAGTACCCCGTACTGCTGTGGAATGTGGCGTTGTAGGCGTGCACCAAAGTGGGGACGTGTGCCTTCCAATCACTTTTCTGGTAATCTTCAAGTGTTCCCAGCATTTGCAACAAGGTTTGATTAAACCTTTCCACTTGCCCATTTCCCATCGGATGGTATGGTGTTGTTCGAGACTTCTCTATTCCAGCTATCTGGCATAGTTCTTTGATCAAATTCGATTCAAAGTTGGCGCCCTGATTGTTACATGTGGGTTTACGGCGTCCCGCAAACCCCCATGCTGACAAGACAACCGAGCGTGATCTCTGACAGGTGTACGGGCAGCTGTGGGGTAAGGCACAAGAAAGATGTTAAATGATTGACATGAATTATTTACAGTATCTACATACAACACTTACTAACACAAAACATCACAAATTGTTGCTTCTGTAGCCAACTCACGACGTCCGCTCCGAAGGCAAAACACTGTTCTGTGCTCGGAACGGGTGACGTGAATACCTACAGAAGCAAACAACAAAAACAACAAGAAAAACAAAAAAAGAAACAACACAAAACGCGACTGGCCAGTTTATAACTTGGGGTGAATCCCCCACTCGCGTGACACTTCCTCTCGCGAACTAGTAAAACTAGTCTATCAACATAGTTGATTATCCTAGGATTAGAGATCACGTTTGCTGATCAAACGTTTAGTGATCGTCCAAATAAGGTAAGTTGACCTCTTCCCTGATCACATTTGTTTACAACGAACAATGATTTAGAAGAATCTGCTTCTATCCTGGTAGGCGCTGATTACGGCGGTCTGTCCGCCCTTGCTGGACCCTAACGCCTAGCGTCGTACCAGTACCTGCTGCTATGAAGCAGGGAGCAGCAGGTCACACATTGTTATGCCTGCAAATTACGATAACGGGACTAGAAACGAGTCACAAAACATACATGCTATATCATGATCCCCCTCCCGAAGAAGTAAGAATATGTTCATGCATATACCGTTATTGCGCATGCGCCGACCAGACATACAGGCTGATTAGTGCATGCGACAAATAACCGTACAGCAGAACTCAACTTGACTGTGCATCAAATTATCAGCACCCAGCGCTTGACACAATAATACTCAAAGTTCATGTTTCCTTACTGAGCACTACAGAAATCAATTAATGCTCACTACTACTGAGCATAATACTCATCAAATTTGTGCTCACTATATTATCACAAGTAAGAGGCAATTGAACAGACCACGCCTTTGCGCTACCTGGTCAGCCGCCAATTACAGGAAACATAACAATCTCTATTTCACATCCTTCTCCGCAACACGGCTCACAAATATAGCTATTCACAAATTCAATACATTAATAACAGATAGAAACTACAACAGAAGATTTTCATCTATAATCCACACATTTGTTAGTGTCTCATATGGGCCAACACTGTTTGCCGTAAATTCTCTCTATTTGGTAGGCACCCCGTCACAACCGTCCTCGCGACGCCGATGACGCAGCTGACGTCATCCCCGCCGCTCAGGCCGTTATGACGTGTGGCGACCAAATACTCCCACTTATCATCATCACGTTCTTTATATGTACATACATGCACAAACTGAGTTATCAGACAAAAACGGCATCATTACAAAATGAACTCGTAATTCTTCTTGAACAAAATTATTTCTAATCAACGTGAACATGCTTGTAAAATAAAATTCATTACAGTTCATCATCACGGATAACCCAACAGGCTCTTGTAAGAGTTTGCCCTGATGATGAAGATATGGTTAAACCCGTCTTAAGTTTACGTCCCCTCTACACCTAATATCATATTGGGACGGAACCCCGGTTTTCTAACCACAGCTAGTCAAAAGTCATGGATCAAACAAGTGACCCGGCGTTTATTAATTACATTCTACAAAAGGGGTCTAAAAGCCTAAATGAATCTAGAATGAGCGGGTGTCCAAACTTTACGTCTCACCAACATCTAGGGTCAGCATGAGACAGGACCTCACTTAGAAAGACTCATTCTACTACTGGAGAAGCCTGGGATCGATCCTGCGACGTCTAGCTGGCAAAGCTAGTAGCCTAATCACTACAGGCCACAACAGTGAATTCAGAATAGGCTTCAGAAAGTTGGGGTATACTAGAAGTAAACCCCTCCAAAACCTACAAGCATGTTCATACAAAAATAATACTAAACATAGATTAAACATACCTTTCAATATACTTTCTATTTCCCCGTCACAATGTTGTGTTTACTCTTTACAACTTGACCTGCTGCTGAAGTGTCCGCTTTTTTCAGGGTTTATATATCTATGAATACTACCGGAAAATCATGCCTACTCGTATTACCTTGCTTTGTTCGTGGGGGAGTGGAGATACCGGCCACAAACAAAGCTAGATAGCAAAAATCGAGTAGATAATGGATTTGCGTTCAAATAGTATATTTCCCATAGGAAATATTGATGAAACGACCCTATAATCAATGACATGACTCCTGTCAAAACGAACACCCACACAACACGTGACGGGAATAAAAATCATATATGGCACAATTTGGCGGTTGGCGATTTTTAGGCAAATTCTATAGAACTCAGCCTTTTAGCGGCCCCCTGTATTGTAAAAACAGCTCTCTATAAACCACTCATGCATACATCGTATGATATGTGCATGACTTGTTCATGGAGCCGCATAGTTTGCGTACCATATTTCACCTAAAATATTTCACTCACACCGCCCTACCATATATCTACTAAAATAATTTAGATGTGCATAAGCACCAGAGAGGTTTCCTATTCCATCTCGTAACAAAGGTTCCCCCTTTTGGAGAAAAAACAATCAGAAATGTTTTTTCTTTGTGTATAGAGATGGAATAGGATGAACCTATCTAAACAAGACAGCTATTTACACAACAACCGTGCGAAGAATTACCTACTAAGGTAGTCTGCCCCCAAATTTTCTTTAGTAAAATTGCTATTAAGCTATGGTGGTTTGCCCCAGAATTTTCCTGCTCCCCTGACACTCTGTTGTTTGTTAGAAAACGGATATCGTTTTAATCTTACTGGAGGTGGCCTTTCTGGCTTAACTGATTTCATTGATTTCACAGGTTCTGACATAAATGTGGTACATATAATTTGGTCTGTCTGACATGTCAGTCCTGCAAGGCGCTGTTCTCTCAGCCCTTCTGTCTCCTCACTCTCCTCTGACGTTAGTGTGTGTGGGACGCTAACGTCTCCGTCAATTTCTGGTTGCTCTGCAGTTTGAAAACTGCTGTCTTCAAATGAAGACTCGTCGACGTCATTTCTGTCATGACTGTCTGTCGACATAATTGGTTTAGAGATCAGACAATGAGACGTCACAGTCTGACGCTCAACATATTGCTTCAGTATATTAGCGTGATATGTGTTAACATTTCCATTGACGTCAATCTTATAATCCATTCTGTTCACTACCTCAACAACTTCATAAGGACCTTTCCATTGAAGCAATAATTTATTACTGTCTGTCGGTAGTAACAACAGTACTTTGTCGCCGACGTCAAATTTACGCGACCTCGCGCCTTTATCATAATAAGCTTTCTGCTTAATCTGAACCTTCTTTAAATTATCACGCGCTAATTTGCATGTCTGCTCTAACCGTTCCCTAAGCTCAATAACGTATTGATACGTCGAAAGAACTTGCTCATCGCGTACCTCTTCAGCCCATAATTCTCTTAATATTGCCATTGGACCTCTGACGTTACGTCCATATAACAACTCAAAAGGGGAGTATCCTAAAGACTCTTGTGGGACTTCCCTTACCGCAAATAATAAGGCTGGAAGATATTTATCCCAATCTTTTGGACGTTCAGCACACATGCGACGTAACATCTGCTTTAACGTAGCGTGGAAACGCTCTATCAGTCCGTTGCAAATTGGGTGTCTCGGACTACACGTTAACTGTTGAAGAGAAAGAAGTCTGCTGACTTCCTTCATTACCTCAGCAGTAAACTGTGATCCACAATCAGTCAACATTTCATCAGGAATGCCAACCCTACTAAACATTTCAATAAGCGCTTCCGCGACACGTTCCGTCTCAATACTCGGTAAAGCTATCGCCTCTGGATACCTTGTCGCATAATCTATCATGGTTAAAATATACCGAGATTTCCTATCAGATCGAGGCTCAATTGGACCAACTATGTCCACTGCCACCCTCTTAAATGGCGTATCAATCAATGGCATTTTTCCTAGAGGTACTTTAGTGACCCGACCTTTCTGAATAGTTCTCTGACAAATATCACAAGATTTACAAAATCTAGCGACATCACCGCAAATACCGGGCCAGTAAAACTCAGTTACAACTCTATCCAATGTCTTCCTAATACCCATATGTCCAGACATAAGCGTTTCATGAGCCAGTTTCAACACCTTTCCTCGGAAACTTTGAGGGACCACAAGTTGGAAAGAGACTTTGTTACCCTTGGTGAACTCCCTATATGCCAAACCTTTTTTCTCAATAAACCTAGTTTCACCTCGGTTTAAACCACGACTCACAGTCTTGTTCCCAGATACAACCCTTTTCCTGATGTTTTCCAAAGTTGGATCATCAACCTGAGCTTGCTTGAAAGCCTCCTTGTCATCGTTAATGATCTGATCGGGAACCTTAAGTTTTCTGTAAGGCTTCTCATCCTGCCTAGTTTGAGACCTAGTTACAGCCGCAGCTGAGAAATGAGACATATCAGGAAGTTTTGATCCATCAATGTTACCGATAACCAAATCGTACAACGTATCATCCATACACAAAGCTTCAGTTTTCCCAGTGAAAAAAGGACAATCAATGTCAATCATTGCCAAAGGATACCTTTGTGTGGATTCATCAATCAACGTAACATTTGATTCCTTCCCTATTAACTGACTATCCGAAACCAAACTTCTCCGAACGACACAGCCTGTACACCCAGTATCTCTTAATACAACCACCTTTTTATTATTAACCAATCCTTGTGCCGTCGGTAACCTTGCCTTTAAGAAGTAACAGACACCTTCCCTAGTTTCCTTACTACACTCCTCCCTATCCGAAATCAAAGGATCACCAACCTTATTTTCAAAAATACTTCCAATCTCATCACCTTTCCTAGTTACTTCCGTTTGACAAAAACTAACTTGGTGTGCTGCGCCACGTGGTGTGCTATTATTTTTACCGCGTCCGCGAAAAGACCCTCTAAAATTACCACGACCACGTGTATAACCACGACCTACATTCTGCGTATTCTCATTCTTTACCTGAGAACCTTGAGTCTCTACGCGCGTGTTAAAATTTTCCTTAACACCGCTATCCCCAACTCCAGTTGCTCCTACCTCTGCGCTATACAATTGTTTCCTGTCGGGGTTCTTAAAACATTTAATTGTTAAATGCCCCTTACCGCATATGCTACACTTGATATCCGGTCTACCACTCGGTTTGTTCGAGTCAACTTTGTCCTGTTTACCCTGCGCTGCGCCTCTATTATCGCGTTGCCCCTTATTAATGCAACTATATACGCCCCCGCGCGCTTCTGCAAACAAATCTGCCTCCCTAGCCATTTCATCTAAATTACCAAACTGTTTTGGCTTCAGATGTACATACAGTTCTCTATTACATGACTCCAGGAACTGATCCCTTGCCATGAAATCACAGACAGCCGGAAAAGATTTTTCTATCTTTGCCATATTAAGCCATTTTTCTAAATAACTTCTCAGTCTACTACTGAACTGTATGAACGTTTCTGATTTCTCGGGCCTACTATAACGAAACTGCTTCCTAAATCCGCGCTCTGTCATGTCAAAATTCTTTAATAAAGCGTCCTTTAACTTTTCATAATCCGCCGCATCCTCATTTGACAACCGGTCATATACATCAAGTGCGCGCCCTTTGAGCAATGCACTTAAATACGCGGCCCAAACACTCTTATCCCATTTATTAGCCGTAGCATATTTCTCAAACCTAGATAAATAACTATCCATTTTATCTTTACCCTCTTCAAAATAAGGTAACTTAGGATCCCGGGCATGCGCCACCTTCTCAGCTTTTTGCTTTTCAAATTCTAGCTCGAGCTTCGCTCTCTGCATTTCTAACTGATTCCTTAATTCTTGGTGCTGTAGCTCAAACCCATGTTTTATTTTTTCTAAATGGGCCTCACTAATCTCTTTTGCCTCCCTTTCAGTCTTAATGCGTGCCATTTCAAGTTCCTTATTAACATTCAACATAGCTAGTTCATGTGCCCTTTCCTTTTCTTTTTCAGCCCTTTCCTTTTCCTTTTCCTCAGACCTTAACCTTTCTAAATCCCTTTGCTCTTGCCTTTCTGCCCGCTCAATATCTTGCTGCTCCTTAACAAAACCTTGTAACTCCTTCCCCTCATAACCTAAGTCCTTTCCCATTTGCATTAAACGCTCCATTATTGATAACGTAAATCTCACGTTACTATCAAAACCACTATAAACTGATCAGTTATGATCAGTGATGATTGAATGGGCTTAACTAAAACGTTAAGATATGTGTTATACGCGTTAATCTAACTAAAACGTTAGTTATTAAAGCACACGCGATTTGAAATGTCAAATGCTTTCAGCACAGTATGACGTTGCGTACTGGTAGTCTAATATGACGTCATAAACTGACGACGTTTACAGTAAAATGCTACAATCCGAAGTTTTATCACATTACAAAACTCCGATCATAACAAGTCACCATTAATGTTTCTATTACGTCATACCTAACCTCAAGCCACAGCGTAAATATTAACGCTAACGTTATGTCAACGTCAGTAAATTGTTAACGTCACTACGTCAGAACCATGTGTGGGTAAGATCAATTAGTAACTCTAGTTTAACTTAGTAGAATGTCAGGTAACACAATTAAGTGGGGTCTACTTAAATTTTTCGTTACCAAGAAAAAGTGGGGTTTGCCTTGCCTTCCTGCTCAGAAATTATCGACTTGTCAGTATCCATTCAGTTGAATACATGGGTTTCGCACTTCATCAACGCAGGAAATAGTTCAAATAGTATATTTCCCATAGGAAATATTGATGAAACGACCCTATAATCAATGACATGACTCCTGTCAAAACGAACACCCACACAACACGTGACGGGAATAAAAATCATATATGGCACAATTTGGCGGTTGGCGATTTTTAGGCAAATTCTATAGAACTCAGCCTTTTAGCGGCCCCCTGTATTGTAAAAACAGCTCTCTATAAACCACTCATGCATACATCGTATGATATGTGCATGACTTGTTCATGGAGCCGCATAGTTTGCGTACCATATTTCACCTAAAATATTTCACTCACACCGCCCTACCATATATCTACTAAAATAATTTAGATGTGCATAAGCACCAGAGAGGTTTCCTATTCCATCTCGTAACACTGATCACTATGGATACGAGCTGGGAAACCATAGTGAACGATGTAGTGGTCGAACAACACCCTCGCCGTAGTCTTAGCGGTTTCATTCTTAGTGGGAATTGCTTGGGCATACCGAGAAAAGTGATCGGTGATAACCAAGATTTTCTCAAAACCACCTTTCGACCTTTCGAGGGAAAGGTAGTCAAGGCACACAATCTCCATAGGTGTGGTGGAGGTGATGTTAACAAGCTCACTTCGGTAAGAAGTAGCCTTCCTCCGGGTACAACGTCCGCACTCCGCCACCTCTTTATCAATGAAGGAATCCATCCCTGGCCAGAAGAATCTCTGCTTAATCAGGGAAAGGGTCCTGTCCCTTCCTTGGTGCCCGAGGTCCGAGTGTAACGCTTGGAAGATGTCCAAGCGATAAGCTGGAGGTAGCATCAGCTGAAGGAAAGGCTGTCCGTTCAGTATGACCTTACGATGTAATACACCATTGGAGAGAAGCAGCTTATTCCACTCCTTGAGATACCTCCCATCAAGAGTGCAATCCAAATCACGCTTAGATGGGGCGTGTAAACCTTCTTCAAGGCGATTAACTATAAATCTCAAGGTGGGATCTTCCAGCTGAGCCTTTCTCCAATCTTTAGATGTAAGGCCATATGACTGAAGCAGTTGTTCCTGTACATCCTTATCGATTGGAGGGGTGATCTCCGAAGGATCGGATACACACATGCTTTCAATCATTGGACACGGTCCAGATGTCACTGATGCAGAAACAGCTTTGATGACGTCAGGGAATATAGTGCATTCCACCGTCTCGCCCTCCTGACGTCGTGACAATCCGTCGGCGTCAGCGTTTCTCTTACCACTCCTGTATTTGATGGAGAAGTTGTAGTCACTCAGAGAGGCTACCCAGCGCTGTCCAGTGGCGTCAAGTTTGGCTGTGCTGAGAATGTATGTAAGAGGATTATTGTCAGTAATAACCTCAAACGAACCCCCATACAGGTAGTCGTGGAATTTCTCAGTCACAGCCCACTTTAACGCCAGAAACTCAAGTTTGTGAGCTGGATAGTTTTTCTCTGAGGACTTCAAACTTCTGCTGGCATATGCAATAACCTTATCAACACCGCCATGTGTCTGATAAAGAACCGCTCCAAGACCGTTTGACGAAGCATCAGTGTGAACCTTAAAAGGTGAACTGTAGTTTGCATATGCCAAGACAGGAGGATTGATCAACTTCTGAATGATCGCCTCAAAACTAGCTTGCTGTTCCTCGCCCCATTCAAAGGGAACCCTTTTGCGTACCGACTTTTTCTTGGCTTTTGGATTTGTCACATGACCTACTAGAAGGTCATTTAAAGGCCTTGCAATGGCAGCAAATCCCTGGATAAACTTTCGATAATATCCAGTAAAGCCAAGGAAGCGGCGAACATCTTTGATATTCTTAGGCACGGGCCAAGATTTAACCGCTTCAATCTTAGCCGGGTCAGTGTGAATGCCCTCCTCAGAAACAACGTGTCCCAGGTAGGAAACACGGCCCTTAAACAACTCGCATTTTGATGGCTTGAGTTTCAGATTGTGTTCCTGCAAGCGCTCAAACACAGCTTGCAGTCGCTCCATGTGCTCTTCGAACGTCGAAGAGAAAATGATGATATCATCGAGGTATATGAGGCAATCTCTAAGATTTAGATCCCCCATACACCTCTCCATCAGCCTCTGAAAGGTGGCTGGAGCGTTACACAATCCAAAAGGCATGCGATTGCACTCGTAGAAACCGAGCGATCCTACCTGGAAAGCGGTCTTAGCCTTATCAGCCTCTTTCATCTCTACTTGCCAGTAGCCACTTTTTAAATCTAATGTGGAAAAAAATTTGGCTCCAGCAAGCAGATGAAGGGTGTCGTCGATGCGAGGGATGGCGTGCGCATCCTTAACTGTCCGCAAATTCAACTTCCGGTAGTCAACACAGAAGCGAATCGAGCCATCTTTCTTGCGGACAATGACGACATTCGAACTGAATGGGCTTTTGGAGGGTCTGATGGCATCAGCATCAATCATTTCCTTAAGATGCTCCCTCACCTCCTGAATCATAGAAGGTGGGACACGCCTGTAGGGCTCTTTGAATGGGGTGTTATCCTCCAACTTAATCTCGTGTTCGACGAGATTTGTGCAACCCAGATCGGTGGGACCCTTAGAAAAAACATTCTGCCACTTGTGTAGAAACTGTTCAACCTTCACCCTCTCCTGTGGGGAAAGATTAGCTCCGTCTAAGTCAACCTTTAGGGTCGGCGAAGACTGTTCAGCAGTTTGCTGATTGACATGTGCTGTAGTATGAGGAATGTCAGAGCTAAAGCGGGGAAGGTTATCATCCTTCGATATCGATGGTGATCTTAAAACTTTCACTTCGTGAAGTTGGCAGATGTTTGTCTTGGGTGGTAAAGTCATGACCTTTGCCGACATGTTAAAAATCCTTACTGGCACTCTTGCGGTATTGCCAGGGTTTCCTGTAGAAACTATCCTTGGACAGACTCTAAGTTTTGCGCCTGTGACACTATCTAATGGCTCCGTGATAGCAGATTGTACATGACTGGATTTACGAACAAAACCAGTAACGTCTTTAACTTCCATAGGCTGTAACGTCAGCTTGTTTGTCAGTTTTACAACACCAACTAGGTTGTTGCAAACTGACGAGAACGCTAGACCCCAAGCTTTTGGGACTACGTCGGTCTCAGAAACCTGTGTCTTCAGGCGATAGATAATATTAGTGCCTACTATGATAGGCACTTTCTTGTTGTACTCCGTATCGGGCACAACAAGAAGTATAGCTTCACAACTGGCTTTGCCATCAGGAAGCTTTACAGTGGTTTCTATACAGCCAGTGAAACCGAGTTTCCGACCATCAGCAACCTTTACTTCTAAGCCAACTTCGTCTAAAGCACGGACTTCCGGCTTAGGGTTAATATTTTTAATGAAGCTTTCACAGATGGTGCTGACAGCTGAGCCTGTGTCAACTAAAACCTTTGCAGTGGTAGATTCTATAAGGATCTCATCTGTGTTCTCTAACCCCACTATTTTTTCCAATAATCTTTCATTAGGGCTCTTCAATATATTTTCACTGTCGCCTCTCATTTGCCCTGCAATGGAGGCTTCCTCATGTTTAAAGAATCCTTCTGGCTATCTACCCTTGGTTGTTGTTGCTGTTGTTGTTGTTGACGTTGTTGTTGTTGTTGTTGCTGTTGTTGTTGTTGTTGTTGTTGTCCTTGTTGCTGTTGTACTTCTTTTGTTGTTGTCCTTGTTGATTTTGTTGTTCTTGTGGTTGCTGTTGCTGCTGTTGCCCAAATTGTCTGTTTCTTTGGTATCTTCTTCTGTTGCGAAATGAATTAATCTTTTCCAGCCTCTCTAATCGTCGCAACAAGTCATCATATCCTTTTGTTTCTCCCGCGGCCACATTAATTGGCTGATGTTGCAGACTACCAAGTGGTTCTACCTTAGGGTCTGGCTTACTAGATGTTAAGCCAGAAGCAGACTTCCCGAAGGTGAGTCTATGTGATTGTAGTTCTAGCTCTTCCTCCCTAACCTTAGTTCTCAATACTTCGAAATCTGCAATCCTATCAAAGTGAACTTTAGTTGCTATTTTGAGATCCAGATTTCGAAGTGATCTCCAGAATTTATCTCTTAGCAAGTGGTTCTTTCTTTCAACAGCCACTTCACCTTTCTCTACTGCCCGTTGAAGTATTTGTTCTAGTCTAAGACCCCACATGGTGACATTCTCCTCTTCTTTCTGTACAGCAGTGAAAAACTCTTGAAGGATGCTAAGTCCACTAGCAACATTGCCAAAGTAACTGTCTAGTTTAGCCAGTATTGCTTCACTAGATGCCAGTGGATCCAAGCCGCTCAGAATAGCTCTAGCCTTACCCTTCAAGGAGTTTCTCATTGTCTGTGTAATTACGTAATCGGGGTAGGTTTTCGACTTGATGAGAAACTTGACTTCCATCTTCCACTCCTCAAAGGTACTTTCATTCTTTGGAAGTGGTTCAGCGGCGGAAAATTGAGTCAAGTAAGGCTTCAAGAAATGTGTTACTTCCACCTTGGCGGGTGCAACATCACTCTGAGCCAGTGGTCTCATACCACTCTGTTGCTTCAAGAGCTGCTCCTCCAGTTCAAGTAAATACTTCTTTTTCTTTTCTAACTCTTCCTGTTGCCTCAAAAGCTCTGGACTCAACTCTAACTGTTGTCCTTCCGCCTGGCTCTTCAACTGATGAAGCATCTTATCCTTCTTTTCTAGTTCTATTTCCTTCCTTCTTAACTTCTCTTCATATTCCATTCTTATTTGCTCTTCTATCCTGAGGCAGGTTTCTCTAATATCTCTATCTATAACAGATTCTCTTTCAATCTGCTCATCATCTCTATAAAATAGCTGACTAGGCCTCCTTACATCCCTTTCCGTTTCATAATCCCTTGGGGATTCTTGTCGACGGAGTTCATTGTCTGTTCTGTACCTCGGTTGTATCTCTCTTTGTCTTTTTTCTGCCTGTTGCTCTCTACGCAACAACTGTCGTTCGTAAAGCTCTTCTTCCTCATTCCTCTGTAATGTTTGTTTTCTCTGATCGTCTAATTCTTTCTTTATAGCAGCCTCTCTTCTTTTTAATTCCTTCTCTAATTCTTTCTCTCTGTTCAATGCATTCAACTGCATGTTTAATTCTTCCTCATACTGCCTCTTCTCTATATCCTCCTGCCTCTTTTCGAAATCAAGAGTTTGTGACTCTTGTTTTGCTATACTTTCCTGAAGTCTTAATGTCTGCTGGTACATGCTTTCCATTCTATTATTCCATTCCGTATCTTCTCTAGTGTTACCCGTCAATTTCGATTCAAGTTCCTCCGCTTTCCGTCTAAGAGCTTGAAGCCTTTCTTGTCTTTCTCTTTCCTTTCTGAGTTCATTATCTCTCTGTCGCAGTGCTTTCAATTTCTGTTCTAATTGCAGTTCTACTTGTGTTTTTCTCCGTTGCTCCTCTTTCAGTTTCTCTTCTTCTGCTATTAACAACTGAATTCGCGTTAAAAGCTCATCTTCCTCTACTGAATATGTATGCCCTTCAGAATCTACTGAAGGATGTACAACGTCATAGTCAGTAGTTCTGTCTGTTCTATCTGGGTTACCAGTCCGCTTGGGTACTGTAACCTCAGGTACCTGACTATAAGTGTCACTGCTTGATCTCTGTCTGTATTCAGTATCTTTCTCTTTCTGTCTACTACTATCTCCTTGTCTGTCTGCTTCTAGCACATGTTTAGGTCTTGAATCTAAGACTAGATTGCCTAAATCATCTATGTGCGTAACCAATTTATCGTGTAAACGTTCATAGTTTTTATCAAAACTGTCTGTCTTCTCTCTGTCTCTGTCCATTTCAACCTGTCTTGCTCTAGAGTTTACTTCTGTTCTCTCAAACACATCACCTGAATGACAACTATCCAACTCATCCACGGTTACAAAACTACCATCATGGGCAGGTAGTCGACCAGCATAACTTATCTTGTTTGCTTCTGTTATAACAGACACCCCCGTTTCTTGTTCTTGCAAAATAACATGGGGTGCATCTATTCTCTGTCTTTCTCGAACTTCAATTTCTGGAAGTTGAGACCGCGGTTCTTGTCTTGCACGCATGAGTTCATCTCTTTGTGTCTGTATTTCAGACATAATCTGCTGTCTTTCCATTTCAAGTGCCCTTCGCTCCCTTTCACGATAGCGCAAATCTCTCGCTGCTCTATCAGCCATCTTCTATTGCTGATAACGCGAATGTCGTGGGTTCGACCCCCACACTGGCCACCAAATGTCACAGGGGTGGAAAAAGAACATGACTCGACCGGGACTCGAACCCAGGGCCTTTCGCATACCGTGCGAACACTACCGACTGAGCTACCGAGCCACACGGTCGACCTGCTACATTTTCCCCCTGCTTAATTAGATTCGTCCCGAATCTCTTCTCATGAGATTCGTCCCGAATCTCTAAGTCCTATCCAGTCCGGCTGCGAGACTTATTTTCATACTCTTTCATGCCCTCAGACGCGGTGCTGGACCCCCACACTGGCCACCAATGTCGACGCCGCTACCGCTTTCCCATACTAAATGTGTGTAAAGTAGCTTATTTCTGCGTGAGCTCTCATTCTGAGGTCTACATGAACTGGGAAGAACAACTCTGCAACAAATGTAATACCATATCACATTTAATGATAATGAAAAAAATGCATATATTAATGAGCGGTTATGGAAAGTCATTGTAAAATACAATGACATGAAGGTGTCTTTTTTTGAATGTAGTAATCTTCATATGGTAAAACACTAAAAATGGATGGACAGGTGACTTCATTGTTTACAAATATGAAATGCACAATTTCAATCCGAAATAGACAAATATCCATTTCAAAATATGATATGAAAATTATGTCAAAATGAAGGAAAATGACAAGACTACATACCTGCAACAAATGTAATACCATATCACATTTAATGATAATGAAAAATGCATATATTATGAGCTATTATGGAAAGTTCATTGTTCAATACAATGACATTAAGGTGTGTTTCATTGAATGATATAATCTCCGGTACCTAACTTTGAAGAAATACCTGGCTAACGCGACCTACCTGGGCAAACGGACTACCTACACTACAGGAGACTACTGAAACGGACTACCTACACTACTGGAGACTACTGACACACTGGGCTCAAAAGGGCATTTTATGGGAAGGCCAGGAATGTTGTCAGACAGCGTACATATAAAAAATAGTACCCTATGACATAGACACTGAACATGTCACCTGCTAAAATTGTGATTGGTGCGTAAAGTGTTCAGGTTGGTTGGGTAAAATTGGTGACATACTTTGTCAAGGCGAGATATGGATCTCATAAATATTTTAGCATGTCATAAGTCTGCCCTTTGAACCCTAGAAGATCGACCCACAGAGAAGCCTCTGTGGTGTAGTAGATCGGTCCCCGCCCATTGGGGCTTGAAGAAATAGATGGGCTGCATGATGCTTCCACGCTGAGCTGAAACCAACTGCACACGAGTACTGGTAAACCGCTTAGAGGATCTAAGCCTGCCCAGGCAAAGCGGTGCGAGTCAGACTTATAAACCCTATTTGTTTCATTGGGCAACAGGGCTTGAGATGTCATTTCATCTCAATGTCTGATAAAAGTCCCACAAAACTGGAAGCAACGTCTCTAAAATAACGTACAGTGTTTGACCAGGACTTTAAACCTTGAATCAAAGGAACAAATCTTTGGGGTAGTGGTTATGCTACTGGCCTCGTGGGTTTGATCCTGGGCTTCTCCAGACTTTCGTATGAGTCTTTAAACTGAGGTCTCATCTAGGTATGACCTTAGCTGTTGGTGGGATGTGAACTGCGAACAGTGTAAATGAGAGGTCTCGCCTGGAACTACACTGTTTGCCATCCTGTTAACTCATTGCATGCGGGAAACCCCTAAAGGGGTACCGTGGCAAACTGTGCAGGCCCAAATCAGATGCCCCAGTTCTGCAGCGTCTGATCAGGGCTTGCACTATTTGTTAACAGAATTTTCTGTCTGAAATAGAATAAACACGCAAAAAAGACCTGACCCCCACCCTTATATGACAAATGCACTTGTCCAACATATAGCAATTGAAGAGTTCACTAGTATACAATGGGTTAATGTGTTGGACTTAATTAACCCCCTATTCACCTTATACAGGTAACCAGACCCCCCTGACCTTGAAAGGTCAGGGGGGTCTGGTTACCTGTTTTTCCAATATTGACAATGTGCAAGCTGGGAGCCAGCAAATAATGCAAATATAGTGAATTTGTAGGAATAGAAGAGTCCAAATCAAAAGTGGAAGAGACCACTTTAGAAAGTCACATTTCGAAAACATGCTTTTACAAATACAGTGTAAATTTTACCGCCGATAAAACAAAAAAAATTTAAGATGAAAAATTGCGATATTTTTCTTATTTCTGCTCAAAACATAGATTGTGGGCACATGAGGCGGTTCTAACGAGTACCCACAATCTATGTTTTAGAGACGAAATAAGAAAAAATTATAAGGTTTACCCCTGTGAACCCCAGTTTTTCTATATAAAAGTTGGGTTCACGGGGGTCAGAATTATATAGGCATGTTTTCATGATGGGTGTCACAGAGAGGGTTAACCCCAGGCCCCATTCTTTATCAAAACATTGGACCTTATTAACCCTTGTTCTGCTGAGCCCGGATATGCCTTTTCTTTGAAACAATGTAGATCCAGATCAGATGGCTTCTGAAGCCATCTGATCAGGATCTACATTGTTTGTCATTCACATTGTGAATTTGTTGTAATACTTTGCTACAGGTAATCTGATTGGTTGATAATCTGTAGTGGGTGTGGCATATATGAATATTCAGCAGGACAAGGGTTAACCCTTACCCCTATGTTTGCAAACAGTGTAGATCCAGATCAGATGGCTTCTGAAGTGTAAATCCAGATTGGATGGTTTCTAAAGTGTAGATCCAGATCAGATGGGTTCTGAAGTGTAGATCCAGATCGGATGGCTTCTGAAGTGTAGATCCTGATCAGATGGTTTCTAAAGTATAGATCCAGATCAGATGGCTTCTGAAGTATAGATCTTCTGGAGTGTAGAATCTGATCAGATGGCTTCTGAAGTGTAGATCCAGATCGGATGGCTTCTGAAGTGTAGATCCTGATCAGATGGCCTCTGGAGTGAAGATCCTGATCAGATGGCTTCTGGAGTGTAGATCCTGATCAGATGGCTTCTAAAGTGTAGATCCTGATTGGATGACTTCTGAAGTGTAGATCCTGATCAGATGGCTTCTGGAGTGTAGATCCTAATCAGATGGCTTCTGAAGTGTAGATCCTGATCAGATGGCTTCTGAAGTGTAGATCCTGATCGGATGGCTTCTGGAGTGTAGATCCTGATCAGATGGCCTCTGAAGTGTAGATCCAGATCAGATGGCTTCTGAAGTGTAGATCCTGATCAGATGGCTTCTGAAGTAGATCCAGATCAGATGGCTTCTGATCAGGATCTATGCTGTTTTCCATTCAATTTGTGAATTTGAACAAAAACATTGCATCATGTAATCTGATTGGCTGATAGTCAGAAATTGGTGTGGCTAATAAAATCATTCAGCAGAATAAGGGCACAGTAGGAGGAGATGACATTTTGAAATATTTTTCAAAGCAAGCAAGACTTGACATTTCATGACTCATTTGAAATGCCAAGTCTTATTAAATGAAACAATGTCATCTGGTACTTGAAAGACCAATTTCTGTATGCCTGCCCCCCCCCCTCTCTCTCCCCCCCCCCCCCCCCCCCCCCCCCCCCCCCCCCCCCCCCGCCCATTGGGCATTGGGGCTTGAAGAAATAAATGGTCTGCATGATGTTTCCGCGCAGAGCTGAATCTGACAGCACACGAGTACTGATAAACCGCTTAGAGCTAGATCTAAGCCTGCCCAGGCAAAACGGTGAGTTCGTCCATGCTTATAAACCCTATTGGTTTCATTTGGCGACAGGGCTTGAGATGTCATTTCATCTCAATGTCGGGTAAAAGTCCCACAAAATTGGAAGCATCTTCTCCAAAATGTCATTTATAGTGTTGACAGGGACATTAAACATCAACTCTAACTATTTTTAGTTCCAGAAGACTCAGCACCTCCCCCCCTCCCCCCCCCCCCCCCCCCACACACACACACACATACCAACACACACACCCCTCTTTCCTTTGCCCACACATCCCAAATTCAGAAACTGGGGGTTGGGACCTATGGTAGTTTGAGATCTGTGCTCTATGAATAATGTTGACAAGTTGATGGATAGGTTGTACAAGCAAGAATTGCGCATATATTTGGCTCATTGCTCAGCAATACTCATACCGTATAAATCCTATAAGTTTGCACACCTTGAGAACTTGCTGTAATTCTCCAAAAAATTTAACACATTTGTTTCACAATCCAGCAAGGAGTCCAAGAGTTGCAGATGGAATGGCAAGCAGTGTAGACCCTGATCAGACTGCTCCTTTAGGAGCAGTCTGATCTGGGTCTACACTGTTTGCTTAGGCCTTATCTGTCCCAATAAATACTTGTGATCATTACAGTAAGTCATAAAAGTGTCAGAAGTTGAAGACTAGCACAACTGAATATTGTGCAGATGTTGTTCCAAATGTTTTTCTTATGTTTCAGAGAAAATCAAACTTGACATTTCATGTGACACATCCTCCAGCAGATGATTCACATGAAATATCAACCCTACTTTTTCTTTAAACAATAAGAAAAAAAAAATTGATTATGATTTCTGCAACAGCTGTGAATGGTGGCTTAAAAGCACCAGTCATAACAGAAGACTATACCCTCTGAACACAGCAACCTCGATAGCGCAGTGGTTAGCGCGTTCGACTCATGATCGAGAGGTTGTGCATTTGAATCCGGCCACCGGTATCGAGGTGTGTCCTTGGGCAAGGCACATAGTGACACTGCCCCACTCCACCCAGGTGTAAATGGGTAGCAGTGGTGTAAAAGCCACTGCCTCTCTCTCCCCGGGCGTGTGAAAACACCCGGAATGAGTGTTAGAGAGCGATTCAATAAGCTTGAAGCTTTCATCGCAATCGAACTAAAATAAATTAGTATAAACTAACACAGCAATCCTTACCTTTGCTAACAGTGTAGATCCAGATCAAATGGCTTCTGAACTGATGTTTTAAGGGTCAAGTGGGGGCTTACTGGACTATACTTTTAACCATATACTTTTAACCATTATCCAGCTGAACACAACAACCCATACCTTTGCAAATTGTGTAGAACCAGATCACTGTCATTCAGATAAATTCAAAAATGTAATGTCAATGTACTGGTACAATCTAAACAACATTTTTGTTTGGATATAACACAGTGATAACACAGTTTCTGCTTTGGGCCCCGTAAAAGTGTGTGTACATAATTCTTGCTAACTGCATCACATTTTTTGCATGTTGTTAACCCAAACAAGTCTTCAAGAAAAACTTCATCTGAAAATGACATCTGATGATGCCCTCTGCTGCATCTTCTTGAAAACTGTTCAAACGTATTTTTGCATATGGGCAAACAGTGTAGACCCCGATCAGACTGCTCCTCTAGGAGCAGTCTGATCAGGACTCACACTGTTTGAAACATAGACATTTAAAGTAACCAGAAGACAACCATATTTATGATAATTTTTTGAATTGTATGAGGGCAAGCTACTTGATGAGGGAGATTTGCCATTGTGATGAGGGAGATGTAAAGAATATAATATTATAGGGAAAATTCTCAGTTCAAATGAGGGAGACTCCAAAATTTTTCTAAAATTTAGCATAAATTGGGCAAAAATTAGCATCAAAATGAGGGGCTCCCTCCTGATGAGGGAGGTATCACAGGTATGGACAACAAAGCAGATGACAATTGTTGTGATTGGCCTCTCAAGGGTTAAAGTTTGGTACGGTAGAAAAACCTGAAACACATATTTGTTTTTGTCTTTGCCTAAACTTTTACATTCTCCATCAGGGCAATGGCCAAGTTACTGTCAACTTTTAACAGCATTTAGCAGTTTACATCAGACTTTCATTGTTCACATAAACTCACATGAATCAGTTGCTACAGTTACAGAGGAATAAAAGTTCACCCTTGATGTCATGTATATGAAAATAGCTTATGATTTACGTTCTTTTTCGTGACTTTTTGCTCTTTGTGACTTTTTGCTCTTTCTGCCACAAAAAAAAAAAAATCATGCAGGAGAAAAATAACTGTCTGGGATATTCAGAATCTTTTTACCATAAAATGTTTTTTAACCCTTAAGACACCGAGGGAATCATCGTCTGCTTGTCGTCTGCTAAATTTTTTTGCAAAATTTTTAAAAATATTTTTGCGTACAGGAAAACAGTGCGGACCCAAATCAGACTGGAGCAGTCTGATTTGGGTCTACACTGTTTGCAAAAATGACTGGCAGACGACAGAGCAGATGACAATTGTCGTGATTGGCATCATGTCATTTTCAAATATTTTCTTCTTATTTTTCAGAGAAAATAAGGCTTGACATTACATGTGAATAATCTGCCGGGCAGATGATTCGCATATAATGTCAAGCCTTTGATTCTCTGAAAAATAATTTAAAACAATATAATTGCCATCTGCTTTAAAAATTTCATTGATGCTTTAAGGGGTTTTCTTCTGTATTCATTTTGTGCAGTTTTGGATATTATAATATAGGGATCAACCATGATTTTTCATGTACCGTATTCCTCCCATTTAGCGCCCCGGGCGCTTAAAAATTGGAAAAAGAGGGGCGTTTATTAGAGACAA
The DNA here is from genome assembly GCA_963580285.1 of Lucinisca nassula. Lineage (NCBI taxonomy): Eukaryota > Metazoa > Mollusca > Bivalvia > Lucinida > Lucinidae > Lucinisca > Lucinisca nassula. The sequence continues at coordinate 39,487,541 of OY757012.1, forward strand.
AAAATCTTACCAGAAGGGAGAGTTCAAACATATTACATGGGGTAGATTTCCATTAGAATATGGTGGAATCATGAAATGTAAAGTACCAAGTGGTCAACACAGACATTGTGATAGCAGGGGGTTTAGAAATACCTTAAATAATACGTAGGGTGATGATTGAAACGCTGAACTCTTTACTTTAGGTAAGCCAAAATACTATTTCCTCTGACTGCAGAAGGGGCGCTCATTATTTTGTTCTTGCAAAAACAGTGAGGGGGCGCTTAAAGGAGCAGGGGCGCTAAATGGGAGGAATACGGTATTAACATTAAATTTTGCTGGATCCTGAGGAAGCTGTTTGAACATGAGGCCCCTAGGCAGAATGTTCAAATATCTTCCGAGGGATCTGGCAAATGTTAATACAATGAAATAACCATGGATGATCGTTGTTCTTGCATAACTTACGAATCCGACAGCAAATTTTGAAGAAAACGCCCGAAAGCTCCATATAAATTCCAAAAAAACTCTTCAAATGCGATTGGCAAACCAAAATGGCGGCCAGTTCAGAATGTTGTTTACAATGACGTTGTCATGCAGTGACGTCATCATAGAACTCTAAAACGCTACGTTCAGGGCCATAATGTTATGTCGCTTAACGTAACGTAAACAAAGCAGGGCCCATCTTGTGATATCAAAAGCTCAAAATCTGTGTTCAAACAGCACGCGAATTTCATGATTTGAACATGGTTTTGGCTGTTTGAGCACGGCTTTCGGTCCATTTGACAATGCCTTCAAACAGTCATGCGCATAGGTATTTATGCAAGAACAGTATTTTAAAAGAGTGATGAAGCTATAGAGGACCATCTATGCACTAATGGGTTAATTTTTGTCCTGCTGAATAAATTAATTTTGTCACCCCCATTTTTGACTATCACCCAAATTACTTGTTCTTTCAAATTTGGAACTGAATGAGAAAACAGGGTAGATCCAGATCAGATTGCATCTTCTTAAGAAGCCATCTGAACTGGATCTACACTTTTTCAAAGGTAGAACATATCCTGTGGTCAAGTTGGTAGCTCAGTCGGATGCGCATCTAATAGGTGATCAGGAGGACGCGGGTTTGATACCTGCCGAGGTAGGCAACATTTGTTCGTTGAGATTGATCATGATACCTTTTCTACGGTCATTCTCTCCCTTCTGCTGATTCAAGAAGGGCAGTTGTCAGTTTCTTGCAAAAGAATTTGCACTGTACTGCCAATTTGCTTACGTACTCCTATAAGGCTATAAGCCTGCAAAGGAAATGTGTGGATAGCTAAAAATGACCTAAATAGTGTTGACTTAGACTGGGCCATTAAGCTCCAATACAACAACAACAACAAATCTTCATGGACATATTTATGGTTGTGTAAGGTTGACCTTTTAACATAAATCCTTTTGGTAATTTGTATTAAATCTTATACCTGCATCAACAAATTAGAAGCAAATGATCGCCTTGAGATGAATAATGAACCCTCTCTGTGGGTGGGATATGTTAAATATAGCTGGATTAAAATATTATAGTCTGTAGAATAGAGTTGTCAGATACCTTTGAAAGGCAGGTAATCCAAACTCAGATGAAAGAAATCTGTTCAGGTAAACAAATGGTTTGCTTATGAAGAAGTCAGGCAAAGCTGTAGTATTTGTTTGATTTGAGGTTTAACGTCCCCATCAACACTGTAAAGGTCATTTTGGAGACATTGCTTCCAATTTTGTGTACTTGACATTGAAATGAAATGACTTCTCAAGCCCTGTCATCACGTGAACAAGTCCGTGAAATGAAGAGAAAACTTGGGTTTACGGGGTATTCATTATTTTTTCTGCTCCAAGACATAGGATGTGGGTACTCGTTAGAACCGCCTCAATGAGGCGGTTCTAACAAGCACCCACATCCTATGTTTTGAGCATTTATAAGAAAAATATGAAGGATTTTCATCAGAAAAGTAGCCATTTTGGAGATGTGAAAAATGCATGTCGTACAGACGAGTTATCGTAATGTGGCCCAGTGAAACCAATAGAGTTTATAAGCATGGACGGTCCGACTCACACCGCTTTGCCTGGGCAGGCTTAGATCCTCTAAGCGGTTTCCCAGTACTCGTGTGCGGGTCGGTTTCAGCTGTGCCTTATGTATAGCAGAAGTCCATTTAAAAATTTAAGGGTGTCAGGTTGTGTTTTCTTCAAAAACTATTCGGAAAATAGCTGAACTTTTTGCAAACAGTGTAGGCCCTGGTCATCTGGGCCTGCACTGTTTGCCAAGGTAGCCCTTTAAGGGTTTCCCGCATGCAGTGGGTTAAGGGCCTGTCACATCTTCACAAATAAGATTGGGTGGCTCAGTCAGCTGGGGCAAGTTGTTCAAAACTTGATGTCATTAACATATCGATAAAACTGATCATTTAACCTTTTTGTACCAAATGGAATCTTCCTCCTTATATATACCAGGAGGGCATTCCAAAACTTAGGGATGTCAGGCTTCAAATTTTATTTGGAAAATGGCTTAACTTTTCGCAAACAGTGTAGGCCCAGATCAGACGCCATATTCTGCGGCGTCTGATCTGGGCCTGCACTGTTTGCCAGCTACTCGTTTGCGTGTTTCTGGTAAAAAATGGGTTAATATGGCAAATATGCTCATATTTTTTCAGCAAAAATAAATATTTTATTTATTTATAACAATTTGACCACTAGCGAGCTCATTAATGCTATGTTCCCACTATCACGATTCGCGCCACGATTGCAATCGTGGCCTTAAAGGTGGACTAATCGTGGTGAGCCTATCAGTTCTTATCAGATCTTGAGGTCAGTCGTGGCAATCCTGTCAATAGTAGAAAATTTTTGAACAGTTCAAAATTTTTCCATGATCAGTTGTCAAATCGGGATCACCGTATTGCATTGTAACAAAACGCGACAGGTCATACCTAATCGTGCTTCTAAATCATGGTGATCGGGGTTGATCTTGGATAAGACAAACACCACATTCTGTTGAGATGTGTTGCAATCTTACACGAGCTGTCACGATTTGTTACGCTCTGTCGGGTCCCATTGCTCAAGACCTTTCACAAATAACTCATGATCAGATACTATTGGATACGAGAAGATACAAGTAAATGCGAGTAGAAACGAGTAGTTAAGTTTTTACACAAACGGTCAGGATCTGTTACGAGTTCTCATGCCCATATGTAAACCGAACAAGATTTAATGTGACTCATCCAGCGATCTGCCTTTGCTAGTATTTTGGAGCCTTTGAGAGATGTCACCCAAGGGTACTAGAGGCAGGAAGGGAAAAGGCAAGGCTGTCCCATCCCAAGAGCCTGAACCATTCCAGCCAGAGAAAATGCCACATTGTCATTATCCGCAACTCCTGCCATCATTAATGGTTGAGGGTTAGTGTTTCTGTTGTAAAAGTTCAAGAAACAATGAAGACCATTGTAGTTCGGCTGTATATATACCCGTCGGGGTCCAGTCGTAGCTCAAATCGTGAACACTCTCAATCATGATCGTGAAAAACATCGAGACGACAGTCGTAAGCCATCGTAACAGAGGGCATTGGTTCGTGATGAGCGTATAAGAATGTAATAAGCACATATCAGATTGTCCCAATCTGGGGAACCCGATCGTGATGATCGTTTCAGATCGAGACCAAGTTGTAGACTCGATTGCAACTTACTATCCTATCGGAATGCATTTGATCCTATCTGAACGGGAGACACCTGAAATTGACAAATCGTGAGTGGATTGCATCCAAAAGCAACAAATCGTACCAGGACGTATCGACTCTCATCACCTCGTATCCAAACCTGAAATTTCAGAGAAAATTCCACGACCAGCTACGAATGGCCAATCGTGGCGTTCTTAACAGATTGCACGACAGTGGGAACCTAGCATTAGCTAACTATGCTTTGAACAAGTGGGCCCCGGTGATCAGGAGTAGGGCTGGCTAATCGGAGCTGAAAAGATAATCGATTATCGTCCTGTCATTGCGATCGATAATCGATTTGTAATCACTGAATATTTTGTCATACTTTTACCTGTCTGAGCATGACTCCTACCTTATGCTGTACTTTTCTGTATGCATTTGAACAGACAGACCTGAGCAAACAGTGTAAACCCAGATGAGACGCCGCAGAACGCGGCGTCTCATCTGGGTCTACACTGCTTGCCACTCATACAGCTATTTTAGGCACAACTTTGGGTAGTAAATTGTACTTATCAAATAATCGATTGCAAACTAATCAGTAATAATAACCGTTGTTGTGGAATTTATCGATTGAATAATCGATAATCCGATTAATCGTGCCTGCCTTAATCAGGAGGTTGGGGACTCTAGGCCTTCAACCCCTCTGCTGGGTTGGCAGTTTTCTTTTGTTGAGCTATATTCAGACAATATTTTTTTTCAGATGCTCCTGTAGTTTTTAGCTCACCAGAGCCGAAGGCTCCGGGGGGAGCTTATAGGATAGGCAGTTAGTTGTCCGTCGTCGTCTGTGTCGTCCTGTGACGTCAACACTTTCAAACAACATCTCCTCTGAAACCACTGGGCCGATTGGGCCCAAATTTCATCTGTAGTATCCTTGGGCTGGGGGATTGAAAGTTTGTGATTTTTATGAAAATCGACTCTTTAGTTTGGTTGCTATGGCAACTCAGACTTTCCATAGACTTATAATGGGGAAAATTGAAAAATGGCATTTTCTGCCAAATCATTGCAGATGTTTTGACAAAACTTCCATAGAAATGTTCCTTAGGCAATCTACTATCTGCCATATGATTTTAGGCCTACTGCTCATTTCTATTGGTTGCCATGGAAACCAAAATAAAAAAAAATAGAAAAAAAAAATACTTCAAAAATCATCTCCTCAGAAACCGAATGCTCTATTAGGCTGAGAGTTTTTGGAAATATTCACCATATTTGCCTTTACAGGTTTTGTGTTTTTTTATAAAATTTGGCTCTTTAGTTTGGTTGCTATGGCAACTTAGATTTTACATAGACTTATAATGGGGAAAATTGAAAAATGGCATTTGCTGCCAAATTATTGCAGATATTTTAACAAAACTTTTTTAGAAATGTTCCTTGAGTAAATGTCTCTCAGCCATATGCTTTAATGCCAACATGGGGGTCCCCCAGGTGAAGCCGGGGCCATGCCCCACCCCCTCCACTACATAAAAGGTCATATAACTCGGAAACCATCCAGATCCCCACCCCAAAACCATGGGTCTCTTGTTCTTGGCATCTTATTAGGGTTTGGACATGCTCTAAATAGTTATAGTGTTCCTCGGGCCAATAAACTTAAAACCAATCCGAAATACTCATTTTCATGAGTCTTAACCAATTTAGTACCAGAAACCCCAAAAGGGGTACCCTGGCAAACAGTGCAGGCCCAGATCAGACGCCGCAGAACGCCTAAATTTTGAAATGGACTCCTGCTATATATAAGGAGGAAGATTCCATTTAGTACAAAAAGGGTTAATTCATTTGATTTCACTTAATTTTAGAAAGGTAATTCTGGCCAATTCCTCTCATTGATCTTCAAGATTCTGCAGATTCATGATAAGAAAAGCTAAGAATAACAGACCTGTACATCCGAAACACCTGTCTTGGCATCATCATGTACTTCAAAGAAGTGTTTTTAATTCTTAAACTAGTTAATTCTTCTTAATTTCATAGGATTAGAAGTCTGTTCTGTAATTTCCAAGAGAGGCTAATCTTGTATCTGATTTGCCTCCCTTCATATATAGAATAAAGCATTATCTCCCTTGGGAGTAGATTTGTTCCTTTAACCATTATCCTGCTGAATAAATTCAATTAGCCACATCAAATTTTAGAACAAATATGGTTATGAGTTGAGGAGCTCGTTTGTTTGAATTGAGGTTTAACGTCCCCGTCAACACTATTTAGGTCATTTTGGAGACATATATATATTGCTTCCAATTTTGTTTGACTTTTACCAGACACTGAGATGAAATGACATCTCAAGCCCTGTTGCCCCCAATAAACTAAAAGGCTTATATGCATTGGACGGTCTGACTCGCACCACTTTGCCTGGGCAGGCTTAGTCCTTCCAAGTGGTTTACTAGTACTCATGAGTGGTCAGTTTCAGCTCTGCGTGGAAGCATCATGAAGCCAAATCTATTTCTCAAAGCCCCGATGGGCGGGGGTGAGTTGAGGAGTTCGAATTCTTAGGGTAAATACAGTATTCCCTTTATAGCATGGTATTTTTATGACAGTAAATAAGGGACTATACTGTATCCAGAATACCGTAAAAATCCTAAAAGTTCAGACACCTTGAGAACTTGCTATAATACAAATTTGTTTTAAGATCCAGCAAGGAGTCCAAAAGGAGCAGATGGAATGGCAAACAGTGTAGACCCTGATCAGACTGCTCCTGAAGGAGCAGTCTGATCTGGCCCTGCACTGTTTGCTTAGGCCTGTCTGTCCCAATACTTAGGATCATTACGGTAGTTTATGGATTGCTGGGCAAGCTACCCAGTAATTTCCAGCCTTTTTTTGGCCAATTTAGGCCCATGACATGTACAATTTTATTCTTCAAGTACTTAGCTTATCAATTAATGACAGAATGATATTCATGCATTCAATTGGGCAACAGGGCTTGAGATGTCATTTCATCTCAATGTTGGGTAAAAGTCCCACAAAATTGGAAGCAACGTCTCCAAAATGACCTAAATAGTCTTGACGGAAACATTAAACCTCAATTCAAACAAACAAACTCCTCAACTCATAATAACCATATTTGTTCTAAAATTTGAGCAATTTACTACCCTTGTGTGTTGAACTGTGAACAACTTTTTCAAAATTGGAAGCAACATCTCCAAATTGACCTATACAGTGTTGACTGGGATGTTAACTCCTCAGCTCATAATAACCATATTTGTTCTAAAATTTGAGCTATATACTACCTTTGTGTGTTGAACTGTGAACAACTTTTTCAAAATTGGAAGCAACGTCTCCAAATTGACCTATACAGTGTTGACAGGGACGTTAAACTCAAATCAAACACACAAACAAAAAAAATCATGCATTCAGCTTTATTAGTCATTTGAAAACGTAATTGGTGTCCTTTGTCTTTGTGTCACTATTAGTGTTGGAATCGGTAATGTGGGTGTTTGGTTAAAATTTACCTGCAAACTCTTTAGCCCCCGCCCATTGGGGCTTGAAGAAATAGATGGGCTGCATGATGCTTCCACGCAGAGCTGAAACTGACTGCACACGAGTACTGGTAAACCGCTTAGAGGATCTAAGCCTGCCCAGGCAATGCGGTGCGAGTCGGCCCATCCATGCTTATAAAACCTATTGGTTTCATTGGGCGACAGGGCTTGAGATGGCATTTCATCTCAATGTTGGGTAAAAGTCCCACAAAATTGGAAGCAACGTCTCCAAAATGACCTTTACAGTGTTGACGGGGACGTTAAACCTCAACCTGCAAACTCTCATACCTGGATCAAACTACACACCATATCATATCTTGAAAGGGAAATGCCTGCTTGCTGATCACTCAAGATAAAATTCTACAAATGATGGAAAACAACAGCTTTTGTTATGGTTGGTCAGTGTCTAAATTTTTAGAAGATGGTTTATCAATTGACCCAAAGTTACTCAGCTACCCAAGTTTCCACCTGCTTTTGTCCATGTGTGTACAAAATCCAGGAAACAGTTATTTATAGCAGAGCTGTCCTTCTCTCTGTGATGTCAGGGTGCCGTCTTTATCCTTATCCTGCTGTTCCCGACAACCCCTACTTTTGCAAACAGTGTAGATCCAGGTCAGATGGATCAGGATCTACACTGTTTGTCATTCATATGTGAATTTGAATGAATAAATTACATCAGGTAATTTGATTGGTTGAAATGTAAATGGGTGTGGCTAAATTAATTTATGCAGCAAAGGGTTCTGAACTGGGCTTGTGACAATGGCAAACAGTGAACACCTAAATAAGAGGTCGCGAGCAGCAACATCTGATCAGGGTCTCCACTGTTTAAAATACTGGTATTCATAGGTTAAACAAAACAGTTTAAGTCTCAGTTTGTAACTACATTCAGAGACAATCACCTGCCCAGGCATAGCGGTGCGAGTCGGCCCGCCCATGCTTATAAACCCTATTGGTTTCATTGGGCAACAAGGCTTGAGATGTCATTTCATCTCGATGTCGGGTAAAAGTCCCACAAAATTGGAAGCAACGTCTCCAAAATGACCTATGCAGTGTTGACGGGGACATTAAACTCAAATTCAAACAAACTAACAACCAGTCAGTGCAGTCAATGCTTTGATTATTGTTGGTCTATTATTGTGAATGATCTAACAGGGAAGTTTATTATGAAAACACACCTATACAAATACATTGTAAATTTTAACACTGAAAATAGAAAAGTTTATGATGAAAAATTGTGATATTTTTCTTATTTCTGCTCAAAACATGGATTGTGGTTACATGTTAGAACCGCCTCATCGAGGCGGCTCTATCGAGTACCCACAATCTATATTTTAGAGCAGAAATAGGAAAAAATAAGGTATACCCAAGTAAACCCCAGTTTTGCTATATAAAAGTCGGGTTCAAGGGGGTAAAAATTATATAGGTGTGTTTTCGTGATGTCCTGAGGACATTGACACTGCTCTATACCCTTATCCTGCTGAAGACACTCATTTCTGACTATCAGCCAATTGAATAAGATTACAAATTCACAAACTGAATGGCAAACCCTACACTGTTTGCAAAGGCAGGGGTGGTAGTGCACAGCAGGATAAGGGTTAATAAATAAATCTGGGGACCTGAATTCCTGTTACCTGTTCTTGTTTCCACAAAAAGAAAACTTTTTGTCTGTGATCTATCATTTCTGACATGGTAAATTTCAAAAGAAGATTTCAATGATTGTCAGATTTTAATAGATATTTGTCACCTCGTTTGAACTTTGTTAGTATTAATGTACTAATGTCCAGTCACTTTGTGTTAGAAATATTTTCTTTTTGTTTGCTTGATTTGAGGTTTAACATCCATGTCAACATTATTTAGGTCATTTTGGAGATGTTTCTTTCTGATTTTTTGGGACTTTTACCTGTCATTGCGATGAAAGGACATCTCAAGCCCTACCAACCAAAGAAACTGCTTGGGTTTACAGAGTAGTCAGACTTGCACTTCTTCTCCTGGGCTGGCTTAGACCTTAGTGGGTTACCAGTACTCTACTTTGGGCAGACCTTCAGAGATCAAAATTACATCCTCAATTATTGCCACTACCGCAATGATATAACAACACTTGCACAAACTAGTACATTGCCCCCGTGCATCGGGGCCTGGAGAAATAGATTGGCCTGCAAGATGCTTCCGCACAGAGCTGATACCGACCAAACTTGAGTACTGGTAAACAGTTTAGGTCTAAGCCTGCCCAGGAAAAGTGATACGAGTCGGATTGCTCCTTAAACCCTAGCGGTTTCAATGGGTGGTAGGGCTTGAGATGTCATTTCATCTCAGTGTCGGGAAAAAGTCTCACAAACTCGGAAGCAGTGTCTTCAAAATAACCTTAATAGTGTTGACGGGGACGTAAAAACACAACTCAAACAAAACAAACAAACTAGTACAACCGTAAAAATTATAAAAATTCGGACACTTTGAGGATTTGTTGTAATTCTCCAAAAATTTTAACAAATTTGTTTCACCATCCAGCGAGGAGTCAAAAGGTGCAGATGGAATTGCAAACAGTGTAAACACTGATCAGACTGCTTCTTCAGGAGCAGTCCTATCTGGGTTTGCATTATTGGCTTAGGCCTGTCTGCCCCAATACTTAGGATCAATATGGTACCCCTGTCCCAAACAAATGTTCATGGTTCCAAAGGCGTTCCAGCTAATGAAGTTTGACAGTAATTTGAAAGTAGTCCATCTAAGCTCCAAGAGGCAGGTCACAAGGTTGATTCTTTTTTCGTTGGTAGAAACATATCTTGTGGGTTGTTGTCAGAATCGCCTTGATGAGGCGATTCTGACAACAACCCACAAGATATGTTTCTACCAAGTACCCACATCATATGGTGTAAAAATCAACCCCAAATTATTCTTTTTACTCCTTCAAATCTGTAGCTGTGGTGGTCAGAAATATGGTGATGTTTTTTCTGCATTACCTTTAATTTTCTATATTCGTATATTTTCAGGTTCCTCTCTAGACCTGACACCAACATTGCTTGGATTGTATGACCAGATAGCCTCATCACATCGTAACGTGGAGGAGGAAAAAGTTGACCAATCGGATGGCTCCCATTGTCTGGCCAATCAGGATGTCCAAGATAGAGAAATGGACCAAAATGAGTCCACAAGATTTTCGTCTGCAGTTCTCAAGGACAAAACAAATTTCGAAACAAATGGAAATTTAATAGCTCCTAGTGAAATAGTAAAGCCAGTGATAAAAGTTGATTCAGAAAGTTTGATGGATACTAACTTAAGTAGGCTTAAAATGGAAGGTAATGAAAACAGTAATAACATAGAGATAGATAGCAAGAAAAGACCTCTCAGCCTTAGTTCTATGTCTTCATCTTCAACTTCATCATTACCAAGGCAACGGAAAAGGCCAAATTTATGTGAATATTCAGATTCGAACAGTTCTGGTCAGCTTGATATTGAGAAATTAGACAATCTTATGTATATAGATGATAGTGTTGAAGTTGACATGGCTAATCCTACAGATGATGAACTTTCTCTGTGCTCAGTGGATAAAGATGAAAAGCAAAAATCGGAAGGAGACACAGATTCACAAATGTCCTTGGACCAATCATCACTTAGGGACCAATCTTACATCACAGATAACATTAGTTTCCACCAATCAGATTCAAACATAACATGCACTCCATCAGACTCTGCAGGTTCAAGTGTTTCTGACCTGCAAAACTCAGGTACTCAACTTCGAGAAACTCCAGTTCGAACTCCTTCAAGAACTTCAGTGGGATCAAGGTCATCAGTAAAGCAATCTGGACATTATGTCAGCCATGTTCAAAGAGTTGTAGCAGAAATTGTTGAAACAGAGCGGATATATGTAAGACATCTTCAAGAAATCAAATTGGTAAGTATTTTGATTATCAAAAGTATTCTTACTTAACCCTTCTCTTGCTGAATATGCAGTTTGGCCACGACATTTTTGACATTGAACCAATCAGATTACTTGATGTTATTTATTTCTATAAATTCGTAAATTGACTGTCAAACAGTGTAGGTCCTGATCAGATGGCTTCTTCAGAAGCCATCTGATCGGGATCTACACTTGTTTTCAAAGATAGGGGTTGTCGTGAACAGCAGGATAAGAGTTAACATGACAACCCTTACCTTTGAAAACAGTGTTGAGCCAGATCCCTCTGATCAGGATCTAAACTGTCGTGCAGTTTGTGAATTGAATGAATACATTATATTTATTAAGTAAGTTTATTGGTTTATAGTCAAGAGATGGGTGTGGCTTAATCAGCAGAATAAGGGCTAAAGGGGCCCACATTTGAGGGAAAACCTTTAAATTTAAAAATTTTCTCATCTGAAACCAGCAGGTTCAGGCATTTGATATTAGGTACACAGCTTTGTCTAGTGGACCTCTGGCAAGACTGTTGAAATTGTAGCCCTGGAGCCTAAAATGGCCCAACCCAGGGATCCACATGTTTCATATACCATACATTTAGATTTGTATAGAGAAAACCTTTTAACTCTTATCCTGCTGATCATGACAACCCCTATCTTTGCAAACAGTGTAGATCCAGATCAGATCTGATCAGGATCTACACTGTTTGACATTCAGTTTATGAATTTGTAGGAATAAACTACATCAAGTAATCTGATTGGTTCTAGTCAGAGATGGGTGTGGCTAAAATGAATATTTAGCAGGATAAGGATTAAAATCTTCTTGTCAGAGGCATGCACATTTGACATTTGTACACAGCTTCATGCTCAAAATCTACACACCCCTAGAGGTGGGCATTTTGTACTTTGTATGCCTTTTCAGCTTCAGCAGACAGCAAAATGGTGTCAAATATACTTCTTGTAAAAGCATATTGTTGAGCACTTCTTAGCCCCTCTCCCGCTGAATCATGATAATCACTACCTTTGCAAACAGTTTATTGTAGAAGCCATCTGATCAGGATCTACACTGTTTGTCATTTAGTTTGCAGATTTGAATAAATAAATTATTTCATGCAATTGGATTGGTTGATTGTTAGAAATGGGTGTTAGCAAATTAATTCATTCAGTAGAATAAGGGTCATAGCTGAGCATGTGAGATTAGTATGGCAGATATGGTATCTTGAGAATGACTCTTGAGTTTTCAAATACATTGGTCCTTCAGTCCCTTTGTATTCAGGAAGTTGTAGTAAAATATTATTAGATAAATATTCTAGGGTGGAGAGAAGCAAATTGTTTACTCAGCCAAATGCTTGTAGGTGGAAATTGTATATTTTTTGGCCACTCAATACACTTAACCTGATAAGAGCTCTCTTGAAGTTTGATTGCCATTACAAAATTTTTTCACTCCCTATGTTTATTACTGACCACATTTCCAGATTTATTTTAACCCTTTAACACCAATCACAAATGAAGCAGACAGCAGTATCAAATATTCATTTTTTCTTGTTTTTCAGCAAAATTAACATTTCATGTGAATTGGATTCATGCAGATTCCACATGACCCAAGCCTTCTTTTTATCAATAAAAAAAAATCCTAATGGCATTATGGACAGATTTTTTTTTCAAAATTTCAAAAAGATTAACCCAAAGGTAAATCTTCCAGACAAAGTTCATTCCCTGCCTGCCCGCTCGATGCCTGATGTCTTCCTGCCTGGATATCTCTATTTTTTTGAAAAACCAATCTACACATGGCGAAAATAAATAAAGATGTCATCTGCTACGGAAATTTGATTGATGCTTTAAGTACTTTCTTTCTCAGGTGCAAATCACTTGAACTCTGAGGCTTTCTGGCATTCCATGTGGTGCCCATCCGGTTTATTGATCATAATTGTGTGACATGACATGATGTTTCATAAAAATTGATTACTAAAAGTCTTTTCCTTTTCGTGGGAAGACAACTCTAGCCAACCTGTTATCAGTGGATTAATTACTTATCCTTACAGGGCAAAGCTACACAGGCTGCGACTTGATGCTTAACTCAACAAAGATGAGGAAGACTGGGTTTGGGTACAATGTAGACCATTTATTATGCGCAAGCAGATTAGATAACATCAGTATAAAGTACAATCTCATGCAAATTAAATTGCGTAATATTACGCAATGATATGCGTAATATTACGCAATGATATTACGCAATGATATTTCATTTGCTTTGAAGGCAAATGATCTCCTGAACATAGTCTATAATCCAGAATCAGTGATGAATACATGCACTGTGACACAGTCTTATATCCACTTTCTCCAGCTAATCCAGTTCTTTTCCACAGTTCTAGTTAGGAATAAAGTCTCTATAACTTGACGGAACTTAATCACAGTGAGAATGTCTGTCATAAGGGCTACATGTAAATGGTCCACCTAAACTACTTCACTAACACTACAAATTGAAAAAAAAAAAAAAAAATATATATATATATATATATATATATATATATACAGTGAATAATCTGTGTTGATGGTTTAACATCAAGTAATACAGCAGCCCAAGAGGAGTGGTGGGTGGGGAATAACATTTGGCGAAAATCCAAAATGGCGGATTGCAATGCTGCTTGGCTGCTTGCTGCATGCGCTATGGAGCTGAGCCCGCCAAGACAAGGAGTCGAGGGTGATAGGGTAGTATGATTGGCCCAAGTTGATCATGTGACAAGCTTGGGCGGAGCTAGGTGATTTCCTGGAATCAGGCTATCTATAGAATATCGGTCACAGGGTTCTAAAAATAGTTGATGCAATCAGTCATCTGATTATGCCCAAGACAATGGAAAGCAAGTGGCATGAAGGGGTCCCCTTGGGGAACACCACTGGGGAAAAATTATCATCAGTGAAACCTGATCAGGCCAGCAGGGTCAGAACAATTAGAAACTTGAAAAGAAGGGGGGTTCAAGCAGGTCTCCCTGTGGGACCCAAGCGGGGGTAAGTTGGTCTAATTAATAAAGGATTAAAACAAGTTAATCCACTCATTAATTACTTATCCTTACAGGGCAAAGCTACACAGGCTGCGACTTGATGCTTAACTCAACAAAGATGAGGAAGACTGGGTTTGGGTACAATGTAGACCATTTATTATGCGCAAGCAGATTAGATAACATCAGTATAAAGTACAATCTCATGCAAATTAAATTGCGTAATATTACGCAATAATATTACGCAATGATATTTCATTTGCTTTGAAGGCAAATGATCTCCAAAGACCCAAACCCAGGTAGGGTGTAGAATTGATAAGTAGCAAAGATGCATGTGTTGACAAAACTAAAACATACATGTCATCAACATATTAATTACAAGCAAGACATGTATAACTCAGGTGTGTGAGCAGGTGAATGGCATATGTGCAATGTAAGTCAGCTCGTTCCACTAAGACCATGTTGGTGGAGCCTGGAAAAGGAGTCCCCCATAACCTTGGCAAGTTGGACTCGATGTTCAAAGGAAGGGTCAATGTATCGCTGGTAGGCGTGGCTGGACCAATCCCCCTGCAGTTTAATCCACTCAGCCGGTATTCCACATCGCAGGGTAAAGCTTGCACCCCCCCGCCTAAATGAGTGTCCCGAATATAGGGAGGGATTAAAACCCAGTTTACGAAGACAAAGGCGAAGGTGGGTAATGAATGTTGCGTAGGTGATTGGCTGGGTGCCTTGCGGGGTAGGGTAACTAAATAAGGGTACAGGACTATCTTGCTTGGGGAGAAGGCCAGCACACAACATCAAGGCAGATGAGGGACAAAAGGGGGAGCCAGCTATGTGTGGCAGAGGAATGAGCAAAGTCCTCTGTCTGTATTGGATAGTTTTGGACCAGCGTACTAAAAGGACTGCTCCGTGCGGGCCAAACTGGGTATCCGACACACAAAGGTGCTTGTCCGGATTAAATCGGGTATGAGAAGGAATGAGTAAATTAGACTTTCGAAAAAAAGAAAAGAAGGCAACCAGACAAGCTGCCCAGAAACAGACATCAAAGGGTCTGTTTAGGTTCAGAACTGCCAGAATGCCTTGCAAGATAGAATCTGTAATTGGCAATTTTTGATTGATCCCATCACCCTTGTGCCTACGAAGCCCCTTTAAAATAGAAGAAAGGTAAAAACTATTTTCCAGAGGGTTACTATGCCCTTCATCTAAATGCATAATACGTACTACGTTCAAATATTGTCGAACAGAAGAAAAGTTTAGTTTTGATCCTAAGAATGCAATGTATCTACCTAAGTTGCGAGGAGATATTGGCACAGGGGCAATATGAAGGCTTGAACAGAATTGGAGGTACAATGCCTGCTGACTCCGGTAGGTGCGCCTGGTTGACTCTGCAAAGGTTAGTGACCGCAAGGCCGCCACATCTTGATCTAGAGAAGCCATCACACTCTCTCTAACCCTGGTATCTACCAAAGAGAAAGGAGAAGCTGGCATGAGACATGTGACAGCACAAAGGGGATGGGTAAACATAAGGCGAAACTCTAGAAAGACGACCCGGTTCATGAGCTCTCGAGATGTCATCGGCGACTGTGTTAGCCAAACCTGGGATATGTTTGGCTGTGATGTGAAAGTTAAACTTGGCAGATAACCAAAACAGGGTTCTGAGGCATGACATGATAAAGGGATTGGCCGAAGTGCAGCGGTTAATGGTGGCTACTGAAGTTACATTGTCCGTCTGGATGTAAATGCGTTTGTTAGCCCAAGCGGGTGCCCATCTACATATTGCCAGAAAAACTGCCAATATCTCTTTTTGATTTATGTGGAAGTCAGCTACCTCTGGCCAATCCAGCCGCCAGTGGGTATAGAACCAATCCCCATCATATATGGCCCCAGCTCCCAAGTTACAGCTATCAGTAAAAACTGAGGTAAGTGGTTGTTTATCCAAAAGCATAGAACGCCCATTGAAAGATATCATGAAATTATGCCACCAAAGAATATCTGCTTTTATGCTGCTGCTAAGCTTAATTTTATGATTGCCTTCCTTTAGCAAGTTTATAGTGTTGATTATGCGACGCGAAAAAACTCTGCCACCATAAATCACACTTGCGCAAAAGTTTAGCTTCCCAGCAAGGGACTGCAACTGCTTCTTAGATGCTCGCTTGCGTTTCAAAAAGAGAGACAACTCATGCCTGACCTGCACAAGCTTCTCATCAGGTAGCCTGAGGCACATGGCGATGGAATCAATTTCTATGCCAAGAAAAGTGATCCTTGTGGTGGGATCCACCACTTTTTTCCAATTGATATTAAATCCTAATTTTCTGAGTAATGAAATTAGCATATTCATTGCATTTAAACAGTCTTGAAAGGTATCAGCTTTTATAAAAAAATTGTCGAGGTACACGACAGTTGCTGTCAATCCACGTCTGATTAGCATACGCCTCACCGCCTGAGTAATTCTATGAAAAATGCCTGGCGCTAGTTTACTACCGAAGCAAAGACGGGTGTCCCTTAGGTACACAGTCCTCTGACCAAACTGCCACTTCAGTCACGTTACTTGTTTACTTTTGTCGGACAATTTGACGTGTCTATATGCAGCCTGAAGGTCAACTTTGGCCATGTAGCACCCCTGCGTGACCAAGCTGGCTGCATCATCTACTCGTGAAAATCTTTGGTGCCAGTCACTGGTGCAGTAATCATTCACAGACTGTCCTGTAGGTAATGAGCAATCATGAATGAGCCTCACGCCCCCGTCAGGCTTAGGTATCACACCTATTGGACTGACAATGCGAGGGGGCTCTGAGACTACTTCATAATGTCCCATCTGGATTTCCTTGAGGACCTGTGCTGTGGCTTGGTCATACAGAGGGCCACCTGGCTGAGCGGACTTATGATTCGCACATTCCACGGGTACTGGAGCAGCATCTTCGTCAATGATATCAAACCCATTTTTGATTCCATGAAGTAAGAAGTCCCTATCAAAATCATCCTTGAGCTCTTCTTCCCAGGCCGAGAGGCGTAAGCCATCAGACGGATTAACTGATACCTTATTTAGTTTTTTGTTTGAGAATGGGTAACTGCTGAGTGCCATTGATGACAACCCGGTTGTGAACACTGGTGCACAAACTTGCAAGTTTCCCCATAATGACACCCACTTTTAGTGTTGAAAAGTTTACAGATGACCTTTCCATCCAGTGTGTGGGGTGAGCCGGGTGACTGGGGCTTGGACGCCTGAAGATTAACCCCCCTATTCGTGAAATTATTGGGCCGTGGAATGCGGGGTTGCAAATAAACTGAGTGAAGATGGGGAACATCCGTGCCCCACCGGAAGTCGTGCGCACATTGGAGTTTCCTATACTCCCTGTCATACAATAGTACCGACACCAGATTGTATCGCTGAACCAGTTGGCATATTTTTGTGGTGTATGACAGGTAGTCTAGGATGGCATCCCCACTGAGCTTAGACTCCCCGTGCAGCTTATACAGGATGGCTAAGTTTGCCACAGTCCATTGGGCTAAAGATACATTTTCCAGTCTGGGTTTCTTCGGGCCGGATTTTAACACAACTTGATGTGACCCTGCCCCGCCCACTACTATCTCTTCTTCCACGCCCCCACCAACAAAATCAACGATGTCGTAATGGGAAGGAGCCGACTTACCATTCGCTGCGGACGACAAGTAGATCTGGGGATCTTTCCAGGACTGAGTCTCGGGGGCTTTTGGTACATTCTGACCGCTTGACAAAGTCGATCCATTCACTGTACTGTCACTTAGAAGCGCTTGTCTCGCTGGCAAATCACTAGAAAGTCCATTTTGCGCCTGCATCTGTCCGCGTGCGAGCTGGTTTAACAGTCCTTGCACATAGGAGTCCGAAGTTGTCAGCGGTGAGTGGGCGCCGCCATCTTGTCCACCATGTGATCCACTCGGCGACGCTGATTGGTCCGCTGAATTTCGCGCCGTTTGTAGTAGTGGCGCGTGCATCTCTTCCGCCGCGCTTGTTTGGGCGACCTGTGTTGACGGTCGCACAACTGTCTGGTCTGATGTATGTGTGCCGTTTAATGTCCGAACACACGCTAAGATCAATTTCTTCTGACCCCTCGGGATTTTGACCTTAGAAAGGTCCTCCTCATTCAATAATTTGAGGGCTTCAAGTGAAGTAAAGCCCTCTTCAAACAGCTTTTCCACTGCCCCCGCACTGATCATGTTTTCGTTCGCCCAATTGGCGACCACTTCCTCTGGTGTCATTGTTGTGATCGTAATGGCGTTTTCGTCCGTATTTATTACGTCCGTGGATGCCGATTCAGGTAACATAATCCCTTTAACTACTAAGGAGTAGCTTTCGACACATATCGCTGCGGAAAACTCAGTTTTTTATCATGCTGATGCTTGCAACGTCCTTCATTCCCTCACGAATTTAACAGTTTCTATTCCTGTTGACGATCTTTATACACGATCTCATTAACGTTTGTGCTCTTGTTCTTTGTCTAATCTTAATCTATGATTCGTTTAATCACTAATTATCCAAGTTATTCGTTCATTCACTCTTTATTCAAGTATAAAGGAATAACATTTGGCGAAAATCCAAAATGGCGGATTGCAATGCTGCTTGGCTGCTTGCTGCATGCGCTATGGAGCTGAGCCCGCCAAGACAAGGAGTCGAGGGTGATAGGGTAGTATGATTGGCCCAAGTTGATCATGTGACAAGCTTGGGCGGAGCTAGGTGATTTCCTGGAATCAGGCTATCTATAGAATATCGGTCACAGGGTTCTAAAATAGTTGATGCAATCAGTCATCTGATTATGCCCAAGACAATGGAAAGCAAGTGGCATGAAGGGGTCCCCTTGGGGAACACCACTGGGGAAAAATTATCATCAGTGAAACCTGATCAGGCCAGCAGGGTCAGAACAATTAGAAACTTGAAAAGAAGGGGGGTTCAAGCAGGTCTCCCTGTGGGACCCAAGCGGGGGTAAGTTGGTCTAATTAATAAAGGATTAAAACAAGTTAATCCACTCAAAAAGTGGCCAAAACAAGAACAACAAACAAACCAAAAACAAAAGCAACATATCTAATCAAGGCTATTTATAAATACAGACTGACCTTATCGATTCCCAATGTGTAGAAGATTGGGATTTGAGGGCTGGTGGTTGGGGGAGGGGTTGCATAAGATCTGATTCCAGATCTTATGCCACACTCTGACCTCACAGCTATAAAAATAAGAATAATTGTTACCCAGATTTCCTACAAATCAGTGATAGTTACATGGACATCAACAAAGAAGGCAACCAACTGTGCTTTGTAACTTTGGGCTGACTGACAAACAATCAATGCAAAAAATAACAGAAAATTTGCCAGTTGTATTCATTCAAATAGACGTGGACTATTGTCACTAGTAGTGACTAGGATCTGAACACCACAACCCCTACCTTTGCAAACACTGTGTAGATCAAGATCAGATGGCATGTTCTGAAGAACCCATCTGATTAGGATCTACACTATTTATCATGCAGTTTGTGAATTGAACAAATACATTGTATCAAGTAATTTGATTGTTTGATAGTCAGACATGGGTGTGGCCAAATTAATTTATTCAGTAGGACAGAGGTTGACCGATTTTAGATTTTATCTGGATAAATAATAAAAAAAACTTCATGGTGTTAGTGGTTGAGTAATTTATAGAAATTCATCTAGAAAATGACTGAACTTTTTTGCAAACAGTGAAGGCTGTGATCAGATGCCGCATTTTGCGGCATCTAATCTCAGCCTGCATTGTTTGCCATTGACCATTTCTGGGGTTTCCCTGTCTAAAATGGGTAAAGTACATGCATACTGGGTGTCCTTTGCGGTTGTTAATTGTCTGTAAACTAGAGTATTATCATGTTGACAAGAAGGTTCGTGTAATGTCTGAAATTCTATATGGAGAAATAAAAAGATATATATTACAGAAGTGACAAAAGCATGGCTTTTATTGAAGAAGGAAAGTGACCCATTTCAGACCGCAAACCCTAAAATGGATCATTTTGCAAATATCAATTGTACCCTTGGCCCCATCAGGGCTTGAAGAAATAGATGGGCTGCATGATGCTTCCATGCAGAACTGAAACCGACCGCATGCAAGTACTGGTAAAACTCTTAGAGGATCTAAGCCTGCCCAGGCAAAGTGATGGGAGTTGGACCGTCCATGCTTATAAACCAAAAATTAGTTTCATATGGCAACGGGACTTGATGTCATTTCATCTCGATGTCTGGTGAAAGTCCCACAAAATTGGAAGCAGCCTCTCCAAAATGACCTATACAGTGTTGGCGGGATGTTAAACCTCCAATCAAACAAACAAATCAATGGCACTGTGTATTATATGGAGTGGAGTCTTGGAGTGGAGTTTAGAGCCATATTTTGGAGATTATCTGTTATCTGTTACATCTTCTAAACCTGGTGTATCCCCCCCCCCCACAGGGCCTTGAAGAAATAGATGGACTGCATGATGCTTCCACCAACTGCACACAAGTACTGGTAAACTGTTTAGAGGATCTAAGCCTGCCCAGGCAAAGCGGTGCGAGTTGGCCCATGCTTGTAAACCCTATTGGTTTCATTGGGGGACAGGGCTTGAGATGTCGTTTCATCTCAATGTTGGGTAAAAGTCCCACAAAATTGGAGACAACATCCCCAAAATGACCTAGACAGTGCTGACAGGGACGTAAAACCCCAAATCAAACAAACAAACAAAACAAAGCATGTAGATCCAGATCAGAAAGCTTCTAAAGAAAAAGCCACCTGATCTGTATCTACACTGTTTGTCTGCAGTGAGTGAATTAAATCAAGTAAACTTTTTGGTTGATAGTCAGAAATGGGCGTGGCTAAATAAATTTTTATTCATCAGGATAAAGGGTAAATAGGGACAGATTTCTTGGAAACTTTTGCCTTCATGTCTGCTTTTGTCATTATTCAGCTCATATATCTTACATTTTCTTTTTGAGGCAAAAAAAAACATTTTTTTTTTTTTTTTTTACAGAATGGCTCAAATCTCTCTTGAATCAGCAGAATTACTTTCACAGATTTTTTCATTGCATGATAATTTTGCTGTCAATGCATTTCTAATTGGAGCAGGAATGCTAGGTACATAAAAGAGATAAGATAGAAAATAAAGATACTAACATCCTAAAAGTTCTGATACCTTGAGAACTTGCTGTAAGGAGTCCAAAAGGAGCAGACAGAATGGCAAACAGTGCAGACCCTGTTTAGACTGCTCAGTCTGATCTAGGTCTGCACTGTTTGCTTAGGCCTATCTGCCTCAGTACTTAGGATCATTAGGGTATGGGTGTTTTGTAAACTACCCAAAAATGAGGCTTCATTTGTAGGATTTAATTATCTTTATATAGGGACACCCCAAAACAGGTCACTAGGCCATGATCAGACCACACGAGCTTGACATTACATGAAAATTATGATAAAATGTCAGAAAGCCCAAATTCAAGGATTGTGAGATGGAATCAATCAAGGACTGTGATAGAGCAATTTTATGTTGTGAGTCTTTGATTTTTGGGCTGTCTCACATCTTTATTGTCTTTATCATGGTTATGATGCAATGTCAAACATGACATAATGTGCTGTCACTGTTTGCCAAAAAGGTTCAGATATTTTCTGAAAATTACCGCAAAAATCCTAAAAATTCAGACACCTTGAGGACTTGCTTTAATTTTCTTAAAATTTTGTCAGATTTGTTTCACAATCCAGCAAGTAGTCAAAAAGGTGCAGATGGGCCTTAAATATGTACATGTAAATGAAACTTTTTGTACATCCCTGTCAACACTAGTTTGGTAATTTTGGAGAAGTTGCTTCCAACTTTGTGGGACTTTTACCCAAAATTGAGATGAAATAACATATTAAGCACTACCTCCCAAAGAAACCGCACAGGCTTATATGCAGGAACGGTCGGACTCGCATCACTTTGCCTGGGCCGGCTTAATGATTAGACCTTTTCAGTGGTTTACCACTACTCATGTTGAGGCTGTTTTGGTTGTCTGCAGAAGCATCAAAACCCTGATGGGTGGGGGCAAACTACATATGCTGCATGTATGTCAGATGTTTTTTTGGGGGGCGGGATGGGGGTGTGGACTGGGGGTGGGGGGATTTTTTTAGAATATTTTGGGTAGTAAAAAAAAAATAAAGCTATTACTGTTTTTATGATGCAGCAGATGTTATGACTCTTCTTCACTCTACACAGCTGTGTTCATTCATCTCATTTTGCCGACAATTAATATGATTGTGCAAGTTATAACAGTTATAACTGACAAATTATATATCTGGAACTGACAAAGGGATTCATCTGCCTCTCTGCCAGATGTTTTTTCTATCCCATTCATAGCAACAGAAAAATGCCAATATTTTGTGATAAATGAAGGATAGTTTTTGTCAATTCTCCATAAAAACCTATGTTGTGGGTATTCATTAGAACTGCCTCGACGAGGCGGTTCTAATGAATACCCACAACATAGGTAGGTTTATTAGCTCACCTGGGCCGAAGGCTCCAGGGGAGCTTATAGTATAGTGGGTCCTCCGTCGTCCGTCCGTCCACACTTTTGAGCAGCTATATCTCTGTATCCTGCAGGCTGATCTCAATCATTTCTCATCTATAGCATGCCTCTGGTGGGGCATTGATGACATAAACTTTTTTTTGAAATCGCTCTAAAACTTTGGTTCCTATGGCAACCACAAGGTCCCATAGACTTACTATGGGAAAATGCTTGTCATCACCGTAGCGCCTTCAGTTTTGATCGGATCTTTCTGAAACTTATATGTAAGGTGACTGGGGATAAAAACTCGGATGAGTTCGAAAACCGGCCAAGTTGGCCCATTTATCATAGAGTTACGTCCCTTTGATTGCTGAAAATGCCCATTTTCGACTTTGTCATCACCGTAGCCCCTTCAGTTTTGATCGGATCTTTCTAAAACTTATATGTAATGTGGCTGGGGATAAAACCTCGGATGAGTTCGAAAACCGGCCAAGTCTGCCGATTTATCATAGAGTTACGTCCCTTTGATTGCTGAAAATGCCGATTTTTGACCTTGTCATCACCGTAGCCCCTTCAGTTTTGATCGGATCTTTCTGAAACTTATATGTAAAGTGGCTGTGGATAAAATCTCGGATGAGTTCGAAAACCGACCAAATTGGCCCTTTTATCGTAGAGTAACGTCCCTTTGATTGCTGAAAATGCTGATTTTTTACCTTGTCATCACTGTAGCCCTTTCAGTTTTGATCCAATCTTTCTGAAACTTATATGTAAAGTTGCTGGGGATAAAATCTCGGATGAGTTCGAAAATCAGCCAAGTTGGTCCATTTATTACAGAGTAACGTCCCTTTGATTGCTGAAAAGCCGATTTTTGACTTTGTCATCACCGTAGCCCTTTCAGTTTTGATCGGATCTTTCTGAAACTTATATGCAAGGTGGCTGGGGATAAAGCCTCGGATGAGTTCGCATACCGGCAAAGGTGGCCTATTTATCATAGAGTTAACTCCCTTTGATTGCTGAAAATGTTGATTTTTGACCTTGTCAACACTGTATAGCCCCTTCAGTTTTGATCGGATCTTTCTGAAACTTATATGTAAGGTGGCTGGGGATAAAACCTCGGATGAGTTCGAAAACCGGCCAAGTCTGCCGATTTATCATAGAGTTACGTCCCTTTGATTGCTGAAAATGCCGATTTTTTACCTTGTCATCACCGTAGCCCCTTCAGTTTTGATCGGATCTTTCTGAAACTTATATGTAAAGTGGCTGTGGATAAAATCTCGGATGAGTTCGAAAACCGACCAAATTGGCCCTTTTATCGTAGAGTAACGTCCCTTTGATTGCTGAAAAGCCGATTTTTGACCTTGTCATCACCGTAGCCCTTTCAGTTTTGATCGGATCTTTCTGAAACTTATATGCAAGGTGGCTGGGGATAAAGCCTCGGATGAGTTCGCATACCGGCAAAGGTGGCCTATTTATCATAGAGTTAGGTCCCTTTGATTGCTGAAAATGTTGATTTTTGACCTTGTCAACACTGTATAGCCCCTTCAGTTTTGATCAGATCTTTCTGAAACTTATATGTAAGGTGGCTGGGGATAAAACCTCGGATGAGTTCGAAAACCAGCCAAGTTGCCCCATTAACTATATAGTTATGTCCCTTTGATGGCTGAAAATGTCGATTTTTTACCTTGTCATCACCGTAGCCCCTTCAGTTTTGATCGAATCTTTCTGAAACCTATATGTAAGGTGACTGGAGATAAAACCTAGGATTAGTTTGAATACCGGCCAAGTTGGCCCATTTGTCATTGATTTACGTCCCTTTGATTGCTGAAAATGCCGATTTTTGACCTTGTCATCACCATAGCCCCTTCAGTTTTGATCGGATCTTTCTGAAACTTATATGTAAGGTGGCTGGGGATAAAATCTTGGATGAGTTCGAAAACAGGACAAGTCAGCCCATTTATCGTAGAGTTATGTCCCTTTGATGGCTGAAAATGTTGATTTTTAGCTCACCTGAGCCGAAGGCTCATGTGAGGTATTAGTATACCACGAGCCGGCGTCCGTCGTCCGTCGTCGTCGTCCACACTTTCAAAGAAGTATATCTTCGGAACCAGTGGGCCAATCTTGATCAAATTTCATGTGAAGCATTATCAGGTAGGGGGAAAGGCTGCATACTGTTTTCGGGCAGATCGGATTGGAACTCTGGTTGCCATGGCAACAAATAGCTCCCATAGACTTAACATAGGAAAAAGTTTGTCATCACTCTAGCTCCGTCAATTTTTTTCTGATTGTCTTCATTCTTGCAGATAACGAGGACAGGCATGAAATCTCGATCTAGTTCGATTTTGGGCTGAATCGGATTATTCACTCAGGAGTTACGTGCCCTTGAGCGTTAGGAAAAAGCTTGTCATCACTCTAGCTCCGTCAATTTTTTTCTGATCGACTTCATTCTTGCAAATAACGAGGACAGGCATGAAATCTCGATCAAGTTCGATTTTGGGCTGAATCGGATTATTCACTCAGGAGTTACGTGCCCTTGAGCGTTAGGAAAAAGCTTGTCATCACTCTAGCTCCGTCAATTTTTCTCTGATCGACTTCATTCTTGCAAATAACGAGGACAGGCATGAAATCTCGATCAAGTTCGATTTTGGGCTGAATCGGATTATTCACTCAGGAGTTACGTGCCCTTGAGCGTTGAAAAAATTGCCTATTGACTTAACATGGGGAGAATGTTGTCATCACCGTAGCTGCTTCAATTATTTTCAGATTGGCTTTATTCTTGCAGATAACCAGCACAGCCATGAAATCTCGGTCAAGTTCGATAACTGGCAGAATCGGATCATTCACTTAGGAGTTACCTGCCCTTGTGTGTTTTTGCATTAGGGTTAATGGGAATTTCAAAAATGTATATCTTAAAGACTACTTGGCCAACTTTGATCAAATTTCATGTGTCGCATTATTGGGCAAGTGGAAAGGCTTCATTAGGTTTTCAGGCAGGTCTGAGTGGAACTCTGGTTGCCATGGCAACATCTAGCTCCCATAGACTTCACATAGGAAAAAGCTTGTCATCACTCTAGCTCCGTCAATTTTTTTCTGATCGACTTCATTCTTGCAGATAACCAGTACAGGCATAAAATCTCGGTCAAGTTCGATTTGGGCCGAATCAGATAATTCACTCAAGAGTTACGTCCCCTTGAGCGCCCGAAAAATTGCCTATCGACTTAACATGGGGAAAATGTTGTCATCGTTGTAGCTAGTAACGAGGACAGGCATAAAATCTCGGTTAAGTTCGATTTTGGGCAGAATCGGAATATTGACCTCGGAGTTACGTGACCTTGAGAGACAAAAAATTTGCCCATAGACTTAACATAGGGAAAATGTTGTGACTACGATAGCGACCTGAATTTTTTTCAGATCAGCTTCAAACTTGCAGGTAACGAGGACAGACATAAAATCACGGTTAAGTTCGATTTTGGGCCGAATCGGATTATTTGCCTTGGAGTTACCTGCCCTTGAGCATGAAAAAATACGTTGTGACCACGATAGCAACTTTATTTTTATTCAGATCAGCTTCAAACTTGCAGGTAACGAGGACAGGCATAAAATCCCGGTTAAGTTTGATTTTGGGCCGAATCGGAATATTGACCTCGGAGTTACGTGACCTTGAGCGACAAAAAATTTGCCCATTGACTTAACATAGGGAAAATGTTGTGACTACGATAGCGACTTGAATTTTTTTCAGATCAGCTTCAAACTTGCAGGTAACGAGGACAGACATAAAATCTCGGTTAAGTAAGATTTTGGGCCGAATCGGATTATTTGCCTTGGAGTTACCTGCCCTTGAGCATAAAAAAATACGTTGTGACCACGATAGCAACTTTATTTTTATTCAGATCAGCTTCAAACTTGCAGGTATCGTGGACAGGCATAAAATCTCAGTTAAGTTCGAATCGGAATATTGACCTCGGAGTTACATGACCTTGAGCGACAAAAAATTTGCCCATAGACTTTACATAGGGAAAATGTTGTGACTACGATAGCGACTTGAATTGTTTTCAGATCAGCTTCAAACTTGCAGGTAACGAGGACAGACATAAAATCTCGTTTAAGTTCGATTTTGGGCCAAATCGGATTATTTGCCTTGGAGTTACCTGTCCTTGAGCATAAAAAAATACGTTGTGACCACGATAGCAACTTTATTTTTATTCATATCAGCTTCAAACTTGCAGGTAACGAGGACAGGCATAAAATCTCGGTTAAGTTCAATTTTGGGCTGAATCGGAATATTGACCTTGGAGTTACGTGACCTTGAGCGACAAAAAATTTGCCCATAGACTTAATTAGGGAAAATGTTGCGACTACCATAGCGACTTGAATTTTTTTCAGATCAGCTTCAAACTTGCAGGTAACGAGGACAGACATAAAATCTCGGTTAAGTTCGATTTTGGGCCGAATCGGAATATTTGCCTTGGAGTTACCTGCCCTTGAGCATAAAAAAATACGTTGTGACCACGATAGCAACTTTATTTTTATTCATATCAGCTTCAAACTTGCAGGTAACGAGGACAGGCATAAAATCTCGGTTAAGTTCGATTTTGGGCCAAATCAGAATATTGACCTCGGAGTTACGTGACCTTGAGAGACAAAAAAATTTGCCCATAGACTTAACGTAGGGAAAATGTTGTGACAGAAATAGCGACTTGAATTTTTAGCTCACCTGAGCCAAAGGCTCCAGTGAGCCGATAGTATACCAAGGCTCCGGAGTCCGTCGTCTGTCGTCCGTCCATCTGTCGTCCACACTTTCAATGAAGCATATCTCAGAAGGCAGTTGACCAATCTTGTTTAAATTTTATGTGTAGCACCATTGGGCAAAGGGAAAGGCTGCATTAGGTTTTGGAGCTAGTCTGGTTCATTTGTTCCTTCATTCTTCTTTCTCTCCATATAGAGATAATAGACCAATGTTAAATTTTTAATCAAAGATTTCTCAGGAACTATAAAAGCTAGAAGCATCAAATTTGGTATTCAATAGAATAATGATGACTTATTTTGTGTAAGAGACATTGGGCTTTCTCAGCTTATTTGTTCATCTGTTCTTTCATTCTTCTTTCTCTCCATTTTGACCAATGTTAAATTTTCGTCAAAGATTTCTCAGGAACTATAGAAGCTAGAAGTCTCAAACTTGGAATGCGATGCAATAATCATGACTTATATCCTGTAAGGGTCAATGGGCTGGATTCTATTAGCAGATTTAGTAGTCAAGTCTGTGAATTGTTAAAACTTAAGTTCCTCAGGTGAGCGGATTAGGCTCATTGAGCCTCTTGTTGACCTTGTCATTACCGTAGCCCCTTCAGTTTTGATCGGATTTTTCTGAAACCTCTATGTAAGGTGGCTGGGGATGAAACCTCGGATGAGTTCGAAAACTGGCCAAGTCGGCTCATTTATTTTAGAGTAATATCCCTTTGATTGCTAAAAATGCCAAATTTTGACCTTGTCATCACCGTAGCCCCTTCAGTTTTGATCGGATCTTTCTGAAACTTATATGTGAGGTGGCTGGGAATAAAATCTTGGATGAGTTTGAATACTGGCCAAGTCTGATCGGATCTTTCTGAAACTTACATTAAAGGTGGCTGGGAATAAAACCTCAGGTGAGTTCGAATACCGGCCAAGTCGGCACATTTATCATAGAGTGACGTGCCTTCGATTGCTGAAAATGCCTATTTTCGACATTGTCATCACTGCTGTCCCTTTAGTTTTGAACGGATCTTCATGAAACTTACAAACAAGGAAGTCAGGCAGAAAGCTTGGAGGAGTTTGAAAACTCTTGTTTTTGAACTTGTCATCACCATAGCCACTTCAGTTTAGATCGGATCTTCTTAGCAAGTCAGGAATAAAAGCTTGAATGAGTTTGAAAACCGGTGAGGTCAGCCTGTTTATCATAGAGTTACATTCTACTTGATTTTCAGAAAATGCTTACCCTGTCATCACCATGTCTTCCCATAAAGCCTTTAGTAAAGGTTGGCACTTCCTTAAACTTTGAATCTGTTAGCTCAGGTGAGCGATACAGGACCAAGCTAGCTTGGTCCTCTTGTTTACCTTGTCATCACCGTAGCCCCTTCAGTTTTGATCGAATCTTTCTGAAATCTATATGTAAGGTGACTGGAGATAAAACCTAGGATGAGTTTGAATACCGGCCAAGTTGGCCTATTTATCATTGATTTACGTCCCTTTGATTGCTGAAAATGCCGATTTTTGACTTTGTCATCACCATAGCCCCTTCAGTTTTGATCGGATCTTTCTGAAACTTATATGTAAGGTGGCTGGGGATAAAATCTTGGATGAGTTCGAAAACAGGCCAAGTCAGCCCATTTATCGTAGAGTTATGTCCCTTTGATGGCTGAAAATGTTGATTTTTGACCTTGTCATTACCGTAGCCCCTTCAGTTTTGATCGGATTTTTCTGAAACTTATATGTAAGGTGGCTGGGGATGAAACCTCAGATGAGTTCGAAAACTGGCCAAGTCTGCTCATTTATTATAGAGTAACATCCCTTTGATTGCTAAAAATGCCAAATTTTGACCTTGTCATCACCGTAGCCCCTTCAGTTTTGATCGGATCTTTCTGAAACTTATATGTGAGGTGGCTGGGAATAAAATCTTGGATGAGTTTGAATACTGGCCAAGTCTGATCGGATCTTTTTGAAACTTACATGTAAGGTGGCTGGGAATAAAACCTCAGGTGAGTTCGAATACCGGCCAAATCGGCACATTTATCATAGAGTGACGTGCCTTTGATTGCTGAAAATGCCTATTTTCGACATTGTCATCACTGCTGCCCCTTTAGTTTTGAACGGATCTTCATGAAACTTACAAACAAGGAAGTCAGGCACTTCCTTAAACTTTGAATCTGTTAGCTCAGGTGAGCGATACAGGACCAAGCAAGCTAGCTTGGTCCTCTTGTTGACCTTGTCATCACCGTAGCCCCTTCAGTTTTGATCGGATCTTTCTGAAACTTATATGTTAGGTGGCTGTGGATAAAATCTCGGATGAGTTCGAAAACCGACCAAGACGGCCCTTTAATCGTAGAGTAACGTCCCTTTGATTGCTGAAAATGCTGATTTTTGACCTTGTCATCACTGTAGCCCTTTCAGTTTTGATCGAATCTTTCTGAAACTTATATGTAAAGTGGCTGGGGATAAAATCTCGGAAGAGTTCGAAAACCAGCCAAGTTGGTCCATTTATCACAGAGTAACGTCCCTTTGATTGCTGAAAATGCCGATTTTTGACCTTGTCATCACCGTAGCCCTTTGAGTTTTGATCGGATCTTTCTGAAACTTATATGCAAGGTGGCTGGGGATAAAGCCTCGGATGAGTTCACATACCGGCAAAGGTGGCCTATTTATCATAGAGTTAGGTCCCTTTGATTGCTGAAAATGTTGATTTTTGACCTTGTCAACACTGTAGCCCCTTCAGTTTTGATCAGATCTTTCTGAAACTTATATGTAAGGTGGCTGGGGATAAAACCTCGGATGAGTTCGAAAACTGGCCAAGTTGCCCCATTAACTATATAGTTATGTCCCTTTGATGGCTGAAAATGTCGATTTTTTACCTTGTCATCACCGTAGCCCCTTCAGTTTTGATCAAATCTTTCTGAAACCTATATGTAAGGTGACTGGAGATAAAACCTAGGATGAGTTTGAATACCGGCCAAGTTGGCCCATTTATCATTGATTTACGTCCCTTTGATTGCTGAAAATGCCGATTTTTGACCTTGTCATCACCATAGCCCCTTCAGTTTTGATCGGATCTTTCTGAAACTTATATGTAAGGTGGCTGGGGATAAAATCTTGGATGAGTTCGAAAACAGGCCAAGTCAGCCCATTTATCGTAGAGTTCTGTCCTTTTGATGGCTGAAAATGTTGATTTTTGACCTTGTCATTACCGTAGCCCCTTCAGTTTTGATCGGATTTTTCTGAAACTTATATGTATGGTGGCTGGGGATGAAACCTCGGATGAGTTCGAAAACTGGCCAAGTCGGCTCATTTATTTAAGAGTAACATCCCTTTGATTGCTAAAAATGCCAAATTTTGACCTTGTCATCACCGTAGCCCCTTCAGTTTTGATCAGATCTTTCTGAAACTTATACGTGAGGTGGCTGGGAATAAAATCTTGGATGAGTTTGAATACTGGCCAAGTCTGATCGGATCTTTCTGAAACTTACATGTAAGGTGGCTGGGAATAAAACCTGAGGTAAGTTCGAATACCGGCCAAGTCGGCACATTCATCATAGAGTGACGTGCCTTTGATTGCTGAAAATGCCTATTTTCGACATTGTTATCACTGCTGCCCCTTTAGTTTTGAACGGATCTTCATGAAACTTACAAACAAGGAAGTCAGGCAGAAAGCTTGGAGGAGTTTGAAAACTCTTGTTTTTGAACTTGTCATCACCATAGCCACTTCAGTTTAGATCGGATCTTCTTAGCAAGTCAGGAATAAAAGCTTGAATGAGTTTGAAAACCGGTGAGGTCAGCCTGTTTATCATAGAGTTAAATTCTACTTGATTTTCAGAAAATGCTTACCCTGTCATCACCATGTCCTCCCATAAAGCCTTCAGTAAAGGTTGGCACTTCCTTAAACTTTGAATCTTGTTGACCTTGTCATCACCGTAGCCCTTTCAGTTTTGATCGGATCTTTCTGAAACTTATATGTAAGGTGGCTGGGGATAAAAATTTGGATGAGTTCGAAAACCGGCCAAGTTGGTCCATTTATCACAGAGTAAACGTCCCTTTGATTGCTGAAAATGACAATTTTTTACCTTGTCATCACCGTAGCCCTTTCAGTTTTGATCGGATCTTTCTGAAACTTATATGTAAGGTGGCTGGGGATAAAACCTTGGATGAGTTCGAATACCGGCCAAGGTGGCCTATTGATCATAGATTTACGTCCCTTTGATTGCTGAAAATGCCGATTTTTGACCTGGTCATCACCATAGCCCCTTCAGTTTTGATCGGATCTTTCTGAAACTTATATGTAAGGTGGCTGGGGATAAAATCTCGGATGAGTTAGAAAACAGGCCAAGTCAGCCCATTTATCATAGAGTTATGTCCCTTTGATGGCTGAAAATGTTGATTTTTGACATTGTCATCACCGTAGCCCCTTCAGTTTTGATTGGATTTTTCTGAAACTTATATATAAGGTGGCTTAGGATAAAACCTCGGATGAGTTCGAAAACTGGCCAAATCGGCCCATTTATTTTAGAGTAACATCCCTTTGATTGCTAAAAATGCCAAATTTTGACCTTGTCATCACCGTAGCCCCTTCAGTTTTGATCAGATCGTTCTTAAACTTATATGTAAGGTGGCTGGAAATAAAACCTGGGATGAGCTTTAATACTGGTCAAGTCGGCACATTTATCATAGGGTTACATGCCTTTGATTGCTTAAAATGCCTATTTTAGACCTTGTTAGCACTGCTGCCCCCTTCAGTTTTGATCAGATCTTTGTGAAACTTACAAACAAATAAGTCAGGTAGAAAAGCTCGGAGGAGTTTGAACACTCGTGAGGTTTGCCTATTTGTCACAGAGTAACATGCATTTGATTGCAGCAGTTAATTGCTTATTTTTTAACTTGTCATCACCATAACCCCATCTGTTTATATCGGATCTTCTTAGCAAGTCAGGAATAAAAGCTTGAATGAGTTTGAAAACTGGTGAGGTCAGCCTATTTACCATAGAGTTACATTCTACTTGGCACTTCCTGAAACTTTGAATCTGTTAGCTCAGGTGAGCGATACAGGACCAGCTTGGTCCTCTTGTTTGGAGAAATAAGGAAAACTATCCTTCAGTTATCACAAAATACGCGCCGGCCTCGGTAGCTCAGTAGGATGTGCGTCTGACTGGTGATCAGGAGGATGCGGGTTTGATACCTGCCTCTATCATGGAGATTGATCTTGAAATCTTTTCTATTGTCATTCTCTCCCTTCTGCTGATTCAAGAAGGGCAGTTGTCAGTTTCTGGCGAAAGAATGTGCACTGTACTGGTTAACCGCTTCCCAGGATAAGTGTGGATAGGTAAACTGACAGGCTCAAAAATGATCTAAATAGTGTTGACTGGACCATTAAACTCCAATACAATACAAAACAAATCAAAAATACGCACTTTATATCTGTTGCTATGTCATTTACAACAGATGGACTATGGTTTCAGATTTAAAGAGGAGTCTTTTTTTTTGCTCAGTATACAGAATTTCTGTATCTTATAGAAACAATGATGAGACTATCAGATGCCACATTCTGTGCATCTGATACCGGTCTACTTAATGTTTGCCCATGTCCCTTAGGGAGTAGACATAAATGGGCAAAATATATTGCTCCCATTTTTCTGCTCATTAGAAGTCATTCCAGGGTTTTCCATATCCATTAACCCTGCAAATGCCTTCGGAAATTCTTGAGCAGACGGACAAAAAAAACTCAAACACACATAATATAGTACTGTCATTGAAAAAACTTTTAAACATCATGATGACCCCCGCCCATCGGGGCTTGAAGAAATAGATGGGCTGCATGATGCTTCCACGCAGAGCTGAATCCGACCGCACACGAGTACGTGTAAACCGCTTAGAGGATCTAAGCCTGCCCAGGCAAAGCGGTGCAAGTCGGACCGTCCATGCTTATAAACCCTATTGGTTTCATTGGGTGGCAGGGCTTGAGATGTCATTTCATCTCAATGTAGGGTAAAAGTCCACCAAAACTGGAAGCAATGTCTCCAAAATCACCTTTACAGTGTTGACGGGTACGTTAAACCTCAAATCAAACAAATTTAAACATCTTGACATACCATTACCACTTTTGTATACCTTCTCTGTCTCCTATGTCTCTCTGCTGACCGTATTTAACCCTTGTCCTGCTGAATATTCAAATATACCACACCCACTACTGATTATCAACCAATCAGATTACTTGATGCAAATTATTGCAACAAATTCACAATCTGAATGGCAAACAATGTAGATCCTGATCAGATGGCTTCATCAGAAGCCATCTGATCTGGATCTACATTGTTTGAAAGGTATGGCATATCCGAGATCAGCAGGACAAGGGTTAATACCACTTTTGAACAGTCCCACAGTTGGTCTCCCATAGAGCACACTGGATGTAGAAAACACAAAGAAAATGTACCTGAAACCTTCTAAATACCCTTTTAACCCTTGTCCTGCTGAATATTTATATATGCCACACCCACTACCGATTATCAACCAATCAGATTACTTGATGCAAATTATTGCAACAAATTCACAATCTGAATGGCAAACAATGTAGATCCTGATCAGATGGCTTCGTCAGAAGCCATCTGATCTGGATCTATATTGTTTCAAAGATAAGGCATATCCGGGCTCAGCAGGACAAGGGTTAAAAGCATAATTTGAGGTAACTTTAGGTGGTCTTGACCCTTTTTGTACCAAATAGAATATTCCACTTTATATATAGCAGGAGTCCATTTCAAACTTTAGGGGTGTCAGGTTGTGTTTTCTTCAAAATCTACTTGGAAAATGTCCCCTCATCCAAGCTTTAGTGCCGGATGAAGGGCATTATTGGAGTAATGCCGGAGGCCGAGCAAGTATATACCCTCCCATTTGGGTTATATTTATAGATAAACTACTACATTCCCCCCCCCTTTCTTTTTGTATAATGCAACAAAACAAGTGAGTCTTTAAATCTATGATCCAGCGTGGCACTGGAGGTTTCCATTGACAGTTGTCACGTGACTAGGTGTACTTGTTTTTACTTTAAACGGCGCGCCGCACTGAACGAAGTGCTATCGGTATACTTGCAAAGGCCAAAGGCATTGCGAAAATAATGGCTGAACTTTTGGCAAATAGTGTAGGCCCTGATCTGCGGCTTCTGATCTTGACTTGCACTGTTTGCCAATTGCCTGTTTTGGGGTTTCCAGTACAAAATGGGTTAATAGCGGAAATTTACTGTTTTTGTTTTCTGAGAGACAGGCCTGAGCAAACAGTGTAAACCCACATTAGACTCCACAGAATGCAATGTCTAATCAGTCTACACTGTTTGCCACTTATCTAGCTTTTCTTAGACATAGCGCCGAGCAGTAAATTGTACTTGTTCAGATTTTAGAACAAATACGGTAAGGAGTTGAGGTGTGTGATAATTACAGTAGAACTTCGATGGCTCAAACACTGATGGCTCATTTACCATGGATGTGTCGAACCCATTCTTGAGCCCCTAGCGAAATCCTCTACATAAGAAATAGTGGGGGATGATTAATGAGATTTTAGTCTTTTATCTTGCAAATGAATTCTGTGTGTACTCATTGAGGCGATTCTAATGAGTACAGACAGCATACATTTTCATTACAGAACACCGAAAAGATGTCTAAAAGTATCTCATTATGCCTCCTGATAGTAACCTCAGTGGCTCGACCTACCCCTGTCTCGAACAGATTTTCGAGGTCCCAAAGGTGTTCGAGCCATTGGAGTTCTAACGTATGTTGTTGTTCTGTACTGTTTCAGGGTTACTATGAGTATATCGTGAGTACACCTTCTGTCAACATAACAAGACCAGAAATGGACTGTCTGTTTGGCAATATAGTGGACATCTACAACTTCAGCTGGTAAGTAATAGCTGGGGTAGGATTTGGTTTGGATTCAATTCAGTTTGACGGCCCACTCAACACTATTAAGGTCACGCTGAGCGGGTCACTTTACCTTAACACACTTTTCCAGTGCAGCCTTATAGTACATAAGTATTTAACCAGTAATAGTGCACAATCTCTCACCAGAAACTGACAACTGCTCTGCATGAATCACAGAAGGGAGAGAATGACATGATGAGTCCCCGTGAATGTTGCTCAACCC
The DNA here is from genome assembly GCA_963580285.1 of Lucinisca nassula. Classification (NCBI taxonomy): domain Eukaryota; kingdom Metazoa; phylum Mollusca; class Bivalvia; order Lucinida; family Lucinidae; genus Lucinisca; species Lucinisca nassula. The sequence continues at coordinate 39,522,946 of OY757012.1, forward strand.
AGCTGGGATTGAGCTTGTTGTAGGCACATTTATTCGGAGCAAGTATCATGCTCATAAGAAATCAAGTACACTCCATCGGATGAGGTTCTCATATACAGGAGGGATTGTTCCTTCTTATAAGGGCACAGGTTTTACCCACATTACCGGCTGTTTGATTTTACATCAGGAAATGACGTTAAAAATTGAGGATCTTTCAGATACCAGTCTTCAACAGGTCCCCTTCTCCTGTTTCATCACAATTTTGTGCATACTAGACCCAATCCATCAAAACAACTACTGGTAGCCATAATATGGGTAGCTACACAACCTATCACTTTTATCCCACAAAGTACAAACTGAGCGCTATTGTCTTGTAGTTCTTTTTTTTTATGTGTCTTAAATGGTTCACGGTCAGATCACGTGACTGCCATACATGGATTTGGAAGTCACATGACACATAATACTTCCAGTAGAAAATGGCAGAAGATGTCTTGCCTAAAATGTGTCCAAGTATGAGCAGAGTCGGTTCAGGTTTAAGGAAATTATGGCTGCCGAAATAAGGGTACCCCCTCCAAAGGGCGAGTATTGAATAGTGCTCAGCATGCTAAAGGTTAATGAAGATTTGACCAACATCTTGATGTTTGTTTCTTTTTTCAGTCATTTCTTGGAGGACTTGGAATCTTGTGGAATGGACCCCATCCAGGTTGCAGAGTGTTTTGTTAAAAATAACCAAGGCTTTGTGATCTACGCTGACTACTGTACCAACTACCCCAGGTAACATAACCCCTCAACTGCCCCCAGGTAACCTAACCCATCAATTGCTAATCATGATTAGTAGACAACATTTTCAAACTGTATTTTTCTTATTTCTCAGTGAAAATAAGGTTAGACATTACATGTGAATCGGCTGCTTTGCAGACAATTCACATGTAATGTCAAGCTTAATTGTCGTCTGCTCCAGACATTTATGTAGCAGTTGAAGGGTTAAAACAATAGACCCGACACACAAGAAAGGATACTCTCTACTTTCATAACCCTGAAGCTGCCGAGACTGCATCTTAAAAATGTTGTCTGTTTTTGTCGTCTGCTGAATCTGCTTGGAAACTTTTCAAACATATTTTAGCATGCTGGCAAACACTGTGGACCCAGATCAGACTGCTCCTAGAGGAGCAGTCTGATCTGGGTCCACACTGTTTCCAACAATGACTTTTAAATTAAATGGCAGACGGCAAAGCAGACGACAGTTGTGGTGATTGGCATGTTATGGGTTGAGCCCATTTTACTATGTAAAGTAGGAGTCCATTTCAAAATTGAGGGGTGTCAAGGTTGAGTCTGTTTCAGAAATTCAGGTAGAGATTTTGTTGAGCTTTTACTAACAGTGAAGCCCTGATCAGACACCACATTCTGTGATGTCTGATCTGGGCGTACATTTTTTGTCAGGTATCTAATTTGGGGTTTCCCATCTGAAAGGGGTTATTCAACTTGAAAGCAACAATTAAAGGCTCTCTTGAGACTGTAACTCATTATCATTTTTCTTTTACAGATTGAAATTTAGCACCTATGCCTTAACCCTTATCCCGCTGAAAGGGACAACCCCTGTCTTTGCATACAGTGTAGATGATTCAGATCAGATGGCTTCTGAAACTGAATGACAGTGTAGATCCTGATCAGATGGCTTCTCAGCCATCTGATCAGGATCTACACTGTTATTCAGTTTGAAAATTTGAATGAATGCAGTATATATCATATCACGATCTTATCAATTAATTTGATTGGTTGATAATCAGAAATGGGTGTGGCTGATAAATTTGTTCAAGGGATAAGGTTTAAGTCATTTTCATATGTGATAAGTACCCTTTTTCTTTCAAGCGCGCGCAACGCAAATACATGAATATGATTATTTAGTCATGAAGATGTGAAACATAGTTTTACAGCTTTGGGCAAAAATGTTTTGAATGTTAATTTATCTGATTTAAACAGTCTGAATGATCTTCCTTGTGTAATCATGAAATCAGAGACTTTTAAGAAAACTTATCTGTTCAAAATTGAAAATAAGAAATAACACAGTCTGGCGTCTAATGATGTTTTATGCATATGTATGTTGACCTTTTACCATTGTACATGTATTTAATTTGGTTACTGTAACAGTGCACACACAACATCAAGATTAGGGCAGTAACATTCATAGAAAGCCATATGTCACTTTATTTTTAGCTCACCTGAGCCAAAGGCTTAAGGTGAGCTTTTGTGACTGCTCTGTATCATTTGCCGTGTGTCGTCTGCCGTGGGTCCATCAACAATTTACTCCCTAACTGTTAAATGGATTTTAGTATTATTTCACAAAAATTGTCCTTAGGTGACGCTCTGCCAGAAATGCTAAAATGGCTCCATTCTGCTAAACAAAATTGCCACCATAGCAGAAAATAGGAAAGCCTTTAAATGACATCTCCTCCTAAGCCACTAGCTCAATTTCAAAATGAATTCACAGAAATATTCCGTGGGTGACTCTCTACCAAAATTGATAAAAACTTTCTGCTCTCCTGAACAAAATGGCTGCCAGAGCTAAAAATAGAAAAACTTTCAAAAGACATCTCTTCCTAGGCCAATTGCCCAAAGTCAAAATAATTTCACAGAAATGGTCCTTGGGTGACACCCTCTATCAAAATTGCTAAAACCCTTCAACTCCGCTGAATGAAATGGCCACCGGGGCTAAAAATAGAAAAACCTTAAAATGACATCTCCTAGCCCATTAGGCTGATTTCAAAATAATTTCACTGAAATGTTCCTTTATCAAAATTGCTAAAATTGTCCCTCTCCACTGAACATAAAGCCTGCCAGGGCTAAATATTGAAAACCTTTCAACGATACCTCCTACGCCAATTGCCCAGTTTCAAAATTATTTCATAGGAATGGTCCTTGGGTGATCCCCTACCAAAATTGCTAAAATCCTTCTGCTGCACTGAAAAAAACAAGGCTACCAGAGCTAAAAATAGAAAAACCTTTAAATGACATCTCCTAACCTAACAGCCTGATTTCAAAGTAATATTTGGTTGACCCTCTCTCAAAACTACTAAAGTCGTTCTGCTCCCGCAGAACAAAATGGCCAGGAGAGCTAAAAATTGAAAAAAGCTTTAATCTTCTAGGCCAATGACCCAATTTCAATTGCCAAAATTGCTAAAATTGATCCGCTCTGCTGAACTTACTTATTTATAAGAGGAATCTCCCTGAATAGGGGTTCTGCTTTTAATACAGGGAACAAATCATTTTAAGACTAGAATCGCGCAGTCGATGGCACGCCATCGCATATCCCCACGCTTTTTTAAAGATACGCCACTATATAAGTTCTCAATTGCAACTCCCACCCAATCTTAAGATCAAAATTCCGAAAGTGTCATGCACTCCTCAGACCAAAGACCGATCAGTTCCCAAAGTTTCATGTTTCTATCTGAAACGGCATAGGAGGAGTTATCCGGTAATCGTTAAAAAGGGGGTTATGGCGGTGAAAATCCAAGTTTTTGACCTCTGGTGACCTCAAACCTGACCCTAGGGATCAAATTTTGATTGTTATGTATTTTACTCATTATGCCGTTCGATTTGATATGTCACACGACCAGGTTCTGAAAACTTTGATTTTTTACCCCCGGGGCACCCCACCCCCTGGCCTGGCCCCTAGGGGTAGGATCAAAATTCCGAAAGTGTCATGCACTCCTCAGACCAAAGACCTGTCAGTTTCCAAAGTGACATGTTTCTATCTGAAACGGTGTAGGAGGAGTTATCCGGTAATCGTTAAAAAGGGGGTTATGGGGGTGAAAATCCAAGTTTTTGACCTCTGGTGACCTCAAACCTGACCCTTGGGGTCAAATTTTGAATATTATGTATTCTACTCGTGATGCCATTTGATTTGATATGTCACACGACCAGGTTCTGAAAACTTTGATTTTTTACCCCGGGGGTACCCAACCCCCTGGCCTGGCCCCTAGGGGTAGGACCAAAATTCCGAAAGTGTCATGCACTCCTCAGACCAAAGACCTATCAGTTCCCAAAGTTTCATGTTTCTATCTGAAATGGTGTAGGAGGAGTTATCTGGTAATCGTTAAAAAGGGGGTTATGGGGGTGAAAATCCAAGTTTTTGACCTCTGGTGACCTCAAACCTGACCCTAGGGGTCAAATTTTGATTGTTATGTATTCTACTCATTATGCCATTCGATTTGATATGTCACACGACCAGGTTCTGAAAACTTTGACTTTTTACCCCCGGGGCACCCCACCCCCTGGCCTGGCCCCTAGGGGTAGGATCAAAATTCCGAAAGTGTCATGCACTCCTCAGACCAAAGACCTATCAGTTCCCAAAGTTTTAAGTTTCTAGCTGTAAGAGTGTGGGAGGAGTTGTCCGGTAAGACGGACGGACGGACGGACGTACGGACGACGAAGACAATTACAATATCCCGACTTTTTCTTCGAAAAGCGTGGGGATAATTACTGTTATTGAAGGAAACAAAAGTAGTTTTGCCTCCCCTGAAGATGTATCAAACCCACTTAGGTCTCAGAAGGTCAGCTTTGCTTTAGAATTAGTTAGTTTTGTTGTAACAGTCAACACAGGTTACCCAACCATGCTTAGCCTGGGCAGGCTTATCTGGGTCCACACACTTTTAAATTAACCAGCAGACCGCAAAGCAGACCACAATTGTTGTGATTGGTATCTTTAGGGTTAAAAATGAAACCTTGTATAAATTGTCAACTTGATATTTAAGTGTATTGATGTGCATTTAGCATCTGCAGTAACTTTAGAAATAAAAAAACGCTGCATGCAAATGACACACATTATTTTATGAGAGCAAATAGGAAATAGTTCTTCTGTACTTATTTTACCTTGGAACCATACGTTTTTTTTTTTGTTTTTTTTCACATTAGAATTGATCACTCCATTAATTTTGAGATAGAAAAAAAATATAATACTGGGTACTAAAAATATTTCATATTGTTTTTGCCACCTAAAATAAAGTGATTGAAGCTCCTATTTCATTCGTACATTTTCGTGAGAATATATGCTCACTGCATACAGCTTGACAATTGTCCTTTAGCCTTTAAACACTGCGGAAAAATTCTCGAACATACAACAGTCTGATTTATTTATTATTTTTCAGAGAAAAAAAGCTTGACATTCACGTGAATCATCACCAGCAGATGATTCACATGTAATGTCAAGTGTCAAGGTCACAGAATTAGAAATTTTGTTTAAAATTTAGAGCTTATATTTTCCAAGGCAAATGATGGATTTGGTTCAACTTTGGTATGAGGATAGAAATAGGACCAAAGTTTTATTCAGCATCACCTTTGCCCACGCCTATGATCCCAAGGTGATGGTCACAGACTTTAATGGTAAAGTTTTTAAGACCTCATATTTTCACAATCAAATGAAGGATATGGTTCATAATTGATATGATGATAGATAAAGGTCCAAAGGTTTATTTGCATTATCCTCAACTATGCCTTTCACCTCAAGGACACTTCCAGGTGAGCTACACTGTCTAATGACAGCTCTTGTTTTCTTTTACAGTGCTGTAGCAGTTCTGACTAAAGTGATGCATGACACCCACCTCTCTGAAGTGTTCAAACAACGACAACTTGCGATAGGGCACAGTCTGCCTCTTGGGGCATATCTCCTGAAACCAGTCCAGCGAGTTCTCAAATATCATCTGCTTCTTCAGGTATGTTCCTGGTGATACATATGGGTCCTATATTTTAACTCAAAAGACACGAAGAAAAACTGCATCTGAAAATGTTGTCTATTTATGCCGTCTGCTGCATCTTCTTGCAAACTTTTCAAACATAATTTTGCATACCTGCAAACAGCAGGAGCAGTCTGATCTTGGTCCACACTGTTTGCAATATGGACTTTGGGCCTGCACTGTTTTCCAACAACTCGTTTTATGGCTACCCATATAAAACGGGTTAACCCTTTACCCTGCTGTTCACGACAACCCTTTATATTTGTAAACATCAGATGGCTTCTCAAGAATCTGATCAGATCTGCACTGTTTGACATACAGTTTCTGAATTTGTAGGAATAAATTGCATCAAGTAATCTGATTGGTTGAAAGTCACAAATGGGTGGGGCCAAAATCAATATTCAGCAGGATAAGGGTTAAGTATCTGAGAACCTCTTTATAACACTTTTGTTAGTGTCCAAAGCAGAAACCCTGTCAGTTAATCAGCTGTACAATTGTGTTGTATCTAAACAAAAATGTAAAGAATACACAGACAAAATGGCCGTTTATCTGTATAAACTATGGATCCAATTCTAAACCGTGTTGTATCCAAAACTGTGTTATAATTAATAATGTTACAAAGATGTTTAGGTACATAGTTTTTAGTCAGTTGTTTGTCAATCGTCCCAAAGTTACTAAGCGCAAGGAGCTCATCACTGATTTATATGAAATCCAGGTAGCGGCTATTTATAGAAACAACCATGCTATTCTTATAGTGTTGCAAAACAGGGTGATCTGCAGGATCTGGACATGAATCATGTGTTGGGTACCCAGATCAGATGCCATATAATGTGATGTCTGATCAGGGTCTACACTGTTTGCTTACAGTCTTACCGGTAAGTCCTCATCTGGGACAATTTTTCCAACTTACACTCAGTTTTTTGATTTGACAATTCAGCATGACAAATATAGTTGTTTCATACACTCATAATAGACACATTGTTAGGGTGTTAAGCTCTTCTCTCCTATTTCATTTTTGATTAATTGTTTGTGCTAAATATTGTCTACGTTTGTCTAGGTTTCAGTTGGCCCCTATTGTCCTTGCCCCACAAAAGAAACTCAATATGGCATGCACTAAAAATTGCATGACATGTTTACATAATCACAGTTGTAAAAGTACAGTAAAATTCCTATATTAAGACCACCTTTGGGACTGTTCAAAAGTGGTCTTTAAGACCACTTTTGAACAGTCCATGACCAGCTGACACTGAGGGCAGAGATCACGAAGAAAAAATAAGTGCACCCTTCAAAATAAGCTTTTTATAGCAGAATTAGTCTTAATTTTAGGTGGTCTTAATCGTGGAATTTCACTGTACATGTATAATTATGTTACAATGAAGTAGTGTAAAGTCTAGACTACACCACAACCCCTTTATAACACTATTAATGGGGTCCAAAGCAGAAACTGTGTTACTTAAACAACCGTGTTTTATCCAAACAAAACAGCCCCTGACCATCGGGGCTTGAAGAAATAGATGGGCTGCATGATACTTCCACGCAGAGCTGAAACCGAAACGCGCAAGAGTACTGGTAAACCGCTTGGGGGATCTGAGCCTGCCAAGAATGCAGTGCGAGCGGGCCCTTCCATGCTTATAAACTATATTGGTTTCATTGGGCGGCAGGGCTTGAGATGTCATTTCATCTCAAAGTCGGGTAAAAGTCCCACAAAAATTGGAAGCAACGTCTCCAAAATGACCTTTACAGTGTTGATGGGGACGTTAAACTTCAAATCAAACAAACAAAAATGTGTAAACTATTATAGAAAAATGACATTTTTGGAATCCATCTTGAAACTGTGTTATATCCAAACCATGTTATAATGAACCATGTTATAATGAGGTTGTGGTGTATTTTCACATTTTTGTTCCACAGAAACAGGTCATGCTTGACATTTAATGTGGCTCATTTGCTGGCAGATGATTCTTGTGAAATGTTTGTCTGATTTTTTCTGAAAAAATTAGAAGAAAAACAAAAGAACTTGGAACATGTAAAAATCAAGAGGCACCACTGTTTCACATGAAATGTCATGTCTGATTTTCTTTGGAAAATAAGAAACCCCAAAGTAAAGAGGCACCAGAAAGTTTGTCATTTCTGTTGTAAGTTGCATTTTGTTTCACTGCCTTCAAACTTTGAATGGGTATCCAGTCCAAACAGCAAAGGCGTAGGGGTTGGGTTCCAGCTTTCATATGTGTTACCAAAGACAGGGTCCTGCTCTTCAGCCATTGCTTCTATGGTTGGAGGAGACACTCTGTAGCCCAATGATAAACCCTAAAGCCACCAATCTGAACTTCTGAAGATGTCATTTGACGTGTGATCTGAAGTCGGCCCAAATTACAGACCCAAAGTACCAAGGGCTGCATCAGACACGGGCAGATGTTGTTCTTTAACGCTTACGTTGCTGAGAAAAACTGCATCTGAAAATGTTGGATGTTTGTGTTGTCTGCTGCATCTTCTTGCAAACTTTTCAAACATATTTTTGCATACAGGCAAATAGTGTGGTCTGATCTGGGTCCACACTGTTTGCAACAATGACTTTTAAAGTACCCAGCACACAACAGAGCAGATGACAGTTGATGTGATTGGCATTTGATTGGTTAAAATAAATATGCATTAATTGTTTATGAAAATTCTCCTTTACTATTTGAATGCATAACTAAGAACATGAAATCAGCAAGTTTCCTTTTCTGTTTTCAGAACATTTTGAAACACTACAGTAAATCGGATCCTGGTTATGAGAAGTTGAAGGCGGCTTTCGATCACATGACAGATATGTCTCACCAGATAAATGAGATGAAAAGAAAACACGAGCATGCTGTACGTGTGCAGGAGATACAGAGCCAGCTGGAAGATTATGACGGCGAAGATTTTACGAGGCTTGGAGAGCTTGTTTTAGAGGTATAGTGTTGATACCTAACATAACGACAGAATACTTTTAAGAAAATCAGAGCCCATTGATCAAAGTTTAGCTTATTGAGCTTGTTAGTTGTCAAAATGATAACTGTTCTGGGAAGTTTGATATCTATTATCTAGGTATTTTTTGTTGAAAAATGTGAGTAGCCTCACATTATTAGTATTTATGTGGAATTATTATACCCGCGGCATACGAAGTATGCTATGGGGGTATATAGTTTTCGTCCTGCCTTTCATCTGTCTGTCCGTGTGTCCCTCTTTCCGTCTGGGCGAACATGTCAGGTTAGGGGCTAGTGTCCTGATTGGAAAACAATAGAAAATGATTGGTAAGTAATAGGTTTATTCCGTAAATAAAAGGTTTAGGAGGTTAGCCCCTAAACCAAACAAAAGAAAATAACAAAAGAAATAGCCCTTAAACCGACATGTTGCAACGTCCGTCTGTCCGTTAACATTTTGGTTAAAGTTTTACGTCAAAGTTTACAGATTGTATCTTCTGAACCCTTTGATAGATTTAGTTGATACTTACACTGAAGTTACATACTGGTCCAAAGATTTCATTGATGCATGTCCCACCCCCCACAATGACCTTGGGGTAAAGGTCACAGACTTAGAAATTTTACATTTGGTTGAAGTTTTATGACAAAGTTTATAGATCCCTGTATGTCCTAAACTCAAAGACAAATCCAATTGATACTTGCATCGATCTTGCATACCAGTCCAAATATTTCATTGATGCATAACCCACCCTGCTGCTTCAGTAACATTGATGCCCCCACCCCCTCGTTAACTTTGATGCCTTCAATCCCTTGGTCCATATAGAAATTTTATCTTTGGTTTAGCTTTTACAAGCACATTTATAGAATCTTATAGCTTCCAGTTTATTACATACAATTAAGCTCTAAAGATATATTAGAGGGTTGCGCTGGCCGGGGGGTATACGTGACCCACTGGTCGCTTTCTCTAGTTTGATCAAAGTTTTAATGGCATAAAGTAAGGGAAACAACTGCATATTAGGAAAATCAATGTTTATACACAAAGGTTGTCTGTTCTGATTTAATATTGTACATACTTAACAACTTCAGTGAGGTGATTCTGGTAGGTATCCATCGCAGGCAAAGGGATTTTGTCAAATGAAATGTCATGACTTTTTGCTCATAGCACCAGATAAGGAGTTACAGGGATAACTTCAGAGTAGTTTTGACAATTTTCTTTATTTTTTACCAGAAGCTTGTTGTGTGTACCCGTTAGAATCTTTGCATATGTTTCAATGGAGCAATTAGAAAAAAAGTCCGAGATTCAACCTCATTACTCTTCTGTGCCTTGCGCTATTTATATAATCCATAAATTTTTGTTTGTATTGGGCATGCAGGTTCAACAAGCATAAAGTACAAGGGCCAGTTGTTCAAAACTAATGACATTGTTAGTTAACATACCGTTAAAACTTTGATCATTTATTATGGCAAATATGCTAATATTTTTGCTGACAAAATGTGAGCAGCTTTTGCTGAACTTGCTAGAACAGTTATCAATATGGCCACTAATTAAGCTAGCGATGCTTTGAACAACTGGGCCCAGGTCCCAGGAAGAGTCGAGTGTACGTGCAGTCACGCAAAATGCGGGATAATATGAGTAAGAGATCAATTTTGCTTGCAAAAACCACGCAGAACACTCACGATTTGCTTGCGAGTCCCTCATAAATTACTCTCAAAAATGTGTGTAGGGTATTGCAACCATGTGTGTGAAGTTTATTTCTCCAAAACCTTTCTTCTCAAGTGATCAGGAATTTATATAGCAATTGAAGGTTAAAATTCATTTATTGTTTCTTTGTAGGCTTCATTTCGTATGCATGGAATAAAGGCGTCTCGACAGATATTTTTATTTGAGAGGGGAGTAATCATTGCTAAAAGGAAAGAAGACGGAATGCTGAGTTGTAAAGTCTATATTCCAGTAAGTGTCAGTTTCCGGTTAACGGTATTTTTTTTTTCCTATTTTTCAGCAAAAACAAAGCTAGACACTACATGTGCATCGTCTGCAAGGCAGACGATTCACATGAAATATCAAGCCTTATTTTCACTGAAAAATAAAGAGGAAGGAAGTTGGAATGCTGAGTTGTAAAGTCTGTTTGCCTGTGTCAGCTTCCAAATAGCCATTCAAATAAAAATCAAAACATGAGTTCCTTTAAGAGCAATGAAAACATTCATAAGAAAGTGCAATTTTGCGAATTTCGAATAGGCAGTCGATTCAAAGACTGATATAAATCAAAATCGGGTCCAAATAATTAAAAACCTGTCTAGAATATGAGTCTAAACCAATAATTTATTTCTGATTTCTCAGAATATTCAAGCTGATCTCAAAGGACCAAAAGTAAAATATAAACTGCACTATGGTTGATGTACAGGGAGACGTTTTACGGCCGCCACACGGCACAACACCAGCTGCAGTGAAGGCAAATAAAAATCAAAACATGAGTTCCTTTAAGAGCAATGAAAACCTAGGCACTTTGAGTAGACAGAACTTTCAAGGTATGTGCTCTTAATTTCAGATAAAATAAGGCTTGGCAATAAATGGGAATCAGCAGATGATTTACATGAAATGTCAATCCTCTTTTTTGATGAAAAGTAATTAAATTTCTGCAGGACCACTGTTAGAAATATTTTGCTTTCCTTCCACAATGGGGGGCTAACCTTAAAGAAAAGAGAGGGAGCCAATAAGGTCTTCCCATCAGAACTGAGGTCAGTAACAGTTTTTCATGGAAATAGATCATGGACTCTTTTCTATGATCATTCTCTCCCTTCTGTAGATTCAAGAAGGGCAGTTGCCATGTTTCTGGCAAAAAGATGTGCATTGTCTGCTCAGAAAAAGTGTATTTAGGTAAACCGACTGGCTCCATATTACCTAAATAATGTTGACTGGGCTGTAAACTGTAAACAAACCATTAGGATAATATACGCGCATACTTGATTCACTGTTCCATTTGCACTGATCAGTGTTCTGTTCAATCAAGTAGTTGTCACGTGGTACCGTGCAGTGTTCTGGTGATACACTTTTTGACTCTACTCTTGACTAGGTGTGAAGTGCCCGGATGATGGAGCAGTGCACCAGCCTCGTTTTCAAATTCAAGACATTTTGCATTTGTAGCTTCCCACCAGAATCGGGAAGCGTAGATAAATCTTGAAAACGTTTCAGATCATAAAAAAAACATTGATTTAAATACCTTTCAAACTGCATTCACTAAGAGTATGCTTTAAATTCTTAGTCACAGTTCTGCACCACACTTGATTCACCAGAGCAAGGTTCAGTCAAAGTTCGGCACCATACTTTATTCACCGGAGCAAGGTCCAGTGCAATGTTCCATGTTTTGTTCGATTTTGGGATACATTAATTACTTGAATGGCTGATCTTTTGAAACTGAATGATTTTGAGTGATTTCAGTCAGGTAGCTAATAAAATAAACAAATGCATGTAAGAAAATAGACTAAGCGCCGTATGTAGGGAAGCTGTGTATGTTCTGTGCTTGATTCAAAACAGACGACACACTCTTACGTCATGGGAATATTGCATTGCACTGTATTTAAAAACAGAACAGTCATGTGACAGTGCGACGTTCAGGAATAGTAAGAACAGCTGAATCAAGTACGCCCGTAGCCTGTGTTGTGTAGTGCATTTGTCATAGTCTTATTTCTCACCATCAAAATCCTCTTTAGGACTTGCTGTAATTCTCCTAAAATTGTAACAAATTTGTTTCACGATCCAGCAAGGAGTCCAAAAGGTACAGACAGAATGGCAAACGAAGTAGACCCTGATCAGACTGCTCCTTCAGGAGCAGTCTGATCTAGGTTTGCACTGTTTGCTTAGGCCTATCTGTCCCAATACTAGGATCATTACGGTGGATTGCATGCACTAGGTAGTTTGTTTGTTTGCCTGGGAGTTTTATGGTCCAGTCAACACTATTTAGGTCATTTTTGAGCCGGTCAGTTTACCTATCCACACCTTTTCTGGGCAGGCTTATACATAAATGGGTAACCAGTACAGTGCACTTTCTTTCGCCAGAAACTGACAACTGCCCTTCTTGAATCAGTGGAAGGGAGAGAATGACCGTAGAAAATATTTCATGATCAATCTCCACGAAAGAATGTTGCCGACGCTGGCAGGTATCGAACCTGCATTCTCCTGATCACCAGTCAGACGCGCATCTGACTGAGCTATCAAGGCTGGAGGCGCTAGGTAGAGAAGTTCTAACAAGTACCCATAATCTATGTTTTAAGCAAAACTAAAGAAAATAATGTATTTCTTTATAAACTCCAAATTTCTCCGTACAAAGTGGGGTTTACAAGGGTTTTGATTTATCAGTCTTTATAAGAGATGCTGTTAACATGATCTGCCTGTCCATAGAATTTTTATACACCACAACCTCTTTATAGCACTATTAATGGAGTCCAAAGCAGAAACCATATTGTTATATCCAAACAATTTGGGATCCATCTTGAAATCGTGTTATATCAAAACCATGTAATAATGGACCGTTTTATAATGAGGTTGTGGTGTATGTGGATAATTTCTTTACAGTGTGCCACTCTGATGTTAGTTGAGAGTATCCCCGGAGAGCCTCTAAACTTCCAGATCCTGCCTTTCAACAATCCCAAGCTTACACATACTATACATGTAAGTTTAAGATAGGTAGATTATTTTAAGCCTTGTCCTGCTGAATAAATTAATTTAGCCATGTCCATTTCTAACTTTCAGTCAATCAGATTACTTGATGTAATTTAGTCATACAGCTTTACTAACTGAATGTCAAACAGTAGATACTGATCAAATGGCTTATTCAGAAGTTGTTCAAAGAAACGTTAGCTTAACGAGCTCATTAGCGGTCAAATTGTTTACAATAAATGAAATTTACGTACATGCATATTTTGCTGAAAAAATGCTCACATGTATTCTGCAAAAATATTAAAGTTGATTTGTTATCTTTTTTTGCCACATTTTTCGGGGATAACTTTTTTATTTTTGATTTTTGATCAATACATTGAGCAAGAAAGTTGTTGAGGACAAGCTCCTCCAACTTCTTGTTAAGGATTCCGCCTCTTGAATGGTATACCTTTAGCTCTAATTAAATCATACTACTATTTGCCTTATTAAATAATCAAAGTTTTAACAATATATTAATGACATATTAGTTTTGAACAACTGGTCCCTGTTCTGTTTCTACACAGCAAAGATAGAGCATATCCTGGTTCAGCAGGACAAGGGTTAGTTCTGTGAATCTATTTGTAGTTTCATGTTACTATTTTTATCCTACTGTTCATACACCACAACTTACCATACTTGTTCGAAAATTTCAACAAGCTGTGTTGTCTCTAAAAATAGCTGGATGAGTGGCAAACAGTGTAGGTAAGATGATGATATGCTGCATTCTGTTGCATTTCATCTGGGTCTACACTGTTTGCTCATACATACAGTAAATATGATATATGCACAAGTTTCTAAAGACCTCCATTTTGCTTATACCTGGAACAAAAATATTTATACAGAAAATTTCTGCACAGACTTAAAATCATGCATGATATACCCTGCAAAGTTTGCAGAAGATTTGACTCCAGCTTCAAAGGGAATTTTAGTCTTGTCAGAGCAAACCTCCCCTGCAGTAAGAAAAAAAAGCTCCTGTTCACAGGTTAGTACACTGCAACCTCGTTATAACGCGGGTGGTGGGGTCCAAGAACCCCAACCGCGTTAGTGGTGATCACCGCGTTATAAATTTGGGGACACCGGCAAGCCCAGATCAGACACCTCAGAAAGACGCCGCAGACATCTGATTTGGATTTACACTGTTTGATGATTTATAACGGCTCAATTATGACACTATTGTTAATCCCTGTCATATAATTGCCACCCTGCGGTGCATGTCGATAAGGTGTGAAAATATGGTCAAGTTATGTCTCTAATTTGCGTTTATTCCCCGATCATAAAATTTAATCCGCAATCAATGTGAAAATTATTTAATTGCTCCTAAGACGAGTTGCTACGACTATTCTACTATCTCGTGAATGATTATGTTTTGGCGCCAAATAGCAGACGCTTGGCGAGGAAAGTTGGAGAAAAATTCGTGTTAACACATCTGTATGCTGTTGTTGGTTATTGACACGGAGCTTACAGAAAGCCCTGTTTTCCACAACCGTTTTGCTATCGAGAATTTTTTTACCGTTTCCAAACAATTAATGAAAGAGATACGCCCCATTAAGATAAAACAATAGACACATGTGGGGTTGCTGGGGTCCGATGACGTCATTTACCGATCGCGTGCAGAAAAAAACTGTAGCGGTGGTTTCATCTCATTGATTCGCGCCCGTCAATTTCGGACGCTTGGAAAAAATCGGCCGATTCGCCCCAGTCAATTTCGGATGCGCGGAAGTTCTATGCGCCGGATTCAAGTGTGCGGGTTGTCAAAGATCTATTTCGGCTAATCGGCCGATTCGCCCCAGTCAATTTCGGACGCTGGAAAAGAAATCGGCCGGTTCGCCCCAGTAAATTTCGGATGCGCGGAAGCTCTACTATGCCACGGATTCAAGTCTGCGGCTTGTCGCAAATCTATTTCAGCGAATCGGCTGATTCGCCCCCGTCACTTTCGGACGCTCGAAAAAATCTGCCGGTTCGCCCCAGTCAATTTCGGACGCGCGGAATCTCGCCCGACGGAAAAAATCGGGAGCCATGGAACAACCGCGTTATACTGATTTCCGCGCTTAAACGATCAGCGCTATAACGAGGTTGCAGTGTAGTTATCTTGCTTGGTGTAGTCTGATCTGGGTCCACACTGTTTGCAACAGTTATTTTTAAAGTATCCAGGAGATGACAAAACAGATGACAATTATTTTTGTGATTGGCATCTTAAAATTCAACTGTCATTTTCAAGTAATTGCCAATGATTCCTTTGCTTGTATAGGCTCGTAACTTGGACCAGAAGAGAAAATGGTGTCGAGAGATCAAGAGACTGATGTTAGAAAGCTACTCTAAAAAGATACCAGAGAATGTGAAAGATCTAATCATACAGAAGCTGGGCAAGAGCAAAGAGGAAGAGGGTGAGTGTGCAGAATGCTTTCATTTTAATAACTGTACAGTCAATTCCCTTTACACCAACATTTGATATAATGACAAAAAATACTGTACAGTACATAGATTTTGTGCAATATATGAACAAAAGTTATAATGACAATTGCAATTGAACAGATTCTTAGCTGAGGGTGAGACAGATAAAATATTTGTATTCATGAACATTGAATTGAATATGCTTACAAATAAATGTTATCGACATCTCTTAGAATTGCTTCAATGAGGCAATTGTTAAAAATGCCCACAACTTGTTAGACTACCAAAGCGATTCATAGAAATGTCCACACCATTTCTTTCATGGAGTCATTAAGAGGAAAAGGTCTTTTATTGCCGGTTTTACTATTCTTATTGAGATTCTTTACGGAAGCAAAATCATTATAGCAGGAACAAACACTGTCATTCTTTATTGATAGTGTAATCTGTTACCGTTAGCTAAAAGTTGGATTTTCAACCAAACATGGTCCAGGATGTTGGATTATGTTGAATTACCTTATTGATTGTAGGAAGAATTCATTGCCCTTAGACATTACATTCTAATCATAAAAACAAGCCCTAGAAAGTCCTTCTGTTTAGGGCACAGTCAGGTGCAACAGTATGGTCCTTCTGCTAATCTTGAACATGTTTGGTTGAGCATGGCTTAACCCTTACCCTGCTGAATATTTAATTTAGCCACACCCATTTATGATTTTTAACCAATCAGAATTCTTGATGTTATTCATTTCTCTATATCCATAAACTCAATGTCAAATAGTGTAGATCCTGATCAGATGGCTTCTTCAGAAGCCATCTGATCTGGATCTACACTGTTTGCAAAAATAGGGGTTTTCGCCAACAGCAGGCTAGAGGTTAAGGAGCATATATTGTATTCACCCTAAATATTCAGAAACCTCAACTCCTTACCATACTTATTTTAAAATTTGAGTGAGTGAGTGAGTTTTAGTTTTACGTCCCACCAACAGCTAAGGTCATACGGAGACAGGACCTCGGTTTAAAGACTCTTCCGAAAGTCTGGAGAAGCCCGGGATATTTTAAAATTTGAACAAGTACAATTAGCTGCTTGATGTTTTGCCTCTAGATAGCTGAATGAGTGGCAAGCAGTGTAAACCCAGATGAGATGCCGCATTGTGCGGCATCTCATCTGGGTTTACACTGTTTGCTCAGGCCTGTCTGTCCAAGTACATATGGTAAATATGGTATATTATGACACAACAAGTTCCTTGATAAACATGTGAGGAAATTCGCCCCCTTCAACACAAAAGCTGGGCCTACAAATCATGTGAAATGTCAATCCTTATTTTCCTGAAAAATTATTTAAAAGATAAAATTGCCCTCTGCTGAAGAAATTTACATAGGTTGGTCCCATGAATCAATGGCTTGTTTATTGCAGACATCATTTGTTTTTTCAGATTTTCACTAAAGTTAAGGTATGACATTACATGTGAGTGGTGTACTGGCCATGTGAATCATATGACCAGCCTTATTATCCTGAAAAATAATTTAAACAATGAAATTGCCCTCTGCTCAGGAAATTTACATGTTGCAATGGGAATGCATCAGACTTGAGATCGTGATGTAGCGGGTTTGATCAAGAGACTTTATCCACATTGCTTACTACTGGTTTCTACCCAGGAAAAAAGAGGGCCACGTAGAAGATTAGTATAGAAGTCGCAGATCAAATTGACTAGGTGGAGCTATTTAGGTGTTGTCAATATATGTCAAATTCGCCGAGTCCACCAGAAGATTCGGTAGAGTGCCTTTTGCATGCTTTCTGCAAGCGGACCAAATGGCCAACGCCACAGCTATGTTTGTGTTACAGTTGAATTCACACAATCAGGTGACTTGCTTTACCTTTTTGTTAATAGATCATTCCAAAGGCAGGTACAAACGATAGCTCCGCCTAGTCAATTTTATCTGCGACTACTATACCAGTTTACTAAATGTTTTACCCTCTATAAATAAAGTTGATTATTATTATTAATAGTAACCTGTTTGTTTCAGATTTTGCGAGTGTAGGCAGTACAGACACCAGCAAGAGCCATGTTTCAACCCCAGATTACCTGGAGAAGAGGCAGAAAGTGAGAAGAAAGTCTGGAAATATTATTGCTGGAATACCCGGTACATGATCATATTTGACCATTCTTACCCTGAGTATTTTGAGACCTCAACTCCTTACCATTCTTAAGCTAAAATTTGAACGAGTACAACTTTCTGTCAATTGTTGTGTCTAAAAAGAGCTGATTGAATGGCAAACAGTCCCTGATGAGATGCCACATCCTGCAGCATCTCATCTGGGTCTACATAGTTTCCTCAGGCCTGTCTGTCAGAATACATACTGTAAATATGTTATACACTGTTATCTGCACATAATCCTCGCGAGAGGGTGTTGCAGGATGTATAGATAGAGGGATATTCTATAATGCAAATTACATTTTATGGCTCTGCTGATGCGCCGCAGTAAAATGCATTTTCTGACCAAAAACCACTGATTTAACTCCCCAAATTCTAATTTTGAATTCAATTATATGGGCCTCCATGGCCTAGTGGATAAGAGCGCTGACTCCCAATCATCAGGTCTCTCACCGCTGTGGTTCGAGCCTGGGTCGGATCACATGTGAGATGCCAAGTTCTGCAATGGAAGGTCAGATGGTTTTTCTCTGGGTACTCTGGTTTTTGCCCACCTGATTAACGATCAGCTCAATATGAGTGAAATAATCTTGAAAAGGCCATAAAACCAAAACCAAAAGAAAAACAACAAAACAAACAACAACAACAACAAATAAATTAATGGCAAGAAGGGTGTGTCTGAAACAGTTGCAAAAATAGATAGCTTGAAAGAGGCCATAATAGAAATCTGGGTCCAGTAGTTCAAAGCATTATCATCTTAATAAGCTTATTAGTGGTCGAAATATTAACTGTTCTTGCAAGTACAGAATCTAATATTCTAATATTCTGGTGCTTTTGCTGAAAGAATGTCACGTGCATAGTTTTTTGCTACTTGCATTCTTTTCTGCAAAAATAGTAGCAGTTTGCCATATTGAGGGATGAAATGTTTATCAGTTGAAATTTTAACTAACAGTGTCATTAATTTTGAACATATGGGCCCAGTTGTTCAAAGCATCGTTAGCTTAATGAGCTTGTTAGTTGTCATATTGTTAACTCTTCTAGCAAGTACAATATTGAAAATTTTGTTATTTTTGCTGAAAAAATGTGAGCAGCTTTTGCATTTGCAAAAGCTGCTCACATTTTTTTTTCAGCAAAAATATTAGCATATTTGCCATATTTAATGATCAAAGTTTTAACGATATGTTAACTTACGACATTGTTAGTTTTGAACAACTGGCTCCTGGACCGTGATATTGTGATTGACATTAATCCAAATTTTGTCTCTTTACAGAGATGCTGAAGCAGAAGGGAAGGAGGTCACACAGTAGAACAAGGGTAAGCTCAATTTACTTTTGTATTTTACTGATAAAGAAATCCTGGCTTTTACCCAGGGCTTGAAATTCTTATTCTCTCCAGATCAAGATCAAAGTCTCACATATTTGATGTTCACTGGTTGAATACAATCTCTTGCACACCATCATAAGCAGGCCTCATATTTCCAGGCATACGCAGGATTTCAGGCTTTTAGGGCTTGATTGTTTCTTGATTTTTTTCTTGATTTCAGGGTATTGAGATTTTGATTTTTCCTCCTATATTCTGTTTAAAATGACTATTGAACACTTATCCTCTAAATAAAATAATTTTGCTACACCCATTTCTGCCTATTCACCAATCAAATTATTTGATATAATGTATTCAAGTCACCCACTGCATTACAAACAGTGTAGATCCTGATCAGATGGCTTCTTCAGAAGCCATCTGATCTGGATCTACACTGTTTGCAAAGGTAATGGTTGTCATGTGTAGCAGGATGAGGGTTAAGGCTGCAAAATCAGGTCTTTCAGGCTGTGAAAAGCTTGGTCAGTATGAGGCCTGCATAAGGTTGGCGTCACTGCACATTACATGACATCACTAAACATCCAAGTCTTCAATCAAACTGAATCATTTGAACAAAAGGTATGCCAGAAATAAACCTTAAATGGCTGTAAACTCTGGCCCTAAAGATCACAGTCCAGTGTTCTTTTGCAGTGTCTTATTTGTTTTATCATATGACGTCGCGTCTGAGAGTGTAATAACGCCATGTATTATTTTCGATAATCAACTAGTGGATTAAATATGCAAATTAGCTAGATACGCCTAGTAACGTTACATGCACAACGTCCTTAACGACATCGCGTTTACGAACGGCGGAATATTGACATTTTTGTAAACAATCGTGAATAAAATACGCTTTAAATGTCATATGATAAATAGAATCTTGCATTCGTGCTCATGTATTATTGAGTGACCTTTTCTTGTAAGTTAACTAGGAGAGCCTAGTGATGCCAAACTGTGTCTTTTGGCAAGGATTTTTCCATCCACCCTTCATATCCATGTAAGATTCTTTTATTCTTGCACACCAGACAAGGAAATCCGTGATTTTACCCTGGGATAGAAATTTGTGTTCTGACCCTGATGTTCCGACCCAAAATCGATTATAATGGACTGGATGAATACGACCTCGTATGCAACGTCGTTAAGGTTGACGTCACAGCACGTTACGTGACGTCACTAAACATTCCTGCAGTGTCAACACAATATGGCGGACGTTGGTAACCGAAGTGACTGCAGCATTAAAAATCCGCGCTAAGAAATGGAAGGTATGCAAGAAAAAGAATCCAATATGGGTGTGAGGGGTGGATAGAAAAATCTGTCCCTCGGGGTCACTGTCCCTCGGGATCACTCGGCAAGCCTCGTGATGCCGGACAGTGTCCCTCGGGACGGATTTTTCCATCCACCCCTTACACCCATGTAAGATTCTTTTATTCTTTAGTCTCCAGTTCTATGAATTAGTGCACAATGAAGCCTGCAGTAAGGCAATAGTGACCAGCAAAGACACAGATCAGCCTGTACATCCACCCACTAAGGCTAGAGTTGTCACTTATATCTCTACCCTATAGCCCAGTTCAATAACTTGATTATCCGCCCCTGCAAATTATTTCCCTTGTCTACTCTTCTTCATTTTGAAAATCGATAACGTTCCCAGTGTCGATTCCTATCTACTTACGGAGCGTAAAAATGCGGTATGTCTTAATACCGCATGTGATTCATATGCGCGCATATGACTTCAACACCGCATATGACCCGTTGCTTTTTTGTTAGGTGTCAAAAAATCTGTCATTTCAAAATGTTAGCTACGTTTACGATTAAATATGCAAAAGTTGCCAATTTTCTTTGATATGTTAGAAGCCTTATCCCCCCCCCCCCCAAAAAAAAACAGACACAAATTCAGTCCTTCTCGTCACCTTTTAGTCATGCAGAATAAGTTTCAATTTGGACAGATAAATGGAATTAATCATTATATTTCCAAACAGATCGTACTACATTTGTTGGAGATAGTTTCATTATTTTGACAGACATATATGATTATACATTATATTTAAAAACAGATCGTACTGGAACCATGCATGAGAATTCATCCACTGCGAAAATGACACAGCCTATCTGAATCATATTCGCGCATATGGGATCTAATACTGCCTACTGAAAAAAATTTCGCCTATGAACCAAGGCAGTTTGTTACATGCCTTACAATTTAATATAAACTTTAGGGAAGTATGTGATAATCATTGAACGGTGATAATGTCTTACTATTCAGCTGCAATAATACGCTTGTAGTCCTCGTCGCTAGTTTTTATGCATAATAATAATGCTTGATTATATTATTTTTTTTATTTATCTTTATTTCTTTATGTTGAAGTTACTGTAACTGAGATTGAGATTTAAATAATATTCCATTATTATACATTTAAAAATCACCCGTATTGCACATGTAGATGTACATTAATATATCCTGAACAAACAGTTTATGAACTGAAAACAGAGACAGAAGTATTTTGGTAACGTGTAAAATATTTAATTGATTTAGTTTGGTGATATATCCCTTATCCGGCAAATATCACATGCCACAAACTAATCAGAGTTCAAACCAATGCAGTTGCTTATTTAATACTGATACACACAGATTATTAAAGTATTTTGGTCCCCGAGCATCCATCATCCGAAAGCTGCAAAGATCAAACTACCGAAACAATAGAAAGGCAACTCTAGAGAACAGTAAAAGAGCGGCCGCCTTGGGATGGTATAAAATACACAGTTTAGGCAAGGTCGTATCAATGTGGATGCAACATCATGCTGTTGCATCGGCGTCGTTATGGCGTTGCTCAACATCGAGGTTGATACGATACTGCTCAAAGGCCCTGACGTTGCATGGACGTTGATATGACGTTGCTCCAGTGCGTGGTACATGTTGGTAGGATCGAGGTCTTACTGTTCCAGTATACATGTACATCAAGATCAATTTTATTTTGTGGACTTTGAAATAAAGAAAGGCTGTTCTATCTTTCAATTGATCGATCTGTCTGTCTGTCTGTCACATTTGACCATAACTGGCTGGTGAGGGATCTTCAACCTGCGCAGGGGATGATTCTCACTTCACAGGATGCCTCCTGGCAGTTGACGTCCCGATCCGCAGGGCAGTGCATTTTATGGCATTTGAGATTATCGGATTTGTTTGACACCATATTGGTGATCAATACGCACCGGAAGTAGAAAAAGCGATCAATAACCAAGGGGAGTAAAACTTGGCAGGGGAGGTAAATCATGTTATTGGAGTGGGCTATACTTTAAAAACCCTGAAAATTCGGACACCTTGAGGACTTGCCGAAATTCTCCTAAAATTTTATCAAGTTTGTTTTCGTGATCCAGCAAGGAGTCCAAACAGTGGAGACGGGATGGAAAACTGTGTAGACCCTGATCAGACTGCTCCTTCAGGAGCATTCTGATCTGGGTCTGCACTGTTTGCTTAGGCTTATCTGTCCCAATACACCTCAACCTCATTATTATAACACGGAACTACGGGTCCAACCAACGGACCATGTTAGTTAACCAAATCATGTTATAAACACTGACCGTATTTGTCTCGGATCAACCATTGACACTATGGTGATCAATAGTTTTCCAAACAAGATGATGTGCGGTCCGGTTAATAACTGTATTTCCTGACTAAAATGTGTTAAGAACTAATCAATGGCAGTAAATACCATGGCCCATCAAGTCAAACAGTCACTTTAATCGAATCCAGCTGATAAACCATGTTTATATCCAGAAAATTGTCCAATCTGACAGCGAGTATGAATCCATTTTGATAGCTGGTTCCTGGCTAACTTTGTTGTAACTGAGTGTTCAGGACTGTACGGAACTACAGTACTGTTGATAGATTTCTTTGATAAAATTACCGGATTAGGGTTCGGAACCGGACAATGGTCAACGCTTATGAGAAATTTGAATTACTTCCCTTGGAATGTCTTGCCCTTAATATTTTAGCCATTTGAAACGATTTTTAATGGCGCACATGGTCTTTGAATGGTTTTTTACCTCATAAATCGATTGTGAATATTTTTTATCATTTGCTTTAAAGCTGGAATAAATCAAACTTTCTTTTACATGCGGCTCTTGAAAATCAGTTTTATTGCAGTTGACTGACATTGATGTTTAAGATTTCTGCTGAGTAGTGATCCTTAACAGAGCATGATAAATATTTTTTTCCGGTTGCGTACTTGAATTCTTTAATCTCTTTATCTCGCTAAGCCAACACTTTTGATTGTGCCAATGGCAGTTCATGTTTATCATGCGTGTCAAGCTAAACATGTTTATATACTGTATATTCAACCCTGCTAATATGACATGTTTGGAGGCCTGCAATTAATATCAAAAAGTACCGTTATAGACCGTGTTAGCTACCGTATTACCGCAGTCAAAAATGGGAGGAAAATAAAGTTGTTGTGCTTAAAACCAGATAGAATCCTTGGATAATATTTATAAATGTTGGTTGGGGAAAATATGGGGTCCAAACCAAAACCGTGTTATATCTGAATTCGTGCTGTACTTAGGATCATTACAATACTAAGAAGGTTATTACAATTGGCAAAGACTGTGATCAAACTGCACAGGATGATCTGAGTCTTCACTGGTTGTGCAAGACTTTCTGTTGTGTTTGTTGAGCGCTGGGTCACCATACTTGTTCTAATGTTTGAACAAGTAAAATTTACTACCTGATGTTGTGTCTAAAAATAGCTGAATGAGTGGCAAACAGTGTAGACCCAGAGTGATGAGACTCAAATTCTGCAGAGTTTCATCTGGGTTTTCAGTTTGCTTTGTCCGAATACATACAACATATTGGCTGAAATAAGATATTGGAAACTTCAGAAAATAGCAAACATTAAGTATTATTTACTCAGCCAAATCCTACTTCATACAGAGAAAAGCAGGGTTTGTACAAGTATATTATTATACCCCCGGCATACGAAGTATGTCAGGGGGTATATAGTTTTCATCTTTCCGTCCGTTCGTCGGTTCGTTCGTATGTTCGTTTGTTCGTACATTCGTTCGGTCGTTCGTCAACCTTTACGTCAAAGTTTTGCGTTAAACCTTTTTGATTGCTCATATCTCTGTAACCACAGGTTGCATTCTCTTCATATTTGGTACAGGATATCTCTATCGCATTACCTTTCATATGGAATATCTAAGCCCCTGGGTGGGTTGTCTGTCTGTCCGTCCGTCTGTCTGTTCAACAACTTTTATGTCAAAATTTTGTGTTAAACCATTTTCATTGCTGATATCTCTGTAACCACATGTTAGATTCTCTTCATGTTTGGCAAAGGATATCTCTATAGCATTACCTTTCATATGGAATATCTAAGCCCCTGGGTCAGGCCCCTTGGTGGGCTGTCTGTCTGTCTGTCTGTCTGTCTGTCTGTTCATCTAATTTTACGTCAAAGTTTTGTGTTAAACCTTTTTCATTGCTGATATCTCTGTAACCACATGTTAGATTCTCTTCATGTTTGGTAAAGGATATCTCTATAGCATTACCTTTCATATGGAATATCTAAGCCTCTGGGTCAAGCCCCTGGGTGGACTGTCTGTTCATCTACTTTTACGTCAAAGTTTTGTGTTAAACCTTTTTCATAGCTGATATCTCTGTAACCACATGTTAGATTCATTTCATGTTTGATAAATGATTTCATGATGCATGTCCCTTCCCCCACCCACATTGACCTTGACCTCAAGGTCACGGACTTAGAAATTTTACATTTGGTTAAAGTTTTATGTCAAAGTTTATAGATGCCTGTATGTTCTATTTGATGCCCTCACTCCCTTGGTCCATTTAGAAATTTTATGTTTGGTTTAGCTTTTACAAGCAAATTTATAGATTCTTATAGCTTCTTGACTTCATTCATATTACATACAAGCTCGAAAGATATATCAGAGGGTGACGTTGGCCGGGGGTATACGTGACCCACTGGTCGCTTTCTCTAGTTTCATTTGTTTATTCTCAAAAGTGTATAGTCTTCGAGTAGTTTTTAAAACTGTCTCAGTATTATTGGTCCAACTAGTACCCCCAGTCTATGTTTGGAACATAGGTCAACACGACTTTAAATATTGATCCTTCCTTTGAAAGAAGAAAGTTGTTTTCTTCGATTTATGACCTTTACCCCTTAACCCTTGTCCTGCTGAATATTCATATATGCCACACCCACTGCCGATTATCAACCAATCAGATTATTTGATGCAAATTATTGCAACAAATTCACAATCTGAATGGCAAACAATGAAGATCCTGATCAGATGGCTTCGGTAGAAGCCATCTGATCTGGATCTTCATTGTTTGGAAAATAATGCATATCCGGGCTCAGCAGGACAAAGGTTAAACTACTAATCATCTTTCCTGACACTTCTTATTTATTTTTGTTATCTTTTCAGGGTGAAACTCCAAGTCCCAAACCTGTAAGTATATACTGATCTTGTTTGTTTTTTTTTGTTTGATTTGAGGTTTAACGTCCCCGTCAACACTGTATAGGTCATTTTGGAGACATTGCTTTCAATTTTGTGGGACTTTTACCCGACATTGAGATGAAATGACATCTCAAAGCCCTGTCACCCAATGAAATCAAAGGGGTTTATAAACATGGATGGTCCGACTCGCACCGCTTTGCCTGGGCAGGCTTAGATTCTTAATGGTTTACTAGTACTCCTGTGCGGGTCGGTTTCAGCTCTGTGTGGAAGCATCATACAGCCCATCTAATTCTTCAAGCCCCGATGGGTGGGGGCGATTGTTTTGTTTTAAATCTTCAGATGTTTAAAAATTATGTTTAATTGAACATTTATCCAACAGGATCCTCCTATGCAGCCAAATCTGCTTTTGTAAAGCAAGCTTTGCATCACAGCGTCCAAAATGAGTTCAAAAGAAGAAAATTAAAAGGTCAAAGATACATTTTCCGCTTTGCCTTCAGCTTAGCAGTCGCTATAACAACACTTCCGCTAATCCGCTATTAGGTACTACGGATTACCGAAAGAAATGACAAGTAGACGGGATCACCCTTCAAATGATGTCAGAACTACAAAAGCAAAATTGAAGACTCCAAAGAAAGAAATATACAACTGACAAGAACTGAGCACCACACAAACTATCTAAAGAGATGCGAAGATTATGATCCATCCCATGATCACCAGTGATAAATTCAACACCCAAACACTGATTTACAGCTCCAATTGGAAGAAACCATTTTTAATTTTTGATAAGACTTAAATAAAAATATGTGGAATACTAAGCTTGGGCACCAAATGCACTACAAATTATGGCACCTTTATTCATGTGCAAACTGGAGAGAGAATTTTTGTCAACCAGACAATTTATACCAGTTGTATGATCATGATATATTGAGGATATTTTCATGATATGGCTATAAACACACAGGGAGTTGAGCTCCTCCTAAATGCCTTAAACTCATTCAACAAAACGATTAAGTTGACTGGACAGCCATGAGACTTCCATCAATTTTCTGTATATAGGATACCAAAGGACTCAATTATGAACCTTATTACAATGCATGACACTCTTATCAGCCTATTCAGACTTGTACCTCTACTGTTTCTTTTCATCCAAAACATCAACTGTAAAGTTTACCATACAGCCAAGTGCTATTACTTCATAGGAAGATCAGCAGATAATTATAACCTTTCAGACTATCGTGATACAGCCAAAGACTCAGTTTTAAATACTTTAACCTTTCTGTTATTAATTCCCTTGTAAGAACTTTCAATACTTACCTCCCCTTGTACTTTCACTTTGGTTGCTAAGCAACTATTTTTAGAACAATAGGAAACTATTTTAGAACAATAGGAGTCACATGACTACATTGATCCAGTTTTCTTTACTTCAGTAAACATCTTTCTCTGTACAGTGTCTTGAAAAAGGTCATTGTATGACCGAAACTAGTCGACAATAAAAACAACCTGTCAAAATGCTCCATTGTTGATTGTTAATTCAGTCTTTGTACCTTCATCTTTTTAATTGAACATTTGTCATACAAAACATGCTACTAATATGCATACAGGTATTACATTATACCCATGAACATTAGCTGTTAAAGTAATCGTACATCCCAGTGAAGTTTCTCATTCATTAAGCATAGACTTGTAAATTCATTATGCTAAGAAAATCGTTTTAGAGGGAATAAATACAAATTGTTTTGAAAAAATATTTCTGTTTCCCATATCAATAGGAGTCTACTCTTGAAGGAAAGAATTTGCTCCTGGGGAGCAAATTCTTTCCTTTAAGAGTAGACCCTATTTTTGGAGCAGGGTCAGTACTCTGACAACAAACAGGACGTCACACTAGTTGTCTCTCTTGTACAGATGGTACAAGATATGTCAGGTGTTTCCAACCTTAAGGGAAATGGGAACACCTGACAGATTTTTCCACCATTTTTCAAAGGGAGACAACTTTTGGGACTTCCTGTTTGCGTAAAAGGGGTCTACTCTTAAAGGAAAGAATTTGCTCCTCAGGTCCTGAGGAGCAAATTCTTTTGTTTAAGAGTTGACCCCTATTGACATGGGAGACAAAAATACTTTAGCAGGAGTTGCCTCCACTAAAGGTATATCCATACCCCTTAAGGTGATTGAAAAAGTTTCAAGGGTAAATAACTCTGACATGGAACTGGAGATTGAATGATAAGCTAGGATAAATAACTCTGCCATGGAACTGAATAAAGAATACTTATGCACTTGCCTATGTAACCCGAAGTCTGACTGGATATCATAAAAAAATTTGCATATTCTGTGATATACTCTAGGACCTAAGTTCATAAGGTAACATTGCTTTATTTTGTTTGTTTGATTTGAAGTTTAACATCCCCATCATCACTGTCATTTTGGACTTTTTCTTTATTTTCAGTCTCCATCAATGGGTAATGGACTTCCTTATGACAAGCTCAGCTCTAATAATACTGATGTGGTAAGTTGAATATTATGATCTGGGGCTGGTTGTTCAGAATAAGGGGGAATAGATAAAGCGACAGGGGAGACAACTCTGAAAATTTTTTGACTCCCTTGTCAATAGGTGTCTAAAACTTCAGGGGAGACAGCCATGAAAATATTTTTGCCACCTTTGTCAATAGAGGTCTGTCCTTGGAGGAAAGAATCTTTCCTTCAAGGGCAGACCCCTTTTTTGATGGGATTCAGTTTACAGGATAGCAAACAGGAAGTCCCGAAACTCTTTCGAATATTGCTGGTCTCCCTTATCAGTGGGGGACAACTCTTAAAGAATGAAT
The DNA here is from genome assembly GCA_963580285.1 of Lucinisca nassula. Lineage (NCBI taxonomy): Eukaryota > Metazoa > Mollusca > Bivalvia > Lucinida > Lucinidae > Lucinisca > Lucinisca nassula. The sequence continues at coordinate 39,551,459 of OY757012.1, forward strand.
CTGCTATTCTGTACAGAATGTCTTTAGCAGAATAGATACATCTTAAGGAGAGGGAATTCCATCAAGTATATTTTAATCCTTATCCATCTAACGGGCCTCAGTGGCTGACTCTTTATCATTAGGTCTCTCACTACTGTGGATTTGACTCTTGCTCTGGTCACATGTGAGATGCCAAGTTTTGCAACAAAATTGCCAGGTGTTTTTTTTCTCGGGGTACACCAGTTTTTGCCCACCTGATTAACGATCCCCTTGAAATAAGTGAAATAATCTTGAAAGGGCTGTTAAATAAAAAAAAAAACAAAAAAAAACAATAATCCTTATCATTCTCATTAACAGGCGTCTACTCTTGAAGGAAAACATCATTTCCTCTAACTTTTAAGACGTCAAGAAAAATGAATCTAAAATGTTGTCTGCTGCGTCTTCTCATAAACTTGAAAAAAAAAAAAAACAACAAAAAAAAAAAACCACACAAAAAACAACAACACACACATGCAACTATTTTTGCATACAGGGAAACAAAAAGAAAAACCCCACAAAACGCTCAACTATTTTTGCATACAGGAAATTAGTGTAGTCCCTGATCAGACTGCTCATAGAGATGCACTCTAATCTGGGTTTATACTGTTTGCAACACTGACATTCAAAGTAACCATCAAACAACAAAGCAGACGACAGTTGTTGTCAGTTTTGATTGGGGTCTTAAAGGCGATTCAGTCTGACAAGGGGAGGTCTTTGGATGCAAGGAACTCCTCAGCCACTGAAAAGAACAAAAAAGTAGAAAATCAAGTAAATTTATTTTGCACTGTCAGTCTCAAAATTACAGGAGGAGCTGTGTAGCTACACTGACGTCAACTTTGGTATTAGGATTGGTGACCATGTGTTGTGTACATATTGTACTTCTTGTTTCATATTTTAATTAACCCTTAAGATGCCGAGAAAAACTACATCTGAAAATGTCGTCTGCTTATGTCGGTTGTTTAGTCTTCTTGCAATTTTTTTAGAAATATTTTTTCATACAGGAAAACAATGTGGACCCAGATCAGACTGCTCCTATAGGAGCAGTCTGATCTGGGTCCATACTGTTTGCAAAAATGACTTTAAAAAAAAAAACACTGGTATCAACACTAAAGAAGTTCTATGGGAGGCACCATGATCTTGTTGATCCGTACAATGTGGCCATTTCCAGAATTATTTCTGATATGTTTGCCAGTGGAAAGCCATAGGAAGACTTTCAAAATCTCGGACATACCCTTCTCGGCATTTACACCTTTTCTTCGTTCGGGTTGATGGGCATGGTGGGCGAAGCTTGCTTACCAAGTAATGCTTACTATCCGCGGACGCCTGATTACACTCTTCTGGAGTCCATGTCTGTTGATCTGAACATTGATATTTGCCATTTTGTCTATGGATTAATGATTTTGGATTAACGCTTTGGTACTACGACCTAAACTACTTTTAAAGAAACTGGCAGATGACAAAGCAGACGACATTTGTTGTAATTAGCATTTTATGGGTTAGTAATTTTATGGTTAGTAGCTAGTAATTTCACAATGTCTCAAATGTGAATCATGGACATAAACCCCCAAGACAAAATCTCCCCTGGACAAAATCCCTCCTTTTTGTAAAGGCAGACAAAATCCTTCCCACCATTTGTTTAGGTGGACAAAAATCCCTCTGGACAAAATCCCTCCCAGACAAAATCCCACCCCCTGCTGTTTATAAATCTCCCACCTCCACAAGCACAATTAAAACACTGATCTTTGAAAATAATCTATATGTACAGTAAAATTCCTATATTAAGACCACCTTTGGGACTGTTCAAAACTGGTCTTTAAGACCACTTTTTAACAGTTCCAAAGGTGGTCCCTTATTAGGAGACACTGGGTGTAGATAAAAGGAAGACTAAGTGAAACCTTCTCAATGAACTTCTAAAAGCAGACTAAATCTGCTTTTAGAAGTTCATGAGAAGGCTAAGGGGGATTTCTAAGCTATCCTACAACAGTACAATGACCCACCTTGCTTCGTTCGTATGGTAAATTCACAAAATTATCAACCTTGCATGTACTTAATGGAATCACCTTACATAAAGCAGGAGTCCATTTCAAAATTCAGGGGTGTCAGGTTGAGTTATTTTTTAACCCATTGCATGCTAGTGGACTCTTCCATTGCTATATGTTGGACAAGTCCATTTGCTATATAAGGGGTGTCAAGCCTGTTTTTGTTTTGTTTTTTCATTTTTATTCAATTTTTGACAGAAAATTTTGTTAGCAAATAGTGCAGGCCCTGATCAGACGCTCCTTCTGCGGCGGCATCTGATCTGGGCCTGCACTATTTGCCAAGGTACCCCTTTCGGGGTTTCCCACATACACTGGGTTAAGAATGTACCATATTTGAAAATGGCTGAACTTTTTGCAGACTGTGATGGCCCTGAGCAGAGGCCGCATTCTTTGGTCTCTGATCAGGGCTGTCACTGTTTTTTAGTGCCCAGTTTTGGGATCCTGCATAAAATTGGTTAATATTTTCTTTCCTATGTTTCAGCAACATTACGGCTTCAGGAACAACATTCCAGGATTGTCCAATGCTTGTAAAGCTGGAAAAGGAAACCAGGGAAGTCCTAATCAACCTTACAAGAATAAAAGACCTGTGTCAATTCAGAGGAGCCATAGCTTCCAGCATGCTACAACTCATGAGCCATTAATATCTGGAGACTTGGCCAAGGATGCCTCGTCAATGGAAAATTTAACGAATTCAGATGGCCCACCCATAAGAACTAGAAGTTTTAGGCTGGCAACAAGACTTTCTCCAATTAAAGTAGAAGGCAGTGATGAAACTGATAGTAAAACAGATAACTTGAGTGTGCCCCCAGTAGATAAAGAGTTTGCAAAGTCTGATGATGAAAATATACCTCCTGCTATAAGAAAGTCAATAGATGACGAACTGAAAAAGCTGGACAAAACTCCACATATTTTTGGTACTTTGACATTGAAGAATGATAAAGAGAATGACTTCGATGACTTAAGTCTTAGGAAAAGAGGGAGGTTTCGATATTCAAGTATGCCAGCTTTAAATTGTGAAGTAACTAAGTCTCCCAAAATATCCAGGTTACATTCCGAAAGGTCAGCATATAGTCCCACAATTAATAGAACTGGAATTACTCCCACTAAAGAGATAGATCTGAAAAATTATTTCAACTGGAACAAGGATTGGTTTAATCATTCCATTTCAAAGAATGGAAACAACAAAGAAAATGAAACAAACAGTCTGAGTCGTGACACAAAACCAGTTCTTGCTTTTCATGATGTGTTCGCAAATCTCAAAAAGTCTTCCGAGAATCTCAGTTCAAAGGGAAAGTTACAAAAACCTGTTAGCTTGACTCAGCCAAAACCATTTTCTTCTGCTGTGAAAACCTTAGCCAGCAAGATTGGATCTCATGCAAAGCTAGATAAATGGAAAACTGATGACAAGTTCACTAAGGGTTCTTTAACAGATTTATCTCATTTAAGGGAAGATCCATGGATCCCTAGCAAAACAAGATCTTCAACAGAATCAAAAATACAAATATCAAATTATAAAGATGTAGTTTCAGAGCTCTCTACTTTACAAAGTTCGCACAAGAAAGATTGTTCTCAAAGAGAGAAACAATTGAACACACAAAAGAATCGTCTAAGTTTGGATGAAGATTCAGGAAGGCATACAAGAACTCAGTCATTTACTGGAGATGATAGATACTTTTCGCGAGATAACCTGGACTGGTTAGTATATGCAAATAGAAATTCTCTACCAGTAACAGGATTTTCGAATGAAGAGATACTTCATAATAAATACTGTACTCCACCTAGAGGTTCAATGATACCACCCCCAGCACATGGTGTCAGTCCTTTTGGCAAGGCACCCTTGCATGAGAATGTGCTATCTACTTACGCTGCAGCCTCTAAGGGTGATGTAACTGATCCTAGATTGACCGGGTATGGACAAAATGGAATTCCTAATGGAGCAGCAACTGATAGTAGTGTTTCATTGTCAGCCACAAATACTAGCAGTGAAACATGTAGCAGTCCAGATATCCTGAAGGATTGGGTCTTTGAGGAGGCTTTTTCTCAAGAGAAATATTTCGGACCTGAAAACTCGCGTCTCTCTAGGTCATTTTCATCTCCAGAAAATAAAAGATCCTCCAAATTTCGAAAAAATCTTTCGGAAGACCGACCATCATCTATGGATGTTCTAGGAAGAATTAGTCATATGGATGCAAGTGAAAAACTTGTAGCAGAGATGGAACATTACATGAAACACTCCTCATCATCTAGTAGTAGCCTGAATTCTAACAATAACAAGTTTCCAAAATCAATTCCAGCATTCACTGAAAATCAGAAGGAAACTCATAAGAGAGACTCAGTTATTTCTTCTGGATCAACTTCCTCTTATGAAAGTGCTAGGGAAGAACTTGAAAGTGAACATGATGAAAGTTTAGTGGAAACAATCAAATCAAAATTTCATAACATCACAGCTAGATTTGGAGGTAAGAAACTGAATACAGATCTGCAGAACAAGCATATATCAGAACACTCGAATCCAAATAGTCCTGTAACATTCAAACATGATGAACATTCGAACAAAGTGTCTCCTCTGGCACATCATCTAAGTTTAAGAGCTAAAGCAGGTCTTCAGAAATCGCCTGAGCCAGATCTTCCATCATTATTGATGGAGTCCAAACCAGGTAGTGAAGCATTAGGCTCACGAATGGCAAATCCTGATTTTGATGATTATGCAACATTCTCATTACCAAGGAATCAGATTCCTCAGTCAGACAATGATGTTAATAATAGAAGTGAAAAACGAAAGTCAGAAACATATTACCGACCACCACCTGGTCTGTCAGGTTCTAAAAGTGTATCACATTCTGGTTTAGCTACAAAGTATTCACCCGTGTCTTCACTAAGAAATTTACACATACAACAGTCAGATTCTGCATTTTCTATTCAGAGTGCAGATATAGATAGCAGTACACCTAGTGACTCTCCAAGAAGTGATAATGATAAAGACAGTGAAAAACGAACTGATCAAGAAACAGCTGATAACTTCTATGAGAAAAGACTGTCCATTGCTTTGAACAGTGATGAAGTTTTCAGAGACTCTGCAGTTTATTGTGATGATATAGATACACCAGTAGCCTCCCCTAGAGAACAAAATGTCCCAGCTAAACTTCCTATTAAAGAATATGTTCAGCAGCTGGAGGAAAAGAATAAACAACCACCTCCTTCACCTGTGAAGGTTAAAGTTAGAGAGCCAGGCTGTATAATCAAGCAAAGAATGGAGAGCCTGCAAGCAAATCTGGACAATCCGAGAAGCCCAAGTACTAGTCGAAGTAGGAGTTCAACAAACAGTCGCTCACAGAGTACGAGTGCCAGTCGAGATACAAGTCGGGCACCAAGTGAGGAAAAGCAGGTAATTGGTAGTGATCTGAAGGAGTTCATGGACAAAAAGTTCCCAGTGGGAAGAGCATTGTCAATTCCAGCAAGTCAGTCTGAAAAATATAAAGATGATGATGAAATCTTTAGAAGCAGGTCAAACACTTCTTCCAGTGGGAAACTGAAGCCAGCTTTTTCATTAGGGAAACTAGATCAGCTGAGTACAGATGTAGACAATCTGATCATTATGAAAGGCTGGGTTAGACAGCTTATTGATAAATTTCAGTCAGAAAAGTAACCATATTATGTTTGTTACACCAAGTGCAATTATTCTTCTACTTTTACAGCTCCAGTTATGCAGGAGTAACACGGATAATTCGGAGATATTTTTTCTCCTTCATTTAACCATATCACGAAAACATCCCTGTATAATTTTGACCCACTGAAGCCCCACTTTTATATAGTAAACCTGGGGTTTACAGGGGACTATATTATTTTTCTTATTTCTGTTTTGAGCAGAAATATGAATTATATTAGAATTTTTATCTGAGAATATTCAATTTTTGTGGTAAAATTTTCAATATATTTGAATAGACGTGTTTTTGTAATGTGTTGTGGGTACTTCTTGGAATCGCCACAACTTGGTAATTCTAACAAGTACCCACAACATGTTTCTAGCAAGAAATGAAGAAGAATGTCCGTTGATTATCCATATAACTCCTCGTTATCTGGAGGCATGTGCTTTGTTTTCTTGGAATTGGTAATCTTTCTATTAGTTCAGACATGTAAGTACAGTAAAATTCCGCTATTAACCCTTATCTTGCTGAATATTGATTTAAGCCACACCCTTTTCTGTCTATGAACCAATCCAATTACTTGATGTAGTTTATTGCTACCATTTCATAAACTGCATGCCAAACAGTGTAGATCCTGATCAGTTGGTTTCTGAAGAAGTCATCTAATCTGGATCTACACTGTTTGCAAAGATAGGGGTTGTTGGGAACAGCAAGATAAGGGTTAAGACCATCTAAAATGAAGACTTAAATAGGGTTATCCTTTGGAAGCAAAGAATACACCACAGAACTTTAAAGTATGAAGAGTACAGTTTTCTGGGCCAGACTAGCTTTTAACCCATAAAATGCCTACACGACAATTGTTGTCTGCTTTGTCGACTTCTGGTTACTTTAAAAGTCATTTTTGCAAACAGTCCACACTGTTTGGGTGTACGCAAAAATATTTTTTAAAACATTTGCAAAAAAAAATTCAGCAGATGACATTTTCAGATGTAGTTTTTCTTGACATCTTAAGGGTTAAAAGTTTATTGAGAAGGTTTCAGTTATTCCTCTTTTGTGTTTTCTACAGCCAGTGTCTCCTTATTAGAGACCACCTTTGGTCCAAAGGAGGTCGTAATATAGGAATTTTACTGTAATTCAAACATCTGAACATACTGTAAAATGCATATATTAAGACCACATTAAGGTCCAGTTTAATAGTGGGATGATCTTAATAACAGACAAAGACTAAGACTGGAGTTCTCATGATTTTGGATGGCCTTCCTACATTTTTAGCTGCATTTGGTTCATCGGTCTTCAGTTTTGGCTGCATTTGGTTCATCTAGTTGTTTTAATGTACGCATGACAAAGCTGTAATTCAGCTTCCTTCATATACACCCCAAACTCAATATAACATTATTGTTGTGGCGCAAATCAGAAGCAGTGTTAGATAAAAAAAAACTTGTGTTATCGCCAAAATACAATGTATAGATCATAGAATTATTAATCTTCATTTGAGCTGGTCTTAATAGCGGAATTTTACCATAATTTTAATTTGATATCAAACACAAATACCCTTCAATGGAAAATGCATTGAAAAAAACAACAACAAAAAAAAAAAAACACGTAATATAGATCAGAACTATTCCATCTGGAGTTAACTGACTGTGATTCTCCATTTCAGTCAATCAGTATTGAAACATGTGAAGCATTGCAAATTATAATTAACTGAACTGTTCCGGCCTCGGTAGCTCAGTTGGATACGCGTCTGACTGGTGATCAGGAGGACACGGGTTCGATACCTGCCGGGGTCGGCGACATTCTTTTGTCGAGTTTGAACATGAAATCTTTTCTATGGTCATTCTCTCCCTTCAGCTGATTCAAGAAGGGCTGTTGTCAGTTTCTAAGGAAAGAATATGCACTGTCCTGGTTAACCGCTTACATATAAGCCTACTCAGGAAAAGTGTGGATAGGTAAACTGACCGGCTCAAAAATGACCTAAATAGTGTTGACTGGGCCATTAAACTCCAATACAAACAAACAAAACTGAATTGAAGGTACATTCTAGTGTTTGACCCAGTAGGAAGATTGCTGTGTGTTAACTGATATTTTTACTTTTGTATATGCATGAGCTTTCTAGTTATGGATCAGATATATATGATATTCTGAATGTAAAGTTACTTTTTAGTTTCATTGTTTATGAGTGATATATATATATGTGTTACATATGTTTGAACTAAATACATGTACACTTGTCCATACTAAAGTTGAATCCAAAAAGGCGAACACATTTGTCTTGATTGATAAGCGACCGTATTTTATTGAATGGAAAGTAGTGAGCTTAACCTTTTTTGTACCAAATAGAATCTTCCTCCTTATATAAAGCAGGAGTCCATTTTGAAATTTAGGGGTGTCAGGTTGTGTTTTCTTCAAAATTTATTTGGAAAGTGACTGAAGTTTTAGCAAACAGTGGAGGCCCTGGTCAGACGCCGCATTCTGCGGCGTCTGATCTGGGCCTGCACTGTTTGCCACTTACCCCTTTTGGGGTTTCCGATACCAAATGGGTTAAAAGGAACAATTATTTCATCATGTTAAAAAGGCTGTGAAATGGTCACCCCCATAAATTCCACTTTATATAGAGAAAACTAGGGTTTATGGTGGGTATACATTCTTTTCTTATTCATGCTCCAAGACATAGGTTGTTGATTCTCATTAGAACCGCTTGGACTAGGTGATTCTAATGAGCACCTTCAACCTGTTTTGATTAAAATAAGAATAATATCATAAAGTTTCATCAGAAAAGTAACCATTTTGGAGAGATATAAGAATGTGCTCAGTCACTTGGGGGTGTTATCACAATGAAAACTAGAGCTGTCAGTGAAACTGACTAGGGCCCCGGCAGGGCTATCAGAGGAGTAGGAAAATTTGTGGACGGACAGACGGACGTTCTCACGAATGGATACTTAAGTGGCTAGGCGTCGGCATATTGACTACTTAAGCGGCAAATTCTCTTAAGCGGCAAGCCACCTAAGAGCGAATTTTTGCCACTTAAGTACCCAAATAACGGAATAAACCCCATTTGGACTCACGAATATATACTTAAGTGTCAAACTGTCCAAATTTTTTGCCCCCTAAATGTCGTTTTGTTGGTGCGGACAGACAGACAGACAGACAGACGGACGGACAGAGTGATTACTATAGGGCACCCACACTTTCAGTGCGGGGCCCTAACTAGAATATTAATTATTTTGTGCTTTGGGTTATTGGTGACGGTTCAAGGTCTTGCACAAATGAATCAAAGCACTGAACGCATTGGTTGGTTGATTATCTTGGAATCAACTGAGAAAATGGTCCTAAACAGGGAATTGAATTGTTTCATTTAACCCTCAGATTCATGTATTTTAACCCATTGTGTACCGGAAACCCCAAAACGGGTAATTGGCAAACAGTGCAGGCCCAGATCAGACGCCGCATGATCAAGGCCTCCACTGTTTGCTAAAAGTTCTGTCATTTTCCAAATAAATTTTGGTGAAAACACAACCTGACATCCATAAATTTTAAAATGAATAACTGCTTTATATAAGGAGGAAGATTCCATTTGGTACAAAACGGGTTAAGTGTTGACCCAGATCAGATGGCCAAATTCTGCAGCATCTGATCTGGGTATACACTTTACCTTACCAAACATATGAATCCATTCCAGGTTTTACTGTTAAACCCATTGTATGCGGGAAACCCCTAAAGGGGTACCTAGGCAAACAGTGCAGGCCCAGATCAGTCGACGCAGAATGCGGCGTCTGTCTGTGGCATCTGATCAGGGCCTACAGTATTTGCTAACAGAATTTTCCATCAAATAATAGAATAAAAACGAAAAAATAGGCCTGACACCCTCGGTTTTATGGTTGGAAATTACATTTTACAAATGGACTTGTCAAACATATAGCAATGGAAGAGTCCACTCGTATACAGTGGTTCAACAAATAACCCTCTTTACACAATACACTGACCTCACAACAACAAAAATAGCATGGCTATAAATAACCATTACCTGGTTTTCTAACAAATGCTATTGGTGCAGTCAGAGATCATCATGTGGATACTAGCATCATAATTCAGATTTATTTAGTAACTTTGGGATGATTGTTAAACAATCAACCCAAAAATCATATGCGAAAGATAAAAGTTTAACCCTTAAGATGCCTAGAAAAGCTACATCTGAAAATGTCGTCTGCTTATGTCGTTTGCTGAATCTTTTTGCGAACGTTTCAAAAAAATTTTGCATTGCAAAAATGACTTTTAAAGTAACCCGCCGACAACAAAGCAGACGACAATTGTCATGGTTGGCATTTTATGGGTTAACATTTTGTTCATTTAGATCATGTTTTAGTGGGATTTTGACCAAAGTTTCACTCATATAGTTTTATTATATGTACTGGTATATGTGTACTACATTAGAAGTTATTTTGATTCTTGACGGGGAACATGGGATCGCATTCCCTGCCTGAGAGCCATATTTGCCCAAGCCTAACAGCTCAGGCAAAGATCTCTCTCAGGCGGGGAATCTGATCCCATGATCCCCATCAAGAATCAAAATGATAAATTTGTTATATTGGAAAGCTTCCTGATTGTTGCCATGTTTTCCAAAGGATTCTCTTGCAGCAGACGTCGTCAGAACTACATGTAATGTCATCAATTGTGCCTTACTGCATGCACTACGTTGATCACGGTGCCCAGTGAAAAATGTTTACATCATGTTTGAATGAGGTTTTATAACAGAAAACAATGAAATAAAGTACCAAATAAATGAAAAACAAAAAAGCAACAGTTTTTATTAGCTCGTCTGTTTTTTGAAAAAAAACTTTCGAGCTATTGTCATCACTCCGGCGTCTGCGTAGTCGTCCTGCGTCGTCCTGCGTCCTGCGTCGTTCCAAAAAAACTTAACCTTGGCTATAACTTAAAAAGTATTAGACCTAGCCTCATGAAACTTCATACACACACTCATCATCACAAGAGCTACATTTTGACCAAGGACCATAACAACATTGTTGATTTTGGCTGAATTATCTCCCCTTTTCCAATTTTTTTCTGAAACACATTTTTTGCTCTCATTTTAATACTATTCACAACAGAGCCTTCAAACTTCACATGAATGTTCCTTGGGACAAGACCTTTTCAGTGATACCACACTTTTTGATCTGTGACCTTGACCTTTGAACTTTGACCTATTTTTCGAAAATTTAACCGAAAACCTTAACCTTGACCATATTTCCAAAAGTATTTGGCCTACCTTCATGAAACTTCATACACATACTCACCATCACAAGAGCTACATTCCCTACAAGTTTTATAACTCCATCTTGCAATTTGATTGAATTATCTCCCCTTTTCTCTCCGTTTTTTTTAAATTGTTTTTGTCTCTTATTTCAATACTATTCACAACAGAGCCTTCCAACTTCACATGAATGTTCCTTGGGACAAGACCTTTTCAGTCATACCACGCTTTTTGACCTGTGACCTTGACCTTTGAACTTTGACCTAGTTTTCGAAAAATTAACCAAAAAACTTAACCTTGACCATATTTCCAAAAGTATTTGGCCTACCTTCATGAAACTTCATACACATACTCACCATCACAAGAGCTACATTCCCTACAAGTTTTATAACTCCATCTTGCAATTTGATTTGACTTAGAACTTTTGTTTTCTAAAAGAAACTGCAGACGAGCGTTGGCACCCGCATGCGGTGCTCTTGTTTATTTATTGGCTGGAAATTATTGTGGTGCATGAAATTATTTTGTTTATATTTCTTATCAATTGTGCAGTAAATCCAAGATGGCAGACATCGTAAATCAGTGAAGGCAAAAGCGAGAGGATGATATATTCTTGCTCACAGGGAATATGGAAAATAATTGCCCTTGCACTGTCCAATCAAAAGCCTGGAAATTTCTTTGCAGTATAACAAAACTGTTAAATATACACGGCAACCTCTTTATTAGACTGTTCATTATGACTCGATTTTGGTTATAACATGGTTTAACACTCTGCATGCTGGTTATTTTTAGCTGCAGACGACATTTTGAAATATTTTTCTTTCTTTTTCTAGAAAACAGGATTTGACATTTCATGCAAATTGTCTCCTATGGAGACAATTTGCATGAGATGTCATATCCTGTTTTCTGGGAAAAATATTGTCAATTTGTCGTCTGCTAAATTAGCATAGAGAGTGGTTAAGGTTAAAGATGGATCCTAAAAAATCTATAGATTAAATAGAAAAATGACCATAAACTGCATTTTTGTTACGATATGAGCCCGTGCAGGTCAAAATCTACAATAAGACCTGGGCAACCAGCTAAGACTCAGATCAGCCTGTGCATCTGCGCAGTCTGATGAGAGTCTTCGCTGTTCGCATGAGCCTTCTATAGCCTCTTGGCTATTCATAGAGCAACAAGAGAATGCTCTGACCAGGCTGACCAGACGGGCCAGCTGAACTGAGTCTTCGACCATAGCACGGGTCTAATTGTAGGTTTTGTCACGCGCCGGCTCATATATCATAATTATTTAACAAACACTGTTTCTGCTTTGGATTCCAATAATAATGGTGTATTAGAGTTTGTAGTGTATTTTCCATTGTATATTGTCACCTTGTGCTATGTTATACTTTTATAGATTTTATTGTCAGTCACATAATATGTGATTTGTTATCCCTTTCTTGTTCAAAAATACATTAGTGACAACGAATATAATTTGTTTTGAAGTTTTTTTTATATTTTTACAGTGTACATGTATATATATTTTTATATGTTTTCCATCTTCGCATAAAATTTTATGACTTCATAGTTATACAGTAAAACTCCTATATTAAGACCACCTTTTGGACTGTTCAAAAGTGGTCTTTAAGACCACTTTTGAACAGTCCCAAAGGTGGTCTCTGACCAGAGAACACCTAATGCAGAAAACAGAGTGAAATAATAACTGCAGCCTGCCAAATAAGCTTTTTAAAGCAGAATTAATCTTCATTTTAGGTGGTCTCAATTTTACTGTATCTTCAGTGCTTTGACAGCAGCCAGTAAGTAGGGGTTAACTTTATTCAAAATTGTCATTTGGGGAGGTAAATCATCAGTTTTATGGTCTGAAATTACATTTTACTGTGATGCACCAGTAGAGCCTTAAAACAGCAGTGGAAGAGTCCACAAGCATACAATGGGTTCAAAATAATAAAACATAGAGGATCTTGCGTTCATGTATTATTGAATTTATTAAACGAGTGGAGGAAAAGGAATAAAAGTGAGGCTTTGCCAAGCATTTTATCGCTTTTCCTTAACGGGTTTAATAAATTCAATAATACATGAGCACGAATGCAAGCTTCTATTTATCATATGACATTTAAATCGCATTTTATTCACGATTGTTTATGAAAATGTCAATATTCCGCCATTAGTAAACGCGATGTCGTTAAGGACGTTCAACATGTAACGTTAGGGGATGTATCTAGCTAATTTGCATATTTAATCCACCAGTGGATTATCGAAAATATTACATAGCGTTATTACACTCTCAGATGCGATGTCATATGATAAAATCATATCTTGCTCACTTATTGTAAGCATTTTTCACCCAACCATTTGATTGAATATATCATACAATTCAGATTTACATTTCATTAAGGTTTTATAATTTGTGGGCCAGATTTGCTGTTTAACCCATTGTAGGCAGGGAAACCCCTAAAGGGGTACCTTGGCAAATAATGCAGTCCCAGATCAGATGCAACAGAATACGAGGACTGTTCAAATATGAATGTAACTATGCACATAAAAATGATTCCGTGATAGATTTCGATGAAAAATTTATTTTGTCCCCTCAAAGTATTCCCCTTTAACAGATATACAAACTTTCAGTCTTCTGATCCAATGATTGAATGCATTTTGGTAGTCTTTTTGAGGTATACTATGAAGGCACTGGAATATTGCAGAACTGAGGTGTTTGCGCTGTACAAATTTTCGACCAGAAAGGTATTTTTTCAGCCGCAGGAACAAAAAAAGTCACACGGGGCAAGGTCAGGGGAATACGGGGGGTGAGGGGGTTCAACAACCTTTTCCTGCTTCAGATAGTCTTGCACAATGAACGCCTTGTGCAACGACGCATTGTCATGTAGCAATCTGACATTGGCCAAACCAGTTGCGGGTCTTCGTTCTTTGAAATATTTCTTCAATTTTTGAAGAACTTTATTCTTGTAAAACTTCGCATTTACAGATTTGCCTTTAGGCACAGCAACCTGAATAGCAGGGCCCTGATTTGAAAAGAATATGGCATACATTACCTTCTTGACACTCATGGTCTGCTTTGCAATGCATGGTCTTTTGCAATACTTTGTTGCCCATATTTTGTTCTGAATCTTTCGTTTTGGCTCAAAAAAGTGAACCCATGTCTCATCACCTGTGACGACATTAGCGAAAGACCGTGCATTGTAATTTGGAAACTTTTTAAGCAACTTCTTGGCGCACTGAACGTTTGTCTTTTTCTGCTCATCTGTCAACAGATGGGGAATCCATCTAGCACAGATCTTTCTCATTTTCAAATCCCGTTTCAGAATTGTATGAGCTGCTTCTTATGAGATGCCAACCATACAAGCTATTTGCCTAGTGGTGTATCGTGCATCGGTAGCAACTATTTCTTTCACTCTAGCAACCATCTTGGCAGATGTTGCTCTTTTCGGCCGATGATCATGTGGTGCATCTTCTGTTGAGCCTAACCCACAGCTGAATTTCTTACACCAACGAAAAACTGTCGGAAAAGACATTTCATTATGCCCATAAACGGAACATATTTCATCAAAAATGTCTTTGCACCGTATACCAAGAATACAATGATTCTTAATATAGGACCGTATTTCAACAGCGTACTCTGACCTTCTTCCAACCATGTTTTGTATAAGTATACAAGAGTAGACAGTGTTTAATGAACGATATACATGGCTAAAGACCACGGATTTTAACAGGTTTGGTATCAAGGTATAGGTAAAATGTTTTTCTACGCTGTGTTATTTATTTCCAGGTGATATCCGCATTAGTGCATGGGAAAACGTTATACTTGCATTCATATTTGAACAGTCCTCGTACAGCATCTGATCAGGGTCTGCACTATTTGCTAACTGAATTTTCCGTCAAAAATAGAATAAAAACGAAAAAATAGGCTTGACACCCCTTTATATGTCAAATGGACTTGTCCAACATATAGGAGCGGAAACGTCCACTAGAATACAATGGGTTAAAACCACTGGGACCAAAACCATTTTTGACTACTCCCATGGTCAGGACAACACATGCTGTACTCAGTAGGGTGCATAGTCTTTGATATGGAGCCTATCTTTTTACACCCCCTCAACAACTAAAATCATATGGAGACAAGGCCTTAATTGGGTTGAAGAATCATCTGAAAGTCTGGAGAAGCCCAGAATTGAACCTGCGACTCCTGGTTTATGAGGCAAGTGGCTTACCCACTGCACCACGAAGACTTCAGATGCGGAGCATGATTCAGGGGTCATTATGGACATCAGCTTTCCAGAATTGATTGAAATTTGTACACATACATGTTTTATCATTTGCTTACATCTGTGTACTATGCTATTATACATAGCCTCTTTATAACACTGTTCCTGATAACACTGTTTTGAATATAACACACTTTAAGGGGAATGGGAACACCTGGCAGATTTTCATCCATTTTTCAAAGGGAGACAACTTTCGGGACTTCCTGTTCACTTTTCTATAAGCTGTCCCACTGAAGAAGGGGTCTACTCTTAAAGGAAAGAATTTGCTCCTCAGGAGCAAATTCTTTCTCAAAGAGTTGACCCCTATTGGCATGGCAGACAAAAATACTTTAGTAGGAGTTGCCTCCCCTGAAGGTGTTCCCATTCTCCATAAAGATGAATTCCAAAAATGAATAGTTTATGCAGAAAAATGACCATCTATACAATTTTGTTTGAATGTTGTTGAACAAAAATAATTTCTGTTTTGGATCCCGACAATAGTGTTATAAAGAGGTTGTAGTGTAAGTTACTGATATTTCTATAGACATTTTTGTATTGTCTTTTCTCAAGCTTTGCAGGGAAGGATAAATATTGTAAGCAACTTAGGGAAGAAAACGAACCAATTTTGTCGAAGCAATTTATTTGGGTCACTTTCAGCACTAGCTTTACCAACAAATGTTCTTCAAGAATTATTTTTGAGCCAATTTTAAGGTTTGTTAAGGCAGTACTTCATTAAGGGAAATCAGAAATCCTGTTTCTTTCCAGTTCAATAAAATTCCTGTATTAAGACCATCTTTGGGACTGTTCAAAAGTGGTCTTGAGCATCACCTTTGGGACTGTTCAAATATGATCTTTAAGAACACTTTTGAACAGTTTCAAAAGCAGTTAAAAAGACCACTTTTGAGCACCACCTTTGGGTCTGTTCAAAAGTGGTCTTATAGACCACTTTTGAACAGTTCCAAAGGTGGTTTTAAATACAACTTTTGAACAAAGGTGGTCTCACAGCAGGATACTAGGTATAGAAAAGAGGAAGAAATAATAACAAACTTTTAAAGATTTAGTGTAAATTTGAGCAGGTCTTAACAACAGAATTTCATATGTATAAGGAGATAAATTCTTCTTGCTGCAGTTGTGCTTGCCCAGGCAAATTGGTGCGAGTTTCGTTTCATTCAGTAAGAGAGTTTAACGACAGCCTTGTTCCAATGGGGATAACCCAATTAAATATGGAGACAACTTGGTCGCTAAAGTGAGGTGCGAGTTGGACCGTCCATGCATATAAACACTATTGGTTTCATTGGGCATCAGGGCTTGAGATGCCATTTCATCTCAATGAAGGGTAAAAGTCCCATAAAATTGGAAGTGATGTCTCCAAAATGACATAGTGTTGATGGGGGGACGTAAAACCTCAATTCAACCAATCAACTCAGGTTTTGAAAAAAAAAATCATTCGATAACTTGGTATGATACAGTTTCAGGGGAGGCAACTCAAAACAATGTGATGGTGGCATTTACAGGGGAGGTAACTCTAAACATGTATCATTAGGGTGCTCTGAGAGAAAAAAGCTTTTTCACCACTGTTAATACAGAAATAAGAATCTTTTCAAAGAATTGCTTACTCTAAAATTCTGCTTTTAAGACCAGCTAAAGTTAACTCTTATCATGCTGTTCACGACAACCCCTATCTTTGGAAACGGTGTAGATCCAGATCTAAAGAAGCCATCTGATCAGGATCTACACTGTTTGACATTCAATTTATGAATTTGTAGGAATAAATTACATCAAGTAATCTGATTGGTTCAAAGTCAGAAATGGGTGTGGCTAAACTGAATATTCAGGGCCAAGGTGTTCAAAACTAACAATGTTATTAGCCTAATGTAAAGAAGTGGACTTTTCCATTGCTACATGCTGGACAAGTCCATTTGTCATATAACTGGTGTCAGGCCTATTTTTTTTCATTTTTGTTCTATTTCTGACAGTAAATTCTGTTAGCAAATAGTGCAATCCCTGATCATGGCAAATAGTGCAATCCCTGATCAGACGCTGCAGAATGCAGCATCTGATCTGGGCCTGCACTGTTTGCCAAGGTACCCACATACAATGGGTTAGTCAACAAACTGTTAAAACTTCCATCATTTAATATGGGATCTACACTAATATTTTTTGATGAAAAAATGTGAGTAGCTTTTGCATTTGCAAAAGCTACTCACATTTTTTCAGCAAAAATACACCTATATTAAATAACTTTTTTACTAGAACAGTTATCATTTTGACCACTGCTGAGCTCAGTAAGCTAATGATGCCAATGCTTCGAACAGCGGAGGGGAGAGGGGTGGGGAGGGGTGTTGGGAGATTTATATCATCCTGTATGAATGAGTGTATGTTTCCATGAACTTAAATTGTCTGTCTGTGTAATAGCTTAGTGCTATCTTTTCTTATGCAGAAGATTCATACATCTTTCAAAAACAGAAAAATATAGTGAAAAAAAAAAAAGATATTGTTTCCTTTCATTTTCTTTCCGACGCCACATCTTTAAAATGCTGTTTCAATATGTTCTATAAAAGGGTTATCCTTTGGAAGCAAGGAATACACCACAGTGTCAGGATAATGTGACTGGGTGTGGAATCATGTAATGTGTCTGGGACATGATACTTCAGTGAGGCAGCACTATAAAAGTGAGCATTGAGCTCCCTGTCGCAACCAGACACCGTCGTGATATGACTGAAAAATTGTTGAAAGCGACGTTAAACCCGAATTCACACACACACCACAGAAGTGACAAATATGGGGTGTACAAGTTTTCTGGGCCAGACTAGCTAGTTTCGGCAAATTAGTCCTCATCATTGACCCTCAAATGCTTTCAAAATTACACAATGGAATCAACGATCCCAAAGGACAAGAAAATATAAACACAACCCTGTAAACAAATAAAGCTGCCCATGCGGTCAGTGTAGATTCAGATGAGATGGCTCATAGTGAGTCATCTTACCAGGATCTACATGGGCCCCTGTCCATGGGCTTGGAGAAATAGGTTGGGCTGCATGGTGCTTCCATGCAGAGCTGAAACCCACTGCACATGAGTAGGGCTGGCTAATCAGATCTGAAAAGAATCACTAAAAATTGTATTGTAAATTTACCCTTCTGTTCACGCATGAATCTAACCATGTTTTACTGTATGTTTTCGGACGAACTGGCATGAGCAAATAAGAGTAGACCAAGATGCGGCGTCTCATCTTGGTCTTCACTATTTGCCACTCATACAGCTTTGTTAGACACAAAATCGGGTATTGAATTGCACTAATGAAATAATTAGCAAATCAGTAAGGATAATCATTTCTGTGGATTTCATCTATCAATTAATTTTTCGATTATTCGTGCTAGCCTTACACTGGTAAACTGCCTAGGTCTAAGCCTGCCCAGGCAAAGTGGTGCGAGTTGGACTGTCCCTACAAATAAACCCTACTGGTTTGTTTGTGGGGTAGGACTAGAGAAGTCATTTTATCTCGATGTCGGGTTTTAAAAGTCCTACAAAATTGGAAGCAATGTCTCCTAAACAACCTAAATGGTTTTGACGGGGACGTAAAACCTCAATTCAAACGAACAAAACCAGGACCTACACTGTCATCATGTTAATGGTTTTAACTGAACTCCTATTTTAGAAGAATGGGTACGTCCGCATGTATGGAACCATGTAGACTTAGACCCCTAACAAAGTACATGTACTGATAGAACTGGTGGGAAAATGGTCTTTGAGCAGGGAAAATGGTCCTGAACTGAGAATTAGGCTGTTTCAATTGAAAATTTCAACCCCTACCTATCAGGGCTTGGAGAAATAGATCGGGCTGCATGGTGCTTCCACACATAGGTGAAACTGATGGCACATGAATACTGGTAAACTGTTGAGAAGGACTAAGCCTGTCTGCGAGTGACCTACAATGCATATAAGCCCAATTGGTTTCACTGGGTGGCAGGGCTTAAGATGTCACAAAACTGGATGCAACATCTCCAAAATGACTAAGTCTTGACAGGGTAATTAACCGATTTTGTACCGGAAACCCCTCTACAGTTAAATGGCAAACAGTGCAAGCCCAGATCAGATGCTGCAGAACACAGCGTCTCATCAGGGCCTACACTGTTTGCGAAAAGTTCAGCTATTTTCCAAATAAATTTTGAAGAAAACAACCTGATACCCCTTAATTTTGGAATGGACTCCTGCTATATATTAGAAGGAATATTCCATTTGGTAAAAAAAGGGTTAAATCTCAAACAAAATAAACCTTTAAATTCCTGTTTTTTTTGCAAACAGTGAAGACCCTGATCAGACACTACAGAATGTCAGATCTGGGTCTACACCGTTTGCTAATGTCCCAGCACATGAGCCAAGTGTATGTTTCACAGATAGATTTCTCTTTACACACCCCTCTGACATCACATTGATGAGAATAGTGAATTGTTTGTTTGAGGTTTTACGCCCCCCTCAACACTGTAATAGGTCATTTTGGAGATGTTGCTTCCAATTTTGTGGGACTTTTGCCTGACATTGAGATGAAATGACATCTCCAGCCTTGCCGCCCAATGAATCCAATAGGGTTTATGTGCATGGACGGTCCTACTCGCACCACTTTGCCTGGGCAGGCTTAGGTCCTCTAAGATGTTTACCAGTACTCGTGTGCGGTCTGTTTCAGCTCTGCGTGAAAGCATCATGCAGCCCATCTATTTCTTCAAGGCCCGATGGGTGGGGGCGGTTCAAAAGTTCCTGAGAGAAAATGCTCAATGATGCCAAAGGATACATGACATGCACACGAAAGGCAACACAAAGATGGTGGAAAGTCTGCCAGATGTGTCCATCCCTGTTAAGCAATAGTGCCCCAAAATATGGACATAAATAAACTAGAGAAAGCGACCAGTGGGTCACGTATACCCCCGGCTGGCGCCATACTCTGATATATCTTTTGAGCTTGTATGTTATATGAATGAAGATGTCAAGAAGCTATAAGAATTTATAAATGTGCTTGTAAAAGCTAAACCAAACATAAAATTTCTAAATGGACCAAGGGAGTGAGGGCATCAAAGTTACTGAAGGGGTTGGGGGTATTAATGTTACTGTAGCAGCAGGGTGGGTATGCATCAGTGAAATCTTTGCACTGGTATGCAACATCGATGCAAGCATCAATTGAATTTGTCTTATTAGAACATACAGGCATCTATATACTTTGTCATAAAACTTGAACCAAATGTAAAATTTCTAAGTCCATGACCTTGAGGTCAAGGTCACCATGGGTGGGGGAACACGAAATGTTTGGACTGGTATATTGATGCAAGTATCAACTGAATTTGTCTTAGAGTTAAGAACATAAAGGCATCTATAAACTTTGTCATAAAACTTTAACCAAATGTAAAATTTCTGAGTCTGTGACCTTGACCTCAAGGTCACTGTGGGGGTTGGGACATGCATCAATGAAATCATTAGGCCAGTATGTAACTTCAGTGTAAGTATCAACTAAATCTATCAAAGGGTTCAGAAGATACAATGTCTTAGAAACTTTGACGCAAAACTTTAACCAAATGTAAAATTTCTAAGTCTGTGACCTTGAACTCAAGGTCACGGTGGGAATGGGACATGCATCAATGAAATTTTTAGACCAGTATGTAACTTCAGTGTAAGTATCAACTAAATCTATCAATGGGCTCAGAAGATACAATCACTTAGAAACTTTGATGGAAAACTTTAACCAAAATGTTAACGGACGGACAGACGGACGTTCGTACAGATGGACATTTGTTGGGTACTACAGTGTTAATTTTTCACCTATAAGTACCCAACAATCAGCTAAAATTTGCACAAGTACCCAACATGTACCATCAAATTTGTTGGCTACTTTTTGGGACACTAACGGAATAAACGGCAAGTACCCAACTCATGTCTACCCAACATATGCCCGTGGATGCGCTCGAAAAGACGGACACACGGACAGACGAACGGCAGGACGAAAACATTATACCCCCAAAGCATACTTTGTATGCCAGGGGTATAATACAGGCATCTATAAACTTTGTCATAAAACTTGAACCAAATGTAAAATTTCTAAGTCTGTGACCTGGAGGTTAAGGTCACCATGGGTAGGGGAAGGGACATACATCACAAAATGTTTGGACTGTTACATTGATGCAAGTATCAACTGAATTTGTCGTAGACTTAAGAACATACAGGCATCTATAAACTTTGTCATAAACCTTTAACCAAATGTAAAATTTCTGAGTCTGTGACCTTGACCTCCAGGTCACTGTGGGGGTGGGACATGCATCAATGAAATCTTTAGACCAGTATGTAACTTCAGTGTCCGTATCAACTAAATCTGTCAAGGGGTTCAGAAGATACAATCTCTTAGAAATTTTACATTTGGTTAAAGTTTTGCGTCAAAGTTTGTAAGTCTGTGACCTTGACCTCAAGGTCACTGTGGGGGTGGGACATGCATCAATGAAATTTTTAGACCAGTATATAACCAGTGTAAGTATCAAATAAATCTTTCAAAGGGCTCAGAAGATACAATCTCTTAGAAATTTTGACGCAAAACTAACCAAAATGTTAACAGACTGACAGACGGACAGCAGGACGAAAACATTATACCCCCAAAGCATACTTCGTATGCCGGGGGTATAACAAAGCATACTTCACATGCCGGGGGTATAAAAAGCATACTTCGTATGCCGGGGTATAAAAAGCATACTTCATATGCTGGGGTATAAAAAGCATACTTCGTATGCCGGGGGTATAAAGATACAAAGATAGAATTTCAATATTTACTCTCATGAAAACATCAAATATTTATAAGCACATACAATGACTAGAACAAATTGTTGTTACAATCTGCAGACATGAACACACGTAAACACTTAACATTCCCATTAAAAATTGACAAACTCATACCTGCAAATATTTCATTTTCAATGACATTTAAAAGTTTTAAGAATTTGTCTTGTCTGATAGGCATCTGCAATGAAAATAAAGAATTTGCTCCTTTCATTTTCAGACCAGATTTAACCCATAAAATGCCGATCATTACTATTGTCATCTGCCGGCTACCTAATTTTTTGCAAACAGTGTGGCCCCAGATCAGACAGTAGTCTGATCTGGGCCCACCCTTTCTGCCTGCATGCAAAATGTTTTCAAACGTTTGCAAAAAAATTCAGCAGACAACATAAGTAGACAACATTTTCAGATGTAGTTTTTCTGGCATCTTAAGGGTTAATGACAAAAACAGAAAAAAAAACAAAAAAACATTTCATACCACTTCCATTCTAGGATGATATGTGCACTGGGTATTGTCTTACATACTTAAGTCAAAGTGTGTTCAACTATTCACCTCAGCGAATGTAGGTTTGTTAAGGAGTCGTAAGTCGTAGCCTACATGTATACTATTTGTTGTTCACACGATGGACAAATTTACTGTAAGATAAATTTTTGTTTTTGTAAGTTTTATTGCTGGGTGAATTGTCTGATTTATCAAATATTCTTTTCATGGAGGTTGAAATAATTACATGATACACCACAACCTCATTATAACACGGTTCATTATAACACGGTTGTGGATATAACACGGTTTCAAGATCCCAAAAATGTATAGATTATATAAAAAAATGACCATAAATGGTCATTTTTCTATATAATCTATACATTTTTGTTTTGATATAACATGGCTGTTTAACTAATACGGTTTCTGCTTTGGATCCCATTAATAGTGTTATAAAGAGGTTTTGGTGTATGCATCGAAACATTCAGTGGCAACTTTTATTGCTTTACATATTGTCAGTTGGCCACTGGGTATTTTTTATATCCATTATTGGGGCTGCATTACGTAGCCAATCATATGTGAAGAAATCTAATGCAATAGTGATGACTTCTGTGTGGAACACGTCGGCAAAAAAATGTTTCTTCATTTGGCAGTACGAGACAACAATGGTGGATGTCATGTTACAGTTGGAAGAGACAATAAAATAAGAGGGCCATGATGGCCCTGGATCGCTCACCTGATCCATACTGTATGAATGAAATGGTAGGTAATATATTTTTTTTTTTTTTTTTTTTTTTTTGGTTTGGGTTTTACGGCCCTTTCAAGATTATTTCACTCATATCGAGCCGATCGTTAATCAGAGGTGGGCGAAAACCGGAGTACCCGGAGAAAAACCACCTGACCTTCCGTTGCAGAACTTGGCGTCTCACACGTGGCCAGAGCGAGGCTCGAACCTACGGCGGTGAGAGACCTAATGACTAAGAGTCAGCGCTCTTATCCACTAGGCCACGGAGGCCCGTGAGGTAATATAGTAAGTTGGAATGGAGAGTTTAAGCAATTTTGATTGACAGAGACCCAAGGAACATTTCTGGGAAATTCTATCAAAATCAATCTAGCTGTTTATGACCAGGTCATTTCAGGGTTTGGATAGTTTTAGCTCTGGTGTCTTTTATGTTCATTTGAGCAAAATCGATCCATAAGGATCAGTGGTTTAGGAGGAGATGTCGTTTGATGAAATTGTTTATGGACGCATTAACGCATGCACTGATGACAGATGAAAAGTGATCACAAAAGCTCACCTTGTCACTATGTGACAGGTGAGCTAAAAAAGCGCAAAAAGACACTAACAGGTGGAAGGGGAAAGTGAAGAAAGTTTCTTCTCTGCAAGCACCCCGGATGTTGAAAGACGACCAACTATATCTAACAGTGCCCACTCTACCCCCACTGCTCCTAGTAAGTTGAATTTCAAAGGTGAAGCGATTGCTATCCTCCCGGAAATGAGCTCAAACAAGAATAAAATTTATGAGAAAGTTGAGAAACTTACACCTGTGGACACAAAAGCGTTCAAACTCTGATGAAGTACCTTTCAATGAATCTCTTGCATCAAGTTAGTTTGACAAGCAAAATGTCATTCATCAAAGTAGTCCAAAACTGGATCAAGCAATATACATTGATTGGTCTTATTGTGGCAAGCACTTTTTTTCCATTTTTAGACCTGATTGACGTTCATGATGTATTCTGATTGCACAGTGCAGGGTCTACAATGAAATATAGTTATTACAACACTTTGTGTTTTGAATTTATTCCTCCTGTCTTGTAGTTCAGGATGTAAGGAAATATTGAATGAAACATCAGATCAAAATGAAATGAAGCTCATCAAAGTTTGAACGGATTTGTGTCCACAGGTGTATGTTGTATATATGGGTGAAAAACAGAACTTTGGTAATAGTGTAAGGGAGTCAAGTGCAGTTGTAGTTGTATTATGGAAAACAAAACTAGAAGGATCTCCCTTGTTGTAGTTTTCAATTCTTGTGCGCGAATAGAGACAATTTTTGGAAGATTCTGTGTTCTACTCCCCAAAACAAGACATAAACACAGAGTGGAGAATTCAAAGATTTAAACAGCTAGCTTGTGACATTAGTATACCTTTTTATGTCATGTGGCTGACATTCCGGAATATTGAAACCACAACGTCTTAGTCATCAGTTTTCGTGACTGTCATAGTTTGAAGAACAATTCATAGCCCCAAGTTATTCTCATAAGAAGAGTTCATAAGTATATGTCTGGACTCTTTCTAGTTATTTACTGTCTCTGCCTCTACACTGTATGAATCATTCTCTTAACCCATAAAATGCCAATCATGACAACTGTTGTCTGCTTTGCCATATGCCGGTTACCTTAAAAGTAATTTTTTGTAAACAGTGTGGAACCCAGATCAGACTGCTCCTGTAGGAGCAGTCTGATCTAGTCCCACACTCTTTGCCTGTATGCAGAAATATTTTTAAAAAGTTTGCAAAACAATTGAGCTGACAACATAAGCTGTTACGTAGAAGCTTTTTGCTCCTTTAAAACTATTGACTGTCTTGATGTTTAAAGCACTGTAATTTAAAATGTTTCAAGTAAAGGTGTACTCCTGTGAACTAGGACATGACCTTGGCATAATTGACAGAGCTATTTGTATCTATTCTAGTTCTGAGGAAAGGGTGTATTTTTCGAATAATGAAATGTTTATTGCTCTGTTTATGTAAAGGGTAGACATTTTATGACCCTTTCCAGACGATTTTGACACAATTCTCATAAATAAGATAAACTGGTTTTCGGTCAAGTAAACAAGACGTCATTGCCTGACTTATTTTTGGTGCTATATTTTGTAATTTTACCATCCGTAGATCACAGGAAGTTACCTTATATGGACAGTCATTAGCGGTTATAGAACAGACAGAACGTCATAGGTTTCAAACTTTTTCGTAGGCTAAAATAATTAATTAATTAATGCAAGCCTATTTAAGCACAGTGCGCAGGCGGTGAGGGAGCTTTGTGTTGTTAACTAACTTGGTGAACGGTTGCTCTGTTGTATTGTACTGTGGCGTTGAAAGCATATGGGTTATGAATGGGACTCCTGTAATCAGACTAGGAAAGAATAAAAGAACTGTTTATATGTAACCGCTGTGGACATTGTTTATTTTCAAACGGACCCTCAGCAGGGTGGGCCAACCAATTAGTGGGACACTACGTAACAAAACAGACGACATTTTCAGATGTAGTTTGCACGGCGTCTTAAGGGTAAACCCATTTTTGAATGACGGTTTGGATGACTCTTTTCGGCAGCTTGGCTTGGAAACACCAACATATATGATGATGAATCACCAATTAAATCAGTTTGTGCTCCCCAAACAACAGCATATCAGGCAGCTATGACCCAGCCTGTTGCAACACTAGGCCTGCAAATAATTTATGTAAAACTCAGGCCCCGATTTCGGACAATCTTAAGACAAATTCTCTGGATATATGCATGAGGATGGTCCGAATTTCTTGTAGGAATTTGTGTCATATCTTACACTTCGGGTATAGACAATGAACGTGTTATAGTGGCATTCCACCTTCATACCCTGCCATCCAGAGACAGTTGGAGTTCTATTAAAGAGGCTTTTAATATAGAATATTGGAACACTGATAAGCATGCCAGCAACTCAGAATGTTGCAATGACGATTTACCATCGGGTACGGAAACGGGCCATGAAGAAGAAATACATAAAAGTGAAGTAGAGATACAAGAGAACAACAAAACGTACATGTCCTTTGACGGCAATATCATATTACCTTCAAGAAAGGGGAAGGAAAATCATTGATGTTCGTGGTGATGGCCACTGCATGCCTACTTTATGCCATCAGCGAAAATCTGAAGGAAAAATCTCTGGGCAATATGTCAAGTGATGAACAGTTTTTTAAGTTAGGGAATGAAGTAAATGGCAATAAACAGTATTATCAAACTTTTTCGAGCTGTGGTGCTGACATTTTTTTTTTTTTTTTTTTGGTTTGGGTTTTACGGCCCTTTCAAGATTATTTCACTCATATCGAGCCGATCGTTAATCAGAGGTGGGCGAAAACCGGAGTACCCGGAGAAAAACCACCTGACCTTCCGTTGCAGAACTTGGCGTCTCACACGTGGCCAGAGCGAGGCTCGAACCTACGGCGGTGAGAGACCTAATGACTAAGAGTCAGCGCTCTTATCCACTAGGCCACGGAGGCCCGTTGTGGTGCTGACATATAAGAAGACGTAGACAAGTACATAACTGAAAAACAATACAGTACAGATTGCGCAGACATCATTCTGTCAGCACTATGCTCTGTGAGTGACTGCAACTGTTTATCAATACAGAGAAGAGAGTGTGACTGAAATTAAACATCCCCCTGGAAGGCCTGGCATTGTGGGGTTCATCCATATCGCCTTACAATGATGTAGGTGCTCATTACAAGGCAGTTTCAATGTGCATGCATATTCAAGAAGAAACCATGTTTTTCATGGATTCATCTAAAAATACCTTGCCAGAGGAAGTACCGGTTCAGTTGCCTAAAAAAATTTACACCAGAATATGTAAGGCCTTTCCCGAAAGCCCCAGCTAGCAAACTAATAAAGGAAGGAAAAAAGCAGAAAAGTGGTACATTAATGTATATACCAAAGAAAAACACAATAGACAAGAATTGAAAAAGTCTACCGATAAATCAAAGAATGGTAAGAAAGTAATGAGAACCAAGCTGAATTCAGAAAAAAAAAACATTAGGGTTATGTAATAAATTTATGTTTGGTATTATTTAAGGCGGAGGACCACCCTAGTAGATATCGTTTGATAAAAGTGCTTTTTTTTAATATAAGTAATATCGAATGCTGGAGATTTATTAGACCTGTATTGAATTATTGAAACCTTTCGCGAAAGTAGGTTCATTACGTCCATTTTAACAGACCAAAGTCTCCACGAACTTCATGCCGGAGAATACTTGTCACATTTTCAAGAAGAAAAACAGTTATCTTCTTAAAATATCAGAAAGTTATAGAAGTTAGATATATGTGACAGATACACATGTCATGTGCAGCTTTAAATTATGGGCAAAGAAGTGTGAGAGAAATTTGTGCATGTTTACGGTGTTCCATGAATATAGCTGAGCAGCTTTAGTTCTGACCTAGTGCAAGTGCCCCCCCCCCCCCTCTCTCTCTGTACTAACTGTATTTGTCTGCTCTCTTAAAGTCTGATCATGTTTAGTCATGACAACGTACGTTTCGTCACATTTGAAACTGCAAGCACTGCACGATGCCCCGCCACTACAATTACATCAAGGAAATGCCATATATCAGTGAAACAAAACCTAATGGCTGTTTTGCCTCATCCTAGTGATGCAACCATGCAAGTTTGGTCAGAATCAATCGTTAAATTCAGGAGATATAGTGCTTCAAACAGACTACATAATAAAAATCGCTATGTTCGATGTTCAAGGGGCGATAACTCCAAAAGTAGGAAAAATAGTTATGGTTCATATGTTCTGCATGTTGTCTCAGACTGCTCTCTGCTCTACATACCTGTGAAGTTTTGTGAAAATATCAAACGGTATCAGAGTAATGGAGCGGACTCGAAATTGAAAGCAACTGCTTTGTTCAAAGTTCAAAGAATGCAAAAGTAGGAAAATCAGAGTTATGGTTCATATGTTCTGCGGGTCGTATGATAGTGCTCTACATATCTGTGAAGTTTCGTGAAAATATCTCAAAATGGTATCAGAGTTATGGAGCCGACATGAAACTATGATAGAAATGGCTATTTCAAATGTTCAAAGGGAAATAACTCAAAAAGTAGGAAAATCAGAGTTATGGTTCATATGTTCTGCATATCTGTGAAGTTTAGTGAAAATATTTCAAATGGTATCAGTGTGACGGAGCAGACACAAAACTGATAGCAACAGCTATATTCAAAGTTCAAAGGGCAATAACTCCAAAACTAGGAAAATTAGAGTTATGGTTCATATGTTCTGCACGTCGTCTCATGGTGCTCTACATATCTGTGAAGTTTCTTGGAAATATCTCAAATGGTATTGAAGTTATGGAGCGGACAGGAAACTATGATAGAAATGGCTATGTTCAATGTTCAAAGGGCAATAACGCCAAAAAAGGAAAATCAGAGTTACGGTTTATATGTTCTGCACTTTGTCTGATAGTGTTTTACATATCTGTGAAGTTTCGTGAAAATATCTCAAATGGTATCAGAGTTATGGAACTGACACGGAACTATGGAGTGCTGATGGATGGACGGACGTATAGACGGACGGACGTATGGATGCACACTCAAAACTTCCGAGGGTATAACATAATACCCCGCCATTTTTTTTAATGGCGGGGCATAAAAACAGCATTCATATTTGTCTCAATAGTTTCAAAGCTGTTCCTGATATTTATGAAGTAATGGTTTTGTTTGTGAAGGTCTATCATATATGTACCGGCCATCAAAGAGAGGATACCTACAGGCTGAGCCTGCATCCAATCCTTTGATGCATATGTATGTACTTTGTATGTATATATGTTGTCAAGAAATTGATAATAAATAAATAAATTTATGTTTCTTTAAACTCCTGCAGTGATCTTTGATGCTTACGATTATTTCTACTTATATTTGTTGAAATTGCTCCCTTTTTCTACTTTCAGACTCTTCTTCTTGGAACCATCACAGATTTACTCTAGCACCAGTTCTGGTTTATTTAGCAAAGGTTTTGTCTGAAGACTCAAAAGTTTTGTCACATTTGTCTATGGACAGGTCTAAAGCTTCATACTAAATGAATCATGGACTAGCAGAGTTAAAAGGAAGACTAGTTCAGAATTTGTGATAGCTATTCTTGTATTATTTTACTGTGAACAGTCTAAGACTGTGGTTTCTGAACAATGGGAAAGTGTACAGCTAATCAAAGTTAATGCTAAGTCAATATATAATGTAATTGTGGACTAAATGGAAAGAAATGAAATTCAATGGTCAAATTTAGTGTCCATATTGATGGACTCCCTCAAGGTGATGAGGGGGAAAATATCAGGGGTAGAGACGAGGTTAAGAGATGAAAAGGATCCTCATCTGCTTGATATTGATGGTGACTCTTGTCACCACATTCATAATGCTTGTAAGAAATTTTCTGCACCATTACAATACAAGAGGGCCATGATGGCCCTGGAGCGCTTACCTGATCCATAGTGTAACAAGTGGGCCCTGGGGAGGGCCATTATTGGCCCCAGGACTATAATTTGCATTATCTTGAGGGAGGTCTAAAAGGTGAAGCTTCATACCAAATATCAAACACCGGAGCCTTCTGGTTTCAAATTAGAAGATTTTTAAAGGTTTTCCTTATACAAGTCTAAATAAAACCTGTAGGTCTTGGGGCAGGGCCATTTTCGGCCCCAGGGCTTTGATTGCAACAGTCTTGGTCTAGGTCCACAAGACAAAACTTCATACCAAATATCAAAGAACTGTGCCTTCTGGTTTCAGACAAAAGATTTTTTTTTTTTTAAAGGTTTTCCACATACAAGTCAATGTAAAACCAAAGGGCCCCGGGGCAGGGGCATTTTTGGCCCCAGGGCTATTATTTGAACAATCTTCATAGGAGTCCACAAGACAAAGCTTAATACCAAATATCAAACACCTGAGCCTTCTGGTTTCAGACAAGAAGATTTTTAAAGGTTTTTTCCCTATATAAGTCAATGTAAAGCCAAGGTTTTCAGGGCGGGGGCATTTATGGCCCCAGGGCTATAATTTGAACAGTTGTGATACAGGTCCACTAGATGAAGTTTCACACCAAATATCAAAGACCTGGGCCTTACGGTTTCAGAGAAGAAGATTTTTTTTTTTAATTTTTCCTATAAAAGTCAACTAAAACCAGAGTCCCCTCATCGGGGGCATTTTTGGTGCAAGGGCTATAATTTGAACAATCTTGCTAGAGGTTGACTAGATGAAGATACACACCAAATATCAAAGACCTGGGCCTTGTGGTTCCAGAGTAGAAGATTTTTTAAGGTCTTCCCTATATAAGTCAATGTTGAACTAAAGGAGCAGGGGCATTTTTGGCCCCAGAGCTTTTGGTAGAGGTTCACTTGATAAAGCTACACACCAAATATCAAAGACCTGGGCCTTGAGGTTTAAGAGGAGAAGATTTTTAAAGGTTTTCCGTCAATGTAAAACTAAAGGGGCCCGGAGCAGGGGCATTTTTGGTCCCATGGCTATAATATGAACAATCTTTGTAGAGGTCCAGTAGATGAAGCTAAACACCAAATAGCGAAAACCTGGGCCTTGCGGTTTCAGAGGAGAAGTTTTTTAAAGCTTTTTCCATATGTCAATGTAAAACCAAGGGCCCCCGGGGCGGGGGCATTTTTGACCCCAGGGCTATAATTTGAACAATCTTGATAGATGTCCACTAGATGAAGAAGGTTTTCCTTACAACTAGGCAAAGCTTCATACCAAATATCAAACACCTGAGCCTTCTGGTTTCGGACAAGATTTTTAAAGCTTTTTCCTTTGTAAGTCTATGCAAAACTAAAGGGCCCCGGGGCGGGTTAAGTTTTGGCCCCAGGACTATAATTTGAACAATCTTGGCAGAGGTCCACTAGATGAAGCTACACACCAAATTATTAAAAAAATCTATTTTTGGCTCCTGTGACCTTGATGTGCAATGGACCGGAACCAATTGAACAACTTTGAAAGGGGACCACCTTAGGATCATTCCTGTGAAGTTTGGTCAAAATCCAATCAGTGGTTTATAATTAGGAGATGTTGTTTGAAGAAATTGTTTTGGGATGGACGGGTGCACGCACGCACGGACGACAGACGAAAAGTGATCCCAAAAGCTCACCTCGTCATTACACGACAGGTGAGCTTAAAACTGCATCATGCCCAGCCACTATACTTAAATCAAACAAGTGCCATAACACTGTCAACAAAAAAGAATTCAAGGTGACGGTGCATTAATCTAAATAAAGTTGACATGAATACATGAGTGATGTAGGATACATGTATTTAAACTTTAATCCTTATTATAGCTTGAACAATTTGACATGAGACTGACCTTTATGCATTGAATAAATTAGTCAATGTTATCGCCTAATACGTCGGCTTTCGTAAACTTCTCGTGAATTTTCGGCATCTCATGAATTGCGACCCATTTACCGACCTCTATGTATTGAATAACTATATCGCCATTTTCGGTAGACAGTGAAGACAAATACATGCATTCAGTTGGATGTGAAATTATGTTAATAGAGTTTACCAGTCTCAGGTCAATTTGTTCGAACTATACCTCCCTATTGAGTGGTACCTTGCACATGTTCTGTGGCACATGCACAGTTAGTTTTTCAGCCCAGCTTGGTTGACAAGGATAGAAATAAATTTTGTCGAGTTTATAATGAGACTTTGCTGTCCTTATAAGCCATAAAAGAATACTCCATGGCATCAGAAGTGGGATACGAACCAACGCCCACATTCGTGACTATTTTCAAAGTTCAAAGAACCATAGCTCCAAAAGAAAGTAAACCAGAATTACAGATCTCATTTTCTGCAGAACCCCTCATGGTGCTTAACCTTCGTGTGAAGTTTACAGATATTTTCCTGTTTACAGAGTAAATACAAATATATCACAGAATCCGTTACTTTCAATGTTTTGTTTGTTTGTTTTATTTCAGGTTTAACGTCCCCGTCAACAATGTATAGGTCATTTTAGAGACATTGCTTCCAATTTTGTGGGACTTTTACCCGACATTGAGATGAAATGACATCTCAAGCCCTGTTGCCCAATGAAACCAATAGGGTTTATAAGCATGGACGGTCCGACTCGCACCGCTTTGCCTGGGCAGGCTTATACCCTTTAAGCAGTTTACCAGTACTTGTGCGCGGTCGGTTTCAGCTCAGCGTGGAAGCATCATGCAACGCATCTATTTCTTTAAGCCCAGATGAGTGGGGGCCGACTTTCAATGTTAAAAAATGCCATAACTTAAAAATTATCTAAACAAGACTTTGGTTCTTGCATTCTTCATGTCATCTTACATTTCTGCAAGGCTTCAAGAAACTACACGTTTTCAGAGGAAAACAGTATCCCCCACTATAAATACCTATTAAAACACCCATTTGGCATTGAGAACTAGGGTTAGGTCACAAAAAAACTGAGGTGCAAACAAACCGTTTTTGGCCATAAACAGTTTTCGGGAGCCTGTGACCTTAAAAAGGTCAAGGTCACCAAAATGTAATAAAATCTTTGGTAGGTTGCAATCTATATTGTACCAAGTTTGACTGGCATTCATCAATTCTAACATGAGAAAGGTTGCAGAGAAGTCATTATTTGTCCAAAATTGCAAATTTTGCTAGCCTGTGACCTTGAAAATGAGGTAATGACGTCAAGGTCACCAAAATCTCTTCAAATCTTTGGCAGGTTGCAAAGATATATTGTTACAATATGAACCGTTATTTTCACAGTATCAGCGCGGACAACTTCTCCAGTCAAAAGTCATATGTTATTGAAACAATAATTCTGTAAAATATTTAAAAACTACCTTGGAAAAGCACTCTTTAAACTGTAAAAAGCTGCATACAAAATGGCGATATGTTTGGTTTGAAATTGACAGTTGTGACGTTATAGCCAGATCCAAATTGTGACGTATTGATCAGTTACGGTAAGTGTCCAAAAATGTAAAAAAAAAAGTAGAAAATTTACTTATTTTCGGCGAACACCAAAAGTAATTCAACTTCGCACTCGTGAAAATTTAGATGTTTCAAACACATAGAAAATACTTAAGGGTAATGGGAACACCTTCAGGGGAGGAAACTCCTGCAAAAGTATTTTTGTCTCCCATGTCAATAGGGGTCAACTCTTAAAGAAAAGAATTTGCCCCATTTTCAGTGGGAAAATGCTTCTAGAAAAACAAACAGGAAGTCACGAAAGTTGTCTCCTTTTGAAAAATGGCAGAAAAATATGCCAGGTGTTCCCATTCCCCTTAAAATAATAACTCCG
This sequence comes from Lucinisca nassula, assembly GCA_963580285.1. Taxonomy (NCBI): domain Eukaryota; kingdom Metazoa; phylum Mollusca; class Bivalvia; order Lucinida; family Lucinidae; genus Lucinisca; species Lucinisca nassula. Next base: position 39,584,966 of record OY757012.1, read on the forward strand.
TTTACCAAATGGGGACCACTCTTACAGAATCAATTTCATGCACATCACTGCTCAGTTCTGACCTTATTTGACAGCTTGTGACGAATAATTGTCTATCGTATGTGCAGGTACTAGTACTACTCTTCTATGTGGCCCTCTTTTCCTGGGTAGGAACCAATACTGAGCAATGTGGATAAAGTTTCTTGCTCAAGGAAACAACATGTGGCGCTTGCGGGGATCAAACCGGATACCTCTCGGTATCAAATACGATGCTTCAGCAATGCACCACAGCGCTCCATCTGTGCCATGTTAGCACAATCCATTGCGATTAAAGAAAAGAAGAAAAAAAAAGAACACAAACTTGGGACGATGAACAATCGAGTGTCGCAAGTTATTGAGGTAAAACACAATGTACTACTGACTTCGAATACATTTTATATTCACTTTTAATTTCATATATTTTATATTCACTTTTAATTTCATATTTTTATATTCACTTTTAATTTCATTTAATGTCACTTACTCATTAACCATTTGAATAGATTTATATTGTACAGCATAGGTTTCGTGTATGTTAAAGCGTTCCATGACACAGCGCAAGAGTTCAATCCTGGTCACAATCCAAAGCGCAACACGCGGGTAACGGCCCTTTGTTCCTCCAAACAAGCTAAGATTAGCCGTTTCTGAACTCTACAAGCCATCCTTACCAAACTCACTGTTTCAACCAAAATTGACACATGATTTTGTATCCATAACCTAACAAGAGTTCGATGTTCAATGTCAGCAATTGTATTTGCACTTCATGAAATTTTATGTGTTTTCCTTATTTGCTCAAAAATTCTTGGTAGCTATTCATTTTATCATATGCTCATGGCGGGGGTATAACAACAGCTCAATCTAGTAAATACTTTATTTGATGTAATAGACTTTTGTTTTACTTTTGCAGGAAAGAAAGACAGAAATATTATAAACATGCTCAGAAGGCTAGACATCAGCCGGATAAATACATGCCCATTATTATCGACGGCATGGACCAGTCGAAAACCGATATTCCTCACTTCCTATACCTTAGCTCGATGGCATCTGGTATTTGGAAGCCGAGGAGACATCTGGTTGGATTGATTCTCCAAGGCATCGGTACTTACGGATTTTTTGACTATTACCAATATCAACACGGTTCCAACCTCACAATACATGTTCTGCTGTACCTGCTGCATATGATGCGAGATAAGCTACCCGATACACTATACTTGCAACTAGACAACTGTGCCCGGGAGAATAAGAATAGGTAATTTAACAGTGTACATAAACCTTAATATTGATATACATGGGCAAACAGAGTAGACACTATCTTGCTGTTGATTCTGACTATTCATCAGCATCTGTTGGGCAAATCACCTGATAATTAAGAGCAGTTTGTGTGTCTTTTTACTCTTTTGACAATATTTTAAGATGTCTTTTAGAAATATATTGACTGTCAATACGAAACATGCCCACAATACATTTCTTTAATATGTGGCTTTTTGATCAGGAATGTCAGTTGTGTTCATCAAATGTAGGTGATCTGTGTGTGTGTTTGCTTATTGATTGAAAAAGCCAGATCTATTGTTGTGTATGTCTATTAGTGCCTGTATGTGGTGAAGCGGGTATAGTGATTTTGAAAGCTGAGAGCGTCTTAAAATGAAGGCAACATATATGTGGAAAAATCATGGCCCAATACTGAATCTAACTAGTTCAGAGGATTTACTGTGGTTTATTGTTTACATAATTGAATTCAATTATCCCAAAGGACCAGAAAATATAATCTGCACTATGATGATGTACGGAGATAAGTTTTACGGCCGCCACATCACACAACAGCAACTGCAGTGAAGATAAATAAGTTCAAGGTCACCAAAATCTAATCAAATCTGCGGTATGTTGTAATGATATATTGTACCAAGTTTGACTAAAATCAATCAATTCGTTAATGAGATAGAGTACAGACAAGCCACTTTTTGGCCAAAATTGGGTGATTTGGGGGGGGGGGGGGCCTGTTACCTTGAAAAACAGGTCAAGGTCACCAAAATATAGACAAATCTGCGGTATGTTGAAATGATGTATTGTACCAAGTTTGATTCAAATTTGACCATTAGTGAATAAGATAGAGGAGTACAGACAAGCCAGTTTTTGCCCCAAAAGGACTGTTTTGGAGGGCCTGTCACCTTGTAAAGGAGGTCAAGGTTATCATTACCTAATGACTGTTTTACCCAATCCTAATGATGTAACTTTGCATGTTTGTTCAAAATCCATCTATAGGTTCTGGAGATATAGTGCTTCAAACAGGCTACAGCAATGCCGGCGAATACGGGATACACACCAAAAACTATGCACCCCCTCCCCTCCAGTGGGGGATATTATTCGTTATAAGATAAAAATCTTACAGTCGTGGTCATTTTTAAGAAATTCATGATACTCGCCTAAGACTCGTTTGTTAAATTTCATATGAAATAACCACTCTTCTAAGATCATCTATATAGCAAATATTAATTCTATGTTTAGGTTATACTATTTCATTAACTGATTCATGAGATGGGATGCAGGCAAATAAAAATCAAAAATGAGTTCCTTTAAGAGCAATGGAAACATTCATAAGAAAGAAGATGGGTCATACTACGTAGTTTCGGCTAATAAAGCCTCATCAGTGACTCTGTAATGATCCGGCAAAGAAAGCCAGAGGAAACATACTGCAATTTTGCGAATTTCGAATAGGCAGTCGATTCAAAGACTGATATAAATCAAAATGGGGTCCAAATAATTAAAAACCTGTCTAGAATATGAGTCTAAACCAATAATTTATTTCTGATTTCTCAGAATATTCACGCTGATCTCAAAGGACCAAAAGTAAAATATAAACTGCACTATGGTTGATGTACGGGGAGACGTTTTACTGCCGCCACACGGCACAACACCAGCCTGTGCCCTTCAAGGTCACCAAATCTATTCAAACCTTTGGTAGGCTACAACAATTTATTGTATGAAGTTGAACAAATTTCAACAATTCTTTCATGAGATAGGGAGCAGATAAGCCAAAATTGACAGTTTTGCGGGGTCTGTGCCCTTGTAAATAAGGTCAAGGTCACCAAGATCTAATCAAATCTTTGGTTGGTTGCAGTAATATATTGTACTACATTTCACTGATTTATTCATAGGACAGGATGCAGACAAGCCATTTTTGGCCCAAAATTGACAGTTTTCGAGGGCCTGTGCCCTTGAAAATAAGGTTATGGTCACCAAAACCTAACACCTGTTTTCCCCCATCCTAGTGATGAAACCATGAAAATTTGATCAGAATCCATTAATAGGTTCAGGAGATATGGTGCTTCAAACAGACTACATGATAGAAATGGGTATGTTCAATGTTCAAAGGGCAATAACTTAGAAAGTAGGAAAATCAGAGTTAAGGTTGATAATTTTATGTTCTGCATATTGACTCATGGAGCTCTTCATATCTATGTAGTTTCCTGAAAATATCTCTAATGCTATCAGAGTTATGGAGTGGACATGACACTATGATAGAAATGGCTATGTTCAATGTTCAAAGGCAATAGCTCCTAAAGTAGGAAAATCAGAGTTACAGTTTATATCTATTTAACCCCCCCCCCCAGTGGAATTTGTTTCGCTGACAATTCCAAGGTAGTTCTTCTGTCGCGGTTTATTTTTGTTATGGTTTGTCTTTGAGTGTGTGTATCGCTTATATTGTTTTGGATAGCCAATTAGCCATTATTTTGCGCAAGCCTTTGGCTTCACATGTATGAGAGAGCAATTTTTTCCGCTAGTCGAACTCGGCGCTATTTATATCTAAGGTAAAAAAAAAAAAAAAAAAAAAAAAACAGCTGATCCGATAACGACCTTACCTATAAAACCGGAAGTCCCACGTGTCCAAGTCATATTTCGTTTTGCGGTCAAAAAGAAAAGATCGTTTCTCGGCATGGTGAGTTTGTGAAATTTTGTATTTGATTTACAGATAATTTAATTTGACATTTTTGATTATCCAGCTAGCTTCAGACGCAGTCCAAGCATAATTTTTTTCACTGATATTATGGCTGGAAGAGTGGACGTCGTCCTTTCTTTGCAAGGTTTGGACCAGGAATGTTCGGCCTTGTCGGAGTTTTCTGTGTTTGAGGATGACGAAATTTCGTCAGCTACAATTACGGCAAACAGTTGAGAAACCCAGTAGTTCTAAAACAAGAGGCCCATGGGCCACTACACTCACCAGAGGTCCTAAGGCCATTGGCTAATACATAGCAATAAAGCTGCAATAGTTTCTGAAAAATACATGTACATAGTTTTCACACAAAAGTCATTGTGACTAAATAAAACCTTGGCATAAAATAGGTCAAGGTCATCTGAGGGTCATTATTTGAACACAATATGACAGGCTAAAGTCCCAAATGCCACATATCAAGTTTCATGGCCATTGGCTCATTGGTTCCAGAGAAGATCTTTGAAGAATTTTGTCTTATATGGGAATAGGGGTTATCTTGCTCATGTGACCAGACACAAATTATTTATTTTCATTTCCTTGTTCCTGAAAGTTTTTGTATGTAATTTGGTTACAAATAACTCAGTGGTTTCTGTGGAAAAATAAGTTTTAATTTCTATATCTGAATGACCTTGGGCAAAGATCAAGGAATGATCTTGACCATGAACACTCCTGTAGTTTCATTCACTCATTTAGCTAGCTGCATCAACCAATTTATTCCAAAAATATTCAGTTTTGACTTTTTCCCATATAATGGGACCAAATTTGACCTTAAGGTACTTAGGTCAGGGTCATCCGGGGGTCATCATTTAAACAAACTACGATGGGCCTAAGTCCCAAATGCTACATACCAAGTATCATTACAAGTCTGCCCACGGGTAATGGAGAAGAAGATTTTTAAGGGTTTTTCCTTATATGGGCATGGCGGCCATCTTGGTCATGTAGCAAAACTCACATTAATTAATTTTCATTTCCTAGTTCCTTATAGCTTTCATATGAAATTTGGTTACAAATAGCCCAGTGGTTGATGTGGAAAACAAGATTAAATTTTCATATATGAATGACCTTGGGTCAAGGTCAAGAAATGACCTTGACCTTGAATACCCATGTAGCTTCATCCACTTATTAACTTAACTGCATCTACCAATTTTCAGATCACATGCTGCAACTGTTTTCAATATATACTCAATTTTGACTTTTACTTATACAAAAGTCTATGTGACTAAATTTGACCTTGGGGTAAAATAAGTCAAGGTCATTCGAGCATCATCATTTGAACAAACTCGGTAGGACCGAAGTCCCTGATGCTGCATTCCAAGTTTCGAGGTCATCCACCTTTTAGTTCCAGAGGAGAAGATTTTTTAAGCTTTTTACCTTATATGGGCATAGCGGCCATCTTGATCATGTGACCTTGTCCTTACGAACAAATTTTCTTTCTTCCTTCCTATGGAAGCTCCATATGTAATTTGGTATCAATTGGCCCAGTATTTTAAGAGGAGAAGTTGTTTGAAAATGTCAACGACAGACGACGACGGACTACTACCTATTGTATAAGCTTGGGTCAAGGTCATCCGAGAGTCATCATTTTAGCAAACTATGATGGGAACGAGTCCCCTATGCTGCATACCAAGTTTCATCACAATCTGCCCACTGGTTCAGAAGAAAATTTCTTAAGGGTTTTTAACTTAAATGGGCATGGAGGCCAGCTTGGTCATGTGACCTGGACCCTGCAAGCAAACTTTTGTTCCCCCATCCCATGGATGCTCCACATGAAATTTGACTTCAATCGGACCAGCAGTTTTGGCGGAGATGACATTTGAAAATATTGACACGGACGATGGATCACTGCCTATACTATAAGCTCCCCAGGAGCCTTCGGCTCTGGTGAGCTAAAAAGTGACGCTGTCACTCTTGAAGGTTAAAAAAATAAAGAGAAAAATGAAAAGGGGCCAGGTAAGTCTAGCCCCAGGACACCCTCAAAGAAGGGAAAAAACAAGCAAATTCGTTGAATTGATATCCCCCGCCGAATGGGTTTTTCGTGTAGAATGGCAAGAAAATATATCTGGCCAAAATTGAGAAAAAAAAATTGCGCGTGCATCACGGCAGCATAATAATACATATTTATTTCAAATTTCATTTTATTCCATGCAATAGTTGCTGAGAAGCGGTTCCAGACAAAGTGAGACGACGAAAAATCCAGAATTTTAATCATTTAAGGGGCCATAACTCTGGGTGTAAAAAGTCAATCCGAAAAAAATTTGTGCGTGCATCACCACAGCATAATAATACATATTTATTTCAAGTTTCATTTAATTCCATGCAATAGTTGCTGAGAAACAGTTCCCGACAAAAAAGTGAGACGACGAAAAATCCAGAATTTCAATCGTTTAAGGGGCCATAACTCTGGATGTAAAAAGTAAATCCGGAAAAAAAATGCGCGTGCATCACCACAGCATAATAATACATATTTATTTAAAGTTTCATTTAATTCCATGCAATAGTTGCTGATAAACGGTTCCGGACAAAGTGAGACAACGAAAAATCCAGAATTTCGATCATTTAAGGGGCCATAACTCTGGATGTAAAAAGTCAATCCAGAAAAAAATTGCGCGTGCATCACCGCAGCATAATAATACATATTTATTTCACGTTTCATTTAATTCCATGCAATAGTTGCTGAGAAACAGTTCCGGACAAAGTGAGATGACGAAAAAATCCAGAATTTCAATCATTTAAGGGGCCATAACTCTGGATGTAAAAAGTCAATCCGAAAAAAAATTGCGCGTGCATCACTGCAGCATAATAATACATATTTATTTCAATTTTCATTTAATTCCATGCAATAGTTGCTGAGAAACGGTTCCGGACAAAGTGAGACGACGAAAAATCCAGAATTTCAATCATTCAAGGGGCCATAACTCTGGATGTAAAAAGTCAATCCGAAAAAAAATTGCGCGTGCATCACCACAGCATAATAATACATATTTATTTCAAGTTTCATTTAATTCCATGCAATAGTTGCTGAGAAACGGTTCCAGACAAAGTGTGACGGAAGGACGGACGGAAGGATGGACGGACGGACAACGCCAAAACTATATCCCTCCGCCTTCGGCGGGGGATAATAAAGCCACGAAGCATGGACAGGAAAAAGATAAGAGCAAAAAGAACAAGAGGACCAAGCTAGCTTGGTCCTGTATCGCTCACCTGAGCTAACAGATTCAAAGTTTAAGGAAGTGCTTTACTGAAGGCTTTATAGGAGGACATGGTGATGACAGGGTAAGCATTTTCTGAAAATCAAGTAGAATGTAACTCTATGATAAACAGGCTGACCTCACCGGTTTTCAAACTCATTCAAGCTTTTATTCCTGACTTGCTAAGAAGATCCGATCTAAACTGAAGTGGCTATGGTGATGACAAGTTCAACTAGAAAAGCGCAGTCGATGGCAAGCCATCGCATATCCCCACGCTTCCCCGCGGGCCCAACCCCCTGGGCCATCCCCTAGGGATGTTTGACCTGAGGGGTAAAATTTTGATTATGATGTATTCTACTCATCATGCCGTGCTATTTAATATGCTACACAACCGTGTTCTGAAAACTTTGATTTTTTATCTCCAAGGTGCCCCATCCCTGGCCCCACTCCCAGGGGTAGTATCAAAATTCCGAAAGTGTTATGCACTCCCTAGACCAAAGTTTTATCAGTTCCCAAAGTTTCAAGTTTCTATCTATAACGGTCTAGGAGGAGTTATCCGGTAAGAGTAATGTATGGGGGTAAAGGGGACAAAATCCGTTTTTGACCTCTGGTGACCTCAAAAGTGACCCCAGGGGTCAAATTTTGGTTGTAATGTTTTCTACTCATCATGCTGTTCGCTTTGATATATTACATGACCATGTTCTGGAAATTTTGATTTTTGACCCCCGCGGGCCCCACCCCCTGGGCCCACCCGTAGGGGTGTGATCAAAATTCCGAAAGTGTCATGCATTCCCCAGACCAAAGATCTATCAGTTCCCAAAGTTTCAAGTTTCTATCTATAACCGTCTAGGAGGAGTTATCCGGTAAAGGGGTCAAAATCAGTTTTTGACCTCTGGTGACCTCAAAATTGACCCCAGGGGTCAAATTTTGGTAGTAATGTTTTCTACTCATCATACCGTTCGCTTTGATATATTACACGACCATGTTCTGGAAATTTTTATTTTTGACCCCCGCGGTCCCCACCCCCTGGGCCCACCCGTAGGGGTGTGATCAAAATTCCGAAAGTGTCATGCACTCCCCAGACCAAAGATCTATCAGTTCCCAAAGTTTCAAATTTCTATCTATAACCGTCTAGAAGGAGTTATCCGGTAAAGGGGTCAAAATCAGTTTTTGACCTCTGGTGACCTCAATTGACCCCAGGGGTCAAATTTTGGTTGTAATGTTTTCTACGTATCATGCCGTTCGCTTTGATATATTACACGACCATGTTCTGGAAATTTTGATTTTTGACCCCCGCGGGCCCCACCCCCTGGGCCCACCCGTAGGGGTGTGATCAAAATTCCGAAAGTGTCATGCACTCCCCAGACCAAAGATCTATCAGTTCCCAAAGTTTCAAGTTTCTATCTATAACCGTCTAGGAGGAGTTATCCGGTAAGACGGACGGACGGACGTACGGACGTACGGACGACGAAGACTATTACAATATCCCCACTTTTTCTTCGAAAAGCGTGGGGATAAAAACAAGTTTTCAAACTCCTCCAAGCTTTCTGCCTGACTTCCTTGTTTGTAAGTTTCATCAAGATCCGTTCGAAACTAAAGGGGCAGCAGTGATGACAATGTCGAAAATAGGCATTTTCAGCAATCAAAGGCACGTCACTCTACGATAAATGTGCCGACTTGGCCGGTATTCGAACTCACCTGAGGTTTTATTCCCAGCCACCTTACATGTAAGTTTCAGAAAGATCCGATCAGACTTGGCCAGTATTCAATCTCATCCAAGATTTTATTCCCAGCCACCTCACATATAAGTTTCAGAAAAATCCGATCAAAACTGAAGGGGCGACGGTGATGACAAGGTCAAAATTTGGCATTTTTAGCAATCAAAGGGATGTTACTCTAAAATAAATGAGCCGACCTGGCCAGTTTTCGAACTCATCCGAGGTTTCATCCCCAGCCACCTTACATATAAGTTTCAGAAAAATCTAATCAAAACTGAAGGGGCTACGGTAATGACAAGGTCAAAAATCAACATTTTCAGCCATCAAAGGGACATAACTCTACGATAAATGTGCTGACTTGGCCTGTTTTCAAACTAATCCAAGATTTTATCACCAGCCACCTTACATATAAGTTTCAGAAAGATCCGATCAAAACTGAAGGGGCTACCGTGATGACAAGGTCAAAAATCGGCATTTTCAGCAATCAAAGCGACGTAACTCTATGATAAATGGGCCAACTTGGCCGGTATTCCAACTCATCCTAGGTTTTATCTCCATTCACCTTACATATAGGTTTCAGAAAGATTAGATCAAAACTGCAGGGGCTACGGTGATGACAAGGTAAAAAATCGACATTTTCAGCCATCAAAGGGACATAACTATACAGTAAATGGGGCAACTTGGCCGGTTTTCGAACTCATCCAAGGTTTTATCCCCAGCCACCTTACATATAAGTTTCAGAAAGATCCGATCAAAACTGAAGGGCTACAGTGATGACAAGGTCAAAAATCAACATTTTCAGCAATCAAAGTGACCTTACTCTATGATAAATAGGCCACCTTTGCTGGTATGCAAACTCATCCGAGGTTTTATCCCCAGCCACCTTGCATATAAGTTTCGGAAAGATCCGATCAAAACTTAAAGGGCTATGGTGATGACAAGGTCAAAAATCGGCATTTTCATCAATCAAAGGGACGTTACTCTGTGATAAGTGGACCAACTTTGCTGGTTTTCAAACTCATCCGAGATTTTATCCTCAGCCACTTTACATATAAGTTTCAGAAAGATTCGATTAAAACTGAAAGGGCTACAGTGATGACAAGGTCAAAAATCAGCATTTTCAGCAATCAAAGGGACGTTACTCTACGATAAATGGGCCGACTTGTTCAGTTTTCGAACTCATCCGAGATTTTATCCCCAGCCACCTTACATATAAGTTTCAGAAAGATCCGATCAAAACTGAAGGGGCTATGGTGATGACAAGGTCGAAAATTGGTATTTTCAGCAATCAAAAGGACATAACTCTATGATAATTGGGCCGACTTGGCCGGTTTTCGAACTCATCCGAGTTTTTATCCCCAGTCACCTTACATATAAGTTTCAGAAAGATCCGATCAAAACTGAAGGCGCTACGGTGATGACAAGCATTTTCCCATAGTAAGTCTATGGGACCTTGTGGTTACCATAGGAACCCAAGTTTTAGAGCGATTTCGAAAAAAAGTTTATGTCATCAATGCCCCACCAGAGGCATGCTACAGATGAGAAATGATTGAGATCAGCCTGCAGGATACAGAGATATAGCTGCTCAAAAGTGTGGACGGACGACGGACGACAGAGGACGGACGACCCACTATACTAAAAGCTCCCCTGGAGCTTTCGGCCCAGGTGAGCTAAAAAGCTCTTAGTGCATTAGACATTGGAAATTTGTCAAGCAATGACATTTTGCAGCTCAGAGAAATATAAGGGGTTAGTTCTGTACAGAATGAAGGTCCAAGTGTGTTTGACCTCTATGGTGATGACTCATCTAATTTAAATGTAGAAATTGTTAATGATGGGCCTTATAGTGATGTGGAAATTGTGGCAAGTGGTGCTCCAGCAAAACCTCCGAGTGCTCAACACAAAGGTGCTTTATTTTCTGATGTTCAAAATAAAGGAAATGACCCTTTGGTAGATGATGAAATTCCATGGCAATTGCCAAAACTGAAGGCCCCAAACAAAGGAGAGGCAGTTTCAACCTCTTTAGCATCTTTAATTTATACGGCCTGTACTTCTCAATGTGATGTAGAGGACATTTTGCCAAAGTATAAACTTCCCTCTAATTGTGAGAATATGTCTGCCCCTTCAAACCTCAAAATATGGAGTGAAATTAATAGGAAGGCCCAGACTTATGATAAGGCATTTCAAGACATTCAAACCTTAATTGCCATGGTCATGGTACCCATAATGAAACTGGTTGAGCTTTTAAAGTCAAAAATGTCTGAGGAAGCTCAGAGCCTTGTGTCTGATACCATGGTCCTTTTGGGTCAAGCAGAATTTAATCTTTCTGTCAGGAGAAGGTACATGATTAGACCTTTTTCAAAGAAAAAATACTCTTCTCTGTGTAATATTGCAACTCCGGTGACAAACAAGTTGTTTGGTGATGATCTGAACAGAGAAATAAGAAAGTGTGATACTAGTATTTCGGTAGCTAGAGATCAATATGCTCCATCGGGAGGGTTCAGAGGTTATAGTAGAGGTCGTGCAAGGGGCAGGGGCTTTGCTTTCAGAGGCTAGTCATAACCCTAACTTTTCTGGGTAATATGGTGGTCATGGTTTCAATAGATACCATCCCTACAATCATCAGCAGGCCCAGTTTAGGCAGCTTCAACAGTTTCAACAGCTTCAGGTTCCATAAAGAGCCCAAAGTTTGCCACATTGACACGTCAAGGCGATATTGTTGCATAGGTGAGTCACAGAAGGTGAGTTGAAGGCTTAAATTTTGTGCAGATATATGGAAGTTATATACAAATGACCCCTATATTTTGTCTGCCGGGTCAGGTTATGAGTGTGTGTGTGTGTGTGAATTCGGGTTTAACGTCGCTTTCAACAATTTTTCAGTCATATCACGACGGTGTCTGGTTGCAACAGGGAGCTCAATGCTCACTTTTATAGTGCTGCCTCACTGAAGTATCATGTCCCAGATGCATTACATGATACCACACCCAGTCACATTATCCTGACACTGGGTCGACCAGTCCTAGCTCTACCTCGTAAATCTGAGTGCCAAGCGAGGTGCAGCTAGTACCATTTTTAACGACTTTGGTATGTCGCGGCCCGGGATCGAACCTGTGACCTCCCTGTTCCCCGGAGAGGTCATTCTACCAACTGTGTCAGGTTATGAATTAGAATTTTATAGCTCTCCTGTGCAGTTAAAAATTCCAAATGAAATTCCCTTTTCCTTAGAAGAGCAGGAAATTGTTAATCAGGAAGTCCAAAATGTGTTATCAAAGGGAGCTATTGTTCCTACACATAATGAACCAGAGCAGTTTATCTCAACTTTATTCATAGTGCCAAAGGCTAATGGTAAATTCAGGCCTGTTATAAATCTGATATATTTGAATGAATTTGTAAGATATGAACAATTTAAACGGGAAACATTTTCAACTGTATTCGATCTTGTTCAAAAAGATGATTTTTTTCACTAGTCTTGATCTTCGTTATGCGTCTGTGTTTGAACCTTCTCAGAGGATTGTCTATTTTGGGTATATTCTGGATTCTGCACAATTTAAAGTCTTTCTTCCTGACAAAAAGATTAAAAAAATAAAAAATAAATTGTTACAATCAACAGAGTCTGTGGTTATAAGGCTCTCAGTATCTTTTATTGACCTAATTATAATGCCTTTCATGCTGTATTGGAAGCTCCACTGCATTATAGGACACTGGAGAAAGAAAAATGTTCTGGTTTGGGGTCATCCAAAGATTACGAGCATAAAACTAAGCTTTCCACTCTCAGTAGGTCACAGATTAGGTGGTGGTTGGATAATATTGATAAAAAGAATGGAAAGCCAATCAGACCTGAAAAGTCATCTCTTTTTATTCAAAAAGACTCTTCCTTTATAGGGTGGGTGCATTTGATGTAAAATCAGGTGTTTCCACTGGTGGTAGGTGGACTGTTGTGGACTCTCCACAATAACTAGCTAGCTTAGAACTGGAACATTGTCTTAAATGTATTTTTAGTAACCCTTGGGAAATCCCAGGCATGTTTATAAATAGTTTAAAGTTAAATGACGTCAACGTCAAAATGACGTTGTCGTCAAGGTCAAATGACGTTGACAAGGAGGTTTTTAGGACATTGGTAACTGTTTGATGAAGTCTTGATGAAGTAAAGCAGAAACTGGACAATTTAATTAAATTTAAGGAGTTTAAGGAGTTCTTGGACAGCCAGAAACTGTATAGACATTGGAAAACTACTGAGGCTTTGTCAAGAACCCTTAGAAACTTCAGGAAAACTTCTATTTGAGACAAAACAGTAACTTTTATTAATATTTATAATCTGCTTTTTCTATGTGTCATTGTATTTATGACAAAATTAATTAACATTTTAACTGGAAAGACATTCTTACTTATTGTGTTTGCCACATATTGGTGCCGGAACCCGGGACTGCAAGGGACTTAGAGAATAAATTGACATTGTGATAAAAATAGACAGAAAATAGATCAAGATGTCTCTCCCACCTCACATGAAAGCGAAAAGGACACGCTATAAGAAGAATCTTTTGGAACATCTCACAGCAGGAAAGAAACTTCTTGCTGTCCAGACTGGTGCAATTGATTCTGACAGTTTTCTTGAAGAAATTGAGAAAAGCTTCAGAAAAATCAACCATGCTGCAGAAATATTTGAAAGTGCATGTGAAGAATTGTCAATTGAAGCAAGGAATCAGAATCGAGATGAAGAGTATGAACAATTTATAGAGGAGAATGATTCAATTATGACAGATGTTTTCAGCTGCATTAGTGACTTAGACTGGCGCATAAAGTCAGTCAAAGATCTAATTAGGTCCAGTGAGAAATGTGTGGAGCCAGCCCTAGAAGAACAGGTGGTGCAACTTCAAGCACAAGTACAACAGCTTATGATTGATCAACAGGATAGACAGGAAGCATCAGGAATACAGGGACTTCACCATGCAACGGTAAATTTACCTAAATTGGATATACCCTCATTTAATGGTGACTCTTTGAAATGGTCTGAATTTTGGGACTCATTTGAAGTCACTGTTGATAAAAATCATACCTTGTCAAATATTCAAAAATTAAGCTACCTGAACAGTAAACTTACTGGTGAAGCCAAACAGGCCGTATCGGGCATATTGTTATCAAATGAGAACTATGAAGTTACTAAACTATTACTGAAAGAGAGATTTGGGAAAAGGCAGTCAGTTGTGAATTCTCACTACACACAACTTATCAATATGAAGCCGGCTGTGAACACCACCAAGGGATTGCGCGCCTTATATGACAATTTTGAGAGGCACTTTAGGAGTTTAGAAGCAATGCAGCAAGACACAGACCAAGACGTGTTTGTCTCAATGATGACTTCAAAAATTCCTAAAGATGTTCTACTGCAATTACGAATTCAAAGGGGTGCCAATAAGAACTGGACAGTCAGTAGACTAAGGGAACTCTTAAACGATTATGTATCAGCCAGAGAAGAAACTGATGAGCAGGGCCATGCAGAAACCAGCAGCAATGTAACTCCAGCAAGAACACTAAGGGGATCAACAGAAGCATTGCTAGCCAGTCCGAGAGCTGCACAGAAACAGGGTAATAAGGTATGCAGGTTTTGCAACGGTAACCACTGGAGCGATGAGTGCAAGAAATATCAAACTTTAGAGGAAAGAAAACAGAGAATAAGAGGGTCATGCTTCAACTGCTTGAGGCAGGGTCACAAACTTGGCGAATGTGGATTAAAGAGACCCTGTGCTTACTGCAGTCAAGTAGGCAACCATCATAGAAGTCTATGCCCCCAGCAATTTGGAGCTGCCAGCAGAGAAGGAGCTCACTTGATAGAGGAACTGCCTATGGAAGAAGACACAAGTGTGAATGAGAATGCTCTACTATCATCTGGGGAGATGGTTATGATGCAGACGGCAACAGCCGATATCCAGAATCCTGAAGATGGACAGATCCAAAATGCAAGAATGCTTTTAGACTCTGGGAGCCAAAGGACATTTATAACTGAAGCTTTATCCCAGAAACTCAAGTTGAAAAGAGGAGAGAAGACAGAAATAATGGTGATAACATTTGGGTCAGAAAAGCCAAGGAAGCAGCCTACTACTCTGACCACAATTGGCAATCGGCTTAAAGGCGGTGGCATCATGAACATCAGCGCCAGTATAGTGCCGAACATTTGTGGGGATATTCTCAGGCGTCCCATAAAATGTAAGTCTCTTCAAAACTTGGTACACTTATGGAATGAAGAAAATCTGGCCGATTCATTTCCCACTGAAAAGGAAACAACCACAATTGAACTTTTAATTGGTAATGATTATTATCTAGACTTCATTCTTCCTCAAAAGGTAGAAGTACAGCCAGGTTTGCCAATATGCTGATTCTATCATACAACTCGCATATTCAGAAGGAAGCCAATCTCTTGTCACCAGATATCTCTCTTCCATCAAAACCCAATCTAGAAGAATTTTGGAAATTAGAATCAAAAGGAATTATGGATTCTCCTGTAGATTCAGATAATGTCAAGACACTGAAACTCTTCAATGAGACACTGATATATGAAAATGACCGATATAGTGTCACCTGGCCATGGAAAGAAGACAAATCTTGTCTGCCTGAAAATCGAGAACTAGCCTTTGGCAGGTTGAAGTCACTTGTGAACAAACTGAGGAATGATCCACAACTTGTTGAAAAGTATGACGAGATCCTAAAAAATCAGCTAAAGCTTGGGGTTATTGAGAAGGTAAACAGTAATAACAAGGAGACAACAAAACATTACATACCACATCACCCTGTCATACATCCCGAGAAAACATCAACAAAAATCAGAGTGGTGTATGATGCATCAGCAAAGACTAGGAAAGAACAGAAAAGTCTGAATGAATGTCTGTACCCAGGTCCAACAATGCTGCAAGATCTCACAGGTATGTTGCTCAGATTTCGCCTCAACAA
This sequence comes from Lucinisca nassula, assembly GCA_963580285.1. NCBI lineage: Eukaryota > Metazoa > Mollusca > Bivalvia > Lucinida > Lucinidae > Lucinisca > Lucinisca nassula. The sequence continues at coordinate 39,600,817 of OY757012.1, forward strand.
AATTGCCATTGTTGCTGATATAGAGAAGGCTTTTTTACAGATAGGATTGTCGGAAGAGGCTAGAGATGTGACAAGATTTTTCTGGTTGAAGGACATAGCACACTTGACAGTGGAGAACAACATTCAGGTATATCGATTCAACAGGGTGCCATTCGGTATTATAAGTAGCCCATTTTTACTGGCAGCAACACTAGACCATCATTTGAAAGGTTATCAAAACTCAGTAGCAAGTAACATCAGAGAAAATATATATTAGGACAATGTCATAACAGGAACAGACACAAGAGTCAAGGCAGTTGACTTTTATAGAGAAGCTAAGCAAATCTTCAAAAGGGCTTCGGTGAACTTACGGGACTGGATGTCCAATGACGAGTCAGTGATGACACAAATACCAGATGGTGATCAGGCAAGTGAAGGGCCAATGAAAATTCTCGGTCTTATATGGTTTGTTCAGGAAGACACGTTATGTTTGGCCAAGCCAAAACCTATCAAAGAAAATCAGACATTCACTAAAAGAGTTGTGTTGAAAAGGATAGCCTCAGTATATGATCCCTTAGGGTTATTCAGTCCAATCATACTTCAGGGAAAAATTTTCCTACAGTTATTATGGAATAAGAAGATCCCGTGGGATGAAAAAGTAACTACAGAAGACCAAAAGCAGTGGTCGAAAATTGAAACTGACCTACAGGAGATTCCTGACTGTAAGATTCCAAGGTATACTGGATTTGGTGATGCAAAGCAAACAAGCTTCCAGCTTCTGGTATTCTGTGATGCCTCAAAATATGCTTATGCTGCCACTGTGTATCTACGTCAGATGAAGGGGAAAAAATGTGATACAAGTCTGATATTTTCAAAGACACGATTATCCCCAAATAAAGGCATCAGTATACCACGCCTTGAACTACTAGCAGCACTGATTGGTGTACGATGCACAAGATTTGTTGAGAAAGAGCTGAAACTGAAGATAGAACAAAAACATATGTGGCTAGACTCCCAATGCGTATTAAACTGGATTGGTAGCAGAAGAAAGTTTTCAACATTTGTAGAAAACAGACTAAGAGAAATAAGAGAAGACAGAGAGATAAGATTTCACTATATAGCCTCCTCAGAAAACCCAGCTGATATCGCGAGTAGAGGCATAGGGACACAAGAACTGAGAGACAATAATCTGTGGTGGAGTGGCCCAGAATGGCTACTTTTACCTAGTGACAGTTGGCCAATATGGAAACTGAAGAACCTGGAGAATGATACAGCAGAAGACGAAAAGACGGACAGAATCATGTATGAGACGGAACTCATGGCTGCCGAGGACCTTCGGATTGCAACAAAGGTTGGTGCACCATTAGACATTGACATTTCTAGATTTTCATCCCTGACAAAATTGCTGAGGGTCACAGCGCTTGCTCTCAGATTTATAAACACACTTAAAGGGGTGGTACGACCGTTCAACCATCAACTAAACAGTGAAGAAATTGCTGGAGCTGAAAAAATGTGGATAGGTTATGTTCAGCAGCTGCACTATGACGACGTCCTGGAGTCAATAAAAAGTCATAAACTAAACAATATGAGTGTTCAGCTTGGCATATTCATAGACAGTGAAAATATCTTACGATGCCGTGGAAGGCTAGAAAATGCTGAGATTACTGAAGGTGCCAGGCTACCAATATTGCTTCCTAAGGCCAATAGGTACACACACTTGCTGATAGACAGGTTGCATAGAGAATCATTTCATGCTGGGGTTTCTCAAACACTTGCTCTAGTTCGTCAAAGATACTGGATACCACAAGGTAGATCAGCTGTGAAATTTGTATTACACAGATGTACAATCTGTAGACATTATGAAGGTGGACCTTATAGAATGCCAAGTATGCCTCCTTTGCCTTCAAAACGTGTTTCCCAATCAACACCGTTTTCACATTGTGGTGTTGACTATTTTGGACCCCTATTTATCAAAGCCAAAACAGAGACCAAAAAGGTATGGGTATGTCTTTACACATGCCTTGTTACAAGGGCCATTCACCTTGAGTTAATGTCTGATATGTCGACAGAACAGTTTCTGCTAGGGTTTAGAAGATTTTTGGCCAGACATGGGAAACCAAATGAAATGACTTCTGACAATGCCTCACAATTCAAACTAGCTTCAGATACAATAGACAAATTTTGGCAACAAATTCTGACACAAAAAGATGTAGTTTCTTATGCAGCAAGTGTGGGTATCAAATGGAAGTACATTGTGGAGCTGGCCCCATGGATGGGCGGCTTCTATGAAAGGCTCATAGGTCTAGTCAAAAGATCCCTGAGGAAATTCATTGGGAAACTTTGTTTGACCTATGAACAGCTTCTGACTGTACTGAAGGAAGTAGAGGCGGTGGTAAATTTGCGGCCAATTGTGTATGTTGAAGACGATATAAATTCACATATCACACTTACTCCGTCTCACTTCTTGACGCTCAATCCAAGGATAGGCATACCAGAATGTGACATTGATGATACAGACAGTGACTATAGCCCAGATGTAAATCCAACAGATAAGCTGCTACAAAGCTGGAGAAAGGGTTTGAAACATTTAGACAGATTTTGGAAAGTCTGGAGAGAAGAATATCTGACAAGTCTAAGGGAAAGAACTCAAACCAAACTAAAACAAGGAAAGAAGAAATCACATAACATTGCTCAAGTGGGTGATGTTGTGCTCATTAAGGATGACTTACCAAGGGGGAGCTGGCGACTTGGAAGAATAACAGAGCTAATGAAAAGTTGTGACAGTCATACCCGTGCAGCCAAAGTCCTTCTTCCAACCAATAGAGTGATTAGTCGGCCACTGAACTTATTATATCCGGTGGAATGTCCATCGGAATTTAACAGGGACAATGGTAGCACAGATGAACCGAAAACTCCAGACCAGTCAACAGATGAAGGTACAAAACCAAGACGCCCTAAACGAGACGCTGCCTTGAAAGCTAGGCTAAAGATACAGAAACAATTGAATCAATAACTGTCAGTGGGGAGTGTTGTGGACTCTCCACAATAACTAGCTAGCTTAGAACTGGAACATTGTCTTAAATGTATTTTTAGTAACCCTTGGGAAATCCCAGGCATGTTTATAAATAGTTTAAAGTTAAATGACGTCAACGTCAAAATGACGTTGTCGTCAAGGTCAAATGACGTTGACAAGGAGGTTTTTAGGACATTGGTAACTGTTTGATGAAGTCTTGATGAAGTAAAGAAGAAACTGGACAATTTAATTAAATTTAAGGAGTTTAAGGAGTTCTTGGACAGCCAGAAACTGTATAGACATTGGAAAACTACTGAGGCTTTGTCAAGAACCCTTAGAAACTTCAGGAAAACTTCTATTTGAGACAAAACAGTAACTTTTATTAATATTTATAATCTGCTTTTTCTATGTGTCATTGTATTTATGACAAAATTAATTAACATTTTAACTGGAAAGACATTCTTACTTATTGTGTTTGCCACATGGACTACGACTGAGGGTAATTTCCCTATGTGGCAGATGCATACAAAATGATTGGGTTGATGGTTAAAAATGCAAACACTGCGCGACTTGACAGGGTCAAGAAAGAACTTCACCCAGATTACAAGTCATTGTGCGACCCTAAGAAGACAACGGCTACATTACTATTGGGTGAAACGTACAACAAAGACATGAAAAAGGTGAAAGAGAGTTCCAAGAATTCGCCATTTGAATCACCTTTTTTATCCAAGAGGGGAGGCCACAATCAACACAAAAAACCATGGAAAGCAGCCTCCCAGTATCAGCATCAATCACAAAACAACAAAAAAAGCCACAAAAACAATTACATCAAGAAGAGCCAAAACAAGGGTCTCAACAAAAAGAAATCAAAGTGGCAGAAGAAATAGATGTACGTATGAGTAATTCTTTACCTTTCAAGCTTTTGAACACAACCAAAAATTTTGTGGCAGGAAAAACTAACAATTTTATGGAAAACTGGTATAAATTAACTAATGACACCTAGATAAGAAACACTATATGTGGGTATGAACTTGAAATAGAAGATCAACCAGTTCAAATAAGTCAGCCAAAACCTTTAAATTTTTCTAATGAGGAACAAGTTTTAATTGACTTGGAGATTGACAGGCTTTTAGAATGTAAAATTATTGAACCTGTCATTGATAATGATCCAAATGAATTTGGCCAAAGAAGGATGGAAAGATAAGGATTATTTTAAACCTTAAAACATTCAATGCAAACTACCTAGAGAAGCAACATTTTAAAATGGAAACATTAAATTCAGCAATCAGTGCCATGAGGAAAAATTGTGTTTTTTTTTTCGGTTCTGTTGACTTGGCTGAAGCCTTTTATTCCATACCTATCAGGGATTCTGACAGGAAAAATTTTCGGTTCTGGCATCGAGATGAGAAATTTCAATTTACTGCATTAATCACAGGATAGACACACTCTCCACGTGTATTCACAAAAATTCTTAAGCCAGTTTTTGCTCATCTGCAGGCCAGAGGACATATTAGCTCAGCGTATATTGATGACTCTTGTTTACAAGGATCCACATATAACAAATGCTTTCAAAACATTCATGAAACAATACAACCCATGGACTCTCTGGGTCTTACTGTCCAACTAGGGAAATCAATAATAAAACCCACCCAATAAATTGTATTTTTAGGGTTCTTGTTATGTTCTGTCACAATGTCTATAAGATTACCTCCAGAAAGGTGTATGGCTATCATTGAATTATGTCAAGAGGTCTTAAAACAGAAAAGAGCCACTATCAGAAAATTTGCCAAGTTGATTGGAAAATTAGTGGCAACAGAACCAAGCATAGAATATGCCCCATTGTATTACAAACCTTTAGAAAAACTTAAAGAAGAAGAACTTAAAATACATAGTGGCAACTTTGACAGTTTCATAACCATCCCTAGTCAAATAATACCAACAATTGAATGGTGGATCAACAATGTCAAGTCCAGCTATAAGCTTATTTCACAGGGATCCCCACAAAAAAATATTATATTCAGATTCATCCACAAAAGGATGGGGAGCATTCAATAAGACGTTTGACATTCGAACGGGTGGGGAATGGTCAACAGAAGAACAGAAGTGTCACATCAATATTTTAGAGCTCAAAGCTTGTCAACTTGCTTTAAAGGCATTCTGCAAGAATTCTTATGACATTCACGTGCAGGTCTTTATGGACAACACGACAAGTTGCTCATATGTAACCAAATTTGGTGGGAGATCAGATGAATTAAACATGTTAGCCAGGGACATTTGGTTTTGGTGCTTAAAGACACATTTTTCGATTACATCACATCCCTAATGACCGTTTATTAAAGAATCCAGCATTGCGATAAAATACACTTTGGGTATTCAGGCTGTCATACAGGTAGGGGACCAAGAGAGGGTAATAAATTACCTAGGGATATGACTTTGACATTTGACATCTATTCATTTACACCTAAGTCCTTATTTTGATTTGCATGGAAGAAGCAGCAGCACTTTTTTCCGATTTTATATTTAGTAGCCTTTATTTATAATCATTACAGAAAATGCCAATTCAAATATACGGGTAATTTTTTTTCCATCAAAAATGATTTTTTTTTTCAGATAAAATCCTGATATCTTTATTATTTCTGCTCTAAACATATATTGTGGGTACTCATTAGAACCACCTCAGCGGAGAGGCTCAGATGAGTACCATCAATTTGTTTTTAAAGTGTGACTGCTCGTTAGAACTGCTTCCATGAGGCGGTTCTAACGAGGACACGCAATATCTGTTTTGTTGTTGTTGTTGTTGTTTTTTATAGGAAAAAGGAACATCCCTAAACCCCACTTTCTATAGAGAAAATGGGGGCTAACTCTTTAGGTACTAGTGTGTATGCAGTAGTTAAGTACTACACAATTTCTGCTAGGTCCTAATAACACTCGGAAGAGGGTTGAGGATTATATATATAGATAGATAGATAGATAGGTAGTTACTGCAGTGAGTTTATAGGCTGAGTCCCAGAGGTATTTTTAGCACTGCTGAGAAAATCTAATAATCAGCTGATCTCATCATGCACATTGTTTACTTTATTAATTTGTTGATGATAAATTAAATTTGATCTTATCTTTGCTGATTCTGATCCACTAAAATCAGATTCATTCCCATCAGAGTCACTACCTGAAGCCATGTTTCACCTCATATGACCTTGTGGAAATTCCATAAACAAAGGCTTTTAAAAATAGAAAATACACTACCTACACATCTATTTTTAGTGCTGATTCTTGTAATATGTTAATGAAGTACAGCATTTCTAAAACTTAATTTCATTGGTTTGATGGAATCTGTCCAAAATATTGTCCAATGAAGACAAGTGTTACAGGGAATTTTTTGACTGCTATAGACGTCTCTAAGGAATACAGGCCAGTTGCAGGCAGCGTGTGTATTCGTCAGTATGGAATGCAGGTAGATTTCCAATAACTGGTATATCAGTCAGTAAGGTACAGCAGAGGTATAAGATAACGTTTACACACGTCTCTGGTGCTCAAAGAGTTAAGGAGGTATACATTATTTTCCTTATTTTTGCTCCAAGTCACAGGTTGCGGGTGCCCGTTAGAATCGCCTCGTTGAGTCATAGGTTGTGGGTACTCGTTTGAACTGCCTCAATGAGGCGGTTCTAACGAGCACCCACAACCTATGCATTATAAATAAGAAAAATAAATTCAATTGTGTTTGTTATTTTAGTTTTAAACTTGAAAAGGTGAAAAAATAGAATCTTAAAATTCCTCTCTTTTCTGATATGATTGTGTCTAAAACAAAGAACATTGTATAGTTCCATCTCGACTGAAACTATAAAATGCTAATGTTTTAGACATTATAAAATTTGTGTGTCACATACTTTCAACCAAAATAAATAAATAAATAAATAAATATAAATAATTGAAGGTAAATTGATTGATTAAATTTTGAGTTAAATCAATTCATTTACCTTGTTTGTTTACTTGTAAAGGAAACAATGGATATCTGTGTTTTTCTTTACTTTATTTTAAAATAAAAAAAAAGTAATTTAAACAATATTTTGTCAGTAAATTATACTATCACTCAAGTACCCTTTTTGAGCCCCTTATTAAAAAAGAAATCTGCTCATAATCACCTCATAATCACTTAGATAAGATAAGCCTTTGATGTGCATTATGGTCCGAAGGAAATGTTTATTAGAGATCATTAGACAGGCCACCCCTTTTATATAAGGAAAAAAATGTGTCTTTAAGCAGAAAGATAGACTTAAGTGTAGCACGTGTCCCTGGCACTGAAAATCATGAAGCTGATGAGGAATCTAGAAAAATCAACGATAATACGGAATGGTCATTGAAAAACAAAGTATTTAATGAGATTAAATCTATATATCCAGGAATGTCAATTGACTTGTTCGCATCACGCAACAATTATAAAATTGCAAGATATGTTTCAAGAAGACCTGATCCGGAGGCTTATGCAATAGACGCTTTTACAATGACATGGTCCAATGAAGTGTTTTTTATGTTTCCTCTTTCAGTCTGATAGGGCGGATACTGCAAAAGATACAGGAGGATGGAACAGAAGCTGTTCTTGTGGCTCCACTGTGGAAGACTCAGAGCTGGTGGCCGAGTCTCATGGCCTTGATATGTGGAAAATGTTACCAGATTCGACAAACAAAGCAAAATCTATACCTTCCGCACGACGTGGACCGAGAATACCCACTAAAACGGTTGAACCTGGGTGTTTTCTATATATCAGGAGAGAACTCAAAAAACGTGGAATTCAAAGGGAAGCAAGGGACCTCATCCTCCAGTCCTGGCGCGATGGGACAAAGAAAAAGTACAACACATATATCAGTCAGTGGCTCAAATTCTGTACAAAAAACATATTGATTCCTTTAAACCCGAACTCAAGTTCATTCTATTGTTTCTGACAGAGTTATATAAAAAGGGTTTACATTGATAACCAATCTGAAATTATTGAAGCTTTTAGCTCTACTTCTAGATATTTAGATGATTTATTAAATATTGATAATACCTATTTTGATGGTTTGATCAGTCAGATTTACCCCCTAGAACTTCAGTTAAATAAAGCAAATTCTTCTGATACCGAGGCCCCGTTTTTGGATTTACATCTATCTATTGTAGATGGATTTGTTTCGTGCAATATTTATGATAAACGCGATGACTTTGATTTTGAGATTGTAAATTTTCCTTTTTTGGATGGTGATGTTCCTTGTGCGCCATCCTATGGCGTTTATATTTCGCAATTAATTCGATTTGCTAGAGTGTGTAGTCATGTAACTGACTTCAACACTCGTAATAAATTATTAACGGCTAAACTTCTTAATCAGGGTTATCGGTATCATAAACTACGCAAAGCCTTTTCAAAATTTTATAGACGCCATTCTGATTTAATTTCAAAATTCAATATTGGACTTAAATCTCTTCTGCAACAAGGTCTATCGGAACCCGAATTTTATGGTGACTTAGTATATAAATTCAGAAAAATATATAACCGCAATGACTTCAGCACCCAATTTCGTAAAATCATTCTTCGATATAAAAAGATTGGGTACAACATGGATATTATACGACAGACTGCATGCATGGTAGTTAACCCAATCACGGTTGGCAACTTTGCTTCCCTCTTTAATTGCACGCCGGTGGGTCAGGCCTCAGATTCTATGACGGCTCCAACGTAAAGGCTTATTGAAAATTAAAGAGATAATGTTGGTTGGTGCCTGATGCTCTGTCTCTGGTCGGGCTCATCGGAGTCTAACTGTTGGTTTTCTTTTGCTCCAGCATTTCAGTGGTTTCTTGCTGTCGAGTCCTCACCGTTGTCTCACCTCTGTGGTTCTTTGATTTCTGTGTTCACGGAGATGTTGCACTGATGAGTTAGGAGGCCTTCATGCGGACTGAACAAATTATTTGTCTAAATCGCGACGGAAGTAAGGGCGAGGATTGTGGCCACGTAAAATCGATTTAAGCCCCCAAGTGGAAATCTTCCACTGACCGTTCCAAGGCGGCTCTTCTGTGGCGATTTATTTATGTTGTTGTTTGTTACTTACTGTGTGTATCACTTGTGTCTTTTAATTTTGGATGGCCATATGGCCATTTTGTGGGAAAGTAACTGTCCATATGGCCTTCCTTTGTTTAGGTTTCCATTATGGTCTGGTCGCTTAATGTTTGTATTTCTTTCCCTTTGGTGTCTTTTATGGATGGAGTAAGTTAATTGTATCAATTCCTGATCTTTGTTTTACTTCTACTTTACAATACAATTCCATAAATGTAGCACGATCAGCACTTAGCAGCTTCTTTAAAATTTGCAGAAATTTCGATATAAATGCATTTGAAGAGGTTACTAGATTCATGAAAGGTATTTTTCAATCTAGGCCAGTTCTGCCGTGGTATGAAGAAATTTGAGATGTAAATATTGTTTTACAATATCTGAGCTCTTTCAGAATACCACATTACTACAAATCAGTTTGTCAAGTGTGCATGTTGTTTTTACTTTCATCCGGTCAGAGATGCCAGACTCTTCACCTAATTGAAATTCATGATATTAAAATGTACACGGATAGAGTTATCATATACCCTAACCATTTACTTAAACAATCAAAACCTGGACAACATCTCCAATTATTGAAATTTGAAAAATTTCCTAAAGATAGAAACTTGTGTTTCGTGACAATATTGAACGAATATTTACGGAGAACTGAACATTTACGAACAGGGGAAAAACTTTTAATCAGCACTGTCAAGCCTCATAAAGGGGTATCAAAAGACACTGTAGCACGGTGGATCAGAGAAACAATGGTCAAAGCTGGTATAGACAATGTTTACAAGCCGCATAGTATCAGGGCAGCCAGCACATCTAAAGCTAAGAAAGTGGGGGTCCCACTACAGGTGATCACCAAAACTGCAGGCTGGGCCAATGCAAAGGTGTTTGCCAAGCATTATAACAAACCCATTACAGACAATGCTATAACTATTCAGCAAGCAGTTTTGGGTGATTCACCCTTATAATCATGTAGTAATTATGTACTATCTGTTCTTATATTGCTAATTTACATGTTATGGATGGGTCATTCAGTTATTAAGGTTTCATAGCTCATATTAGGAATAACACAGGTTTACATATTGCTGCGTTGTTAGTTGTTCATATTGTTTAAAATTGGAAAGAATCATCTCTAAAATCTCTGTGGGGCCTTCTTAGGGAATCAAGTGGGAAACGAAATTGGAAAATTGAACGAGACTTACCTTCGTAGAGGGGAAGTTGAAGTTTAATTGAAATTTCGTTGACCACTGATTCCTAAGAGGGCACGCACCCACCCACCCATCCCTTGGGTTATTGATTCTTTCAAATTTTATACGAGTCAAGATCTTATCTCATGAAAGTCACGAGATAACGTCTTGACATAGTCTCTGAAAAATGATTGGCTCCGGTTGAATGCTGCGCATCTCTCTGTGTGCCCTCTAAAGAATCAGTGGTCAACAAAATTTCAATTAAACTTCAACTTCCCCTCTACAAAGGTAAGTCTCGTTCAATTTTCCAATTACTTGGAACTCCTTGCCATTTTTCATGCTATGAGGACTTTTTGTTCAGATGTTTCTATTCAGTCTGAAAGTATGTGTGTTATAGCCTATGTCAATAATATGGATGGAATATGCTCATTAATTATGGATTTGTTGGCATCAGAATTATGGCACTGGTGTTTACAGAAAGGTATTTTTATGTTTTTTTTTTATACCCGGGGCCTGTAATGCTGAGGCGAATTTCAACTCCAGGAACTTTTGGGATTCCACTGAATGGATGATAAACCAGAGATTCAACTTCGGTGAAATTGATGTCGAACCTGCTCCCCACCTTCCCCACACAAAAAATAAAAGTTTATTTAAGGCAGAAGAAATGAATATAGGGCTTTGAGAAGAATCCATAGCCTATATATGTGAGGTTAAAAACTGACTAAGTTCACAATGTGGAAAAAGAATTAAAAATTGATCCCAACATAAAGTCCAAACCACATGCACATCCTCTTACCATAGCAAAACACAAACAAAGTTTAAAAAAAGATCAATATAAAACTGTAAGAGGAGTTGCGATGACAATAGGTACCCTATCGTATATCAACTGAAGCTTAAAAATGGCTAAGTTCACAATCAGCGAAAAGTGAAAAAAAAAATCTGAGAATTATGTCGAAACCACATGCACAACCTCATACCATGGCGAAAGCACACGCAAAGTTTCAAAATGATCGGTATAAAACTGCAAGAGGAGTTGCGAAGACAAGAGGTACCTATTATATATCAATTGAAGGTTGAAGGTTAAAAATGACTACGTTCACAATGTGGAACAAGAGGGCCCAGAGGGCCCTGGTTCGCTCACCTGATCCAATGTATAACAAGTGGGCCCCAGGCAGGGTCATTTTTGGCCCCAGGGCTATAATTTGAACAATCTTGGTAGAGGTCCACAAGATGAAGCTTCATATTGAATATGAAAGACCTGGGCTTTGTGGTTTCAAAGAACAAGATTTTAAAGGTTTACCCTGCATATAGAAGTCTATGTAAAACAAGATTTTCCCTATATAAGTCTATGTAAAACCAAAGGGCCCCGGAGCGGGGGCATTTTTGGCCCCAGGGCTATAATTTGAACAATCTTGGTAGAGGTCCACTAGCTGAAGCTTCATAACAAATATAAAAGACCTAAGCCTTGTGTTTCAGAGAAGATGATTTTTAAAGATTTTCCCTATATAAGTCTATGTAAAACCAAAGGGCCACATGGCGGGGGCATTTTTGGTCTCAGCGCTATAATTTGAACAATCTTTATAGAGGTCCACTAGCTGAAGCTTCATAACAAATATCGAAGACCTAAGCCTTGTGGTTTCAGAGAAGAAGATTTTCCCTATACAAGTCTATGTAAAACCAAATGGCCCCGGCGTGGGGGCATTTTTGGCCCCAGGGCTATAATTTGAACAATCTTGGTAGGGGTCCACTAGATGAAGCTTCATACCAAATATCAAAGACCTGGGCCTTGCCGTTTCAGAGAAGAAGATTTTTAAAGATTTTCCCACTATAAGCCCATGTAAAACCAAAGGACCCCGGTGCGGGGGCATTTTTGGCCCCAGCACTATAATTTGAACAATCCCTATATAAGCCCATGTAAAACCAAAGGCATTTTTAGCTCCAGCACTATAATTTGAACAATCTTGGTAGGGGTCCACTAGATGAAGCTTCATAATAAATATCAAAGACCTGGGCCTTGCAGTTTCAGAGAAGAAGATTTTTAAAGATTTTCCCTATATAAGCCCATGTAAAACCAAAGGGCCCCGGTGCGGGGGCACTTTTGGCCTCAGCACTATAATTTGAACAATCTTGGTAGGGGTCCACTAGATGAAGCTTCATACCAAATATCAAAGACCTGGGCCTTGCAGTTTCAGAGAAGAAGATTTTTAAAGATTTTCCCTATATAAGCCCATGTAAAACCAAAGGACCCCGGTGCGGGGGCATTTTTGGCCCCAGCACTATAATTTGAACAATCTTGGTAGGGGTCCACTAGATGAAGCTTCATACCAAATATCAAAGACCTGGGCCTTGCGGTTTCAGAGAAGAAGATTTTTAAAGATTTTCCCTATATAAGCCCATGTAAAACCAAAGGGCCCCGGTGCGGGGGCATTTTTGGCCTCAGCACTATAATTTGAACAATCTTGGTAGGGGTCCACTAGATGAAGCTTCATACCAAATATCAAAGACCTGGGCCTTGCGGTTTCAGAGAAGAAGATTATTAAAGATTTTCCCTATATAAGCCCATGTAAAACCAAAGGGCCCCCGTGCGGGGGCATTTTTAGCTCCAGCACTATAATTTGAACAATCTTGGTAGGGGTCCACTAGATGAAGCTTCATACCAAATATCAAAGATCTGGGCCTTGCGGTTTCAGAGAAGAAGATTTTTAAAGATTTTCCCACTATAAGCCCATGTAAAACCAAAGGGCCCTGGTGCGGGGGCATTTTTGGCCCCAGCACTATAATTTGAACAATCTTGGTAGGGGTCCACTAGATGAAGCTTCATACCAAATATCAAAGACCTGGGCCTTGCGGTTTCAGAGAAGAAGATTTTTTAAGTTTTCGGTGAAAAAAATCTATTTTTGGCTACTGTGACCTATATGTGCAATGGACCGGAACCATTTGAACAACTTTGAAAGGGGACCACCTAAGGATCATTCCTGTGAAGTTTGGTCAAAATCCGATCAGTGGTTTAGGAGGAGATGTCGTTCGAAGAAAAAGTTTACGGACGCACGCACGGACGGATGCACGCACGGACGGACGCACGACGGACGACGGACAAAAAGTGATCCCAAAAGCTCACCTTGTCACTACGTGACAGGTGAGCTAAAAAGTGGCAAAAATTTATCTGAAGATAAAGTCCAAACCACATGCGCATCCTCATACCATGGCAAAAACACACACAAAGTTTCAAAATGATCGGTATAAAACTGTAGGAGTTGCGATGATAAGAGGTACCTATCGTATATCAAATGAAGCATAAAAATGGCTAAATTCATAATGTGCAAAAATTGAAAAAAACAAGATGTGTTTGTGAAACACTGATGCCCCCGGACAGCGCATGTTAAATTTTGAAAAAAAAATAGGTCAAAGGTCAAGTTCAAGGTCACAAGATCAAAAATTATGGTACCACTGGAAAGGTCTTGTGATAAGGTATACACATGTGAAGTATGAAAGCTGTACCACTTACCATTCAAAAGTTATGCCCAATGTTAAAGTTTTTGCAGACGGACAAACGGACAAACAGACGGACAGACCAAAAACTATATGCCCCCCAGAATCTTAGATTCCGGGGGCATAAAAATATTCTGAGAATTATGTCGAAACCACATGCACATCCTCCTTCCATGGCGAAAGCACGCGCAAAGTTTCAAAATGATCAATATAAAACTGCGAGAGGAGTTGCAATGACAAGAGGTACCTATGATATATCAATTGAAGGTTAAAAACGACTAAGTTCACAATGTGGAAAAAGTGACAACTAGAAATGTGTCCAGACGACACAGATGCCCCGTCCAAGGGCCCCGCCTCAACCTGAAAATCCATGTTGCACCAAAAGTTTCTAAGTGTGTAACCTTGACCTTGAGGTCATGGACAGGGTCGTTGGTATGGCTGAATGAGACTAGGGACCTGTATCTTTCAACATTCCAAATATGAGCCCTAAAACTTTAAAAGCATCATAAGACTAAGTCTGTGACCTTGACCTTGAGGTCAGGGGTTGGATGTATACAACTTTGGACCTGTAACTATCATCATACCAAATATGAAGCAAATCTATCTGGTTTGGTGAGTATGAGCTCTTAATAAACTTTAAATAAAAAAATTCTTTGTCAGTGACCTTGACCTTTAGGGTACGTGGATGGGTGGGTGTATTGGACCAGTATCAATCATCATACCAAATATAAACTTAATTCATCATACGATTTGGAAAATATAAACTCTGAAAATATCTAATTAAAAATTTCTAAGTCTGTGACCTTGACCTTGAGCTCATGGGCATGGGTGGGGGTATCGCTGAATAAAATGGACAGGTATCTAACATCATACCAAATATAAACTTAATCCATCACACGATTTGGAAAATATCAACTCTTAAAATATCTAATTAAAAATTTCTAAGTCTGTGACCTTGACCGTGAAGCCATAGGCATGAGTGGGGGTATTGCCAAATAAACATTTGGACCTGTATCTATCATCATAGCATATATAAGCCAAATCCATAATATGGTTTGGAAAATTTGAGCTCTTTAAAATCTTTAACATTAAAATTGTCTGTCTGTGACCTTGACCTTGACGTCATAGGCATGGGTGGAGGTATTGCTGAATAAAACATTGTACCTATATCTATCATCATCTGAACCAAAGACATCATAAAAGTTCAGGTTCTACCAGGTACAAATACCTTAACTGGAGTCTTTAACACAGAAAATATCTAAGTCCATGGCATTGACCTTGAGGTCATGGGCATGGGTGGGGGTATCGCTGAATAAAACTTTGGACCTATAACTATAATCATACCAAATATGAACCAATTCCATCAAATGGTTTGGAAAATATGAGTTCCAAAATGTTCAGGTCTACCTGTTACAAAAACCTTAAACCTGAGTAATTTCTAAGTCTGTGAACTTGACCTTGAGGTAACAGGCATGGGTGGGGTATTGCTTAATAAAACTTTGGACCTATATCTATCATCATAACAAAGATGAACCAGTTCCATCAAATGGTTAGGAAAATATGAGTTCTAAAAGTTCAGGCTCTACCTGTTACAAAAATCTTAACCCTTAACCTGAGGTTACAGGATCACGTACGTACGTACACACACACGTACAGACGGACGTACACATGTACGCACGTACAGAAAACCGAAAAACTATATGCCCCCGGCATCATGATGATGTGGGGGCATAAAAAATGATCCGACGATAAAGTCCAAACCACATGCGCATCCTCATACCATGGCGAAAGCACACGCAAAGTTTCAAAATGATAGGTATAAAACTGTAAGAGGAGTTGCGATGACAAGAGGTACCTATCATATATCAATTGAAGGTTAAAAAGGACTAAGTTCACAATGTGGAAAAAGTGACAAAAATTGATCGGACGATAAAGTCCAAACCACATGCGCATCCTCATACCATGGCAAAAACACACGCAAAGTTTCAAAATAATCGGTATGAAACTGTAGGAGGAGTTGCGATGACAAGACACCCAGTGTAAAATGTTGACGGAAAGACGGACGGACGGACGGACAGACAGACAACCGGACGGACGGAAACTTGCACGCCTAGGTCTTCCTGCTAAAGCAGGTGCGTTTAGCAGGTGCGACAAAAAGGAGCTTTATCAGCGACTATGTGAACAAACTTTTTATCCTGATGTTGATCTGTTTGCCTCGTATATGAATCACCAGGTTGATAGGTTTATTACACGGTTTCCACAACCAGGAGCAAGGCGTTGTGATGCCTTTTCTTTTAGTTGGAAAGATACACTCCCTTATATTTTTGCTCCATTCACCCTTATCAGTAGAATCCTGAATAAGTTTGTAGAAGATGAAGTGGACAGAGTTTTAATGCTGGACACACTGGACATCTCAGTCGTGGTTTCCATCGATTTTATCAGTGTTAATTTCTTCTCCCATTTGAATTCCAAGACATGTAGATCAACTGACGCAGCCACACAATGGTCTTCATCATCATCCCTTAGGGAAAAAAGCTATCGCTGATTGGGGTTATTATCTCCGGATGTCCCTCCAGACAACTAGCGTTTCAGCAGACGTTATTAGAACCATCATGGCGTCATGGAGACAGCGAACTACCAATCAATACTCATTGGCATGGAAGAAGTGATGTATTTGGAATTTTTCAAAAATGACTAATCCGGTTTGTGCGACTGAAATAAGTGCTCTTAATTACTTGCAGTAAGTGAAGACACTGGGTAGGTCCTACAGTGTTGTCAATACCCATAAATTTATGCTTTTACAGACATTGAGATTATTAGGAAATTCATGGTGTGCAAAATACTGTGCTTATTCCTCATTTCATGAAAGGATTATTTAATGAAATGCCACCTGGCCCCCGCCCATAGGGGCTTGAAGAAATATATGGGCTGCATGATGCTTCCACGCAGAGCTGAATCCGGCCCGCACACTGGTACTGGTAAACCGCTTAGAGGATCTAAGCCTGTCCAGGAACCGCGGTGCGAGGCGGACCGTCCATGCTAATAAACCCTATTGGTTTCATTGGGTGGCAGGGCTTGAGATGTCATTTCATCTCAATATCGGGTAAAAGTCCCACAAAATTGGAAGCAACGTCTCCGAAATGACCTTTACAGTGTTGACGGGGACGTTAAACCTCAAAGCAAACAAACAAATGAAATGCCACTACGTCCCCGTTATTTTACTTCGTGGGATGTTTCTGTGGTGATTAACTATCTAAAATATCTTTTTCCCTTGGAAAGTCTTGACTTGAAAACCTTGACTTTGAAAGTAGTAGCACTTGTCTCTCTGGCAATAGCTCCAAGAGCTCAGACTCTAGTGGCTTTAAATTTAGATGACATGTCAGTTTATGATAGTAAGGTGAAATTTTCTATTAATAAGTTATTAAAGACGTCAAGACCAGGAGTGATAGTTCAGATTGAGGTACCATATTTTAAGGATGAAGTTTTGTGTCCTATGCATACTTTACTTTTTTATTTAGACAAGACGAAGGTATTCGTAAATGTCGCCAAATATTTGTTTCATATGTTTCATTTAAGTCTGTTTGTACTAAAACCATTGCTAGATGGCTTAGGGAGGTGTTGAGTAACTCGGGTATAGATACTTCTGTGTTTAAGGCACATACATTTAGAGGAGCTGCTGCATCTGCTGCTTTTAACAGAGGCTGTTCTCTGCAGCAGATATTAAAGACAGGGGACTGGTCATCCGTTAAAAACTTTAAAAAGTTTTATTTACATCCAGAATCTCAGAAGTCTTATTCCCAGCTTTCTTTTGTAGATTCTGTCCTGTCATAAATTAGCGTGTCTCATCGGATCAACTGTTTTTTACCTTAGCTAAAAGTATGGATGGATGGAAAGATGTCCATATAGATGGATGGACAGACACTCAAAATTTTGGACGGTATAATATAATACCCCGCCAGTTTTTGAGCGGAGTGGCGGGGCATAAAATATCTTGAATCATTATTCATTAAACTTAATAATGATTTTCAATATTCATCTGATTAGAATGTTCTGCTGGAAGAGATTTGTGAATTGCTTGGAATCAATTCTGTTAGAACCAATCCACCAATGAGAATCCTGGGAAATGAACATGCAACATATCACGTGATTGATCATCAGAACAAAGTGCACATTATCGCAAGAAAGACCTTAGCCTGGAATTTAATTTTAAAATCGAGTGAAATCGAGGATTAAAGTTCATTAAAACATCAGAATTTACAATCAAAATATACATTTAGCTATTCTTCATCATTACAGGATATATTTGTTCGCAATCTGATATACGAATCTGTAAAATTCTACCTTGAAAATTCGGTTTAAATTTTCTAAGAATTGTGGTCAAAATTGCAGAGAAATAGTTTAAAAACTTGGAGAACTTTGTATTAAATCTAACTTAGGAAAACCAATTATTCAGTGGTAGAAGTCATAAACTGCAAGGAAAATTACGATTAGAAGGTATGATTTAACAAATTTCACTTTGGAACTATTTTGTTGAAAAAGATGGCAGACAAAGGTGAACTCAATCACACCAAGCCTGGCTTATTTTATTGGAACATCGGCTCCAAAGTTAATTTGAACTACGCCTGATGGATAGTTTGCAAGACATGATGCTACCAGGAAAACCTGTTGAGGACCTCGATAGTGTCGCATCGACTATCAGCCATTAGTCTTACTTTCATCCTAAGTGAGGCTGTAACATCAACTTGAGGCATGATCATGCGTGATCACTTGGTGACTGCGCAGCAAGTTGGGGAAACCCAGTTGTCAACTGGAGGGTGGAAATGGAAAAGCAGATGCATCAAACGTAACGCTCTTCCGTCAACTAGTGCTTTGGCAACACCAGACTTTTCTTCGTTCAACCAACAACAAAATATAATAAATGCGCAGTTGTTTTTGCAACAGACAGTAAATGCCTTGATTGGTAAAGTAGATGGGCTTACAAAACACTTTGAAAATCGAGAACAACAGACAGCGAGTGCAGACGAAAATATGAGAGTAAAACAGCTCAGTAGGAAAGATATGATCAGACAACATGTCATGTCTGATTCTGATGCACAAGAAATTTCGTTTGTGTCAAAGGATGGAGAGTTGGAATCGGAATGGAAAACAATTATAAATCGGATGGTGAAGATGCCTCCAGTATGTTACAAAGCAGTCAAGGAAAAACTGGAAGTAGTGAAAACATGAAAATGCTCATGGAGCTGGGGCAAAATTTGAAAGGTCCGAAACAGTGGGCAAAATAGTTTTTGACATGCTATCAAAAGTAGTAGATAGAGGCATACGTTCTATGATTGACAGGCACTTAGTCAAAGAGTTGTGTGGAAACCTCGATAAGCCTGAAAATTGCAAAGCTTTGGTTGTGCCAAAAATTAACAGAAAAAAGACAAGATGTTACAAACTGCCCCAAAATACCTTAACCAGGGACTAATCCCTTTGGTGCAGTTAACGGAAAAAATTGTTACCAGGAGATCAAAGCAATTTCAAATTAGCTCATTGCTTGCATTGGCCCAAAGATACATATCTAACATCACAAGGCAACAGCTGAAAGTAGTTGTGGCAGATAAGTATAAACCTTTGTGTCATGACTACGCTGCTCGCAGAAATCTCTTAGGGGATGATCTTTAGAAACAAGTTAAAACGATGGATGAAATGTCAAAAGTGGAGAATCACAGAAAAAAACTGGGAAAAGAAAGCATAAACATTAGGACCCAGTTGTTCAAAGCATTAATAGCTTAACATGCTAATCAGTGGTGAAATTGTTAACTGTTGTAGCAAGTACAATATCTAACATATTGTTATTTTTGCTGAAAAAAAGAGATCAGCAAAAGCTGCTCATATTTTTTTCAGCAAAAATATTAGCTGTTTTGCCATATTTAATGATCAAAGTTTCAACAATTTGTTTACTTGTGTTTGTTTGATTTGAGTTTAATGTCCCAGTCAACACTGTTTTACCCGACACTGAGATGAAATGACATCTCAAGCCCTGTCGCCCAATGAAACCAATAGGGTTAATAAGCATGGACTCGCACCTCTTTGCCTGGGCAGGCTTAGATCCTCTGAGTGGTTTACCAGTATGCTTGTGCGGTTGATTTCAGCTCTGCGTGGAAGCATCATGCAGCCTTTCTATTTTTTCAAGCCCCGATGGGCAGGGGGCCTCACAATTTGTTTACTAACGACATCGTTAGTTTTGAACAACTGGCCCCTGGACTCTTATGACAAGTCTTAAAAGTACCCAAATACAATTACTCAGAGTACAACAACAATTACTCAGGGCACAACAAAGAGAAGAGCTCTTTTTTTAGAGAAGTCCCGATTTCACCACAAGCTGGGACAACACAAGAAAAAGAATCAGAAACAGTGATGAAACTTGCTCAAGTCAGTCATGCTTTTTCAGGTCTAATAAACAGACCAGACAATTTTATGGCGGGTAAGATTTCCTAGTTCTATCATAATTGAACCAGTTTAACCAAAGTCAAATTTATTCTTGACATTGTCAAAGAGAGGTATGAACTTGAGTTTGATACAGAACCTTGTGAAGGCTGCAATCAAAGGCCTATACATTTTAATGATAAAGAGCAGGAAATTATTTCAGATTTATTAACAAAATTTGAAAATAGGGGAGTTATAACAAAACCAGTACATGAAATTTCTCACATTTTCATAAGACCTAAACAAGATGGGTCATAAACTTATTTTAAACTAGAGTAAACTGAATGAGCATATGGTAAAAATTAGATTTCTGATGGAAACACTTAGATCAGCATAACATATGATAAGACGGGGGTGATTCTTTACAAAAATTGATTAAAGGCTGCATATTACAGCATAAGAATCAGGGAAAATATCAGAAATATGAATTGCAAGGAAAATTGCTTAGCAAATGGCCTAGCAACAGCCAGTCGCATTTTTTTTTGAAAGTCATGAAACCAGTTTTCTCCACTTTGTGCAAAATGGGACATTCAAATGTCTCATATATTGATGACAGTCTGCTGCGGAGTGACACTTTTAATTTGTGTTTAGTCAATATCAGGGTGGACAACCTATGTCAAAGTCATGTGATATTTTGGATATAGTACACAGAGTTTTTAGGGAAAATCTCCTTGCTTCAGGTAAGATTATTACCTCATGCGCAACAAATACATGACAGAGCTAAAAACGGTAAGGGGCATTTAATGCGCATTGGTTTTTAGTTTTATTTACATGTTTTGTCTTTTCATGAACTTCAGTTGTTTACCAGATCATTCAAGAAAACCTTGTTTTTCGTAGCGACATGGGACACATTCTCGTTCATCAGCGAGTCTAAAATTGATAAAACTGACCAAAAGAGGCTTCCACAGTGGAATGGGTCAGATTTCATTCCTCAGAGACAACCATGCCTGCGTTCTTCACGATGTCTAACAGCAATGCTGTTTTCCGCGCTAATGAACAATGAGTGAAAATTTCATAAAAGACACATTGCCATGTTTTTGGATAAAGGGCACACAGAATTATTTGAACAGATTACAAACATCTGATTTTCAGCCAAAATCACCTGAATGTGACATAACTTGTTCACTCTGCAATATACGTCACAGTCACATAATTTCTATTATAAGGCACAGGACCTTCGAGGAAGTAAGAGCAAGGTCACTCATCTTTTACTTACTTTAAGTATATAATCTTTGTACTTTTAGATGGATACTGTCCTTTGCAGAGTGTGCGGTGCCGCTTTCAGGAACAAAAACTCGTTGGGCCAACATGAGTTGCGGCACTCAAAGGAATCACCATATCCAACACAGTGAGGATAAAAGATTCATTAGGACTCACAACACATCCTGTCAATCATAGTCCCTACCCAATGCATTGAATTTTTAGGATTTTTACTGAATTCTATTGACAGGAGTGCCCGCTTGGCACCAAGGAAAGTGTTAAAATTAAAAGAACAGGCAAATAAAATCATGTAATCAAAGACAATATCTATTCGAGAATTTGCCAAGCTTATTGGGATAAAGGTGGCTGCTGCCAGGGGTAAAATACACACCGCATATTTTGGAAATATACAAAAGGAGAAACGTGACATTGATACTAGAGAGGTATTGCAGGAGATTCGTACGAAACTAGCGAAGAAATCTATGACAGATCTAGGAAAGAAAAGAAAGAACAGTATAACTGAGAAACTGTTCCACACAGACAGTACAACAAAGTTGAATCTAGGCTTCGTAAAAGACTATGTTAGGATTTTTCAGACTTCTGATGTAATGGTACATCAGCTCCATGAATGATAGCTAGAAACATTTCAGTTTTTTAGTCAGCTTCATAAAGGATGAATTCATTGCAAACAAGACAGGAAAGGCTCTGAAAAACCTGGCCCTTGGAGAAGATGAAGGCCAGTTTATCTGTATCGTTGGGGCTAGGGTCAGAAAAATAATGAAGGATGCATAAAAAATGGCACACTTATATTTAAATTCTTGAACAGAGCCTCTGCAGCTTTCTTGGATTGTGCTCAGCACATGCAAAAAACATTACCATTGAATAGCAAAGTGTTAATGTCACTTGATTGTATTGACCCTGTAGTCAGAAATGACTCAACAGCGGTGAAGGGGCTCACCAATTGACAGATAACTTTCGACATCTTCTAACTGAAGAAGACTCAGCTGCAGTCTTGAGAGAGATCACCCGTTACAGCGCGGACAGTCAGCTGCCTGAAGTGTCTGATGTATATTGTGGAGTGGTGGTACAAGTCGATTTTTTTTTGTTTTTTTCTGACATATGACCTGAGCCAGGAGACCTAATGATAAAGAGTCAGCGCTCTTATCCACTAGGCCACAGAGGCCCGTAGACCCACAGACCCGTCGAACACACGAAAAGATATCCTGTACTCTGCAAGATTGCTATGTGAGTGCTTTCTGTCTTCCATGGTCCTGGAGTGGAGTCAACTTTCAATGTAATGGGGGATGTAATTGGTATGTACAGTTCCATTCAGACTGTTAAGTATGCTCTAAAAGCTCGTAAAACCACGGCTCTAAAAATGTTTAAGTGTAAATATGTGAAATTCAGTCCTGTTGCCAGACATATATGCTTTTTAACAAGAGCTCCGCAAGGGGGCATTATGCATGACAAGTTAATATTTGTTGGACTGCAACCTCCAAACAATATGAACTGCTCCATATCATGGTCTAACTAGGAGGGCAAGGCAATAAGTAATAACCAGCCTATCCCATTTCCAGTTGACCGAGACAACCAAGATTTTCATGCCTTGTTTCAGTAAATGTTTTAGGCATGAGGGTAAATCTGCACCCTTATCATGTCATTCCCTCATAAGATATTGAACCTCAAACATGGCTAGCAATCAAAAGCAAGTATATATTTGCATAACTGGGTACTTTTCAGACCATTTTATGACAAGTTCATTGCCTTTATAATACAAAATAGCGATATGTACAAGTACAGTGTAATGTACATGAACATGGTAGCTCCACTTTAAATTTTTCAGCACATGTGCATCATGCATGCTTGTAACATGCATTACCCTGTTGCAGGAATGCCTTGAGCAGGACCACGTACTAAAAGGTGCAGACTGCTGTCAACTAGGACAAGTTAGAGATCTAAGACAACCGAGGAGGCTGTAACTACCACAAGCTCAAACGGAATTTGCAACGGTAAAACCGACGATTTACCTCCCCAAACGACAGACATATATGCTTTTTAACAAGAGCTCCGCAAGGGGGCATTATGCTTGACAAGTTAATATTTGTTGGACTGCAACCGCCAAACAATATGAACTGCTCCATATCATGGTCTAACCTCCCCAAACGACAATTTTCAATACTGTTATCCCCATTCTAATGCACTTATTCACTTGTTTTGTTTAAAAAATGTTGTTTTTGCCCAAACCGGCAAGTACAGTGAGCTGCCTAAAACCAAATACAAACCAATGAAAAGTGACGTTACATGATGACGTCGGGTTTCCGACAGTATATCGTAGAATATACTGTCGCAATTTTTTGACGTTATCCAATCAGACGACGCGTTATATATGCAAGTGCATTAGAATGGAATTTCAAACATAAACTCTACCAACTCACTTTCCTGTCAGGTAGAAAGTTTAAGTGTGGGCCCATCAACATTGAACAAACGCCGCTTCTTCTTCAACAGCCACAGGTGATATTAAGAGCAGCTGCAAGATTTCAGGTGAAACCACTGAGAAGTCCAGCAAGTTTATTAGCATGGCCCGTACCCTTGATCTTGGCATAGATCCCAAGATCAAAGGCAATATCTGGGCAAATCAGTTTGTAGATTTGCATCAGCTCTTGCCAAATAAGAAGAAAAAGAAACTTGAGCTTGTGGACAGTGGTGACGGGGTTCTCACATGCAAGAAGTCAGACAAGGGAACTGTTAAGACACATTTTGACAAATGGTTGGAAGCTTTCCACACTTTCATAGCAATTTATGCAACTAAATTCCCTCAGGAAATTCCAAATCATATGAGAAACAACACTATTGTCCAACCACTCAGTGAATAGGCATGTACGAGGCTGCTTTGTTCTTTGATGAAAAAGCAGGATAACCCAGAATGTTTGCCATCAGGACAGATAAATAGCAAACTCCAAAATGAGGCATTAGCTGTGTGCAATTCAAAGAAACAAAATCAGCCCTTTTAGGGGAAAGCAAAAACGGCAATAAAAAAAAACCCTGTTTTCAATTCAATAACAATAGTGGCCAGTGCTCAAGAGATAAGTGCCCTTTTGACCACAAATTTTAAAAGTGTGGGGGCCCCATAGCAAAATGTACTGTATTAAACAACCCCACAATGACACAAACACACATTTTGATCCTAAATGACCTTGTCCTCCAACATCAAAAACCAGTACATGAAGGGCAAGTAATGACGCCAATTATTATACCCCAGTTAAGACAATGGCTGGATGGTTATGATCCAGAACTCAATCTTTTTATGGTTTCGAGAACATAAGAATTTGAGCTCTTTAAAATTTACCCATCTTGAAAGTAAAAATTCAATTGAAATAAAATGCAGGTAGAGTGGCAGGTCCATTTTGCGAACCACCTTTTGCCACTCTACAGATCAGTCCCCTGGGTCTTGTTCCAAAGAAAACACCTGGTGATTTTAGGTTTATTCAGCATTTATCTTTTCCTGAAGGGAAGTCCATCAGTGTATTTATATTTTTTGTCATTTGTTTAATGTTTGTTCTTTCTGCTGATGTTAAAGGTTAAATGCTTTGTTTCTGTATGTATATTATTTACTGTACTGTTTTGACTTCAAACTCAATGTATCAGTTTTTTTGTTTTCAGTCAGTGCTCCATGAGATCAGTTCGTTTTTTAAATTTGTCAGTGGGATCTCCAAAATGGATTTTTTGTCGGATGAAAACAAGTTAATTTTATCTCAGATTGCCGATATGTAGGAGAATACTTCAGAAGAAATGATGTAATCACAAGTACAGGCAGTTGGAAACCAGAATCTTGAGGACTTCGATTTTCACAGAGCTATTTCGGATTTCGGAAATGTTTGCTGACCTACCCATATTGCCAGACATAAATGCTGAAACAAATTCCAGTTTGAAACCCGATTTTGATAATTTGGAGAATGCCAAACTGGAGGGAAATGAATCCACTTCTGAAACTGAAGGTAGTTTTGCAGCTCCTGATAGGGAATATGAAATTAAAAAAAACTTTTGGAAAATCAGCAGAACGCCGATAAACGTAAAAACACTATATGTGCTTATAACGTGTTCATGGTCCTGGAGAAAAGAAATAGTACCTGACGTACCAAACATTACTGAAAAGGGTGCGACTGCACTACAAGACTGGCTCTTGCGTTTCATAGTCGAAGCAAGAAAACAAGATGGGTTGGACTACCCAGAAAACACTGTGTACTACTTTGTTTGTGGCTTGGTTAGGTTCTTATGAGATTGTGGCATCTACGCAATGAACATTCTTGACGAAAAAGGCATACAATTTACTAACTTTTGAAAAGTGTTTGATAGTCAGATTAAAGAACTTGTTTCCTATTGTATAGGCACCAACGTTAAACAGGCCAGTGTAATTATTCCTGAACACGAGAGGAAACTGTGGGAAACTGGGACTTTTGGTGATCATTCTGCAGAATCGCTGCAGTAGGTTTATTTGTATTGGTGTTTAAATGCCCAGTCAACACCATTACAAGTTTCCTGTCGGTGCTCCAATGATGTGATATATACAAACTGCACCACGTGACTTGCCTTCAGTCTGTCAGACAACGCACTCCCGCTCCAGTACGACAATCATCGAGTACAATGGAATTAAAAGTTTTGAAAAAAATTCTGGGAAAACGAAGACCCAGAGTTATGAAATGTGGCGGGGAAAAAATTGAAACATTAAGCACTGATGAGATCAAAACTGAGCTAAAAAAGCTCTGCGTTGATGGGATGAGTTTATATGGCCTGGGGGCCCTAGATCCCAGACAAGAAAACCTCGCAGTATTATTGCACTACGCGGTGGAGATTAAGGAACAAAAGACTCTATCTGGTTCAGGTGAAGCGGCAAAGAAATCAAGGACAGAGAAATCTTCAGCTTCAGAAGTAGGTTTTGAACACTTATTTTACATAATGCCTCAGAGTCGATCTGTAAGAGTTTATTTTTTCATAATTTGGTCACTTTTAGTTTGGTTAAGATTGAGAAACTGCAGTTAACATGCAGAATTTGTTAGCAATTATAAGCCTTTTATTTAGAGGCCGATATTTTTCCTCATGAAAATTAAAACATTTTATTAATTTAGAAAATTGGGTGGCTAAGAAGTCAGGGAAGCTTAATGTGGAATGGCAGATGAGAAATTGTAACACGAATGTTGATAATATTTGATCTAAAAGAAAAACGAGAAAGATGTGTTTGTGAAACACGAACATGTCCCCGGGCAAGGCTTTTTTTTTTTTAATTGGCCACACATGAAGGTCAAGTTCATAGGTAAAAATTATTTGCACGAGTGTGAAGTTCTTGTCACAAGGAACCGACATGCCAAATATGAATGCTCAATCTCAAACGGTTCAAAAGTTATGACCAACGTTAAAGTTGTCCACGTGCAAACAAACCAACAAACAGGCAGGGCAAAACAATATGTTCCCGCTATCGCTCCCAGGGACATAAAATAGCTTGCAGTTGTTAATATGTAGCTTACTGAGAGAAAAAGTAGTGTTTAGAACCTAGCCGGCTGAGGTGGACCTTTGATGCTTTATATAGCAAAAAGAGTAAGCGGGTTAAAAAGATCAGTCTATCAAATTATGGAAAAAGAGAGATGGAATTCTGTACCGAAGAACAAAACAAAAAAAAAATGAAAATAGAAGAAAAGAGAACAAGAGATAGTGCAAAAAGAAATGGAATCTGATATGATAAAAATCCTTACGCGGTTTCGCAATATAAAGGACCCAGATATGGGCAATAGGGACGATAAGCCCTATGAGACATTGTCTGAATCAGAATTTTTGGAAATCCTCACAACCCATAACATAAATGGACTGGAACTTTGCCGGATTGGAAACATTAATACGGCTCCCGAGACTTTATGAAAGCTGGCATTTTTCGCCAATCAGATCTGTAGAAACAGTTTGGCAGACAAGGACCAACCTGCTGCTGCAAAAAAAAAAAAAAAAAAAAAATGAGATCAGAGCAAGATAAGAATATTTATTATGGTATATATGTTTTGTTTGAAGGAAGAACTAGGAAAGAATGAGAGGGCGGAAAAAAAGACAAAAAAAAAAACAACAAAAAAACAAGAGGACCATGATGGTTCTATATCGCTCACCTGAGCTAAGAGATTTGCATGTTGGTCCCGGGATGGGGCAATTTTTGGACCCAGGTCTATAATTTTTTAAAGATCTTGATGGAGATGTACTAAATGAAGCTTAATACCAAATATCAAAGGCATTGGCCTTCTGGTTTCAGACAAAATTTTTAAATGTTTTCCCTATATAAGTCCACATAAAACCAGTGGGCCCCGGGACGAGACCAGGCGGGGCCATTTCTGGCCTCCGGGCTTTAATTTGAACAATCATGGTAGAGATCCACTAGATGAAAATTCAACCAAACAGCAAAGACCTGGGCCTTCTGGAAGAAGATTCCAAAGGTTGTCCCTATGTAAGTCTATCATGTAAACCTGTGAGCCCCGTGGAGGGGGCCATTTTTGGCCCCAGGGCTATGATTTGAACAATCTTGGTACAAGTTCACTAGATGAAGCTTCATAGCAAATATCAAAGACCTGGGCCTTCTGGTTTCAAACAAGAAGATTTTTAAAGCTTGTCCCAATGTAGGTCTATGCAAAACCAATAGGGCCATTTTTGGCCACACACCCTTAATTTGAACAATCTTGGTAGAGGTCCACTAGATGAAGTTTCATACCAAATATCAAAGACCTGGGCCTTCTGGTTTTAGAGAAGAAGATTTTCAAAGGTTTACAATGTGAGACTATGTAAAACCAGTGGGCCCCAAGGCGGGACCATTTTTGGCCCCAGGGCAATAATTTGAATGAACCTTGGTAGAGATCAACTAGACGAAGGGTCATACCAAATACCCAAGACCTTGGCCTTCTAGTTTCAGACCAGAAGATTTTTTAAGGTTTTCCCTACATATTTCTATGTAAAACCAGTGGGCCCCAAGGCGTGACCATATTTGGCCCAAGGGCTATAATCTGAACAATCAAGGAAGGGGTCCACTAGAAGAAGCTTCATACCAAATATCAAACATCTGAGCGTTCTGGTTTCAGACGAGAAGATTTTCAAAGGTTATCCCTATATAAGTTCATGTAAATCCAGTGGGCCCTGTCCCAAGAGACCACTGCTATAATTTGAACAATCTTGTTATAAGTTCACTAGATGAAGCTTCACACCAATTATCAAAGACCTGGGAAAAGAAGAATTTTCAAGGTTTTCCCTATAAAAGCCAATGCAAAACCAGCGAGCCCCAGCATGGCTCCACTTTTTGGCCCCAGGGCTATGATTTGAACAATCTTGGTAGAGGTCCACCAGATGAAGATTTCTACCAAATATCAATGACCTAGGTCTTCAGACAAGAAGATTTTTAAAGGTTTTCCCTATTTAAGCTGTTGTAAAACATATGGGCCCTGGGACGGGGCCATTTTTGGCCCCAGGGCTATAATTTGAACAATCTTGGTACAGGTCCACTTGGTGAAACTTCATACCAAATATCAAAGGCCTGGGCCTTCTGGTTTCAGACAAGAAGATTTTTAAAGGTTTTCTCTATATCAGCCTATGTAAAACCAGTGGGCCCTGGCACGGGGCCATTTTTGGTCCCAATGCCATAATTTGAACAATCTTGGTAGAGGTCCACTAGATGAAACGTCATACCAAATATCAAAGACATGGGCCTTCTGGTTTCAGACAAGACGATTTGTTAAGGTTTTTTCTTATTGTTCGCTTTTCATTGCCATGGCAACCAGAGTTCTGCTTTGAAAAACTTTGAGGACCACCTAAAGATCATTTCTGCCAAGTTTCATCAAAATCTGTTCAATGGTTTAGGAGGAGATGTCGTTTAAAGTA
This sequence comes from Lucinisca nassula, assembly GCA_963580285.1. Classification (NCBI taxonomy): domain Eukaryota; kingdom Metazoa; phylum Mollusca; class Bivalvia; order Lucinida; family Lucinidae; genus Lucinisca; species Lucinisca nassula. The sequence goes on from OY757012.1 coordinate 39,630,110, forward strand.
ATTGTGAACAGACGGACGGTGAGCGATCACAATAGCTCCCAAGCTTCATACCAAATATCAAAGACCTGGGCCTTCTGGCTTAAGACAAGATTTTTAAAGGTTTTTTTTTCTTATTGTCCGCTTTTTGTTGCCATGGCAACCAGAGTTCTGCTTTGAACAACTTTGAGAGAGGACAGCCAAAAGACCTTTTTTGCCAAGTCTGGTAAAAATCTGTTCAATGGTTTAGGAGGAGATGTCGTTTAAAGGAATTGTGAACAGACTGACAGGCGATGACGGATGGTGAGCGATCACAATAACTCCCACGTAGCCTTCGGCTCAGGTAGGCTAAAAACAAACAACAAAAAAAACACGAATAAATAAGTAAATAGACAGACATTAAATAGCTGCAGGTAACAGATACCAGAACCAGGAGAAAGGAGAGAAACGATATTTATAATTAAAACCAAAGAGAAAATAGGATGCTATGTATAGGAGTGTGCAGTCCCAATACTTTATTTTGAGAAAAAAGAGGAAAGTGTTGGTATTGCCTTTATTTTGTGCAATGCACATGTTATAATAGGCAGGGAAATTTTTATTTTGTGTTTCTAACTATTGTTAGAAGAAACAGGGAATTTATAGCTTGTGCACCGGGCTGATTGTTGGGAATAAATAAGGTAGATGAAAGTGCATTTTCTGGGTTGTTCTTTTCAAATGGATGATTAGAAATACCGGGTTTCTAAGTCCCCGATTCTCATATGAGGAGAGCTTGTGGAACTTGTAATAAGTAACTATTACAAGACCCCCACAAGTGGCCCCCTAATAGGAGTATATAAGCGAATAAGGGTTGGAACTACCCCACTTTCAGAGAGAACGCAGGTTGTTGGGATCAATATGGGAGCTTGATCAAACCCAGGGTTGTACCGGTTGGTACCCGCTTCCACAACTTTCCCTTTTACAGCTTTAGAAATCCTCAGGTTTCCATGTCCTCGATTCTCATATGAGGGAGAGCTTGTGGAACTTGTAATAAATAACTATGCACAACAGACACCACCACTGCTCCCGAAAATGCCCCAAACTATGGCACAGATACAGACCTTGCTTTCAACAACTACGTGACAGGTGAGCTAAAAACAGTTTATACAGTTATGCTGCGTGGCATACAGAGCCTGACGCGAAAATTGTAAATGCTTTTTCATGTGACTAGTCGGGGGTTTTTGGATCGTCATTACGATCGACCCAAATCAAAGTTTAATTTTTGGATCGTCGTTACGATCGACCCAAATTAACTAAATGGCAAAACGGAATTCATACAGTTGTCCACGTGACCATCACTGATTTAGGAAAACCAATACAAACATAACTTGAAACGTTGCGCTATTTTTATTGAGGTAGCATATAGGTCAGAGCTATCTATAGTCTTGACAGTAATAATATGAACATTGAATACCCAGATCAGATGGCGCGGAATGTGGCGTCTGCTCAGCAGGTTGCACAGGGACTACACTGTTTGCTTAAATAGCAGCATTTGAGGGTTAAACGAACAGACGAAATAGTATAAGAATGCCAGGTCGCTCACATAATGAAAAAAAAAACAACAATACAGTCACATGACGTCTTTGAAACATTTGATTCATAAAACTGCTACACAAATGTATGCCAAGTCCAGTAAAATAGACTTTTCGCACTTCTGTTTAATACCCTGAAATATTTAAGAGCAAAAATGAGTAGCCCAGACTTTATAGGTTGTACCATTATTCGACATTCAGCATAGACCCAGATTGGATAGACAGTACATTGCTTCTGATAAGGGTCGGCATTTGCCATATGTATGTCGCAACAGTTTTGAACATGACTCAGGCCCATACGCAGACTCTGAAAAGGGGCGGGTTGAGGGTCCCAATTTCAGGTATTTTGCATAGGGCGAAAAACTGCATGAATCTTAGATAATTTCCAAAAGTGGGGAGGGGCTGCGTCTGCACCCTCACAAATGTGTGCAGGCCTGCATCAACAGGTAAAATTAACTTTTTTGTTTAAACATATCGCTGAAGGGGCTCTGTTACAGATCACTGTTATTCAGGAGCTGGGATGCAGTGGTGGGACTAAGCAAGAAGAAGAGAGAGAAGAGAAACTATGACAAACATTGTAGATGCTGATCAGAAGCCATCAATGGATCTACACTGTTTGCAGCTGGATAAAATGTTAAACATGTAATATTTTTTTCAGCACAGATTGTGTTGTATAATCAATGAAATACTCTGAATTCAGAAAGATGAATCAATATACACGTATACAGCAAGGAAATAATTAGAAAGATTATTTTAATCTGTTTTTAAATTATTGAGGAATGTGTCGGGTGTTTACATTACCCCACCCACTGTGGGCAATGTGGTTCCGTGAATTTCACACGGTTCGCAAAAGGCTAGGCCGATTTTGCACACGGCACATAGCTTGGCTAGGTGGCGGGCATGCTTGGCTAGGTGGCGGGGGTAATTGTTTTTCGGAACTGACCAATCACTAAACCCGGTCCATTTTAAGGCGCCAATCAGATTAAGCGGACCCTTAATGTGGTTCCGCATGCCCTTGGAGCCGTAAGTTTCAAAATTTAAGTTGTAGAGAGCACACCCGTGTCAAATTCTTATTAAATTGCTGGAAAAAGTTAGCGGGAGCGTGAATATCTTTCGATTTCTAAATCCTACCGACACATTGCAGTAAAAAGGACACTGTCACTGAATTGTGCCGTTCAAACACAGAAGTCCTCGTTTAAAGAAAGAAAAATGGCGACTGAAATACCAGGACTGATGTTTTTTCAGTGTGTTTACGCCAAAATTAAGCAGCCCCCACCCATCAGGGCTTAAAGAGATAGATAGGCTGCATGATGCTTCCACGCAGAGCTGAAACCAACCCTCACACGAGTAAAGGTAAACCACTTAGAGGATCTAAGCCTGCCCAGGCAAAGCAGTGCGAGTGTCGGACCGTCCATTCATATAAACCCTATTGGTTTCATTGGGCGGCAGGGCTTGAGATGACATTTTATCTCAATGTCGGGTAAAAGTCCCACAAAATTGGAAGCAACGTCTCCAAATTGACCTTTAGGGTGTTGACAGGGACGTTAAACCTCAAATCAAACAAACAAACGCCAAAATATTTTATCGTAATCTGGTCATCGGGGGTGTTAAGGACGTAACGTTCTCAGTGGTTTTCCATTACGGCGCATTTCCATTCAATGTGGTTCGATATTGGAAAACATGGCGGACGAGTAGATTCGGTCACGGCAAAGAACTTGCATCGTTAAGCAGGTTTTTTCCATTCCGGAGTGGTATATTATGTCTAAACATGAAGAAAATAAACTGTTCAACATTATCGTGATAGGACGACCGATATCTTTTGATCAGGACCATTTTATTAGGTAGTTAGACTGCTCGGCTTTCTTTATCGAAGATTTGTGTTATTTTTGTTCCAGGGTAGCACCAATATGTCATCAGTGTAATGACTTCTCAGACTGAGTTTAATGTGGCTCAAAGTGACAAAATTGTTGGCTAATATAATCTAAATTACCATTCTCAGTCAATAATGGCTGACAATACCAATGGTGCCACAGGTGGCATAAATGTAACAGTGACACAAATGGAACCAGCAGATCAGGTCATAAAGTTACTGTCGGACAATAAAGTGCATAAGACAGTAATTGATGTATTAATTGAAAGAGGCTTTGATAGTCTGGAGGCCCTGAGCCTTATTGACCCAGAGGACATTAAAACTCAGAAAATACCCATCGGTCAGCATAAACTGCTGCTCAACGTCATCACGGCCCTCACATCTTCAACCAACGAAAACAACACCCCAACAGGGAACAAGGCGGGCACTAGTGTCAGCCTATGACTACACCAGTAACCGAGAACCATGCCTCGACAACTACAAGCGGTAATGGCACTGTCAGCGGACCACGACATATACCAGGAGACCCTTTTAAACAATCTACTTTCGCAGCTGTCTCAGCTGTCTGCTAGAGAGAACAGCTCATCGTCTGGAGTCAACACAGCTTTCAATGCAGCCGAACTTTCAGACCCTCAGATCCACATTGCAACAGCCACAGGAAGGTCAGCTTCTACCCATTATGACATCTGTGAGTTTGTTCCGCAAACAGTTGAGGAAGAACTGGTCATAGAGGGTCAAGGGGATCATCAGGTAATTTTGAAATCCGGGTCTAGGAAACCAAAGTTAGAAATCCTTACCTTATCTCAGCGGCCAATAGCCAATATGGCTATCATGTATAAAATTGTTGGGGAAGGTAAATTGGCCGGCTCCACTAGGGCTGGCTAATCGGGGCTGAAAAGATAATCGATTATCAGTCATGTCACTGCGATCGATAATCGATTAGTAATCGCTAAGGTTTTTGTCATAATATTACCTGTCTGGTATTCTGTCTGAGCAAAACTCTTACCATATGTTGCACTTTACCATATGTATATTTCAACAAGCAGGCCTGAGCAAACAGTGTAGACCCAGATGAGACGGCGCAACATGCAGCGTCTCATCAGGGTCTGCACTGTTTGCCACTGATCCAGCTATTTTAAGCACAACTTTGGGTAGAAAACTGCACTTATCAAATAATCGATTACAAGCAAATCAGTACTGATAACCATTTTTGTGGAATTTATCGATCAATTAATCGATTATACGATTAATCGTGTCAGCCTTAGGCTCCACCCTGTTAGACTATCTGTCATATACAGCAAAGTTCTACTAATTGGTTCAAAAATACAGCTTAGTCTCGGTGCTTCTCTATGATAGAGAATACCATCAACTGCAAGCAAGCATGGGGTATCGTTGGGGTATGGATGTAAGTCACCTTCATACTTTGCACCTTCAGGCCCGGGATAAGCAGCTCAAACAGGGTACCCAATCTCAGCCGGTAAATATGGGTGGGGGTGGGGGGACTTCACAACCAAACAAGCCAAAAGAAAAGCGTGACACAGCTATCTGCAGAAATTTCAATTCGGAAAAGGGTTGCAGTTTCCCCCAGTGTCGTTTTTCCAATCAATGCATTTTGCCCAGTTGTGGATAGGCGCACTCGGCGGTGACCCACATGGGAAAAAAAGTAGATTTTGAGGTCAAATCTTTGCCTGGCTTGTGTTACAATGCCTTGGAATAAGAACTTGGTGATGATATAGACTGTGACTTCATTTTGACTGGAATTAGAAATGGTTTTGACATTGTAGATGTTGATGCCCATGTCTCGCCTGTCATTTTGTCTAATCACCCATCGGCCCGACCCCATCTGATCTATATGATAAAGCAACCAAGCAGGTGCTTCAGGAGATACAGTGCGGCAATTATGTCATCTGTGATCAGCCCCGAAAGATAGTGAGCCATATGGCTGTCATCCCCAAACTGGATAGCGGTGTAAGGTTAATGCACATTGCTCTAGACCCCATGGCTCATCTGTGAATGTGACTACTGTTCATCTGAAACATAAAAATTGACAAACAGACTGACAGCCCACCCAGGGGCTTGACCCAGGGCCAGGGGCTTAGATATTCCACATGAAAGGTAATGCTATAGAGATATCCTTACCAAATATGACGAGAATCTGACATGGGGTTACAGAGATATGAGCAATCATAAAGGTTTAATGCAAACCTTGACGTAAAAGTGGGTGAACGAACAAATGAACAGATGAACAGACGGAGAAAGACAAAAACTATATACCCCTTGACATACTTTGTACCCCAGGGGTATAATAAATGCTTTTTCATGTGACTCGTCAAAGTTTAATTTTTATGCTCTTCTGTGTTTCAGTTAGATACCACAATGCATGGCCAAGTTATGTCTGGACCAGGGAGAGTGTCACTTGATTGCCTCTGTGTGGGAAAAACAAAGTTGGTTTCCACAACTGAACTGATGAAGATGATGATGGATACACTCTCCATGAGGGAGAAGAACCCAGGGACTCAGAAAATTCATTCACTACTCAAAAAGTTAACACTCGTGGCCTGTCATCTGTCAGGCAAGCCCTCACAGGCAGAAAAAAATTCTGAAAAAGCAAATAAAATCATTATGGAATACGGCCACAGCAGTACTCAACCTACATTTACATAAAAAAGGGATTCACATTGACAAATTGCAAATAAACGTAAATAATCTTCTTGTGTTTTTGAGAGAACTGTTCCATGAAAACATAGGTTATGGCACAATAAAAACAGCAAGGTTTGCTTTGTCTGTCATGGGTATTGTGTATGATGTTTGTCGATAAGTTACGATCCTCTTCTATTTGAGATTTTATGAATGGTGTGAATAACTTGAGGCCTTTGCAATTGCGATAGTCAAAAATTTGGGATATTTCATGTGTGTTACATTATTTGAGAAAAGTTAATCATATTAATGGCATTAGTTTTAGCAGTCGTACCCAGTCAATACATTTACTTACAGTAGAATCAAAGACATGAAGAAAGGTTTTTTTCTTTCACATTACAATATAGTGCCTTATAAAAGCAATCTAGGTCAGGACGTAATAAGCCCATTGATATGCATACCCTCCCCCGACCCCAAGAAAGAAGACTGTGTGCTACTTTTGTATTGGAGGAATATTTGAGAAGAAAAGAAACTGTTTATGATAATCATAAATGCTTGTTTGCAAAGAACAAAAACTCTTCATGGTAATCAAAATTGCTTGCTTGAGAAGAACAGGAACTCTTCATGGTAATCATAAATGCTTGCTTGTGAAGAACAGAACCTCTTCATGGTAAAGAACAGAACCTCTTCATGGTAATCATAAATGCTTGTTTGAGAAGAACAGAACCTCTTCATGGTAAAGAACAGAACCTCTTCATGGTAATCATAAATGCTTGTTTGAGAAGGAGAGAAACTCTTCATGCCAGTAATAAATGCTTGCTTGAGAAGAATAAAACCTCTTCCTGGTAATCATAAATGCTTGTTTGAGAAAAACAGAACTTCCTGGTAATCATAAATGCTTGTTTGAGAAAAACAGAAATTTTGCTTGTTTCAGAAAACAGAGATTTTTTTATGGTAATCATAAATGCTTGTTTGAGAAGACAGAACCTCTTCATGGTAATCATAAACGCTTGTTTGAGAAAAACAGAATTTCTTTTTATGATAATCATAAATGCTTGTTTTCTAGTCATATGAAACCTCTATTTCTGTGGCTAGAGACACCATAAGCAGGTGGGTACAGAAAGTAATGATAAGTGTAGGTGTTGATATTTCAGTATAAAAACCTCACAGTATCAGGTCTGTGGCAGTACCGAAAGCAAAATCGAACTCAGAACCAGTGCACTATATTTGCGATGTAGGTACTACTGCCTGGTCATCAGAAAAAAAAAAATGCTAACAGTTTGATATAAATACAAGGGACACATTTGGTAATGCAATGCTGTCGTGAAGTAAAAGGCAGATTAACTGCAAGTAGAAAACATACATGTACAGTTGATCAAGGATAAGAAGGAAAGTGACGTCAGCGAATGTTTTTGTTATTAAACTGTCGTCAAAAGGTGATGATGCTTCGGTAATAATAATTATAAGAGTATAACCTGTCTTGCCTGCCTATGATGGTTATAATAATAACAACGGTATAACCTGTCTTACCTACCTATGATGGTATACTCATTGACGCCACTTTCTACTTATCCTCGAACTATAGTATCTGATATCCCTGCATTGAAATCAATAAATAAATGTCAGAAAATGTTTCTATTTTTTAGAGCTGTACAAAAATCAAGCTTTGATGTCTCATCTGAGAACAGAAGTGGTACGACGAAAAAGAATCTCCCAAATGAACGAGAATTATCTTGGTTAAGTTGATTCTATTTAGATATACACATGCTGACATGATCAGATGCCCACCCTATCCAACCAAGTACAGTTGAATTTCGCTATTAAGACCACCTAAATTTAAGACAAATTATGCTTTTAAAAGCATATTTAGAAGGTTTCAGATATATTTTCTTTGTGTTTTCTATGTCCACTTTTGAACAGTCCCAAAGGTGGTCTTAATATAGCAATTCTACTGTATATACTCTCCCTGAGTAATAGGAATTCTATGAGCATTCATTATAAAGATTTATTTTGAAAGCTTAGGCTTTGAAATCCTGACTAAAGTATGCCAGGACAATACACCTCTGGACACAAAACTGTTCAAACTTGGATGGACTTCATTTCATTTGATTTGAAACATCATTCATTGTATCCTAACATCTTGTCAGTCAACTGCCAGACAGAAATGAATTCAAAACACAAAGTGGTGTACATTTCATAGCAGTGTCCCCACATCTCAAATGTCAATTAGAAAGTGTTTGCCAAAATGAGACCAATCAGTTGCTTGATCCAGTTTTAAAATTCTTTGATAAATGATATTTGCTTGTCAAACTAACTTGATGCAAAGAGATTCATTGAAAGGTACCATGTGCTTCATAAGAGTTTGAACAGTTTTGTGTCCACAGATGTACAAGGCACCCATCTCACCTAATCATGTCAAGATTCATTGAAAGGTACCATGCACTTTATAAGAGTTTGAACAGTTTTGTGTCCACAGATGTACAAGGCACCCATCTCACCTAATCATGTCAGTGTGTGTGTGACTACAAAGAATCCCAAACAATTACCAAGTTAACCAAGGTAAGTCTTGTCTTTTCGGGGGGATTTTCTTGGAAAAATAAGAAAAAAATGATGCATTGAAAATGCTGTGTGCATGCCACGATCAGGACCTAAAGGAAATGGATACACCTTCAGGGGAGGAAACTCCTACGAAAGTATTTTTTTGTCTCCCACATCAATAGGGGTCAACTCTTAAAGGAAAGAATTTGCCCCTGAGGAGCAAATTCTTTCCTTTAAGAGTAGAACCCTTGTTCTGTGGGACAGAGTTTATAGAAAAGTAAATAGGAAGTCCCAAAAGTTGTCTCCCTTTGAAAAATGGCAAAAAATATGCCAGGTGTTTCCATTCCCGTAGGGTGAACATCTGGGCCTAGTTGTTCAAAACCAATGGCATCGTTAGTTAACATATCGTTAAAACTTTGATCATTTAATATGGCAAATAAACTAATATTTTTGCTGAAAAAATGTGAGCAGCTTTTTTATATTGTACATGCAAGAACAGTCTAACAAGCTCACTAAGCTATTGAGGCTTTGAACAACTGGACCCTGTTTGCCCTGATGAAATTTATGGACGGATAAAAGGGGAGAATGAAGACCCCTGACATATTTTCTGCCTTTTTAAAAAGGAGAGATCTCTTTGTGGCCCCCGCCCATTGGGGCTTGAAGAAATATATGGGCTGCATGATGCCTCCACGTAGAGTGACACCGACCCGCACTGCACACGAGTACTGGTAAACCGCTTAGTGGATCTAAGCCTGCCCAGGCAAAATGGTGCGAGTAGGACCTCCCATGCTTCTAAACCCTATTGGTTTTATAGGGCAGCAGGGGTTGAGATGTCATTTCATCTCAATGTCGGGTAAAAGTCCCACAAAATTGGAAGCAACATCTCCAAAATGACCTTTACAGTGTTGGCAGGGACGTTAAACCTCAAATCAAACAAACAAAAGAGACCTCTTTGAATTTACTGTTTGCTTGCCTACAAACCTCTTAAAAATGGATCTATCCTTAAGATGCCAAGAAAAACTGCATCCGAAATTGCTGTCTGTTTGTTTGTTTTTGTTGACGTTTTACATCCCTGTCAGCACTATTTAGGTCATTATGGAGACATTGCTTCCTTTTTTGGGGACTTTTACCCAACCTTGAGATGATATGACATCTAAAGTCCTACCACCCAAAGAAACTGCTAGGGTTTGAGGGATGGTCCGATTTTCGCCACTTTTCTGTACCCGGCTTGAACCTTCTAAGCAGTTCACCAGTACTAAAAAATTTGGTCAGTTTCAGCTCTGTGTGCAGAAGTACCAAGCAGCCCAATCTATTTCTCCATGCCCTGGTAGGCAGGAGTATAATGTTGTCTGTTTATGTTGTCTGCTGCATCTTCCAACATATTTTTGCATGAAAGCAGCAGTCTGATCTGGGTCCACAGTGTTTGCAACCATAACTTTAAAGTAAACAGTAGACAATAAAGCAGACAACAATTGTTGCAACTGGCATCTTAAGGGTTGACAGGAAGAATTTTTTTAGAGGCGGCATCAGATTCTCTTTCAGAGTAGATTACAAATGATAATAGCATCCGTACCATGGCCTCACTTGAAAATGGATCCAGTCCCATTAAAGGGAAAGGACACACTTTCAGGGCAGACAATTCATTCAAAAATACTTTTGTCTCCCTTGTCAAACTGGTCTTCACATAAAGGAAAGAGTTTGCTGCTATAGAAAATTCTTTCCTTTATGGGGAATGGGAACACCTTCAGGGTAGGCAACTCCTGCAAAAGTATTTTTGTCTTCTATGTCAATAGGGTCAACTCTTAAAGGAAAGAATTTGCTCCTGGGGAGCAAATTCTTTCCTTTAAGAGTAGACCTCTTTTTCTGTGGGACAGAGTTTATAGGAAAGTGAACAAAGTCCCAAAAGTTGTCTCCCTTTGAAAAACGGCAGAAAAATATGCCAGGTGTATCCATTTCCCTTAGACATCTTATGAAAGTGTACAGAAGAGTGAACAGGAAGTCAAGAGTTGTCTCCCCTACAAAAATGGAGGCAAATATATTCCAGGGTCCAATCCTCCTAGGTCTGATACTGTCACATGTTTGGAACATGATAAAATATATGGACGGATTAAAATGAGTTAAATTGGCAACAACAAGCAAGGAGTACAAGAGCCTTACATTCTGTCTGATTTCAAATATTTCTTTTTTTCTTCTTTTTTTCATACAAAGCAAGACTTGACATTTCATGTAAAATGTCTGATTAGCAAAAAAAATTCACATGAAATGTTAAGCTGATTTTCTCAGAAAAAAATCTACAGTGTTGCCCATTGCAAAATTTAACTTGTTGCTGCAAGGTAAATACAATGTACAAATAATTCACATATAAATCAAAAATAATAATTAAAACAAAACTAACAATCCTTATTACACTTAAACATTCCTGACAAAAATGAAGCATTCTTTTTATTTTCACAGCTTTAACCCTTAAAATGTTCGACGAAATATATGGGCTGCACGATGCTTCCACGCAGAGCTGAATCTGGCCCGCACACTAGTACTGGTAAACCGCTTAGAGGATCTAAGCCTGTCCAGGAACCGCGGTGCAAGGTGGACCGTCCATGCTAATAAACCCTATTGGTTTCATTGGGCGACAGGGCTTGAGATGTCATTTCATCTCAATGTCAGGTAAAAGTCCCACAAAATTGGAAGCAACGTCTCCAAAATGACCTTTACAGTGTTGACGGGGATGTTAAACCTCAAATCAAACAAACAAACAAAAACCCTAAAATGCTGAGAAATGTTGTCTGCTGAATCTTCTTGCAAACTTTTAAAAAAACATTTTTGCATACAGGCAAATAGTGTGAACTCAGATCAGCCTGCAGTCTGGCAGGCTGATCTGAGTTCACTCTGTTTGCAAAAATGAGTTTTGAAGTAACCAGCAGACAACAAAGCAGACGACAATTGTTGTGATTGGCATTTTATTGGTTAAGCAGTTATAGAACTGAACAACTATAACTTTAAAGTAACCAGCAGACAAGAAAGCAGACAACAATTGTTGTAACTGGCATTTTCAGGGTTGATGGTAAATTTTTTTTTCCAGAGGCAGCATAAGATTCCGTTTCTGAGTAGATTATTAATGATAATAGCATTGGTACCATGACCTCTCTTGAAAGGGGATCCACTCCCATTAAAGGGAATGGATACACTTTGGGGGAGGCAACTCTGTCAAAAATATTTTTTGTCTTTCTTGTCAAATGGGTCTCGAATAAAGGAAAGAATTTGCTGCTATAGAAAATTCTTTCCTTTAAGGGGAATGGATACATCTTCAGGGGAGGCAATTCCAGCAAAAGTATTTTTGTCTACCATGTCAACAGGGGTCAACTCTTAAAGGAAAGAATTTGCTCCTATGGAGCAAATTCTTTCCTTTAAGAGTAGACCTCTTTTTCTGAGGGACAGAGTAGTGAACAAAGTCCCAAAAGTTGTCTCCCTTTGAAAAACGGCAGAAAAATATGCCAGATGTATCCATTTCCCTTACCTGGAAAGTGTAGACATCTTATGAAAGTGTACAGAAGAGTGAACAGGAAGTTAATAGGGTTGTCTCCCCTACAAAAATGGAGGCAAATATATTCCAGGGTCCAATCCCACTGGGTCTGATACTGTCACATGTTTGGAACATGATAAAACTCATGGACGGATTAAAATGAGTTAAATTGGCAACAAGCATGGAGCATAGGGGCCTTACATTCTGTCTGTTTTCAAATATTTTTTTTTCATACAAAGCAAGACTTGACATTTCATGTAAATTGTCAGATTACCAAAAAATTCACATGAAATGTTAAGCCTGATTTTCTGAGAAAAAAAAAACGGAAAAAAAAAAAATCTACAGTGTTGCCCATTGCAAAATTTTACTTGTTGCTGCAAGGTAAATACAATGTACAAATAGTTTGCATATAAATAAAAATTAATACTGAAACAAAAATAACAATCCTTATTACACTTGCACATTCCAGACAAAAATGAAGCATTCTTTATCTTTTCACAGCTTTAAGCGGTTACCGGTATAAAACTGTGACATACAGCATTATTTTTCATAGCCTTGAATTCAATGTACAATGTAATCAGTCTATTTTCCGTGGCTGACTAAATATACATGTATACAAACTCTTTTTCACACTATGGTTAGGAATGAGGCAAAAATTTTGTTCAATGCTCAAGCTGTCATTATAGCAAATCTAAAATAAACATGTAGGTCATGTACTAAAATGTCCATATATGGTCATTTTGCTATATAATCTACACACTACTTACAAGCTTCCATTTTTATTAGACCCAAAACCATGTGATTAACCCTTTACCACTCAGGGATTTTGTGAATTTCACTAAATTTCACAGTGTTGCACCTGACAGCAACTTCAACCAACCATTGTTTCATAATGGATGGTTTGTTTTACACAAAACTCGGTATGAATGTTCATTGGGCAGTATCCTTTCAAATGCAACCTTTCATGACTTGATCATTGTTGTCATGGTAAAGAGGGGGCATCTCAAAGTTGGCAAAAAGTGTGTTTTCACATGAATTTTTGACCACATTTTAATCTTCACACAGCTGTCAAGGCAACAACTAAGGTGTTTGGCACTGGCCATTTTCACTGTTTGCAGCATGTTATATCAGCATCAATTTTCAGGCATTTTGGACCCCAGACACCCTCAGATATAAATTTTAGCAGCCGGTTGGGCCATACACCCAAAATTTTTCGGGATGTGAGGGGGGCATAGCCCCCCTTTAAACCCCCCAAGAATATTTTTAGTGGGGAGGCGCGCGAAAAAACAGGTCACTTTTTTGCCCAACAAATCCTAAAGCAAACATAACTATCCAGGGGTAGAAATGCAGATTTTAGGTGCTTCTGGGGCTTAAAATGGGGGGGGGGGGGGGTGCAGACACGTAAAAACACGTATCTGAGTGGTAAAGGGTTAAAACAATACTGTAAATATTTCTAGTATTTTCATTGGCTGACTTTTAACTGAACATTGATTACTTTCACAATCTGATGATCAACCACAAAATTTTAGCCTAAACCAACCACAATTATTACACAAAAATGTCTTTATAAACCTGTTCATTATACATGGAACCCAATAATAAACACGAATTCTACCAAAGGCTATGTCGCACCTGTGGGGGTGCGAAGTCACTGAACCATGAAATCTAGGTCAAGGACAAACATGCATGCCTGCATGAAGATGCAAGCTTGTTTCGTTTGTTTGATTTGAGGTTTAACATCCCCGTCAACACTGTAAAGGTCATTTTGGAGACGTAGCTTCCAATTTTGTGGGACTTTTACCCGACATTGAGATGAAATGACATCTCAAGCCCTGTCGCCCAATGAAACCAATAGGGCCACTGATGAGGCCTAATTGGCCGAAACTAGCTAGTCTGGCCCAGAAAACATGTACACTTCATATTTTCCATTTCTGTGGTGTCCTTTTTGCTTCCAAAGGATAACCCTTTTATTGAACATATTTAACGTCATTACAGCTGATGTGTGGGAATGTGTGGGAATGTGTGCCGGCCGTAAAAAGTCTCCCTGCCCTACATCATAGTGTAGTTTATATTTTCCTGTCCTTTGGGATCATTGATTCCATTGTGGAATTTTGAAAATATTTGAGGGTCACTGATGAGGCCTAATTGGCCGAAACTAGCTAGTCTGGCCCAGAAAACATGTACACTTCATATTTTCCATTTCTGTGGTGTACTTTTTGTTTCCAAAGTATAACCCTTTTATAGAACATATTTATAAGCATGGACGGTCCGACACTCGCACCGCTTTGCCTGGGCAGGCTTAGATCCTCTAAGTGGTTTACCAGTACTCTTGTGCGAGTCGGATTCAGCTCTGCGTGGAAGCATCATGCAGCCTATCTATATCTTCAAGCCCCGATGGGCGGGGGCCATGATGCAAGCTTATACCAAGTATCATCAATGAAGCACTTTTAGTTCTCAAGAGTGAGTGTTTGAGTTTTACGTCTCACCAACAACTCAGGTCATACAGAGATGGGACCTCGGTTTATAGACTCATCTGAAAGTCTGGAGAAGCCCGGGATCGATCCTGTGACCCCTGGTTTACAAGGCGAGTAGCATAGCCACCACACCATGGAGGCTAAGAAATGGACTCTTACATTAGGGTGAAAGTTAGGATGGTCACAATAATTCACAAAGTCAGTGAACCATGAAATGTAGGTTAAGGTGAGATATGGATGCTTGCATTAAAGATGCTATTCCTAGATGCAAGTTTGTACAAAGTGAAATGAGTTCTTGAGAAATGGACTCCTACATTAGGGTGAAAGTTAGGGTTGCAATAATTCACAAAGTCAGTGAACCATGAAATGTAGGTTAAGGTGAGATATGGATGCTTGCATTAAAGATGCTATTCCTAGATGCAAGTTTGTACAAAGTGAAATGAGTTCTTGAGAAATGGACTCCTACATTAGGGTGAAAGTTAGGGTTGCAATAATTCACAAAGTCAATGAACCATGAAATGTAGGTCAAGGTCAGATGTGAATGCTTGCATTGAAGTTGCTGTTCCCAGATGCAAGCTTGTACCAAGTATCATTAATGAAGGTCTTATAGTTCTCGAGAAATGGACTCTTACATTAGGGTGAAAGTTAGGGTGGTCGCAATACAGTAATTCACAAAGTCAGTGAACCATGAAATGTAGGTCAAGGTCAGATGTGAATGCTTGCATTGAAGTTGCTATTCCTAGATGCAAGCTTGTACCAAGTATCATTAATGAAGGTCTTATAGTTCTCGAGAAATGAACTCTTCCATTAGGGTGAAAGTTAGGGTGGTCGCAAATGTTGACGGCATGATGAACGGACGGAAAATTCGACTCCTAAATGTATATGTTTAAAGCAGGTGCGACAAAAAAAAAAATAATTCCGCCTTAGGCTATGTCGTGTATGTGGGAACAAAGTATTCCCTATTAAAGTCTGTGAACCATGACTCGAGGTCAATTATGGAAGCTTGCACTGAAGTTGCAATCCCTTGATGCAAGTTTGTACCAAGTATCATTAATGAAGATCTTAATAGTTCTTGAGAAATGGATTTAAACATTAGGGTGAAAGCTAGCATTGGCATAATAGTTCACAAAGTCAGTGATCCATGAAATGAGGGGCGAGGTCAAATATAGATGCTTGAATTAAGGTTTGTTCCAAGTATCATTAATGAAGCTCTTGCAGTTCTTGAGAAATGGATTTGAACATTAGGGTGTAAACTAGGGTTGATGCAATAGTTCACAAAGTCAGTGATCCATAAAATGTAGGTGGAGGTCAAGTATAGATGCTTGAATTTAAGTTGCCATCACTAGATGTAAGTTTGTACCAAGTACCATATATGAAGCTCTTGTAGTTCTTGAGAAATGGACTTAAGGGTGAAAGCTAGGGTTGTCCCATTATTTCGTGAAGTCAGTGAACTATGAAATGTAGGTCAAGGTCAAATATGTATGCTTGCATTAAAGTTTCCATCCCTACATGCAAGTTTATACCAAGTTTCATTAATGAAACTCTTATAGTTTTTGAGAAATGCATTTGAACATTAGGGTGAAAGATAGTGTGATCACAAACAGAATACCGGACTCCTATATCACGCCATGCTTAAAGCAGGTGCGGTACGAATGACCATGAATGGTCATTTTTTTCTATATAATCTACACTTTTTTGTTTGAATATAACAGGGTTGTTTCACTGGCAGGGTTTCTGTTTTTGGATCCCAACAACAGTGCTTTAAATAGGTTTTGATTAATTTTTTTCTAAGTTCTTGTGATTGCCTTTTTTGTACACTGAATCCCTCCAATAAATGGGTCTACTTGAAGAGGAGACTTTGTTCCTGAAAAGCAGATTCTTTCCTCTACTGCTGAGGTAGATAAAAATACTCTCCTAAAGACATATACACTCTTTTAACCCATTGTATACTAGTGAACCCATTGCTATATGTTGGACGAGTCCATTTGTCAAATAAGGGGTGGAGGCCTGCATGTATTTTTTTGTTCTTTGTCTATTTTTGATGGAAAATTCTGTTAGCCAATAGTGCAGGCCCTGATCAGATGCTGCGTTTTGCGGCATCTGATCTGGGCCTGCACTGTTTGCCAAGGTCCCCTTTAGGGGTTTCCGGTATGTAATGGGTTAAAAAAGTTCTGACTTCAATCAGTAAAATCTCACCATACTGGACATGGATTACCCTATTTTTGAAAATAGTATAGATTTTGAACAGCTGGCTTCTCAGCTGATCAGAATCTATAGTTTTCTCATTCTGCATCTGAATCTATGGTAAAAACAAGAGCACCGCATGTGGGTGCCAACGCTCAGCTGCAGCCCCTTTTCATAATGAACAACCAGACCGAGTTTCAAGTAAATATGTTCAGTAATGACAGAGATATTACAAAATGTCCAAGTTTTTGCAGGATGACAACGCAGACAAAAATGTCCAAGTTTTTGCACGACGACGACGCCAGAGCTATGACAATACCTCGTTGTTTTCTTGAAAAACACCCGAGCTAAAAATGAAATGGCTGAGAGAAAATTGGAGAGGAGTGTTGTAACAAACAAAAGTATTCAGGATGATGAAGTTTAAAAATCTAAGATTCTTAACCATTTCTTTTCTTTAACACTGTAACTTTGATTCTGGGTAGAGTGTTTTCAGTCCTCCTTTAAATTCCCTAAACAGCTGTCGATTTCTCTCCTGGTCTTCATCTTTCTTTGTGTGAAATCCACTTGTAGTCTTAAAACCTCTGTGTACCACGAATCCATTGTTGAGGACAGCAAACTTAAATCCAGCGACATGGAGTTCACAAACCTGAAAAATAATTAGAGGTGGATAAAAACTGTGTGGGAGCATCTGGTCTGATTGGGTGCACCTGATTACTGGTGAGTTTGTGACGTTACAGTTGGCATACCCCTCCGAAATGACAATAGTCGTGCTTAGTGCTCTAAGGGTTAATTAGACACAGAGCAAAAGGCCTCTGCATTGAATTTCATTTAGCCCTTGTCCTGCTGAATAAATCAATTTTGCCATACCCTTTGCTGACTCTCAACCAATCAATTTGTTTTTTGTTTGATTTGAGGTTTAACGTCCCCGTCAACACTTTAAAGGTCATTTTGGAGACGTAGCTTCCAATTTTGTGGGACTTTTACCCGACATTGGGATGAAATGACATCTCAAGCCCTGTCGCCCAATGAAACCTCTCAACCAATCAAATTACTTCATATGATGTATTTGTTAAATTCACAAACTGCACGACAGAAAGTATAGAACCTGAACAGATGGTTTCTTCAAGTCAGTCCGAGATGGCATTAGAAATTTGCATTTAACCCTATCCTGTTAAACCACTCCCATTGCTGAATATCAACCAATCAAATTACAAGATATGATATATTTGTTCAGTTCACAAACTGCATGACAAACAGTGTAGATCCTGATCAGATGGCTTCTTCAGAAGCCATCTGATCTGGATCTACACTGTTTGCAATGGTAGGGGTTGTTCAACCGTTGTTGTGTTATGGAGGATAAGGGCTAACTCTTTCAATTACGAAAACACGCCTATACAAATACATTGTAACCTTATCGCCAAAAAAGTGAAAATTTTAAGATGAAAAATTGTGATATTTTTCTTATTTCTGCTCAAAATATAGAATGTGGGTACTCGTTAGAGCCGCCTCATTGAGGCGGTTCTGACGAGTACCCATAATCTATATTTTAGAGTAGAAATAAGAAAAATAAGGTTTACCCCTGGAAACCCCAGTTATACTATACAAAAGTGGGGTTCGAGGAGGTCAAAATTTTTTGTGATGAGCCCTGCCGAGTGATACAGATACTCATGCAATCTGTGTAGATCCAGATGAGATGACTCATAATGAGCAAACTAAACACTGTCTGTCAACCTGTTAATTATTTTGAAAAAAAAAAAAATCAAAAAGACCATGTCCAAATTCAGACACTCAGGGATGATAGCATTGTGTTATACTTTGTGTACATGTACACATAAAATATACACATAGACAAGAGCTCATAAGCCCTATTGAACTAGACATATATATGTCCTCCCACACGGATGCCCCCGAATGGTTTTGTTTGTTTGAATGGAGGTTTATGTCCCCGTCAACACTATTTAGGTCATTCAGGAGACACTGCTTCCAATTTTGTGGGACTTTTACCTAACATTGAGATGAATTGACATCTCAAGCCCTGCCACCTAATGTACCCAAAAGGTTTATATGCATAGGACAGTCGGACTCACACCAGTTTAGTCCTTCTAAGCGGTCTACCAGTACTCATGTGTGGTCAGTTTCAGCTATGCGTGGAAGCACCGTGCAGCCGAGGCGATTCTAACAAATATCCACAACATTTTTTTCTTGGAGTATTAGATTATAAGAATCTTATATAGGTGTGAGGGGTGGATTGAAAAATCTGTCCCGAGGGACACTGTCCGGCATCACGAGGCTTGCCGAGTGAGGCCGGACAGTGATCCCGAGGGACGGATTTTTCTATCCACCCCTAACACCCATATTGGATTCTTTTTCTTGCATACCTTCCATTTCTATTGCGAATTTTTAATGCTGCTGTCACTTCGGTTACCAACGTCCGCCATTTTGTGATGACACAACAGGAATGTTTAGTGACGTCACGCATGACGATGACGCGCATGAGGTTGTAATCAACCAGTGCATTTATCAAACACACGATTATATTCGTTTTGGGGTCGGAACACCAGGGTCAGAACATAAATTTCTATCCCAGAGTAAAATCACGGATTTCCTTGTCTGGTGTGCAAGAAAATTACGTTCTTGAATGTCTCCATTAATCCATCTTATCTTGAGGTAAGTATTTGTCCCATTGAAACTGTTGATATAAAGTGGGCTGACTATCTCATTTTGCACTACTTACCTGACTGATCCGGTTGAAACCATATTGTTTAAATCTGCCATCATACAACGGCAGGGCTGATCTCTTGGCAATATAAAATGGCTCCCAAGGGTCCTCCCAATCCACATAATATGCTACATCAAGAAAGTCCACCAGTCGCGAGTTACGCCACTGTTCGTAATCTGTGAATCTCTGGCACTTCCAGCAAATTTCTGAATAAAATGGCCTAATTTGATGTGCTTTCCAGTCATTTAATAATGTCTGTTTAGTTTTTACAATAAAATTTTCTTTCTGAGATTCAAAAGAAGGCAGAACATACACTGTTTTATTACCAAGTTCAGCGGCCCTTCCTTGTCGCTTGATAAAATCCATAAACTGTTTGCGCAAATGCCTAGAAGGAACCATATCTATATCTAAGACTAGAATGTATTCTGATTTTGAATTTGTAATTGCCACATTGCGGAGGATATTATTTGGATATTGCACATTACTTAACTGGTAATTGTTCCTCTTTCCATCAATTTCTAAATAATCCACAACATTGCAATTGAAATTAAAGTTAAACACTGTGTACAAACTGACAGGTGCTTGATCAAGTGGGTAAATTAGATGAAAAGACACTCGATCACGAATACTTTCAATACAGCTACGTAGATATACAACGGAATACACAGCAAATGCCACATCTTTGCCATAAGTAAAGACTGAAACTGATATTGGCCCATTCCATATCACACTCAGATCTTTCAAATGATACAAATGGTTCGCTGTTGTTTGCAAGCAGAGTGTTACATCCAGATTATTGTCAGAGTCGCTCCTTTCCTTAGAAACAATATTAGGAATGATAAAATAGGCTCCACTTGGATCTAAAATGTGTGGCTTCTCAATTTGTTTGACTATGTTCTGCAAAAGCTCTTTTGTCTTGTTATTCATCGAACCTCTTATATGAACTGCATGATCCAAATCTTGTACCACATGACTTAGTTCATTAGGTCCTACAGAATGTTTCTTCCTAACTTTTTCCTCGTTCTCTAATTTCATCAACAGCATCATGTGAAAACCTTGGAGCAGTACGATCAGGATCACAAACATCAGTATCAACTTTGCATACTGTTCTTTCTTTAACAGCCATAACACCTTTCTCATCCTGAGTAACAGCAACTACACATATATCACCACTTTTCTTTTATACCATAAACTTGACTTTTTTCATCTTGAGCTCTTAAAAACCTATATACAGGTATAGCTGAAAAAGAAAGAAATCAAATGCATGTAATAACAAAGGTCCATATCAGGAGGATTAACCAGACGAGAAAAACTACCAATACATCTGAAAATGTCGTCTGCTAATGCCGTCTGCTAACTCTTCTTGCAAACTTTTTTAAATATATTTTTGCATACAGGCAAACAATGTGGACCCAAATCAGACTGGAGCAGTCTGATAGGAGCAGTCAGATATGGGTCCACAATGTTCCCAAAAATGGCTTTTAAAGTAACCAGCAGTGGCATGTTATGGGATAAAATGTTATACTTTACAGACTAAACAAGTTTCAACCTTTCATAACGGAAGCTTATTGATCACTTGTAGAACCTACAAGATTGCACATTTAATTCTTATGTCTGCAGTTATGTGTTAATCCATAAAATGCCAATCACGACAACTGTCGTCTGCTGGTTACTTTAAAAGTCATTTTTGCAAACCGTGTGGACCCAGATGAGACTGCTCCTCTAGGAGCAGTCTCATCTGGGCCCACACTGTTTGACTGTGTGCAAAAAAAATTGTTAAAAAGTTTGCCAAAAAAAAATCAGCAGACAACATAACCAGACAACATTTTCAGATGTAGTTTTTCTCGGTGTTAATTCTTGATTATGTCTACAGTTATGTGTTAATGTACTTTCACTGAATTGTGAAGATTCCATTTACAGTGTACCATAATAATCTAAAACTATATGGTACTGTCAGAGAGTGTACAAGCCTGGTTGTGACTATAAGCTCTAAGGCTGACACGATTAATCATATAATCAATTAATCGATCGATAAATTCCGCAAAAAATGATTATCATTTCTGATTTGCTTTTAATCGATTACTTGATTGGTACAATTAACTACCCAAAGTTATGCCTAAAATAGCTGTATGAGTGGCAAACAGTGCAGACCCTGATGAGACGCCGCATTCTGCGGCATCTCATCTGGGTCTACACTGTTTGCTCCAGCCTGTCTGTTCAAATATACATATGGTAAAGTGCAACATACATGTATGGTAAGAGTCATGCTCGGACAGAAAGCCAGACAGGTAAAATTATGACAAAAAAACCTTAGCGATTACTAATCAATTATCGATCGCAATGACAGGGCTGATAATCGATTAACTTTTCAGCTCCGATTAGCCAGCCCTAATAAGCTCCCTGGTGAATGAATGTCAAGAAACAGTCTCATGGTCTAACTGTAGTTGAATTTTTTTTAAGAACAAATGTAACATACAAACTGTTTTGGTTTGGTTTGTATTGGAGTTTAACGGCCCAGTCAACCTTATTTTAGGTCATTTTTGAGCCGGTCAGTTTTCCTATCGACACTTTCCTGTGCATGCTTATACGTAAGCGGTTAACCAGTACAGTGCACATTCTTTCGCCAGAAACTGACAACTGCCCCTCTTGAATAAGCGGAAGGGAGAGAATGACCGTAGAAAAGATTTCATGATCAATCTCCACAAAAGAATGTTGCCAACCCCGGCAGGTATCGAACCTGCGTCCTGATCACCAGTCAGACGTGCATCCCACTGAGCTACCGAGGCGAGCAACATACAAACTGTAACATACAAGTCTTTATAGATTTCAACAAAGGCTGTGTGCAGCAAACATTTATTGAGGCCAACATTATTATCCCCACGCTTTAGCGGAGGATTGTAATCGCCTCCATCCTTCTGTCCATCATTTATGCTATCTCCTCCTAAACTATTAATCACATTACGCAAACACGCCTATACAAATACATTGCCACCTTTATCGCCGAAAAAATGAACATTTTATGATGAAAAATTGTGATATTTTTCTTATTTCTGCTCAAAATATAGATTGTGGGCACTCGTTAGAACCGCCTCACCGAGGCGGTTCTAACGACCGCCTCATCGAGGCGGTTCTAACGAGTACCCACAATCTATATTTCAGAGTAGCAATAAGAAAAATATGGTATACCCCCAGAAACCCCAGTTTTACTGTATAAAAGTGGGGTTCAAGGGGGTCAAAATTATATAGACGTGTTTTCGTGATGAGAATCCAACCAAATTTGGTGTGTGGGTCAAAATTAAAGTTTTTCAGAACATAGTCATGTGGCTTAGCAAATCAAAGGGGATAATTAGTAGCATATAATACAAGATTGGGGCACCGGGGAGGGGTGAAAAGGTCAACACATAAGTTGTTCAGAACATAGTCATATTGCATATCAAATCAAAGGGAGTGATTGGTAGAATACATGTATAATACAAGTAAAATTTTGACCCTGGGGTCAGACTGGTCACTGGGGCCCTGGGGAGGGGTCAAAAGGTCACATGTCAGTCAAATTCAATTGCAAATACATATAGACTGTTTAACAAGAGGACCATGATGTTCCTACATCACTCACCTAAGTACTTACTGGTAATACTGGTTTCTTAAAAGCAGACTGCTTAAAAATTTTTGAACAAACTTTATGTTCAAGAATGCCATGTTTGGTCCTGTCTAATTTATTGGGTTTAGGAATGGGGAATCTGAATCAGTTTACGAGATATTAACCCTTGTCCTGCTGAGCCCGGATATGCCTTATTTTCCAAACAATGAAGATCAAGATCAGATGGCTTCTGACGAAGCCATCTGATCAGGATCTACATTGTTTGACATCCAGTTTATGAATTTGTTGCAATAATTTGCATCAAGTAATCTGATTGGCTGATAATCAGTAGTGGGTGTGACATATTTAAATATTCAGCAGGACAAGGGTTAAAACTTACATGGACAATGACCAATCACAATTCACCTTTTCTGCATTATCTGCTGGTTCCTAGTCTGAAGGTTATCAGTGTTGGGAAAACAGGTAACCAGACACCTCTGACCTGAAAGGTAGGGCTGGCTAATCGGAGCTGAAAAGATAATCGATTATCAGTCTTGTCGTTGCGATCGATAATCGATTAGTAATCGCTAAGATTTTTGTCATTATTTTACCTGTCTGGCTTTCTGTCTGAGCATGACTTTTACCATATGTTGCACTTTACCATATGTATATTTGAACAGACAGGCCTAGCAAAAAGTGTAGACCCAAATGAGACGCCTCATAATGCGGCGTCTCATCAGGGTCTGCACTGTTTGCCACTCATCCAACTATTTTAGGCATAACTTTGGGTTGTAAATTGTACCTATCATAATTATGTGATCGATTAAAAGCAAATCAGAAATGATAATCATTTTTGTGGAATTTATCGATCGATTAATTGATTATACGATTAATCGTGGCAGCCTTACTGAAAGGTCAGTGAGGTCTGGTTACCTGTTTTTCCAATATTGATAATGTGTAAGCTAGGAACCAGCAGATAATGCAAATATGGAGAATAGGTTTCTTCGGCTCAGCCTCAGGTGAGCTAAAAACTGAATGTTGATGGGCTATGTTTATGTGTGACACCAGATGCCATTAGATACATATACACCACAACCTTGTTATAACAAGGTTCTTTATAACATGGTTTGGATATAACACAAAATATGTAGATTATATAGAAAAATGACCATAAATGATCATTTTTCTATATAATCTACACACTTTTATTTGGCTATAACACGGTTGTTTAACTAACACAGTTTCTGGTTTGGACCCCATCAATAGTGTTATAAAGAGGTTGTGGTGTATCACAACAACCACTAGCAACACTTTATTTCCACAAATACCTTATGAATATGTGCAATTAGAAGCATGCATTTTGGAAACCATGTATTGACTGTTATATCAAGAACAGCTTCATAATGATGCTCCACTGTTTACTAGCAATTGCCATATTATCTTGCATTTTCTGTGTTACCGTAAAAATCCTAAAAATTCGGAAACCTGCAGGGCTTGATATGATTCTCCTAAAATTGTAAAAAATTTGTTTCATGATTCAGTAATTGGTCCAAAAGATGCAGACAGAGTGGCAAGCAGTGTAGATCCTGATCAGACTGCTCCCTCTGATCTGGATCTGCACTGTTTGCTTAAGCCTCTCTGTCCCAATACTTTGGATTATTATGGTACTACATCTAGAAACAAGTATATGTATTTATCAAGTATCTGGTATTGTTAAAAATTCCCAGTCTTTCCTCTTCTTTTTGGGTCGATTGTTTATCAATCGACCCAAAGGTATAAAGGACAAAGCCTCTATTAGTGCTGGTGTCCAAGTGACTATCACTGATTTGTAGGAGTCCATACAGATTATTTATAGAATTTTATCGCAGTGAGGTCAGCATGTTTACGTAAAAGGTCAACTGTAAAATCTGGGCTGGAATCATGGGTTGGGCTAGGCAAACAGTGTAGACCCAGATCAGAGGCTGCGAAACGCGGCGTCTGATCAGGGTATTCACTGTTTGCTTAGAGGATAGGAATTTAAGGGTCAGGCGCCGAAAAACGCGTCTGATCATGGTCTACACGGTTTGCTTTCAGTTAAGGAGTTTAAGGGTTAAACGAAACAGTCCACGCTCAAGCACATTTTTCCTAACTACACCCAGAGACAATCGACCCACCACTACTCTCAGTGCTTTTATTTATCTAGGCCACTACCAATGTCAGTATTTTCAAGATGGTTTTCACACAACTATGCAAACTGTCAACTGCTGATCAATAGGACTAACTACAGTAAATTCCACTAGGCTGAACTGGGATTGATATCCTTTTCTTTTGACAAGAGGACCATCATAGTTCTATATCCTTCACCTGAGCTAACAGATTTGCATGTGTGTCCACGGGCGGGACAATTTTTTGGCACCAGGTCTAAAATTTGAACAATTTTGGTAGATGTCCACTAAATGAGACTTAATACCAAATATCAAAGGCCTGGGCCTTCTGGTTTCAGACAAGAAGATTCTTTAAAGGTTTTCCCTAAATAAATCTATGTAAAACCAGTGAGCCCTGAGGCGGGGCCATTTTTGGCCCCAGGGCTATAATTTAAACAATCTTGGTAGAAGTGTGTGTGTGTGTGTGTGCGTGTGAATTCGGGTTTAACGTCATTTTCAACAATTTTTCAGTCATATCACGACGGTGTCTGGTTGCGACAGGGAGCTCAATGCTCACTTTTATAGTGCTGCCTCACTGAAGTATCATGTCCCAGACACATTACATGATACAACACCCAGTCAAATTATCCTGACACTGGGTCGACCAGTCCTAGCTCTTCCCCATAAAATCTGAGTGCCAAGCTAGGAGCAGCTAGTACCATTTTTAACGACTTTGGTATATTGCGGCCCGGGATCGAACCCATGACCTCCCGTTCCCCGGAGCGGACACTCTACCAACTGAGCTATCGGGGACGGTATCTTGGTAGAAGTCCACTGGATGAAGCTTCATACCAAATATCAAAGATCTGGGCCTTCTGGTTTCAGACAATAAGATTTTTAAAGGTTTCCCTATATATGCCTATGTAAATCAAGGGGCCAGTCTCCGCGAAAACCGTGGGTCCGTCGGACAAAACTGGCAATTTCCGAAAATGACCGACATTTTCTGACAGTTTCCCGGACCACGGGTCCGGCAGTTTCGGTCCGCCTCGGTACTTTGCGGGTAGCCATTTCGGTCCATTCCAATCGTTTTCGGTCAATCGATTTTCCAATATCGACTTATTTGAGACGGGCAATTTTATTGGCTCACTAATTCCAGTGGACCAATCACATGGTAGGTAACATATTATTTTTTGTTGTATCGAATCTTCTCGGCCTTTTTCCAATTTCAACCGACGTTTCAATGGAATAAAGATATTAACGGTGATTTCGCTTCTTTATCGCTACTGTTTTCATCTAATTTAATTTTAACACGTTGTTTTCACTACTGCATTAGCAAGGCTCGATACAAGGATCCAATCGTCTGTCTGTTCGTTCAGCTGTCTGTCTTCCTTAGTCAACATGTTTCCTCAGTTGAGATACTTTGAAGGAGCTAAACCTGGAGTCAAACCTGGGGGTGGTCAAAAACGTAATTCTGATGAGGAAGTTGACTTCATTAATACCATGTGTGGTGATGAATCTGACGTTGAGTGTGATGACTACCAAGATGAGGACATGAACCTCCATAAGATTTTTCTCTATGCAAGAGAATAAATTGGGACACTTTTGCCAGTTGGCTGTTGATGAAATAATTTGAAAGGGAATTTAATACATTTTTCCTCTCAGAATTTGAGAGATGGTTTTGCATTCCATTCCACGAGGAGCAAATTCTTTTCTCTCACAATACACTTTTGTGAGGGGCTCAAGTTATAAATAAATTGGAATTCTAAGTTAAAATCAGCATGTTAACAGGTCAGAATGTTTGTTACACTGACTTGTTAACATGATGATTTATTGTTTAAAGGCACTCACCAGAACTGCTTGATTAAAGCCTTTCTGATGAGTACTGATACCCACAACATATTTATTTTATTTTATACAGAAATAAATAAAAACTAAAATCAACATATATGTTATTTATTTACTGCATCACACTGCATCACATTGCATTGGCATGAATTATAACTAATAAATTTGGCCGCCTTTAAGCAAACCGATTAATATTGGTTAGAAGTTTATTTCGGTCCTGCAGATTTCTGCTCGGTCCTGCAAAATATTTCTGTCTGTCTGACCAGTGTCCTGTGACACTTCAAAAGATTTCGCGGAGCCTGATTAGGGGGCCCTGGTGCAGGGGCATTTTTGGCCCCAGGCTATTATAAATATGAACAATCTTGGCAGAGGTCCCCTAGACAAGCTTCATACCAAATATCAAAGACCTGGGCTTTCTGGCTTCAGACAAGAAGATCTTCAAAAGTTTTCCCTGTATAAGCTTATGTAAAACCAGTCGGCCCTGGTGCGGGGGCATTTTTTGGCCACAGGGCTACTATTTGAACAATCTTGGTAGAGGTCACCAAGATGAATCTTCATACCAAATATCATAGACCTTGGCCATCTGGTTTCAGACAAAAAGACTTTTAAAGGTTTTTCCTTATATATGCCTATGTAAAACCAGGGGGCCCTGTTGCGGGGGAATTTTTGGCCCCAGGGCTATAATTTGAACAATCTTGGTAGAGGTACTGAAGCTTCATAACAAATATCAAAGACCTGTACCTTCTGGTTTCAGACAAAAAGATTTTTAAAGGTTTCCCCTATATATGTATAAGCCTATGTAAAACCAGTAGGCCCTGGTGTGGGGACATTTTTGGCCCCAGTGCGATAATGTGAACAATCTTGGTTGAGGTCTACTAGATGAAGCTTCATACCAAATATCAAAGACCTGGGCCTTCTGGTTTCAGACAATAAGATTTTTAACTAGAGAAAGTGCCCAGTGGGGCACGTATATCCCGGCTAGTGCCATTCCCTTTTAGTGGAAATGACAATTTGTCTGTAGCATTGAACCTTTCCATATAACCATTTAGTCCACTAAGCATAACTATTGCATTTCAACAACAAGGAGTATAATGAAAGCAGTTAACACAAAACTTGGACGTAATCAAAATGCCGAAGTCTTAATTATTGACCCCTAGCTCCACCCAGGGGATTGACCCAGGAGCTTAGATATTCCATATGAAAGTTAATACTACAGCTATATTCTGTACCAAATATGAAGAGAATCTAACATGAGGTTACAGAGATATGAGCAATCAAAAAGGTTTAACACAAACCTTTGACGTAAAAATTGACAAACGGACAGACAGCCAACCCAGGGGCTTGACCCAGGGGCTTAGATATTCCATATGAAAGGTAATGCTACAGAGATATCCTTTACCAAATATGAAGAGAATCTAACATGTGGTTACAGAGATATAAGCAATCAAAAAGGTTTAACATAAAACTTTGATGTCAAAGTTTACAAACGGGTGGACAGCTCACCCAGGGCTTGACTCAGGGACTTAGATATTCTATATGAAAGGTAATGCTATAGAGATATTAAGAGAATCTAATATGTTGTTACAGAGATATGAGCAATCAAAAAGGTTTAACACAAAACACTGACATAAATGTTGATGAAGGGACGGACGGACTGATGGATGGACAGCCCACCTAGGGGCTTGAACCACGAGCTAAGATATTCCAAATGAAAGGTAATGCTATAGAGATATGCTGTACCAAATATGAAGAGAATCCAACATGTGGTGACAGAGATATGAGTAATCAAAAAGGTTTAACACAAAACTTTGACGTAAAAGTTGACAAACGGACGGACAGCCCACCTAGGGGCTTGACCCAGGGGCTTAGATATTCCATATGAAAGGTAATGCTATAGAGATATCCTTTACCAACCATTAAGAGAATCTAACATGTGGTTACAGAGATATCAGCAAGAGGGCCATGATGGCCCTGGATCGCTCACCTGATCCATAGAGTAACAAGTGGGCCCCAGGGTGGGCCATTATTGACCCCAGGGCTATAATGTGCATAATGTTGAAGGAGGTCTAAAAAGGTGAAGCTTCATACCAAATATCAACAAAGGCTATAATTTGAACAATCTTGGCAAAGGTCCACTAGATGAAGCTACACACAAAATATCAAAGACCTGGGCCTTGCATTTTCAGTGAAGAAGATTTTTTAAAGATATTTCCTACATAAGCCTATGTAAAACCAAATGGCCCCGGTGCAGGGGCATTTTTTGGTCTCAGGGCTAAAATTTCAACAATCTTGATAGAAGTCCACTAGATGAAGCTTCACACCAAATATCAAAGACCTGGGCCTTGCTGTTTCAGAGATGAAGATTTTCAATGATTATCTCTATATAAGTCTATGTAAAACCAAAGGACCCCAGGGCGGGGGCATTTGTGGCCTGAGGGATATAATTTGAACAATCTTGGTAGAGGTCCACTAGATGAAGCTCCATACCAAATATCAAAGACATGGGCCTTGCGGTTTCAGAGAAGAAGATTTTTAAAGATTTTCCCCATATAAGCCTATGTAAAATGTGTGTGTGTGAATTCGGGTTTAACGTCGCTTTCAACAATTTTTCAGTCATATCACGACGGTGTCTGGTTGCGACAGGGAGCTCAATGCTCACGTTTATAGTGCTGCCTCACTGAAGTATCATGTCCCAGACACATTACATGATACCACACCCAGTCACATTATCCTGACACTGGATCGACCAGTCCTAGCTCTACCCCGTAAATCTCAGTGCCAAGCGAGGAGCAGCTAGTACCATTTTTAACGAATTTGGTATGTCGCGGCCCGGGATCGAACCCGAGACCTCCTGTTCCCCGGAGCGGACACTCTACCAACTGAGCTATCGGGGCCGGTAAAGCCTATGTAAAACCAAAGGGGCCCAGGGAGGGGCATTTTTGGCCCCAGCACTTTAATTTGAACAATCTTGGTAGGGGTCCACTAGATGAAGCTTCATACCAAATATTAAAGACCTGGGCCTTATGGTTTCAGAGAAGAAGATTTTTAAAGATTTTCCCTATACAAGCCCATGTAAAACCAAAGGGCCCCGGGGTGGGGGCATTTTTGGCTCCAGCACTTTAATTTGAACAATCTTGGTAGGTGTCCACTAGATGAAGCTTCATACCAAATATCAAAGATCTGGGCCTTGCGGTTTCAGAGTAGAAGATTTTTAAAGATTTTCCCCATATAAGCCTATGTAAAACCAAAGGGACCCGGGGCAGAGGCATTTTTGGCCCCAGCACTATAATTTGAACAATCTTGGTAGGGGTCCACTAGATGAAGCTTCATACCAAATATTAATGGACCTCTACAAAGATTGTTCAAATTATAGCCTTGGGCCAAATATCCCCCGCGCCGGGACCCACTAGTTTTACATAGGCTTATATAGGAAGACCCTTTAAAAATCTTCTTGTCTTAAACCAGAAGGGCCAGGTCTTTGATATTTGGCACGAAGCTCATCTAGCGGACCTCAACTGAGATTATTCAAATAATAATCTGGCGCCAAAAATGTCCACGTGCCAGGGCCCATATGTTTTACGTAGGCTTATATAGGGAAGACTTTTAAAAATCTTTTTCTGAAACCAGAAGGCCCAGGTCTTTGATATTTGGTATGAAGCTTCATCTAGTGGACCGCTACCAAGATTGTTCAAATTATAGCCCTTGGGCCAAGACTGTACTACAGACACTGATTCTCAGGTGAGCGATTCAGGGCACTCTTGTTTGGTTCAGGAACAGAATTTTCTGTCAAAAATAGAATAAAAATGAAAATATATGCCTGACACCCCTTATATGGACAAATGGACTTGTCCAACATATAGTAATGAAAGAGTCCACCAGCATACAATGGGTTAAACGTCAATAAACGACATCTCCTATTAACCACTCAACAGATTTTGACCAAACATGGCAGAAATGATCTTTGGGTGGTCCTCTCTCAAAACTGTTCAAAGAATTCCATTCCATGCAGAACTCATGGCAACCAAAAGAGGAAAATAAGAAGAAAAAAACTTTGAAAATCTCCTTGTCTGAAACCAGAAGGCCCAGGTCTTTGATATTTGGTATGAAGCTTCATCTAGTGGACCTCTACCAAGATTGTTCAAATTATAGCCCTGGGGCCAAAAATGCCCCCACACCACGGATGACTGTTTTTACATAGGCTTATATAGCAAAACCTTTTTATACCGCCGGCATACGAAGTATGTCAGGGGGTATATAGTTTTCGTCTTTCCGTCCGTTCATTGGTTCAT
The DNA here is from genome assembly GCA_963580285.1 of Lucinisca nassula. Classification (NCBI taxonomy): domain Eukaryota; kingdom Metazoa; phylum Mollusca; class Bivalvia; order Lucinida; family Lucinidae; genus Lucinisca; species Lucinisca nassula. Next base: position 39,661,430 of record OY757012.1, read on the forward strand.
TCGTTCGTTCATTCGCTGGTTCGTTACTTCGTACTTCCGTCTGTCCCGCCGTTCGTCAACCTTTACGTCAAAGTTTTGCGTTAAACCTTTTTGACAGCTCATATCTCTGTAACCCTGTAACCACATGTTAAATGCTACCGTATTCGGGTGTGTATTACCCGCATTTGCGTACTACCCGCACCCCCCTTTTTTCCAAAATCTGGGGGAAGAAATGTTATTCTGTTGTATTACTCGCATGGAACATTTGCTGAAATTTTGGTGGATGCGTAAGTGAGAAAAAGTAAGAATTTGGCCAGCTTTTGTAACACACAACGGAACGCGCGATCGTCTTCAAAAGGCGGGAAAATGCATGTGCGTGCGAGTATCACCAGAAAGCATGTATTTTGCATTAAAATGTTGAAAAAAATTTACCTGTTCACCATTGTAATTTATTTATTAACCCACATATGCCCGCGGCCCTTTTTTGGAACATCGGCAAACAGTGCAGTCCCAGATCAGACACCTCAAAAAGGCGCCGGAGACGTCTCTTTTTTGGGACATCGGCAAACAGTGCAGTCCCAGATCAGACACATCAGAAAGACGCCGCAGACCTCTGATTTCGATTTACACTGTTTGATGATTTATAACGGTTCAATTATGACACTATTGTTAATCCCTGTCATATAATTGGCACCCTGCGGTGCATGTCGATAAGGTGTGAAAATATGGTCAAGTTATGTCTCTAATTTGCGTTTATTTCCCAATCATAAAATTTAATCCGCAATCAATGTGAAAATTATTTAATTGCTTTTAAGACGAGTTGCTACCACTATTCTACTATCTCGTAAATGGTTATGTTTTGGCGCCAAATAGCAGACGCTTGGCGAGAAAATGTGAATGCTTTAATTTGTATGCTGTTGTTGATATTGACACGGAGCTTACAGAAAACGCTGTTTTCCACAACCGTTTTGCTATCTAGAATACTTTTACCGTTTCCAAACAATTTCTATGAGAGTTAAGATAAAACAATAGACATGTGTGGGGTTGCTGGGGTCCGATGACGTCATTTACCGATCGCGTGCAGAAAAAAAAACTGTAGCGGTGGTTTGTGGGCGGCGGTTTTGATGCCGGAAAACTTTGATGTTCGCATTGAACTTGCTTGTTTATTTCGTTTAAAATCAGAGTTTTAGGAATAAAACTCACAAAAATCGGGATTGCTAGTAATGGAGATTGTTATATTACTCATGTGTAAGTAAAAATGAGTGGACAATTAAACGTTTTTTATGTCGGGAATCGTAAAAGGATAGAGCATAACATGAGATGCATCGTATTTTCAGCTGACAAAAGTAAAAATAAAATGGTCCAAAAATAATTCGGGCGGATTACCCGCACCCTGAACTTGGGCCTGTAATTTGAGGGAAAAAAACTGCGGGTAATACACGCCCGAATACGGTACTCATATTTGGTAAAGGATATCTCTATAGCATTACCTTTCATATGGAATATCTAAGCCCCTGGGTGGGCTGTCTGTCTGTCCGTCTGTCTGTTCATCTACTTTTACGTCGAAGTTTTGTGTTAAACCTTTTTCATTGCTGATATGTCTGTAACCACATGTTAGATTCTCTTCATGTTTGGTACAGGATATCTCTATAGCATTACCTTTCATATGGAATATCTAAGCCCCTGGGTCAAGCACCTGGGTGGGCTGTCTGTCTGTCCATCTGTCTGTTCATCTACTTTTATGTCACAGTTTTGTGTTAAACCTTTTTCATTGCTGATATCTCTGTAACCACATGTTAGATTCTCTTCATGTTTGGTAAAGGATATCCCTATAGCATTACCTTTCATATGGAATATCTAAGCCCCTGGGTGGGGTCTGGCTGTCTGTCTGTTCATCTACTTTTACGTCAAAGTTTTGTGTTAAACCTTTTTAGCTCACCTGTCATGTCACGTAGTGACGATGTGAGCTTTTGGGATCACTTTTTGTCCGTCGTCCGTCCTGCGTGCGTGCGTAAACAATTTCTTCAAACGATATCTCCTCCTAAACCACTGATCGGATTTTGACCAAACTTCACAGGAATGATACTTAGGTGGTCCCATTTCATAGTTGTTCAAATGGTTCTGGTCCGTTGCACATCTAGGTCACAGGAGCTAAAAATAGATTTTTTTCCCTTAAAACTTAAAAAATCTTCTCCTCTGAAACCACAAGGCCCAGGTCTTTAATATTTGGTATGAAGCTTCATCTAGTGGACCCCTACCAAGATTGTTCAAATTATAGTGCTGGGGCCGAAAATACCCCTGCCCCGGGTTCCTTTGGTTTTACATAGGCTTATATGGGGAAAATCGTTAAAAATCTTCTTCTCTGAAACCGCAAGGCCCATGTCTTTGATATTTGGTATGAAGCTTCATCTAGTGGACCTCTACCAAGATTGTTCAAATTAAAGTGCTGGGTCCAAAAATGCCCCCGCCCTGGGGCCCTTTGGTTTTACATGGGCTTATATAGGGAAAATCTTTAAAAATCTTCTTCTCTGAAACCACAAGGCCCAGGTCTTTAAGTAAACACATGTTCATGAAACTACTAATAAAAATACACCGTCACAATGCCTACACCCATTAAACTCCCCTTTTATCTAGTGAAACTGGGGTTTGGCGTAAACATTTTTCTTCTTATTTCTGCTCAGAAACATAGATTGTAGATACTCGTTAGAACTGCCTCACGGAGGCTGTTCTGACGAGTTCCCACAATCAATTTTCAGCAGAAATTAGGAAAGGAAAAAAAAAACATGACCCCTGTAAACCCGAGTACTACTATAGAAAGGTGGGGCTTTCGGGCGTCAAAATAATATATACATGCTACATCTCTCTCTCTCTTTAGAAGCCTCCGTGGTGTAGTGGTTACGCTACTCGCCTTGTAAACCAGGGATCACAGGACCGATCCCGGGCTTCTCCAGACTTTCAGATGAGTCTTTAAACTGAGCTCCAGTCTCCGTATGACCTTAGCTGTTGTTGGGATGTAAAACTCAAACACGCACTCACTTACTCTCTCTCTCCCTCTCCAACACATATATAATCAGATAATGTATATTCAAAAATCAAATATATATTTACCAAATACGAAGACAAATGGACAAAAATTTGTGAAAAAGAGTAAAACAACATTTTTTCAACCAAAATCAAGAATCCTGCCGTAAAGCTAAATAAAATAATATGGATATAAATATCACAAAGGCTTTAAAAATAGACAAATATAAAGCATATAAAATCTTGCTTTTTTTTTTCAACCACATATCGGATCCCATTATGAAAACCTGCCTATACAAATGCATTAACAATTTTTCGTCCAAAAATGGAAATTTTAAGATGAAAAAATTGTAATATATATCTTATTTCTGCACATAACATAGACTGCGGGGATGCGGTAGACGGTTCTATCGAGTACCCCACAATCTTATGTTTTTGAGCAGATATAAGAAAAACAAGCAAATTCGTTGAATTGATATCCCCCGCCGAATGGGTTTTTCGTGTAGAATGGCAAGAAAATATATCTGGCCAAAACTGAGGATGGTTCTAAGAAGCAAACTAGAGACAATGAGGAAGGGCCCCGCTGAACATTTACTCCCTGGATGAGAGGCTGTACCCTGACCTACTGACCTAATTATCAGTAGAGATTAACTTGTCTGTCAAAGTTGAGGTTTATTTACCTGTTATGTGGTTTCAAGGATACCAAAATAAAATTCGCGAATATTAAAAAAACCCGATATAATCACCGAATAGACAAAATTCCTCAATTTCAATCATTTAAGGGGAAATAACTCTGGATAAAAAAGTCAATCCAGGTAAATCCGAAAAAAAAAAATTGCGCGTGCATCACGGCAGCATAATAATACATATTTATTTCAAGTTTCATTTTATTCCATGCAATAGTTGCTGAGAAGCGGTTCCAGACAAAGTGAGACGACGAAAAATCCAGAATTTTAATCATTTAAGGGGCCATAACTCTGGGTGTAAAAAGTCAATCCGAAAAAAATTTGTGCGTGCATCACCACAGCATAATAATACATATTTATTTCAAGTTTCATATAATTCCATGCAATAGTTGCTGAGAAACAGTTCCCGACAAAAAAGTGAGACGATGAAAAATCCAGGATTACAATCATTTAAGGGGCCATAACTCTGGATGTAAAAAGTAAATCCGGAAAAAAAATGTGCGTGCATCACCACAGCATAATAATACATATTTATTTCAAGTTTCATTTAATTCCATTGCTGAGAAACGGTTCCGGACAAAGTGAGACGACGAAAAATCCAGAATTTCGATCATTTAAGGGGCCATAACTCTGGATGTAAAAAGTCAATCCAGAAAAAAATTGCGCGTGCATCACCACAGCATAATAATACATATTTATTTCACGTTTCATTTAATTCCATGCAATAGTTGCTGAGAAACAGTTCCGGACAAAGTGAGATGACGAAAAAATCCAGAATTTCAATCATTTAAGGGGCCATAACTCTGGATGTAAAAAGTCAATCCGAAAAAAATTTGCGTGTGCATCACTGCAGCATAATAATACATATTTATTTCAAGTTTCATTTAATTCCATGCAATAGTTGCTGAGAAACAGTTCCGGACAAAGTGAGACGACGAAAAATCCAGAATTTCAATCATTCAAGGGGCCATAACTCTGGATGTAAAAAGTCAATCCGAAAAAAAATTGCGCGTGCATCACCACAGCATAATAATACATATTTATTTCAAGTTTCATTTAATTCCATGCAATAGTTGCTGAGAAACGGTTCCGGACAAAGTGAGACGACGAAAAATCCAGAATTTCAATCATTCAAGGGGCCATAACTCTGGATGTAAAAAGTCAATCCGAAAAAAAATTGCGCGTGCATCACCACAGCATAATAATACATATTTATTTCAAGTTTCATTTAATTCCATGCAATAGTTGCTGAGAAACGGTTCCGGACAAAAAAGTGTGACGGACGGACGGACGGACGGAAGGACGGACAACGCCAAAACTATATCCCTCCGCCTTCGGCGGGGGATAATAATGTTTACCGCCGAAAAAACAAAAATTTTTAAGATGAAAAATTGTGATTGCACGACAAGCAGAATAAGCGACCGACTGAAGTCGGTTGATTTTCTAAGAGTGCCCTAAAATCACTGTGTCATTCTGTCAATCTGTCTGTCCGTCCGTAACCCGTTTGTGAAAATTGGTGATAGTGACTTAACCGATTGGAATATTAAAATAATTTTTGGCATACTGATAGATATCAATGAGATCTAACCAATGAACTTGCCAAATATTACATTCCATTTAGTATAGCCTCGCCGAGGCGAAAAATGTGAAAATTTTCGAACTACTTCTCCTCGGAAACCTTCAAACCGATTGAAGTCAAATTTCATATGGAGACTCTATGGGATGGGTAAAACCAAAATTTTCTCATGGGGTCCAGGTCAAATGACCAAAATGGCCGCCAAGCCATATATGGTAAAAACCCTTCAAAAATAGTCTTCTCCAGAACCACTGGGCAGATTTCTACGAAACTTGATAAATAGCATCTGGGAAGTAGGCCCATCATAAATTGCTAAAATGGTGACCCTGGGTTGACCTTGACATTCTTTGTGCCTAGGTCAAACTTTGACACATATGCTTTTGTATTGGAAAAGTAAGAATGCATTTTATCCTGCAAACGATTCAGAATACAGTACTAAAGTATAAGATATATTTTTGCTCCTTACGATAAGGCGCATTTATTGGGGGAACCGTTTTAGGTCCAGGTCACATGACCAAAATGGCCGCCATACCCAAATATGGTAACACTCATAAAGCTAAAAGCATCCGGCAGGTCGTGCACTTCAGCTGAAGCACTGGTTTTTTTCTTATTTCTGCTCAAAATATAGAGTGTGGGTACTGGTTAGAACTGCCTCATCGAGGCGATTCTAACTAGTACCCACAATCTATATTTTAGAACAGAAATTAGAAAAAATAAGGTTTACCCCTATAAACCCCAATTTTACAATATAAAATGGGGTTCAATGGGGTCAAAATTATATAGGCGTAAATAGTTAAAATCTTCAAATACCCAAACCTATTTTCGTGGTCTTTCCGGTATTTCGGTAGTCTTTTCTGTAATTATGGTCTTTTTGGTAATTAGCGGGACTGTGAAATACACGTCAGTAAACAGCTTAAGTCGGCAATAACTGGGATGGGACTTACTTTTTCTTTTTTATTGATCTTTTTTTTTCGTCACTAGTTTTTGCCAAATGACCATTTGCGCCAGCTTTATTTTCTTTTCGCATTTGGCGACTCTGGCAACCGCTAGTGCGAACCCTGAATTCTGATTCTCAAGTAAAGGAGAAGAGACAGTCAGCTCATACTTTTATACATAGGTCTAAAGGGTGCTGCCAGCATTCTTATACAAAGGTCTAAATGGTGCTGCCAGCATTCCAACAGATGACCTTGTTCCCCCAGCTAGGCACAGTAGAAAGCACCATTAAATGACGTTTCAGACACTTACTGCAAGAACTGACATTTATAAAGAATCGTTTTTCCCCCGAACCATTAGAGATTGGAATGTCCTTCCCGATTCGCTTCAGAATCAGAATTGTTACTGGTGACATGTCAAATGACATTCATACACCAGGACCTGTGATGCGGGAATTTAGTCCCTAGCTCTAACAAAAGAGGTAAATTTAGCTACACAATTATCAGCACCTTCAGCTGTTGAAATAATCGAATCGGGAAGGGCATTCCAATCTCTAATGGTTCTGGGGAAGAACGACTCTTTATAAATGTCAGTTCTTGCGCTAAGGGTCTGAAACGCCAACGAATGGTGATTTCTACAGTGTCTAGCTGGGGGAACAAGGTCATCTGTTGGAATGCTGGCAGCACCCTTTAGACCTTTGTATAAAAGGATTAGTAGTGCTGCGCAATATTACCGGTATACCGGTGAATCACGGTTCGAAACTCCCGAGGTACGTTTGTTTGTTTGTTTGATTTGAGGTTTAACGTCCCCGTCAACACTGTAAAGGTCATTTTGGAGACGTTGCTTCCAATTTTGTGGGACTTTTACCCGATATTGAGACGAAATGACATCTCAAGCCCTGTCGCCCAATGAAACCAATAGGGTCTATTAGCATGGACGGTCCGCCTCGCACCGCTGTTCCTGGAAAGGCTTAGATCTTCTAAGCTGTTTACCAGTACTAGTGTGCGGGCCGGATTCAGCTCTGCGTGGAAGCATCATGCAGCCCATATATTTCTTCAAGCCCCTATGGGCGGGGGCCTGTCCCGAGGTACGTATCGCGATACATATTTGACCATATTGGTACACTCGGTAAAGTCCGGTATTTTCCGGAACCTTCTTCCGGGATTTTTGGCTACTTTCATTTTCAGTTTTTTTCAGATTCCCGACATAAATGACGTTTAATTGTCCACTCAATTTTGCTTACACGTGAGTAATAAAACAATCTCTATTACTAGCAAGCCCGATTTTGTGAGTTTTATTCCTAAAAATCTGATTTTAAACGAAATAAACAAGCAAGTTCAATGCGAACATCAAAGTTTTCCGGCATCCAAACCGCCACCCACAAACCACCGCTAGTTTTTTTCTGCACGGAATCGGTAAATGACGTCATCGGACCCCAGCAACCCCACACGTGTCTATTGTTTTATCCTAATGGGGTGTATCTCTTTCATAAAAAAAAAAATGTTTGGAAACGGTAAAAAGATTCTCGATAGCAAAACGGTTGTGGAAAACCGCTCTTTCCGTAAGCTCCGTGTCAATAACCAACAACAGCATACAGATGTGTTAACACAAATTAAAGCGTTCAACTTTTCTCGCCAATTGTCTGTTATTTGGCGCCAAAACAAAACCATTCACGAGATAGTAGAATAGTCATAGCTACTCGTCTTAGGAGCAATTAAATAATTTTCACATTGATTGCGGATTAGATTTTATGATTGGGGAATAAACGGAAATAAGAGACATGACTTGACCATATTTTCACACCTTATCGGCACGCACCGCAGGGGGCAATTATATGACAGGGATTAACAATAGTGTCATAATTGAACCGTTATAAATCATCAAACAGTGTAAAAAATGCAAAGGCGAAATCGGACATGTGGAGGCATTTTGGGCTTAAAAAACGGAAGTCGGACTCGACTATCGTTGAGGGTATACAGTATGTCGCCACTGTGACATGACACCAGTTTAAGGGTATGATCATAATTATGAACCATCAGATATCTATCTCTCACTTTACAGCATTTCTAGTCTTGTGCCATGTGGCCACAATATAATTTGAAACTCTAGTCACTAGTAGTCAATAGTCTCTGGGTCTCTTTAAATATCATATTGTCAATGTATTGTATATTTAAAATTTTGCAATATTTCTCCAGTCACATTTCAACATTTCTAGTCTGTGGCAGATTTGATATTCAATTTATTACTCATTGCCAAATTCTAGTCAGCTGAGTCATCTTCTGTAGTCACTTCAGCACCACTGATTCTCTGACATTGTCACATTTCTATTCATTGGAAGCAGAATAAAAGACAAACACTGTTCTTTTTGTATGTTTTATAGATTTTAGCCATTCATTTACAGTTTAATAGTACCAGTAATAGTCAAGTACTCAATAAGTAGATGGAAACAACACATTGAAGTTCAAATTTTTCAAACTTGTAAATAGTTGCGATATATCGTGATGCATATCGCGATATACCCCCTTATATCGCGATATATCACGATACTTTTTTCAAAGGCGATACCCAACCCTAACCTGGATTAGCCTACTCTTTTCTCCTTTTCTTGAGAGACTCCCATTTTAATTTTCCAAGTATTCCAGTCATGCTCCCAGTTTCACAGCAGTAATTGCCTGTTACAAATCTAGCAGCTCTATTCTGAACTTTCTCAATTTCATCGTTAAGGACCACTCCACTGGGGTCCCAGATACAACTACCATATTCCAAGATTGGGCGAACAAGACCTTTATATGCTGCCTCTTTTACATCCTGAGGGCATTGATGAAGATTTCGCCTCAGGAAACCAAGTGTTCTATTGGCCTTAGTACACATGTTGCTAATATGAGTAGTCCATCTCAAGTTGTGTGAGATTGTCACTCCAAGGTATTTAATGAAGTCCACATTCTCGAGAACAGTTCCCTCTAAGGTGTAAGAAGCCTCAACTTTATTAGATCTCTTCCTAGTTATCTGCATAATATTGCATTCAACTGGCTGAAATCTCATGCCCCATTTACGTGCCCAACATCCTAATCTATCTATGTCAGCCTGAAGTTTCAATGAGTCATCTGTATCTCTAATTTCCCGGTAACAAACACAGTCATCTGCGAACAGTCTTATTTCTGAGTCAATATCAGTGGAAATATCATTGATGTACAGGGAGAACAAAAGTGGACCAAGAACGGTCCCTTGCGGGACTCCAGACAAAACTGGAGCCCACTCCGAAGATTCACCATTAACAACAACCCGCTGTTTTCTGTAGCAAAGAAAGGAATCTATCCATTTGAGGGTCTTTCCCACAATTCCATAACCAAATAACTTAGATTTAAGTAGTTCATGAGGAGGGGTGTCAAAAGCCTTCACGAAGTCCAGAATAAATGTGTCCACCTGTCCCCCTTTGTCCAAGATTTTTGCCCAGTCATTAATAACTGTGCTTAGCTGAGTTTCACAACTGTGCCTTTTCCTAAATGCATGTTGTCTGTCTGACAAAAGTTTATGTTCGTCCAAGTGGGCCATGATGTTTGAGCAGACTATATGTTCCAGCAATTTACACGGAACACAAGTCAGAGACACAGGGCGATAATTACGGGCAAGAGCCTTATCTCCTTTTTTGAAGAGTGGACAGATGTTTGCTAAGAGCCATTCTTTGGGGATTTCGAAGGTCTTGTGAAACTCAATTAGTTCAGTTCTACCATGACATAGTGAGCAATCTGGATGGGGCCATTAATCGTGGCCACAAACAGACTGACCTGATTATCATGGATTTTGCCAAGGCCTTCGACAAGGTACCTCACAGGAGGCTATTGTACAAACTGGATCATTATGGGATTAGAGGATCCACACTTAAGTGGGTTAGCTCATGGCTCTCTGGACGCACACAAATTGTACTTGACGGCCAAGCGTCGAATCCAGTCCCTGTTTTGTCCGGTGTCCCACAAGGTTCTGTACTTGGACCGGTCCTTTTCTTGATATTTATTAACGATCTTCCTGATAATATCAGGTCATCTGTTCGCTTGATTGCTGATGATTGTGTTTTGTATAGGAATATATATACTACTTCTGACTGTCTTATTTTACAAGATGACCTGGATAGTCTAGCACGTTGGGAGGCTGATTGGCAAATGAAGTTCAATGTGGACAAATGTCATTCCATGAGGGTGTCATGGCACCCTCCAGACAAGCAGATTAAATTCAACTACTCATTACATCAGCATACTTTGGAACATGTCCAATCCGCAAAATATCTTGGTATCACCATTACTGATAATCTTGATTGGGGTCAACATATTTCTGAGATTACCTCTAAAGCAACTAGGACATTATGGTTTCTTAGACGTAATTTGGCTTTTGCACCTAGGCAGACAAAGGATGTTGCATACAAAACCTTGGTTAGACCTCAATTAGAGTATGCATAACATGTTTGGCATCCCCATGTTGGTTGGTTGATTTGAGGTTTAACGTCCCCGTCAACACTGTAAAGGTCATTTTGGAGACGTTGCTTCCAATTTTGTGGGACTTTTACCCGACATTGAGATGAAATGACATCTCAAGCCCTGTCGCCCAATGAAACCAATAGGGTTTATTAGCATGGACGGTCCGCCTCGCACCGCGGTTCCTGGGCAGGCTTAGATCCTCTAAGCGGTTTACCAGGACTAGTGTGCGGGCTGGATTCAGCTCTGCGTGGAAGCATCATGCAGCCCATATATTTCTTCAAGCCCCTATGGGCGGGGGCCGGGCATCCCCATGTTAAAACTCAGGTTCAACAATCAACAGGTTGAGAAGGTTCAGAGGACGGCTGCCCGATGGACCTGCAGGCGATGACGGAACAGAAGTAGTGTTGGTGAAATGCTCGATGAGCTGGAGTGGCCATCGTTGGAGGCCCGCCCAGGCAGTCCTCTTTAACCTTCTTTTATAAGATACACTTTGACACAGTGTCTCTTAATAAAGATAAATACTTGACCCCTGTGACTACTTCAACTCAAACAAGGGCATCAAAACTAAACAACAGTCAATATCGTAGGTACCAGGGCTATAGTGTATGGTGTATGAATGTCATTGACGTGTCACCAGTAACAATTCTGATATAGTGATGCCCTGAAGAATTCTTTCTTCCTTAGAACTATTCCTCAGTGGAATAGTCTTCCCTCCTCTGTGGTAAATGCCAAAACTGCAGAGGAGTTCAAAGCCCGCATGGTGTAGATTGGGATCCAGAGGTGTGCGTTTTAGTACACCTCTGAAAGCAGATTGTAAATAGTTTTAAGAACTAGCCTGGAAACCCATAACTCCGTTCATCTAAGGTTGAGCAATCCTGTTTTCAAGTTTTTGTTTCAAAAATAATTTTCTGCAGGTATTTTTTAAATATTTGACTAAATGCCTATGAGAATCTCAAGATTTAAGAAAATAAACAGTAATTCTGTTTATTCTACAGTCGTCTAGAAATGCAGGGTGTTTTGGGGGCATGTTCTCATAACTCCGTTCACCCAAATTTATTTGATTATCATAACTAATCAGATTCATTCTATGAATATTATACATGATGAGTATTTTATTTAGACTGTACACTATTCTAATTTGTTGATACTTATCATTTTCAGTCACATGCTTGTCACTGGTTAGAGATTAGTTTTGGGGACCCCTAAAATATTAAGCATTTTGTGACAAATTTCGATTTTTGTGAATTAAATAGTAAGTCAAAACTGAATTTCTTCAAAACAGGTTTAAATGTTCGTTAGTAACAACAAATTGTGATGTGTGATAACTGTAAAAATGATTCCTTTTCATATTAATCAAAGAAGAGGGTGAACGGAGTTATGAGACTGAACGGAGATATGAGAAAAGGGGATATCCAGTGGGTGTGTTTTTTTTGTTTTTTTTTGCTAAATTCTAAATTTAGCGCACCACCCAACTGAGGTAATGGCCAAGTATGACTGACTCAGTATATGAAGATAGATAGATAGTATCAAGGGACTGTTTCATTTCATTTCAAAGCCTTCTACTGGCCGAGATAACTCACAAGTATAATCTTTCACAAGTAGTGTCTGCGTAATACCGTATTCGGGCATGTATTACCCGCAGTTTTTTCCCTCAAATTACAGGCCCAAGTTCTGGGTGCGGGTAATCCGCCCGAATTATTTTTGGACCATTTTATTTTTACTTTTTACAGCTGAAAATACGATGCATCTCATGTTATGCTCTATCCTTTTACGATTCCCGACATAAATAACGTTTAATTGTCCACTCAATTTTACCTATACATGAGTAATATAACAATCTCTATCACTAGCAAGCCCGAGTCTAACTGTTGGTTTTCTTTTGCTCCAGCATTTCAGTGGTTTCTTGCTGTCGAGTCCTCACCGTTGTCTCACCTCTGTGGTTCTTTGATTTCTGTGTTCACGGAGATGTTGCACTGATGAGTTAGGAGGCCTTCATCCGGACTGAACAAATTATTTGTCTAAATCGCGACGGAAGTAAGGGCGAGGATTGTGGCCACGTAAAATCGATTTAAGCCCCCCAGTGGAAATCTTCCACTGACCGTTCCAAGGCGGCTCTTCTGTGGCGATTTATTTATGTTGTTGTTTGTTACTTACTGTGTGTATCACTTGTGTCTTTTAATTTTGGATGGCCATATGGCCATTTTGTGGGAAAGTAACTGTCCATATGGCCTTCCTTTGTTTAGGTTTCCATTATGGTCTGGTCGCTTAATGTTTGTATTTCTTTCCCTTTGGTGTCTTTTATGGATGGAGTAAGTTAATTGTATCAATTCCTGATCTTTGTTTTACTTCTACTTTGTGAGTGTTATTCCTAAAACTCTGATTTTAAACAAAATAAACAAGCAAGTCCAATGCGAACATCAAAGTTTTCCGGCATCCAAACTGCCGCCCACAAATCACCGCTAGTTTTTTTTTTCTGCACGCGATCGGTAAATGACGTCATCGTACCCCAGCAACCTCACACGTGTCTATTGTTTTAGCTTAATGGGGCGTATTTGTCTCATAAAAAATGTTTGGAAACGGTAAAAGTATTCTCGCTAGCAAAACAGCGCTTTCCGTAAGCTCCGTGTCAACAACCAACAACAGAATACAGATGTGTTAACACAAAGAGTTCAATTTTTCTCGCCAAGCGTCTGCTATTTGGCGCCAAAACATAACCATTCACGAGATAGCAGAATAGTCGTAGCAACTCGTCTTAGGAGCAATTAAATAATTTTCACACTGATTGCGGATTAAATTTTATGATTGGGGAATAAACGCAAATTAGAGACATAACTTGACCATATTTTCACACCTTATCGACACGCACCGCAGGGTGGCAATTATATGACAGGGATTAACAATAGTGTCATAATTGAACCGTTATAAATCAATAAACAGTGTAAATCCAAATCAGACATCTGCGGCGTCTTTCTGAGGTGTCTGATCTGGGACTGCACTGTTTGCCGAAGTCCAAAAAAAGAACGTCTACGGCGTCTTTCTGAGGCGTCTGGTCTGGGACTGCACTGTTTGCCGATGTCCCAAAAAAAGGGCCGCGGGCATATGTGGGTTAATAAATAAATAACACTGGTGAACTGGTAAAGTTTTTTCAACATTTTAATCAAAATACATGCTTTCTGGTGATACTCGCACGCACGTGCATTTTCCAGCCTTTTGAAGACGATCGCGCGTTCCGTTGTGTGCTACAAAAACTGGCCAAATTCTTACTTTTTCTCACTTACGCATCCACCAAAATTTCAGCAAATGTTCCATGCGGGTAATACAACAGTATAACAGTTTTCCCCCAGATTTTGGCAAAAAAAGGGGGTGCGGGTAGTACGCAAATGCGGGTAATACACACCCGAATACGGTAACTCATAGTATAGAGGATTTTTTTTTTTTTTTTCCCTCCCTCTTTCACCCAACATGATGAAAATCAGACATAAACAGCAATCAACAGGGTTAAGATATAGATGAGACCATGAATCATGCACTCTAAATACATATTTATTGTTGCACTCCATCCTACAAAGAGACAATTATTATTATTATCATTTTCAAATGTTCAGGGGATACTCATGTAATCATATCACATGTCCAGCTTCATTTCACTCTGCTGCATCTGCACCTCTCCTGGGCTTCATCAGTAACCATCCCGGCACCACTGCAAACTGAGGAGAAAAATTGTAAAGAAAAACACCAAGTGCCCCGACCGGGGACCGAGCCCACGACCCTGGGGCAAAAAGCAAGCGAGTCAAACACCAGGCCAAAAGGTTCGGGCCAGCCAGACCGGTCAGTTATGCACTCCAAATAAGGCGATTTATTATGGCGTGCTACTTAATTCCTCTATCCTACAAAGAAACCAATATTTTAATGTTTAAGAGAGACTCATTTAAACATGTCATATTTTTAGATCCGCTTGACTCCGCTTAATCTGGTCCATCCATGGGCTGCAGCAATAATCAACCCGGCACCAGGCACCACTGTAGCAGGAGAAAAAAAAAAAAAAAAAAAAATCCAGTCTAGTGCCCCGACCGATGATTAAAGGAGCGTGATAACTCAGTGGTTAATCCACTTTCCCCGGACACCATCGGTCCTGGGCTTAATATCGGCAGCGGCCACAAAAGGCCGACGCCCAAACACACTCCAACCGCACCACCTGCAGAATGAATCACATTTCCAGATTTCTTTGACTCCGCTGCATCCGCACCCACCCCAGGACCCACGGGCAACCACCCCACCAGATACCACTGCATCTGAGGAGAACAATCTGTAAAGAAAAAACAACCGGGTGCCCCAAAAATAATAATTGATATATATATCAAAGAATATGTAGTAATTTAAGGTCAACCACACTCAGTCCCATAATGTATGATAAATTTATGTATATCCTCAGACCAGGTACAGCCGTGTCGGCCACTTCCCGCCGTTCAGATATAACCATGAATATAGATAATGATTACAATACATCAAAGAATATGTAGTACTTAATTAAATGTGAACCACACTCATTCCCATAATGTTTATTGAATTTTGAAGGCCAGGTACAGCCGTGTCGGCCACTTCCTGTCCTCCATATATAACCATGAAAACATGGACCACACTCATTCCCATAATGTTTGATGAATTTTGAAGGCCAGGTACAGCCGTGTCGGCCACTTCCTGTCCTTCAGATATAACACTGAAAACATGAACCACACTCATTCCCATAATGTTTGATGATTTTTTTTTTTGGAAGGCCAGGTACAGCCGTGTCGGCCACTTCCTGTCCTCCAGCTATAACCATGAAAACAAATGATGATTTCAATATATCAAGATAGATGAAGTAATTGAATGTGAACCACACCCATTCCCATAATGTATGATGAATGTATCCTGTATATCGTCAGGCCAGGTACAGCCGTATCGGCCACTTCCTGTCCTTCAGAAGAAATAATGATTGCATCACTCTTACGCCAAACAACCCCATTACCTTGAAATGTCCTAGCATCACCCCCCCCCCAGTTAAATTTAAAATCTGTTTGTTGATGATATGAAAACATCTAATTGTTGGTAGATGTCTTCACGGTGAATTTTTGGTTCTTCATCATCTTTATTTTGGTTTTCGTCAAAGAAAGTATTCAAGTCAAGGGCACTTGTACCCAAGTTTAATAAGAGCTCTTGCCTCATAATTTCTCTCTGTGCATCAAGTGTGCAAAACTGGACCCAACTCATTTGCTAGTTCCTTCAGGACTCTAGGATGAAGCTCATCAGGTCTATCTATCTATCTATCTATCTATCTATCTATCTATCTATCTATCTATCTTCTGATACTGCGTCGGTCACATTTGACCATTACCGCAGGTGTAAATTACAATGTACATACACTCCAGTTTTGCAGGATGAAAGCCTACACAGTAATCATGTAATTACGGTAGGGATCTTTAACCTGCACAGGGGATGGTTCTCCCTGCACAGGGGGCCTCCATTTAACGTCCCGATCCGAAGGACGGTGCACTTAATGACATTCATCCCTGCAAATGATGCCAATGGAGCGTGTTCGGACACCGAAATTTTATCGCCGCTGCCGGGGATCGAACCCGGGACCTCTAGCATCAGAGGCAAGTGCACTAACCACTGAGCTATCACGCTCCACCAAGGTCCTAAGGCCTTACTTGGGTTTAAGCCTTGAAGTAATTTGATCAATCCTGCAGCTGTCACAACAATAATATTCATGAATGGGGCCGATCTTCCAGTCAATGGAACCTTTTATTAAACGCATCATTGAATTGATCAACTAGTTCCTCTGCCCTTTCAGAGTCTGATTCAGCAACCCCTCCTCTTTTATTAAGGGGCGGGATACCTTGCCTGTCTTTCTTCTGGCTAGGGACTAACTTTCCAGGTCCTGGTGTATGAAAGTCATTTGACGTGTCACACCAGTAACAATTCTGGGGTCTCCCTATTTGGTGACAAGAAGTGACAAGAGGTGACAAGAAGTGACAAGAGCTTTTTTTATGGTGACAAAAAAGTTTCTAACACAAAATTAAACTATATTATTGCTTAAATTGATAAATTTAATGTTATTCTTGAGTTAGAAATTACTTTTGGCCAAATTTAAAGGCGCTTGGAGGAAAAAGCAACATGCTTTATTCAGACGTTTTACCGCATTTACCGACAAGAAAGTTCTCCCATCTTTATATACAAAGTCACTTCATTTTATAAGCAAAAAAAGTGAATTTTACGTGGGTATCTCAGGCTCAAAAACAATGTCGTCTCATTTTACAAATATAAAAGCGGGTTTAACCAGGATTATTTAGGTCATTTGGGAGACCTTGGGGCTTTTACCCGACATTGAGATGAAATGACATCTCAAGCCCAACCAGAAGGCTTGTATGCATCGGACGATCTGTCTCACACTGCTTTGCCTGGGTAGGCTTAGTCCTTCTAAGCGGTTTACCAGCACTCGTGTGGTCAGTTTCAGCTCTGCGTGCAAGCATCATGGGCGGGGGTGAACCCATTATGATGAATTGACTTCTCAAGCCCCGTTGCCCAATGAAACCGTTGCTTCAAATTTTGTGGGACTTGTACCCGACAATGAGATGAATTGACATCTCAAGCCCTTTTGCCAAATGATGCCAATATATAGGGTTTCTAAGCATGGACGGTCCGACTTGCACGGCTTTGCCTGGGAAGGATCAGATCAGGATGAGACAGTTTTAACGAGTACCCGCAATCTATGTCTTTGAGCAGAAATAAGAAAATACTGAACTGACCTAAATAGTGTTGACTGGGCCGTTAAACCGCAATACAAACAAACAAGCAGTTGGGATAGAAGTCTTCCTTCCTTCCTTAATCGTGCGTGTGCCACTCATTAAGATAATTCCTGTCACTCAGTATTGAGTCATCTCGGTTGATTAATCATAAGCTTGTGTAATGAGCATTTGGTCGACATATTACTTTGACTCCGCTTGCTAATCATAAATTCATAGCGTTGACAAGAGTTTAAATAAATAAATAAATATATTCTGTCTATTCAAAATATGCATAGCTTTGACATGAGAATAAGAATAAATTAATAAAAAAAACAGTAATTTTTAATTTGTTTCAAATTAAATCTTATTCTTATGATTATATTCTGTCTATATAACTCTCTCTCTCTCTCTGCATGTGCTCCCAGAGAAGACTCATACCAGCCTGCGCAGTCTGATATATCAGAATCGCTGATCTCTGCTGTGTAGCTTTAAGGTGTGGAGTGTGTGTGTGTGTGTGGGGGGGGGGGGGGAGGGGGGGGTGGCTTTATACATTTTCTAGAATTTTTATGTGACAGAGAAATAGAGTAGATTATCACATACATGTATTTAGACTTTATTCCCGACAAGACGCAGGGAAGCGTCATCGAGCAAGTGTGCCTAGAAAAGACTTGGATCATCCTGCGTATATGCGCAGTCTGGTATGTTTTCTCCACTGAGGGTATAATTACATGTAAAATTTTCTTGTCACCAAATTAACTTGACTTTATTCCCGACCAAAAAAATCTGAAGAGGTACTGAAGCGTCGTCGAGCAAGTGTGCCTAGAAAGGATCAGCCTGAGCATATGCGCAGTCTGGTATGTTTTCTCTGCTGAGGGAATATTTTATGTGACGGAGATATATAGTATAGCATCTAATACGTGTAAAATTTTCTTGTCACCAAATTAACTTGAATTTATTCCCGACCAAAAAAAAATCTGAAGAGGCACTGAAGCGTCGTCAAGCAAGACTTGGATCAGCCTGTGCATATGCGCAGTCTGGTTAATTTTTTCTGCTGAGGGTATAATTTTATGTGACGGAGAAATATAAAAGATCATTTGATACAAGTAAAATTTTCTTGTCACCAGCTTGACTTTATTCCAGACAAGAAAATCTGAAGAGGCACTGAAGCGTCATCGAGCATGTGTGCCTTTGAAAATACTTGGATCAGGCTGCGATATGAATCTCTGCTAAGGTATCTACACATTTTATTATAATTTTGTTTGACAGTGAGATACATCGTGTACATTCTCTTGTCACCAGCTTGAATTTATTCCCGACAAGAAAATCTGAAGACAGCTGCCCTGATATGATTCTAGTGGATCATTTGGGGTTCTAGTGTCCTATATTGTATGAAACACATTTTCAGGCATGAACAAATCATTTGCCTAGTCATGTTACAATAAATGTGTGTGTGTGAATTCGGGTTTAACGTCGCTTTCAACAATTTTTCAGTCATATCACGACGGTGTCTGGTTGCGACAGGGAGCTCAATGCTCACGTTTATAGTGCTGCCTCACTGAATTATCATGTCCCAGACACATTACATGATACCACACCCAGTCACATTATCCTGACACTGGATCGACCAGTCCTAACTCTACCCCGTAAATCTGAGTGCCAAGCGAGGAGCAGCTAGTACCATTTTTAACGACTTTGGT